>CAWUFW010003590.1:0-1200000 GCA_963921515.1 Calotriton arnoldi
CAGACATGGCCATATGCAAATCAGTCTGACCCTGTGCCTCATGGGAACAGTCCAGCCCGAACTGCCAAGCCATGTCTTCCCTGGACCGGAAACAAGCATCCTGGGACCGGTTTCTGGCTATTCAGCCGTCATCAGCCAGGCTAGCTTGAATCCAGTGGCAAAGTGAGCAAGGGACCCACGTCTGGGCATACCCTGCCAACTTAGGGCGAACAAAGCGATACCAAAGGGGATGATGGACGGAGCGCTTGAGCTAATCAAACACTCACCCCCAGTCAACTGATCTGGGTTTAATCCATCATCATTCTTTAGCTCACTCCACCACCCCAGTTCAGACATGGCCATATGCAAATCAGTCTGACCCTGTGCCTCATGGGAACAGTCCAGCCCGAACTGCCAAGCCATGTCTTCCCTGGACCGGAAACAAGCATCCTGGGACCGGTTTCTGGCTATTCAGCCGTCATCAGCCAGGCTAGCTTGAATCCAGTGGCAAAGTGAGCAAGGGACCCACGTCTGGGCATACCCTGCCAACTTAGGGCGAACAAAGCGATACCAAAGGGGATGATGGACGGAGCGCTTGAGCTAATCAAACACTCACCCCCAGTCAACTGATCTGGGTTTAATCCATCATCATTCTTTAGCTCACTCCACCACCCCAGTTCAGACATGGCCATATGCAAATCAGTCTGACCCTGTGCCTCATGGGAACAGTCCAGCCCGAACTGCCAAGCCATGTCTTCCCTGGACCGGAAACAAGCATCCTGGGACCGGTTTCTGGCTATTCAGCCGTCATCAGCCAGGCTAGCTTGAATCCAGTGGCAAAGTGAGCAAGGGACCCACGTCTGGGCATACCCTGCCAACTTAGGGCGAACAAAGCGATACCAAAGGGGATGATGGACGGAGCGCTTGAGCTAATCAAACACTCACACCCAGTCAACTGATCTGGGTTTAATCCATCATCATTCTTTAGCTCACTCCACCACCCCAGTTCAGACATGGCCATATGCAAATCAGTCTGACCCTGTGCCTCATGGGAACAGTCCAGCCCGAACTGCCAAGCCATGTCTTCCCTGGACCGGAAACAAGCATCCTGGGACCGGTTTCTGGCTATTCAGCCGTCATCAGCCAGGCTAGCTTGAATCCAGTGGCAAAGTGAGCAAGGGACCCACGTCTGGGCATACCCTGCCAACTTAGGGCGAACAAAGCGATACCAAAGGGGATGATGGACGGAGCGCTTGAGCTAATCAAACACTCACCCCCAGTCAACTGATCTGGGTTTAATCCATCATCATTCTTTAGCTCACTCCACCACCCCAGTTCAGACATGGCCATATGCAAATCAGTCTGACCCTGTGCCTCATGGGAACAGTCCAGCCCGAACTGCCAAGCCATGTCTTCCCTGGACCGGAAACAAGCATCCTGGGACCGGTTTCTGGCTATTCAGCCGTCATCAGCCAGGCTAGCTTGAATCCAGTGGCAAAGTGAGCAAGGGACCCACGTCTGGGCATACCCTGCCAACTTAGGGCAAACAAAGAGATAGCAAAGGGGATGATGGACGGAGCGCTTGAGCTAATCAAACACTCACCCCCAGTCAACTGATCTGGGTTTAATCCATCATCATTCTTTAGCTCACTCCACCACCCCAGTTCAGACATGGCCATATGCAAATCAGTCTGACCCTGTGCCTCATGGGAACAGTCCAGCCCGAACTGCCAAGCCATGTCTTCCCTGGACCGGAAACAAGCATCCTGGGACCGGTTTCTGGCTATTCAGCCGTCATCAGCCAGGCTAGCTTGAATCCAGTGGCAAAGTGAGCAAGGGACCCACGTCTGGGCATACCATGCCAACTTAGGGCGAACAAAGCGATACCAAAGGGGATGATGGACGGAGCGCTTGAGCTAATCAAACACTCACCCCCAGTCAACTGATCTGGGTTTAATCCATCATCATTCTTTAGCTCACTCCACCACCCCAGTTCAGATATGGCCATATGCAAATCAGTCTGACCCTGTGCCTCATGGGAACAGTCCAGCCCGAACTGCCAAGCCATGTCTTCCCTGGACCGGAAACAAGCATCCTGGGAACCGGTTTCTGGCTATTCGGCCATCATCAGCCAGGCTAGCTTGAATCCAGTGGCAAAGTGAGCAAGGGACCCACGTCTGGGCATACCCTGCCAACTTAGGGCGAACAAAGCGATACCAAAGGGGATGATGGACGGAGCGCTTGAGCTAATCAAACACTCACCCCCAGTCAACTGATCTGGGTTTAATCCATCATCATTCTTTAGCTCACTCCACCACCCCAGTTCAGACATGGCCATATGCAAATCAGTCTGACCCTGTGCCTCATGGGAACAGTCCAGCCCGAACTGCCAAGCCATGTCTTCCCTGGACCGGAAACAAGCATCCTGGGACCGGTTTCTGGCTATTCAGCCGTCATCAGCCAGGCTAGCTTGAATCCAGTGGCAAAGTGAGCAAGGGACCCACGTCTGGGCATACCCTGCCAACTTAGGGCGAACAAAGTGATACCAAAGGGGATGATGGACGGAGCGCTTGAGCTAATCAAACACTCACCCCCAGTCAACTGATCTGGGTTTAATCCATCATCATTCTTTAGCTCACTCCACCACCCCAGTTCAGACATGGCCATATGCAAATCAGTCTGACCCTGTGCCTCATGGGAACAGTCCAGCCCGAACTGCCAAGCCATGTCTTCCCTGGACCGGAAACAAGCATCCTGGGACCGGTTTCTGGCTATTCAGCCGTCATCAGCCAGGCTAGCTTGAATCCAGTGGCAAAGTGAGCAAGGGACCCACGTCTGGGCATACCCTGCCAACTTAGGGCGAACAAAGCGATACCAAAGGGGATGATGGACGGAGCGCTTGAGCTAATCAAACACTCACCCCCAGTCAACTGATCTGGGTTTAATCCATCATCATTCTTTAGCTCACTCCACCACCCCAGTTCAGACATGGCCATATGCAAATCAGTCTGACCCTGTGCCTCATGGGAACAGTCCAGCCCGAACTGCCAAGCCATGTCTTCCCTGGACCGGAAACAAGCATCCTGGGACCGGTTTCTGGCTATTCAGCCGTCATCAGCCAGGCTAGCTTGAATCCAGTGGCAAAGTGAGCAAGGGACCCACGTCTGGGCATACCCTGCCAACTTAGGGCGAACAAAGCGATACCAAAGGGGATGATGGACGGAGCGCTTGAGCTAATCAAACACTCACCCCCAGTCAACTGATCTGGGTTTAATCCATCATCATTCTTTAGCTCACTCCACCACCCCAGTTCAGACATGGCCATATGCAAATCAGTCTGACCCTGTGCCTCATGGGAACAGTCCAGCCCGAACTGCCAAGCCATGTCTTCCCTGGACCGGAAACAAGCATCCTGGGACCGGTTTCTGGCTATTCAGCCGTCATCAGCCAGGCTAGCTTGAATCCAGTGGCAAAGTGAGCAAGGGACCCACGTCTGGGCATACCCTGCCAACTTAGGGCGAACAAAGCGATACCAAAGGGGATGATGGACGGAGCGCTTGAGCTAATCAAACACTCACCCCCAGTCAACTGATCTGGGTTTAATCCATCATCATTCTTTAGCTCACTCCACCACCCCAGTTCAGACATGGCCATATGCAAATCAGTCTGACCCTGTGCCTCATGGGAACAGTCCAGCCCGAACTGCCAAGCCATGTCTTCCCTGGACCGGAAACAAGCATCCTGGGACCGGTTTCTGGCTATTCAGCCGTCATCAGCCAGGCTAGCTTGAATCCAGTGGCAAAGTGAGCAAGGGACCCACGTCTGGGCATACCCTGCCAACTTAGGGCGAACAAAGCGATACCAAAGGGGATGATGGACGGAGCGCTTGAGCTAATCAAACACTCACCCCCAGTCAACTGATCTGGGTTTAATCCATCATCATTCTTTAGCTCACTCCACCACCCCAGTTCAGACATGGCCATATGCAAATCAGTCTGACCCTGTGCCTCATGGGAACAGTCCAGCCCGAACTGCCAAGCCATGTCTTCCCTGGACCGGAAACAAGCATCCTGGGACCGGTTTCTGGCTATTCAGCCGTCATCAGCCAGGCTAGCTTGAATCCAGTGGCAAAGTGAGCAAGGGACCCACGTCTGGGCATACCCTGCCAACTTAGGGCGAACAAAGCGATACCAAAGGGGATGATGGACGGAGCGCTTGAGCTAATCAAACACTCACCCCCAGTCAACTGATCTGGGTTTAATCCATCATCATTCTTTAGCTCACTCCACCACCCCAGTTCAGACATGGCCATATGCAAATCAGTCTGACCCTGTGCCTCATGGGAACAGTCCAGCCCGAACTGCCAAGCCATGTCTTCCCTGGACCGGAAACAAGCATCCTGGGACCGGTTTCTGGCTATTCAGCCGTCATCAGCCAGGCTAGCTTGAATCCAGTGGCAAAGTGAGCAAGGGACCCACGTCTGGGCATACCCTGCCAACTTAGGGCGAACAAAGCGATACCAAAGGGGATGATGGACGGAGCGCTTGAGCTAATCAAACACTCACCCCCAGTCAACTGATCTGGGTTTAATCCATCATCATTCTTTAGCTCACTCCACCACCCCAGTTCAGACATGGCCATATGCAAATCAGTCTGACCCTGTGCCTCATGGGAACAGTCCAGCCCGAACTGCCAAGCCATGTCTTCCCTGGACCGGAAACAAGCATCCTGGGACCGGTTTCTGGCTATTCAGCCGTCATCAGCCAGGCTAGCTTGAATCCAGTGGCAAAGTGAGCAAGGGACCCACGTCTGGGCATACCCTGCCAACTTAGGGCGAACAAAGCGATACCAAAGGGGATGATGGACGGAGCGCTTGAGCTAATCAAACACTCACCCCCAGTCAACTGATCTGGGTTTAATCCATCATCATTCTTTAGCTCACTCCACCACCCCAGTTCAGACATGGCCATATGCAAATCAGTCTGACCCTGTGCCTCATGGGAACAGTCCAGCCCGAACTGCCAAGCCATGTCTTCCCTGGACCGGAAACAAGCATCCTGGGACCGGTTTCTGGCTATTCAGCCGTCATCAGCCAGGCTAGCTTGAATCCAGTGGCAAAGTGAGCAAGGGACCCACGTCTGGGCATACCCTGCCAACTTAGGGCGAACAAAGTGATACCAAAGGGGATGATGGACGGAGCGCTTGAGCTAATCAAACACTCACCCCCAGTCAACTGATCTGGGTTTAATCCATCATCATTCTTTAGCTCACTCCACCACCCCAGTTCAGACATGGCCATATGCAAATCAGTCTGACCCTGTGCCTCATGGGAACAGTCCAGCCCGAACTGCCAAGCCATGTCTTCCCTGGACCGGAAACAAGCATCCTGGGACCGGTTTCTGGCTATTCAGCCGTCATCAGCCAGGCTAGCTTGAATCCAGTGGCAAAGTGAGCAAGGGACCCACGTCTGGGCATACTCTGCCAACTTAGGGCGAACAAAGCGATACCAAAGGGGATGATGGACGGAGCGCTTGAGCTAATCAAACACTCACCCCCAGTCAACTGATCTGGGTTTAATCCATCATCATTCTTTAGCTCACTCCACCACCCCAGTTCAGACATGGCCATATGCAAATCAGTCTGACCCTGTGCCTCATGGGAACAGTCCAGCCCGAACTGCCAAGCCATGTCTTCCCTGGACCGGAAACAAGCATCCTGGGACCGGTTTCTGGCTATTCAGCCGTCATCAGCCAGGCTAGCTTGAATCCAGTGGCAAAGTGAGCAAGGGACCCACGTCTGGGCATACCCTGCCAACTTAGGGCGAACAAAGCGATACCAAAGGGGATGATGGACGGAGCGCTTGAGCTAATCAAACACTCACCCCCAGTCAACTGATCTGGGTTTAATCCATCATCATTCTTTAGCTCACTCCACCACCCCAGTTCAGACATGGCCATATGCAAATCAGTCTGACCCTGTGCCTCATGGGAACAGTCCAGCCCGAACTGCCAAGCCATGTCTTCCCTGGACCCGAAACAAGCATTCTGGGACCGGTTTCTGGCTATTCAACCGTCATCAGCCAGGCTACCTTGAATCCAGTGGCAAAGTGAGCAAGGGACCCATGTCTGGGCATACCCTGCCAACTTAGGGCGAACAAAGCGATACCAAAGGGGATGATGGACGGAGCGCTTGAGCTAATCAAACACTCACACCCAGTCAACTGATCTGCGTTTAATCCATCATCATTCTTTAGCTCACTCCACCACCCCAGTTCAGACATGGCCATATGCAAATCAGTCTGACCCTGTGCCTCATGGGAACAGTCCAGCCCGAACTGCCAAGCCATGTCTTCCCTGGACCGGAAACAAGCATCCTGGGACCGGTTTCTGGCTATTCAGCCATCATCAGCCAGGCTAGCTTGAATCCAGTGGCAAAGTGAGCAAGGGACCCACGTCTGGGCATACCCTGCCAACTTAGGGCGAACAAAGCGATACCAAAGGGGATGATGGACGGAGCGCTTGAGCTAATCAAACACTCACCCCAGTCAACTGATCTGGGTTTAATCCATCATCATTCTTTAGCTCACTCCACCACCCCAGTTCAGACATGGCCATATGCAAATCAGTCTGACCCTGTGCCTCATGGGAACAGTCCAGCCCGAACTGCCAAGCCATGTCTTCCCTGGACCGGAAACAAGCATCCTGGGACCGGTTTCTGGCTATTCAGCCGTCATCAGCCAGGCTAGCTTGAATCCAGTGGCAAAGTGAGCAAGGGACCCACGTCTGGGCATACCCTGCCAACTTAGGGCGAACAAAGTGATACCAAAGGGGATGATGGACGGAGCGCTTGAGCTAATCAAACACTCACCCCCAGTCAACTGATCTGGGTTTAATCCATCATCATTCTTTAGCTCACTCCACCACCCCAGTTCAGACATGGCCATATGCAAATCAGTCTGACCCTGTGCCTCATGGGAACAGTCCAGCCCGAACTGCCAAGCCATGTCTTCCCTGGACCGGAAACAAGCATCCTGGGACCGGTTTCTGGCTATTCAGCCGTCATCAGCCAGGCTAGCTTGAATCCAGTGGCAAAGTGAGCAAGGGACCCACGTCTGGGCATACCCTGCCAACTTAGGGCGAACAAAGCGATACCAAAGGGGATGATGGACGGAGCGCTTGAGCTAATCAAACACTCACCCCCAGTCAACTGATCTGGGTTTAATCCATCATCATTCTTTAGCTCACTCCACCACCCCAGTTCAGACATGGCCATATGCAAATCAGTCTGACCCTGTGCCTCATGGGAACAGTCCAGCCCGAACTGCCAAGCCATGTCTTCCCTGGACCGGAAACAAGCATCCTGGGACCGGTTTCTGGCTATTCAGCCGTCATCAGCCAGGCTAGCTTGAATCCAGTGGCAAAGTGAGCAAGGGACCCACGTCTGGGCATACCCTGCCAACTTAGGGCGAACAAAGCGATACCAAAGGGGATGATGGACGGAGCGCTTGAGCTAATCAAACACTCACCCCCAGTCAACTGATCTGGGTTTAATCCATCATCATTCTTTAGCTCACTCCACCACCCCAGTTCAGACATGGCCATATGCAAATCAGTCTGACCCTGTGCCTCATGGGAACAGTCCAGCCCGAACTGCCAAGCCATGTCTTCCCTGGACCGGAAACAAGCATCCTGGGACCGGTTTCTGGCTATTCAGCCGTCATCAGCCAGGCTAGCTTGAATCCAGTGGCAAAGTGAGCAAGGGACCCACGTCTGGGCATACCCTGCCAACTTAGGGCGAACAAAGCGATACCAAAGGGGATGATGGACGGAGCGCTTGAGCTAATCAAACACTCACCCCCAGTCAACTGATCTGGGTTTAATCCATCATCATTCTTTAGCTCACTCCACCACCCCAGTTCAGACATGGCCATATGCAAATCAGTCTGACCCTGTGCCTCATGGGAACAGTCCAGCCCGAACTGCCAAGCCATGTCTTCCCTGGACCGGAAACAAGCATCCTGGGACCGGTTTCTGGCTATTCAGCCGTCATCAGCCAGGCTAGCTTGAATCCAGTGGCAAAGTGAGCAAGGGACCCACGTCTGGGCATACCCTGCCAACTTAGGGCGAACAAAGCGATACCAAAGGGGATGATGGACGGAGCGCTTGAGCTAATCAAACACTCACCCCCAGTCAACTGATCTGGGTTTAATCCATCATCATTCTTTAGCTCACTCCACCACCCCAGTTCAGACATGGCCATATGCAAATCAGTCTGACCCTGTGCCTCATGGGAACAGTCCAGCCCGAACTGCCAAGCCATGTCTTCCCTGGACCGGAAACAAGCATCCTGGGACCGGTTTCTGGCTATTCAGCCGTCATCAGCCAGGCTAGCTTGAATCCAGTGGCAAAGTGAGCAAGGGACCCACGTCTGGGCATACCCTGCCAACTTAGGGCGAACAAAGCGATACCAAAGGGGATGATGGACGGAGCGCTTGAGCTAATCAAACACTCACCCCCAGTCAACTGATCTGGGTTTAATCCATCATCATTCTTTAGCTCACTCCACCACCCCAGTTCAGACATGGCCATATGCAAATCAGTCTGACCCTGTGCCTCATGGGAACAGTCCAGCCCGAACTGCCAAGCCATGTCTTCCCTGGACCGGAAACAAGCATCCTGGGACCGGTTTCTGGCTATTCAGCCGTCATCAGCCAGGCTAGCTTGAATCCAGTGGCAAAGTGAGCAAGGGACCCACGTCTGGGCATACCCTGCCAACTTAGGGCAAACAAAGCGATACCAAAGGGGATGATGGACGGAGCGCTTGAGCTAATCAAACACTCACCCCCAGTCAACTGATCTGGGTTTAATCCATCATCATTCTTTAGCTCACTCCACCACCCCAGTTCAGACATGGCCATATGCAAATCAGTCTGACCCTGTGCCTCATGGGAACAGTCCAGCCCGAACTGCCAAGCCATGTCTTCCCTGGACCGGAAACAAGCATCCTGGGACCGGTTTCTGGCTATTCAGCCGTCATCAGCCAGGCTAGCTTGAATCCAGTGGCAAAGTGAGCAAGGGACCCACGTCTGGGCATACCCTGCCAACTTAGGGCGAACAAAGCGATACCAAAGGGGATGATGGACGGAGCGCTTGAGCTAATCAAACACTCACCCCCAGTCAACTGATCTGGGTTTAATCCATCATCATTCTTTAGCTCACTCCACCACCCCAGTTCAGACATGGCCATATGCAAATCAGTCTGACCCTGTGCCTCATGGGAAAAGTCCAGCCCGAACTGCCAAGCCATGTCTTCCCTGGACCGGAAACAAGCATCCTGGGACCGGTTTCTGGCTATTCAGCCGTCATCAGCCAGGCTAGCTTGAATCCAGTGGCAAAGTGAGCAAGGGACCTACGTCTGGGCATACCCTGCCAACTTAGGGCGAACAAAGTGATACCAAAGGGGATGATGGACGGAGCGCTTGAGCTATTCAAACACTCACCCCCAGTCAACTGATCTGGGTTTAATCCATCATCATTCTTTAGCTCACTCCACCACCCCAGTTCAGACATGGCCATATGCAAATCAGTCTGACCCTGTGCCTCATGGGAACAGTCCAGCCCGAACTGCCAAGCCATGTCTTCCCTGGACCGGAAACAAGCATCCTGGGAACGGTTTCTGGCTATTCAGCCGTCATCAGCCAGGCTAGCTTGAATCCAGTGGCAAAGTGAGCAAGGGACCCACGTCTGGGCATACTCTGCCAACTTAGGGCGAACAAAGCGATACCAAAGGGGATGATGGACGGAGCGCTTGAGCTAATCAAACACTCACCCCCAGTCAACTGATCTGGGTTTAATCCATCATCATTCTTTAGCTCACTCCACCACCCTAGTTCAGACATGGCCATATGCAAATCAGTCTGACCCTGTGCCTCATGGGAACAGTCCAGCCCGAACTGCCAAGCCATGTCTTCCCTGGACCGGAAACAAGCATCCTGGGACCGGTTTCTGGCTATTCAGCCGTCATCAGCCAGGCTAGCTTGAATCCAGTGGCAAAGTGAGCAAGGGACCCACGTCTGGGCATACCCTGCCAACTTAGGGCGAACAAAGCGATACCAAAGGGGATGATGGACGGAGCGCTTGAGCTAATCAAACACTCACCCCCAGTCAACTGATCTGGGTTTAATCCATCATCATTCTTTAGCTCACTCCACCACCCCAGTTCAGTCATGGCCATATGCAAATCAGTCTGACCCTGTGCCTCATGGGAACAGTCCAGCCCGAACTGCCAAGCCATGTATTCCCTGGACCGGAAACAAGCATCCTGGGACCGGTTTCTGGCTATTCAGCCGTCATCAGCCAGGCTAGCTTGAATCCAGTGGCAAAGTGAGCAAGGGACCCACGTCTGGGCATACCCTGCCAACTTAGGGCGAACAAAGCGATACCAAAGGGGATGATGGACGGAGCGCTTGAGCTAATCAAACACTCACACCCAGTCAACTGATCTGCGTTTAATCCATCATCATTCTTTAGCTCACTCCACCACCCCAGTTCAGACATGGCCATATGCAAATCAGTCTGACCCTGTGCCTCATGGGAACAGTCCAGCCCGAACTGCCAAGCCATGTCTTCCCTGGACCGGAAACAAGCATTCTGGGACCGGTTTCTGGCTATTCAGCCATCATCAGCCAGGCTAGCTTGAATCCAGTGGCAAAGTGAGCAAGGGACCCACGTCTGGGCATACCCTGCCAACTTAGGGCGAACAAAGTGATACCAAAGGGGATGATGGACGGAGCGCTTGAGCTAATCAAACACTCACCCCAGTCAACTGATCTGGGTTTAATCCATCATCATTCTTTAGCTCACTCCACCACCCCAGTTCAGACATGGCCATATGCAAATCAGTCTGACCCTGTGCCTCATGGGAACAGTCCAGCCCGAACTGCCAAGCCATGTCTTCCCTAGACAGGAAACAAGCATCCTGGGACCGGTTTCTGGTTATTCAGCCGTCATCAGCCAGGCTAGCTTGAATCCAGTGGCAAAGTGAGCAAGGGACCCACGTCTGGGCATACCCTGCCAACTTAGGGCGAACAAAGTGATAACAAAGGGGATGATGGATCGAGCGCTTGAGCCAATCAAACACTCACCCCCAGTCAACTGATCTGGGTTTAATCCATCATCATTCTTTAGCTCACTCCACCACCCCAGTTCAGACATGGCCATATGCAAATCAGTCTGACCATGTGCCTCATGGGTACAGTCCAGCCCGAACTGCCAAGCCATGTCTTCCCTGGACTTGAAATGAGCATCCTGGGACCGGTTTCTGGCTATTCAGCCGTCATCAGCCAGGCTAGCTTGAATCCAGTGGCAAAGTGAGCAAGGGACCCGCGTCTGGGCATACCCTGCCAACTTAGGGCGAACAAAGCGATACCAAAGGGGATGATGGACGGAGCGCTTGAGCTAATCAAACACTCACCCCCAGTCAACTGATCTGGGTTTAATCCATCATCATTCTTTAGCTCACTCCACAACCCCAGTTCAGACATGGCCATATGCAAATCAGTCTGACCCTGTGCCTCATGGGAACAGTCCAGCCCGAACTGCCAAGCCATGTCTTCCCTGGACCGGAAACAAGCATCCTGGGACCAGTTTCTGGCTATTCAGCCGTCATCAGCCAGGCTGGCTTGAATCCAGTGGCAAAGTGAGCAAGGGACCCACGTCTGGGCATACCCTGCCAACGTAGGGCGAACAAAGCGATACCAAAGGGGATGATGGACGGAGCGCTTGAGCTAATCAAACACTCACCCCCAGTCAACTGATCTGGGTTTAATCCATCATCATTCTTTAGCTCACTCCACCACCCCAGTTCAGACATGGCCATATGCAAATCAGTCTGACCCTGTGCCTCATGGGAACAGTCCAGCCCGAACTGCCAAGCCATGTCTTCCCTGGACCGGAAACAAGCATCCTGGGACCGGTTTCTGGCTATTCAGCCGTCATCAGCCAGGCTAGCTTGAATCCAGTGGCAAAGTGAGCAAGGGACCCACGTCTGGGCATACCCTGCCAACTTAGGGCGAACAAAGAGATAGCAAAGGGGATGATGGACGGAGCGCTTGAGCTAATCAAACACTCACCCCCAGTCAACTGATCTGGGTTTAATCCATCATCATTCTTTAGCTCACTCCACCACCCCAGTTCAGACATGGCCATATGCAAATCAGTCTGACCCTGTGCCTCATGGGAACAGTCCAGCCCGAACTGCCAAGCCATGTCTTCCCTGGACCGGAAACAAGCATCCTGGGACCGGTTTCTGGCTATTCAGCCGTCATCAGCCAGGCTAGCTTGAATCCAGTGGCAAAGTGAGCAAGGGACCCACGTCTGGGCATACCCTGCCAACTTAGGGCGAACAAAGCGATACCAAAGGGGATGATGGACGGAGCGCTTGAGCTAATCAAACACTCACCCCCAGTCAACTGATCTGGGTTTAATCCATCATCATTCTTTAGCTCACTCCACCACCCCAGTTCAGACATGGCCATATGCAAATCAGTCTGACCCTGTGCCTCATGGGAACAGTCCAGCCTGAACTGCCAAGCCATGTCTTCCCTGGACCGGAAACAAGCATCCTGGGTCCGCCATACATGCCATTATATCCCATGAAATCATTCCGGTTTTCAGTCTTACTGCCTGAACCATTGAAGACGTAGCCAACAATAATAGATTTTTCAAACATTTCCCTTCTTCGACGTCCCACCTATTTTTACCACTCAAATATAACAATTCTGCACCATATTGAAACTGTGGTGGTATCACGGCTGCGTAAGCTTTTAAAACCGGTCTGACAGACATATCTCCATAGTCTCTTTTAAATTATTTCAATCCCCTGACTGAAGCAAGAGCCCTTACTCTTAGTGCATCTAGGTGGGTGTACCACTTCAAATTTTTCTCAAACCACATCCCTGGAACTTATATTCATTTACCTTTTCCAGCTTCGTGGGACCCAAGACCCAACTAAACCTTATTGTTCTTTTACCAAAGCTCAGTACCTTTGTCTTTTCCATATTTACTACCATTTTGTTTTACTGCAATATTCATTAAACGCATTTAACTTTCTTTGCAGGCCTATCTCGGTTTGATCTATTATTACTAGATGGTCTGCATACAGTAAACATGCAAACTATTTCCCATTTAGCTTAGGGGTAACAACCCTCGCAACACCCAAGACTGAAGGTAAATCTGCTATGAATAAGGAGAAAAATAGGGGGCCAAAACGCACCCCTGTCTTAACCCATTTCCAATAGGGATTTTCTGCAATAGGGTCCCCTCTATATCCAGAATTACCTGCACCCAATTACGGGTATGTAGCGCTTGTATTATCATCAATAAATCTTTAGGGATGTTGCATCTAATCAGCGTCTCCCACAACTTCTTACGGTCCACTAAATCGATGCTGCGCGGACGTCTACGAAGCAGCAGAACAAACTGCCCCTCTGCTCCATAGACTTCCGCGCAATGGACCAGAGCCCTAAACAGTGATCGACTATAGATTGGCCCTCCTTAAAACCCCCCTGTTCCGGGGGCAAAATCTGGTTTGCTTCTACCCAGTCCTTGAGTCTTTCCAAAATTATTTTAGCAAATACCTTTTCTCCTACATCCAGTAGGTTAATTTATCTATAGTTCTTTGGGGCTTCGATATCTCCTCGCACTCAGCTGGATCATTTACATGACTAGTGTGCCTAACAACAGAGAGGACATGGATGCACAAACACAATCCTGCAGGGGAAAGCGAAACAGCATGTCAAATGAAAAAGAACCCAACGGCGGACCTTCCAATCTGCACCTCACGCTTGGTTTCGTAGATTTAAAAGTCCTGTGCACAATTCCTCCAGCACATGCCGTTGTTTAGTCCCCCTGTGTACCACATCATTGGACAATAAAGCATATGGAGATGCACGAGATAAAGAAGTTAAATAAAGCATATTGTATCAAAACCTTAATTTTTTCTTTTTTCATCCTTTTTTCTTTATTTAGATACACTGTCCAGCCAACACGTTTCGTTCCATAAACTGTAGGAACTTCATCAGGAGTGAAAACCAATTAACATAAAAAACAAATCAACAAAAACAAACAATTCCACATAAACGGCACAAGATACTACAAAACCACACGTTAAATGACATCACTGTCCAAGACATGTTAGGACCCTGAGTAAGAATGTAAGGGATGGGAACTGATGTTACATATTAAAACGAGCCCATTACATAGGCCATATTACATAGAGCACATCTACATCTAATAGGGCAGCGAATCTAAGGTAAATAACAGATATAAATAAAAAACACAACGTATAAATAAAGACACCAGACAATAACAAACTGATATGTAAGAACATAAAATCTAGACATCAATGGGAGAAAACTTAAAAGATATTTTGCCCAATATACTAAAAGGCATTACTGCACTTAAGACAATGTAGGGTAGAAAGGGGAACCTAAATCAAATTGTAAATCCAAATAGGACCCACGTAGCATAAACCTGTTGTATCCATATTCGAGATATTAAAATCTACCCCAAAATATTATATCCAGAAGAGTTGCCTGAGGAATAACCAATTGACAATAGATATAGCAGTGAATGAGAAATGTGAACAAAAGATATAGCAGTGAATGACAAATCACAAAGGCTAAAAGTGGATTTAGAGAGGCATTCAAAGAATAAACATAAATGAAGAAAAAAACGAAGAAAAAAAGGAAGAAGCGTAGCATGTGCATTTGGAAAGATATTTGTATGCACGTAGAGATCGAGGATACCCCCATTGACTCGTGAAATCACATCCATAGAGTAACATTAACCTAATGTCTCACCTTTATCTTCTATGACTGCATGTGGTATTCCAAACAATGTTCAATTTCCTTGTTCCAGCCAGGTACGCTGGCAACTTAGGGATTTCCCCAGGGCATCACTGTGCTCCTCGTTTGATACCTGATTTGAATTAAACCAATAGTAACTAAAATATCACTGGTAAAAGTTCCTAATGATACTAATAAATATACACCATGTGTGAATCACATACTCAGTCATCACCAATGCCGTCATTATCACAGCCTTTCACCCTAAGCAGCTAGTAGATTACGCTCGCCTTACTATGGCATACTAAATGAATTCATTATTTTGAATATTTCAAATCGATCTCTCATGCCACATCACCGCCATAATGACAACACATCACAATGAATTTCTATATGACAAACTAATTCTGTCCATATCTCGAGTATCTATGTCCTGCCAAGATTTAACCCCATCCATATTCCATACCGATTAAATCAATGAAATGTGCAAGATAAAAAACATCAAAAATGAAGAATACGAAACATGCCTACAACCTAACGCTAGTGATTTCATGGCCCCAGTGTGTGAGGTCACAAATCCTTCAATTTCCTCAATTGCCTGTTTACGCACGCGCTTATCCTGCTCAACAACCACCCTTCCAGTCTAATAAAATCAGCCCAGAGGGGTGCTCTATGCCGCCTAGAGACAAAGTGCCCCACATTGCGTACAGATCAGGTAACAACCTATTGTAAAGGAGAACCTTCGAGGGGTATCCATGGCGTACCAGTCATTAACCAATTCAGCATAATACTAATGTGAGACAAACTAATTTCATACATGTTCCAAGTAGAAAGTACCCCGCTTAAACGCTCAGCGTTTTGCTTCATAAATCTTTAAAGCATTTAAAAATATCACGCAACCTTGTGCTTACCCTGTTATGTATCCGTCTCCTCGACTCACTGAAGTCATGTATTGAGTGCACGCTAAACCGCCTCATATTTAAACGCCCCACTTACGTAAGGTTCCAGGAATAACCATTCAGAAAAAGGAGATTCCGATGATGTTATGGTGACGTCACCACCATTTAAGCCAGTCCCTGTGAGAATGAAACTGGTTAACTGGTGTTCATCTTAGAATGCCCAATGCATTAGATAGAGAACCCGTCCACAGAACTTAAAGTCGATCAGTGAGAGGGAAAGGCAAGGTTAACATCCATGCTCAATATTCATCGGATAGACGCCAAATCTCACATTTGGAAAGCGTATTAACAAAAGGGAAAATACTAAGTATAATCAATCGAATCAAATGGCCAGCAATATCCAAAAACGTCTATATCAGTTCCCGAAAGATTCCGGTGGGCTTGATGTAATAGTAAGTCAGTCCCCATGTGGCAAGTCAAGATATAAGATCGCGTCCACCTCAAGCACCCTCTCTCAAGGGAAGTGACCCACCGGCAAATCTACCTCTATGACTGGTCTAGATGTCAGAATCGTGTTTATCTTCCGGCATCGGCTCATAAAGAAAAAGGGGGACCCCATGGTAGCTATCACAGTTAATAAAACCAAACTGTACACGGATCAAAAAACGATATCCCAACCCATGGAGTGAAAGCAAACTCCCAAGGGCTCAATGGCAAGTATCCTGAATTAATAAAGGTATCATGAAATAGTGTGAATGACCACAACAGAACCGAGGGGGAAGTAAGAAAACAGGCTAATTGGCCTCGTTCAATAGAGATACCAACGTAAAATGACCAGAAGAAAACTGATTAAAGTAGAGCAAATATGGGTGCACCCTATTGTTAACATTGTGTCAGTTTAGAATAAACACAACCCACTGCATGATGTATTTTACAGAACAAGTGTAAACCTAAAAGATGCCAATCAGCCTAAGAAATAATGCATTTCATTGTCCGTATTGTTCCCATGGACAATCGCCTGTAACCGACAGATCCATTTGGCCTCACATTGTCTCAACAGCAATTCCCT
Organism: Calotriton arnoldi; assembly: GCA_963921515.1. Lineage (NCBI taxonomy): Eukaryota > Metazoa > Chordata > Amphibia > Caudata > Salamandridae > Calotriton > Calotriton arnoldi. The sequence continues at coordinate 16,793 of CAWUFW010003590.1, forward strand.
ATTTCCTCCTCTGGCACCAGTGCCTTCTTGATCAATCCCGTGGAACCAAAAACTCTGGTCCTCGGGATGCACCCGACTGAAATGTTCCGCCATCGGATATCTCGAGTCGCCATTAATAATGGCTCTCAGATGTTCCTGGACACAGGGTTTGAGACATCTAATTGTGCTGTCCACATAGATCATGTTACATCTACAACCCAACACATAAACAACAAAGGTGGTATTACTATTGATAAAGTGTTTGATCTTATATTTGTGTGGACTATGGTACCCAAACTCTCGGATTTTGTGTAAACCATATGTGCAAATGTTACAGGCATTACACGTAAAAAACCCACAGGGCTTCGGTGGAAGCCAAGTATTTTTATATCTAGTGGACGTGACATAACTGGGGCACAGCTTGTCCCTAAGTGTCACACCCCTTCTGTAGGTAATGGAGGGAGTTGCCATCAAATTACTCTGCAAACTCGGAATCTCCATCAAAAGGTGCCAGTTCTTTTTGAAAAGTCTGAAAATTGTGTCACTATACGTGGTGTATTGTGTCACAAATCTTAAGTTTCTGTTACGCACATCTGTCCTCTTAGCCCTACGATTGCTCATAAGTGTGGCTTCCCTTTCCAATTGGTATATCCTTTTCTCAGCCAAATCCAAAATCCTCAGATCGTATCCTCTTGCCCCGAATCTCTTTTTCGTATCTAAAATGTTAGTTTCAAATGTGTCACTCTCACTGCAATTATGCCAGACTCTCACCATTTCCCCAAAAGGTATGTTTTTAATCACAGATTGGGCATGTGCACTAGTGGCGTGCAGGACCCCATTACAGGTAGTCGCTTTACGGAACAATGTGCTATGCACTATCCCATCTTTGATGTAGAAGTGAAGGTCTGGATAACCCATCCTTTCCTTGTGATAGTCCATAGTGAGCCTAGCATTATAAGGATTATCATTCAGATGCTGGAAATATTCAGAGAGGGCTTCTTCAGTACCAGACCACAGACAGATAATGTCGTTGATGTACTTCCCCCCAGAAGACTATATGTTGAGTCCAGGGGGAGGAACGTCGGCTACAGGCATGCTCCCTCTCATACCAGCCCATGAAAAGGCAGGCATAAGAGGGAGCAAACCGGGAACCCATGGCAGTCCTGCGTGTCTGTCGAAACCATTGTCCATCATGAAGAAAAAAGTTCTCAGTCAGTATTAATTCAATCATATCCAAAATCATGTTGTTGTGCTCATAGTATTCTGCTCCTTCTGTGTCCAAGTAGGACTTAGCAGCCCTAATGCCAAATGTGTTTTGAATGCAGGTGTACAAGCTGACTACATCAAAAGTCACAAAATAAAGATCTTCAGACCAAACAAAGTCTTTGAACTTAGTGAGTATGTCCTTACTGTCTTTTATGTACGATGGTAGGTTCTGTACATGTTTTTGGAACTTTAAATCAACAAATTCCGAGTTTCTCCGTCGGGGTCCCCACCCCGAAATGATAGGTCGTCCTGGTGGAAAAGGACCTTTTTGTGGACCTTCAGGAGTATGTAGATACAAGGGTGTCTCAGGTGTTCAACCCGTAGATACCGGTATTCATCATCACTCAATAAGCAGATATCCTTCCATTCGCTAAGCTTAAGGTTAATAAGTGAGGTCAATTCCCCAATTGGATTAGCCCTAACTAATTCATAACATAGGTTATCATTGAGTTGGCGGTTGATCTCCCCAATGTAGTCCTTCTTGTTCATGAAGACCACATTGCCACCTTTGTCAGCCTCCCTGATTACAATACTATCATCATTCCGCATTCTGGTCAGTGCCTTTCTTTCACCTGGGGACAAATTACAGTGTGGTTGACCGCCAAACCTCCTAGGGTACTCCAAATTGTATAGACCTAAAGTTATTTTATTAGAGAATAAGTCTATGTTTCAGTGGTACGAAGCAGTAGGTATAAACTTGGACCTGTGTCGCAATCCACTATCCACATTAAGGTTTTCGACTATATCCATCTCTTGAAGGGGAGATTGCATATCTACGTTTTCATTTTCCCCAGTTGAAAGCAGGCACTGAACAATCCTAACATCCGCTATTGTGTGAGATGTAGGGGTAAACTCAATATCAGACACCGTAGAGGGGGTACTCGTTCGTGAAATAAATCCTTTAATTTTAAGGATCTGACAAATTTGAACAAGTCAACATGCACATTTATAAGTTCTCCATCTTGTGTTGGACACAAATTAAGGCCCTTACATAACAAACTCCTTTCATCTGCATCCAGAGACCTATCGGATAAGTTGATAATTTTTAAGTCATTTTGTTTAGTATTCCCAGAAACCACACCAAGAGCATCGCTAGTGATAGGCGATACGGATATTAAGTCTTCTTTGATCGGGTTGACATGCCCTGCCTGCCGTATGTCCCATTTCTTGTACCTCTTTTTGTACCTCCTACCACCTCTCCTGACTTTTGGGGTTCCTTTTTTCGTTGCTTACCACTTATTCTCAATTTTGCTAATTGCTTTTGGAAAGATGATATTCCCTTCCCTAAAGGGTTTTCTGTAGTAGTAATACTCGAGGCCACACTACTCTGCGAGGAAATGGAAATACTGCTGGCTGAGCGAGCCTCATCACTTTCCTGCCTCACTCTTTTTCTATCGTCAGTACCAGATATTTGATCACATTTCTTAGCCAAAGTGTAGATACACTCTTCCCTGTAGTCTCTGTCGTCATGCTTAATTTTTCTCATTTTCTTGTCCTTTAAATATGGCTGATGACTCTCAATTACCTTCTAGTTTTTCTTCACTAAATTCTTAGTATCTATTGCCTCAATCTCTCTTTCAACAATTTCTATTTCTGATAGTAATTTAGCTCCCTTTTCTATGGCATGCCTAATAAGGATTTGCATCATAACAAGCGACGCTCCTTCAAGATTGCTCTCCCATTCCTTCAAAAGGTCATAGCTCAAATCCTCAAACGTTGGAAAGATCAAAATAGAGTGCGCAGGCCCATATTGCCATGCAAGCCCTGTGCCAGTGGTTGAGCGGTTATGCTTTTGCCAAATAGATATTGTGCCAATTCCTCCCTTCCATCATTGAAACGCAACATTGTGATACAAAATTATGAATAGCAATGAGTTCACCCAAGTCCAATCTGAATGTCAATGAAAAAGAACCCAACAGAGGACCTTCCAATCTGCACCTCACGCTTGGTTTCGTAGATTTAAAAGTCCTGTGCACAATTCCTCCAGCACCTGCCGTTGTTCAGTGCCCCTGTGTACCAGATCCTTGGTCAATAAAGCATTTCATTGATTTAATTGGTATGGAATATACATGGGCTTAAATCTCGGCAGGACATAGATACTCGAGATATGGACAGAAGGAGTTTGTCATACAGAAATACATTGTGATGTGTTGTCATTATGGCGGTGATGTGGCATGAGAGATCGTTTCGAAATATTCAAAATAATGAATTAATTTAGTATGCCATAGTAAGGCGAGCATAATCTACTAGCTGCTTAGGGTGAAAGGCTGTGATAATGACGGCATTGGTGATGACGAAGTATGTGATTCACACATGGTGTAAATTTATTAATATCATTAGGAACTTTTACCACTGATATTTTAGTTACTATTGGTCTAATTTAAATCAGGTATCAAACAAGGGGCACGGTGATGCCCCGGGGAAATCCCTAAGTTGCCAGCATACATGGCTGGACAAGGAAATTAAACATTGTTTGGAACACCACATACAGTCATAGAAGATAAAGGTGAGACATTAGGTTAATGTTACTCCATGGATGCGATTACACGAGTCAATGGGGGTTTCTTCGATCTCTACGTGCATAAACATATAGTTTCAAATTCACATGCTACGCTTCTTCGTTTTTTCCTTCGTTTTTTTCTTCATTTATGTTTATTCTTTGAATGCTTCTCCAAATCCACTTTTATCCTTTGTGATTTGGTATGCTCACATTTCTCATTCACTGCTATATCTATTGTTCACATTTCTCATTCACTGCTATATCTATTGTCAATTGGTTATTCCTCAGGCAATTCTTCTGGATATACTATTTGGGGTAGATTTTATTCTACGTGGGCCCTATTTGGATTTACAATTTGATTTAGGTTCCCCTTTCTACCCTACTTTGCCTTAAATGCAGTAATGCCTTTTAGTATATTGGGCAAAATATCTTTGACGTTTTCTCCTTGTGATGTCTAGATTTTATGTTCTTACATATCAGTTTGTTATTGTCTGGTGTCTTTATTTATACGTTGTGTTTTTTATTTATATCTGGTTTTTTACGTTAGATTCGCTGCCCTATTAGATGTATATGTGCTCCATGTAATATGGCCTATGTAATTGGCTCGTTTTAATATGTAACATCAGTTCCCATTCCTTACATTCTTACTCTGGGTCCTAACATGTCTTGGACAGTGATGTCATTTAACGTGTGGTTTTGTAGTGTCTTGTGTCATTTATGTTGAATTGTTTGTTTTTGTTGATTAGTTTTTTATGTTATTTGGTTTTCAGTAAGCCCGGGAGGAGTTGCTCTACTCGGAGCTCCACGGAGTTGGGCAAAAACTCTGCTCCGCGCCTCCACCCCCCCTCAATAAATATTTATAAAATTAAAATTAAAATTAGGTAAATAAAACACACTTACCTTTATTGCGGCATCTCCGGGCTGCCCTCCTCCTCCTCGCTGTGGTCCTGCAGAATCCCCTATGTCAGACGTACGTTGTGTAGGACTGCGCGCGCATGCGCAGTCCTACCAAGATGTACGTCTGACATTAGATGTGCGTGCCTGCACGTGCTGTTCATCGCTCTTGCTGTGTTCTGCTACTGATTACAACATGAGACTGTGCCCGGAACTGGTAACCTGCTCCTATCAGGACCTTGCACCTTTTAGCCTGTCCCTATCAGAGCAGAGCACTTGTGCTTGGCCCTTCCCATACGCTACATCTATGGCTATCTCTTTCAGTTGGCTGCACCAATATGTTCTTGCCTGTTGGCTTCAACCGCTGGAATTTTTTGAACAAATCATGTGACCTGCATATTTGAGAGAGACACAAACTTCCCTAAGAGAGGTAACACTGTACACAGTATCACAGCTATACATTTCCAAAAATATTTGCTGAATATTTTCCTACCTGCAATCCTTTGCACTAATCTAATGTTCCTGTTGAATTATTATTGTGAATATCTGTGTGCTTTATATTTTGCAATATAATCATTCAAGTTGAGTTTGGTTATTAAAATAGTATCAAATTAATTCACATTAAAGTTAGAAGCCAGGTTTGTAAGCCACACTTTACACAGATAAAGCAAAAGACACAATTATGTTCCCTACTTCATCTGTGTGGGCTTTTTTTAATTTGTACTTTTTAGGACGGAAGTAGCATTACAGAATGGTGTTAAAAGTAGTTTTGCTCTATTAGTAGCTCAGTAATACAACAACCATAATGATTCATGTCTGTGGTAACATGGAGGTATGGGCGCCGCTCCTACTGAGGGTATTAAAAGTGGCAGTAGCATCAGTAATGCCAGCATCATGGTCCACGACCACTATTGTCCCCATCTTTAAGAAAGGAGATAGGGACAGCCCACATTGCTATCGCCCCATATCTCTTACCGATGTGTCAGCGAAGGTTCTGGGGTGGGTGGTTTTAAACAGGCTGTTGGAATGGGCGGAGGTCAACCATATTATAGCAGATGTCCAATATGGGTTCCGACCTGGTAAATCTACTGCAGACCAATGCCTCAATCTTTATCTCATCGCTGCTAAATATACATTAGTCAAATCAGGGGCGCTGTACTTAGAGTTTATGGATCTTACGGCAGCCTTTGACCGAGTGAACCGTTGCAAACTCTGGTCACCCATGGGAGAGTTTGGAGTGGATCCGGCAATAATTAACACTCTAATGGTCCTACACTCGAACACCACGGCAGCAGTTAGATATACACAGGAGGGGAAAATAACAGATCATTTTAATTGTTCTAGCGGGGTAAGACAGGGCTGCATATTAGCGCCGTTCTTGTTTACATTATATATCAACGGCCTTGACTCTGCCCTGATGGCCTTACAAGCAGATACCCCAAGGATAGGCACAAGGTCGGTCCCTGTTCTGCTGTATGCAGACTGCGCGGTACTCCTCGCACGCACCCCAAAGAGCCTGCAGCTTTTAATAGATGGTTTTGTGACTTTTATGAACAAGATGGATTTGTCCCCTAATCTAACCAAATCATACATAATGAAAATTGGGAAGAAGTGCAGGAAGCCTCATAGTTCCAAAATAGGCACACACACCTTAGGGATAGTACCGGCCTTCTGATATTTGGGCATTTTATTTGATGAAAAACTGAGGGGCATATTAACAAGGGCCATTATCTCCGCTTTTTTGGCTTTAAGAGCCAAAAAGCGGAGATATCTACCGCCCTATTACCAAGGCGGGTGCCAACATGCATTAACGCATGTTAGCACCCGTTTTCCCTACGCCTCGCTCTGCATCTCTAATGAGATGCAAAGTGGGCGTTCCTTCCCAGGATAACAGGAGAAATGTCGCTAACCGACATTTCTCCTATTATCAAGCTGCAGGCGAACATGCAGAGCGATTAGAAAAGTAGCGCTAACCGCGGTTAGCGCTACTTTTCTAACGCCTGCTCTCAGTATGACTTAGCCATGATATACAATGGAAGGTGGATATCATGGCTGAGTCTGTCCTGCCCTATCAGCAAGCTATCGCCAAAAGTTGTGTGATTATCGCTGGATTTCCAGCGATAATCGCACATTTGGCAGTTAGCGCTGCAATTTTATCCCTGTTGAGATGAGCGTTGCTGATAGCACGCTATCTCAGTGATAAAATTCAGCGTTAGTCCGGCGATAATTATCCTCGCGCTAAGCGCGCTGAGCGATAATTATCGCCGGACCTTAGTAATATGCCCCTGAATTTTAAACATTTATTAGAGGCGAAGTGCCTTGCTTTGATAAGGTCCATGGCATCAATAACTAATTATGCTCATAGATTAGGACGTTGGTCACCAGGGATGATCTTAAAATTATATAATTCCATCTGCTGTCCCAAAGTCTTATTTGGGAGCGAGGTTTGGGGATTTAAGGTAGCTAACAAACTACAAACTGAAGAAAATAAATATTTTAGGCGTTTGTTGAAAGTCCCTCACAGCACCCCCGCGCACATTGTTCATGAAGAATTGGGGTCTAAATACATTTCTGACATGGCGGCGGTCAAACCCCTTTTGTGCTGGGTGAAGATCTGGTCTAACGAAGAGGCAGGCTTTAACAGGCTGGTAATCCAGGACTGTCTCTCCCTTGACCATGCGTTGAAAATCCCGTGGTTGAAATACATAAAGGACACCCTCTCCACACTAGGGCATGTAGACTTGTTCACCAACCCTGACAAGGTGGGATCTCAGGAAAAGGCACACATTAAAGACGTTGGGGCATATTATCAAGCGGCAGCGATAATTATCGCTGACCGCTCTTAGCGTGGGGAATAGTATCGCCGGCTATCGCTGAAAATTATCGCCATGCTAGCGCTGTATTAACAACGCTTAGCGCAAAGGCGATAATTTTCCAGTGATAGCGGTGTTTTCCATGGAACATCGCTGGTTTCTCAGCGATGTTCCACGGAAAAACGGCGATAATCTTGTGAATAGGGCCTGTGGTTTTAGCCACACAATCCACCCCCATGTTAGGTATGCCTTAGTCAGGAATTTAGCAGACGTTAAATTCCTGCGTTAAGGCATACTTAGCACAATTTAAAATATCGCTAACCCACGTTGTTAATATGGCGATACCTGGGTTAGCGATATTTCCCCATGTTGTTTTCACAGGCACACCTCCTTTGCATCTCATTAGCGATGCGATGGGAGGCGTGCAGAAAACGGACGCTAATTCAAGGAATCACGCGCTAGCGTGTCCTTGTTAATTAGGCGATAAAATTATTGCCGCTTTTCGTCCGAAAACAGACGCTAAAGCGGCGATAATTCTTTAACGCCGCCTTGATAATATGCCCCTTGTTTTTTAAATTTGCTACCACGATACCTGAGGATAGAGAACTTTACAAGCCTTCGGTGAGAGAACACATTCTAGTTAAGTCAACGCAGGGTATGGAACCATATTTATCTCTCATAACCAGTGCATACAACAGATTTTTAATTACACGTTTTAGACTAAGCTTATTTCATCATCTATAGGCTGTACCCTCTGAACTTAGAGGACCCTGTGACTGCGACAATAGGTCTCCACAGGACACCTTACATTTTGTCCTCCTCTGCCCGCATTTAGCATATCCCAGAAAAGTGTTCCAGAAGGGGCTCTTAAGAAAACTTAGATTTAAACAGGCACGTGTTGCCTTATTGTTTTTAAAATTGTCATCGGATGTTTTTACAATGTTTTGTGTTTCGAATTTTTTAAGAGCTGCTTTAAAGTTAAGAATCACGAGGGGTGCTTGAAGCCCATAAGAATTCTTGCCATTTTTGCACTGAGTGTTGCTGCTATAAAAGTATTAGTTGAGTATTTAATTTTATTGTATATATATTTCTTAATCTTAAGTGAAACTTATTGGATGCACTATGAAATTATGAGACAGTGGGGGACTATGACATTATATAAATTTAGTTTTAATGTGTATGCGGCTGCTTTTTTAATGAAAACTGCTTTTGCCTGATGTATGTATATCCTAAGATGCTTCTTTTATGGTCATATTCTTATATGTCGAATAAAGATTATTATTATTATTAATTCATGTTCAGCCTTTATACTCACAATCCTTTGTATAGATATTGTCTTTCTGTTTCATTTTTATTATGAGCAGCTCTATTTCTTACTTTTTTTTAACGCAATAATTCAAGTTCGAATCACACATTTGAGCCACATAGTATGGTTTGCTGCCCTATGTTTTCAGACATTCTTTCGCAAACATAAAAGAAAACACTATTTTTTTATATAATCCTCAGTATTTTAAATCAGGCTAAATTTTTCACCTACCGTTCTTAGTGCAGCATTCAGGTTGTAACTAACGATTTCTGTTTGCTGTTTAAAGAGTCCCGCAGCTGCCTCTCAAAATAAGGTCACAATCCTTTGTGGAATATTTTTAAACCTGCCATTCTTTGTACCGATCGTGTCTTTCTCTTTCTCTATTACTGTGAGGAGGTGACTATTTTTTATTTTGCAATATTATAATTCAAGCTGGGATTCTCTTTACCACATTTGAACCATACAGAAAGGTGTATCACTCTAAATTTGTTAGGCACCCTATTGCATGGATAAAGAAAAACATTATTTTCCATTTACCTCTTACTGGATATATGTGGTTGATTTTTCTATTTGCACCGTGTCATGTGGTTCTTCACATTCTTACTGGAAGACCCTCACTGCTCTCATATCATGCCATTAGTGTTGGATGAGCTGAAATCGCTGTCTTACTACAACAATTAGAGTGTGGCTTTGCAAACAAGACAAGGAACTTTTATAGCATATTCAGTGTGCACTGCTCTGGGAGTCCCTATAACCAGAGTTCTACACCTCCTGCATCACTGAGAAGAAGAATGTGAAGAGAAAATTAAGAACTGGTCACGCTACCTGTTGCCAAACAAGTTGTTATGCCTAAATACAATTGTTTTGCAACTTATACCTTACTTCAATCCTCACTTTCAATGTTGTTATCTTCATCCTTACCCACTTGTCCTGCTGTCACTTTCATAATAATTTAAACCCCCTTACTTTCTTCTTAAATTCACAGGTATCCATCCCTTTATGGAAAGATTCATCCATTTGCAACACATCCACTCGACTCAAAATCTTTTTATTTTACTTCACCTTCAGTTCATTTGCGTAACTAAAACCTGAATCTTCAACATTAGTACCTCTGTTGTTCTCTTCACTTCATAAACACCCCTCTCATGTACTGCCACAGATTTTGGGGTGTACTACCCTTGAATTTGCGGTGTGGAAGAGAGCAGTGAAGTCCCTTTTGTTCTGTTTTTTCCCTCGTCTTCTTTGAGTCTCATTACTTATCCTTCAGAAGTTCCAAATACTACACCTTTCTTACCATGTGCTTACCCCCTGTCCTCTTTCTGTGGGTGGATATTTACTTATTTTCTAATATACATCTTTTACTGTTTTCCCAAGGTCCTTCTTTTTGATGATTTGATGTTTTTATAAAACTTTGTTTCTCTCTGCCCATGCTTCCTACTATTTCCAATTTATTGTTGAAATCTAATGTCTTACTCAACTGGCTATTCACATTTCCATACCAAGACTCTTATTTTAATTTTGTATTTCACTCTATCTTCTCTGAATTCTCTACTGCCTTTCTATGAATCCTCAGTATTGGCCACCATCACATGTTATTTTCCTTGTTCCTCATCATTCCGTTGTCTTCTTCCCATCCATCTTTTTCCACTACTTTAACCACCTGTGACCTCTGCCTATTTGACCATCATACTCTTGCCTCACCTATTGCACCCAACTTTTCTCCTCTTGTCTCCTTCCTTTCTCTTCATCTTATATTAACATTTACATCGCTCTCATGATCATTTTAAATTAGCATTTACCTCTCTCTCATGATCTATTCTATACATCCTTGACTAACAACCCCTGATTCTTCTTTAATTTTTTCTCATTGACAGCCTTAGCCCTGACACAGCCCTACCTTAAAATCACCTTGTATGAGTTCAAAACAGAGAGCAAGAGGAAGAAAACCCACCCACCACATGCACAACTCTGTATCCACACTTCCTATGACCTCTTTACTGCTAATCAGTGCTATAATCTCAACATCATAACTTCCATTTCTCTCCATCCTTTTTGCTTATTTTTCCTGTTTAACCAGATTCTCTTTTCTTCCCTCATACCCCTTCATCTCATCTCTTGCTTTTTTCTGAAGGGCTCCCTACTTTACTTTCAGGACTGAGACATTTCACAAGGTTTGAGCTCACTCTTCCCAGCGTACATCTCATAATGCTCTGACCACTTCCATCTCATCTTGACTCCTCGTGGGAGGAATGGGCGGAAATAGAAGCTAGGAGGCTTTATGTGTTCCACAATTGTGCTTTTTTATTCACTGAACGGAGGTAATACAGGTAATATAGGAGCTGTGTGATGTTTCCTTTTCTCTGGAGTCCTGAAGGCTTTGGCTTGATCACTCTTTCCTGCTTCTCTCTTACAGGTTTCAAGGCGGAGGGCCTCAGGATGCCCGGGAGAAGAAGGCAGAAGCACGGTGAGTACCTTGGGGTTGTTTTAGTTTATGAAAGTGCCCTGCACCACATCTAAAGGTGGTATGAGAGGAAACATACAACACCAAAGCAGTCATTACATCGCACTGCTTTTACAATGCAACTGTTACAACGCAACTGCTTTTACATCGCAAGCCATTACAACGCAAGCCATTACATCGCATGTCACTACAACGCATGCCATTACAATGCATTATAAGGTAAGTAATGGAGATTTTTTAGTTTTAGGGTGAGTATGGGTGTTGGGGTAGATGGGTATAGTAATTTTTACCCCTACACTATCCAACACTTTCCCTACTGTTGCACTCACTGGAGTGGGAATAGTAATTTTTACCCCTACGCTATCCAACACTTACCCTACTGTTGCACTCACTGGAGTGGGAATAGTAATTTTTACCCCTAAACTATCCAACACTTACCCTACTGTTACCCTAAAAGTATTATGCGTTGTAATTGTACGCGTTGTAATGGTATGCGTTGTAAAGGTATGCGTTGTAATGGAATGCGTTGCAATGGTAGTTTTTAAGAATGCGTTGTAATGGCATGCGTTGTAAAATCATGCGATGTAATGGTAGTTGCGATGTAAAAACTGCGTTGTAAAAGCATGTGTTGTAATTGTTTGCATTGTAACGTCATATTCGTTATGAGTGAACCTCACACTCTCTGAAGGGATAAGTGAGGTGGATAGGGTCAAAGGGGGATGGGTCTTGTGGTCTTCCCACTGTCACTCACTCACACCGTGATTATATGTAGGCATCAAAGTAGTAGTAGGTGACAGGTCCCAATAAAACAAATGAAAGCGAAAGAAAAAGAGATTTTTTTTTTGTCTTATTACAATCTGAGAGGCTCTCTCTAGGACCCTTCTCTATGGTCCTCCTATCTGTCCCCCGCCGTCTGTGGGTTTCGAGGGTTTGCTGCTATGACCAGGCCCAGTGGATGGAGGCAGCTTACCCCAGGGATCCCGTCTTACGGTACCCGCTTGTGTGTCCCACACACCTACTCTGCCCGTTGAGCTACTCTGCTTGTGTATGCTATCTTGATGCCACTTTGCCCGTTTCTGTCGGGCCACACGAGGTAGTGAGGAGTTTCGAGCGACCTCCCACTCTGCTAGGGTTTCTTGCCTGACTACCCCCATAGTCTTCCTTCCCCCACCCCGCTCCCTTCTATCCCACCTTTGAAAAAGGCTTCCTCGGTCACTCACCGCCCTTGCCGCAACTCTCCGGAGTTGTGGCGGCTGACATGCTCCTCCTGAGGGGGACTCACCAGTCCTCGCTTCACTCTTCAGGCGACTCTCCCTCATTTTCAGGATCACCTTCCTACTTCTCCTCGTTTTCGGGGTTGCCTTCCTGCTCGTCCCTTCCACTCACCGGCGTCCCCCGAAGATCTCCTTCCTCAATGTCTTCTTGTGCTCCTTGGCTCTGCCTCTCAACCTCAGGCTACGACGTTTACTGTTCCGAAGCGAGGCCTTCTTCTCTTCCTCGCCGACGCTCCCATTGGTGCTCTTCTCGATGGACTCCTCCTTCTTCCTGCATGGGAGAGGGTGGGAATACTTTAACCATTTCATCCCTTTTCCAGGTTCGGGACGCTCAACAGGTCTTTGGCTGTTGGGTCGGTGGACTCGCTTCAGGTAAGTGGTGGGCGCTCCTAGAGTCGATGTCGGGCTCTCTCCCACACTTCTCTTATTCATATTTATGAGTTGGAACTCCATCAGTCTTCATGCACTAACCTCACTGCTGATACTTTCTACTGTCTTCTCTGGCATCTATCTTATCTTCTTCTTAACCACCTTATTAATTTATAACTCTCCTCTAGTATCTAGTCCAACTTCTTTAAAGTAAGCACTGTTCACCGAATCAATCTTTTCCTGTCAACTTTCATCAATTTCTCTTCTCTCTTTTTTTAAGTCGCGCTTACCTGCATACTTTACCGCCGTGAGGGGAACGGCCATCATTTGCCCTGCTCTGCTCAGCCTGACATCTTCCTGCCAGGAGACCACATTTCCCAGAGGCACCGCCGCGGCGCCGGCCGTGACGCGACCGCCCGCGCCTGGAGGCGCGTTAAGAGCGCTGCTGGCTTCCCGCACCGCGGGACGCGCTTACCTGCATACTTCACCGCCGTGAGGGGAACGGCCATCGTTTGCCCTGCTCTGCTCAGCCTGACATCTTCCTGCCAGGAGACCACATTTCCCAGAGGCACCGCCGCGGCGCCAGCCATGACGCTACCGCCCACGCCTGGAGGCGCGTTAAGAGCGCTGCTGGCTTCCCGCACCGCGGGACGCGCACGGGCAAAGCCCGGGCCAAGGGTGGGCCCGTCCACGCCCGTCGGAGCCCGGAGGAGGCTGGGCTGGGCCCCCTCTCTAACAACAGGCCTCCCGCAATCCTTCACTGATCTCCAGGTACTGTCCTTTGCTTTTACTTTCTGCATCTGCATTCTGCGTACACTGTGACTGGTACTTATTATTGTAGCGGAGAGACTTATATTGACAACTCAATAATGAGTAACCCCGCAGCGATTAAGAGCAAGGGAGCCAAGGGGACTTTGGATGCCTTTATATTGAGGGCAGAATCACTGCTCTGCCACGAAATAGAATTAACAGAGAGGCGGCTGTCTCTAGACCCTTCATTTCTGCCGAGGCGATCCTCACTAGGAACACATAACCTGGCTGGTATTCCCCAAAATCAAAATCAAACTCAAATTTGCTCATCACCACTCAATTCGGGGGCAGCACTGGTCACTCTGGATACCCCGGCCCTCGCATTTGATGATTTGATAGCACCACATATGGATACTACTAACGGGCCCGGTATAGCCTCTAGGACCCGGACTTCCTACCTCTCCACAGATGGCACAAGGGCTAAGACGAAGGCATCTGTGAATCGCAAGAAGGGTGCGGGCTAGCTAAAGCAAAAACAACAAAAGAGGCCTCAGCGTAATCCTCAGTGCAATTCTGAGGCGAGGACCTGTTCCATAGGTACACAGACTACGGATGATTTTTCGCTAACGCAGCCTTGCCCCTTGGAGGATAAAACTGCCACTATTACTGCTGGTGTGACCGCCTTGGACTCTGTCCTTGAACGGATTAAGGAATCCATAGACAAAAATTTCACTCTATTAGACGGTCGTCTAGAGCATCTGGATGGTGTTTTGACTAACTTGTCTGGACGTTTAGAGTTGTCTTCCACCCCTGTGAACCCCCAGGTGTCGAGGGAGGGCCAGGGGTCCGGCAATGCTTCTGACTATCAAAACCCAGCCTTGGTTCCCCTAGAGAAATTGTTGGCCATGACACCGGTCATCGAGGACCTGTTGAGTAAAGTACAAGGTGTAGGCTTAAATAACACACTGCATAATCGCCCAGTGAGCACATTAAATGACGGCAGGGCAGCTAACCCCCTTTCGGCAGATATCTTACAATCGATGCCCGGGGCAAGTGTTGGCTTTAAGAGCACTCCTAATTTAAATCATAACAAAGTGCATGCCCAAATAGCGCACAATTGCTCACTAAGGACGCCCAATTTGTGTACTATTTTAAGGGAAAGGGACAGGGTAAACAGAGAGGAGGTGACCTTAAATCTACCACCAGAAGCCACACCTTACACAATAATATTGGCGAATGTACCACAACTCACCTCTAAGTCAACTGAATCTTGGGAGTCCTTACGTAATAAGGCCCTTTGTTGGCTCGGATCCAAATCCGCCTAACCGATGTCCTATTTAGGGAGTTTAAAATGGCAAGGAGAGTAGGATGGGTGGGGAAAAGAGATAAGAGGCTCCCTGGCGACTGCATTATTCTCACATTTAGAACACCAAACCTAACACAAGAGATCTTGCGCCGACAGGGTTCCAATCATGTGAACAATCATGGTATAAATGTACTGCCCCTGGGTTATTTTTATCCTCCTACAAACTATATTTCTTATGTAACACAGCAGACCCCGGCTTACCCCATGAATCATTCCCAACCTAGCTTACCCTTGTTTAACAGATTTGAGGTGCTTTCTTCCCTGGAGGACATCGATTGACTTAGAAATGGTAGTAGTAATGTGGCTCAATCCCAAACTCCGGGAATAACCTCGCCATATATGGTCCCCGTGGCTAACGTCGAGCAAGTCGACATCGAGGCAGGAGTCATTCCTAATAATTATAATACCCAGAATGGAACAACTCAATTTACTATAAACATCTCTCATAGTGATATATCAAATAGCCTCGATGGCCCCTATGCCGCCCTTTCCCCTATCGATTGTGCATCTCAGCCTGGGCCTAGAACTAATGAAATGGAAATTCTGTTTTGGAATGTGGCAGGCCTTAAAGCCAAATTGACCAACCCTGCCTGGCTGGAATTTATCTATAAATTTGATATTATATGTACTCAAGAAACTTGGACGGATAATATACAACATATTAATGGTTATAAAACATTCTTCAGTCCGGCGGTTTCTTCGAGTCAGGGGAGGAACAAGGGTGGCCTTTGTACTTACGTGTCCTATAGGTTAAATGCACGCAAGATAGACTTTGTGGAGTCCAAGATCTATTATCAGGTGCTTAAAATTAATATAGATAATACCCATTATTTAGTTCTAATAAATTTTTATAATAACATACCCCCTGTGGATATTGAACACATTGTAATGCACCTGCAGAGAGACCTGGATAATATTCAAAAGAATACTGGCAAAAACTACTGCATAATTTGGGGTGGGGACTTTAATTGTGGACCCTGCCCACATACCGTAGGAGATGTCTGTGGTATCGAATTAGATGACAATAATGATTCGTCCCATTTTTTACATTCTGCTCCCGGTGACCAATTCAATTTGTTAAAATATACTTTGGATCTGGGCTTTGCTAACAATGTATGTTTAGTCCCAATTCCTTTTAGTAGCACTTTTAATGGTCGCGGTCTGTCTTCATTTATAGACCATATACTAGTATCTAACAGATACGCTGACAGAATACACTATTTTAAAGTACATCCCGTTGCTTTTAGTGACCACTACCCTATTAGCGTTCTCCTAGATCTTCCTGCCAAGGTGCTAACCAGCAAAGCATTGACTACCCACCCGGCGGAAGATATTGTTATTAATAGACAAAATGGCTATACAGTCAAATGGGCAGGCGTCAACTCATCCCAATTATGTAAGCACCTTTTAACTATTTGTAAAGACGACTTCATGGTCTGCCTCGACGAAACTGCTAACAAGTCTGACGTTCTTAGCTCCTTCATAAACATATCTCAGTCTATACAAAATAGATTACGGGTAAAAAGCAAAAATCGGGCAGATAAGAGGAGTGGCTGGTTCGACTCTAAATGTTCAAAAGCTCATGCAGCCCTGATAACTGCCTTAAATAAGCCTATAAAAGATCGAGGAGCAAGAAAAAGGGCTAGATTAGCATACAAGATGCGCCTTAAGGAACGTAAGTCGGCCATAAAGTTAGAATTATGGCAAAATCTAAAACGAGCATCAGATTTGAAAGACATGAAAGGTTTTTGGAAGGCCGTGAATGCCCCCTTTCTTGCTTCGGGTAATATGCCCAGCATTGAAATAACAATAGGGGAGGATAATTGGGTGACTCACTTCTTTGATCTTTACAACAACCTGGTGGATCCCCAAAACGAAGAGGTTTTAAGCGTAAACCCCTCAAATTATCTTCCGATTGAGATTGATTTTGATGCCCAGGAGGTGATTTTAGCTATAAATGCGAGTATGGGCGGTAAGGCCCCGGGCCCAGATAGTATACCAGTGGATTTATTTAAATCAAGTCCAGCGCTCTGGGGACCCTTGTTAGCTCTGGTCCTAAAGGTTTGTTGTACCTTGGGATTCACAGCCACCTGGACGGAGTCCATACTCGTTCCTATTTATAAGAACGGTAATGGTGACAACCCATCCTGTTATAGACCAATATCACTACTGGATTCTTTTGCAAAGGTGGCCGGGCGTGTCGTCTTAAATCGCCTCTAGCTCTGGGTGGAGGAAAAGGGCATAATTTCAGAACTACAGTACGGCTTCCGTCTAGGCGTGGGAACCGTCGAACAGAGTCTGAATCTGAATCTCCTGCTCGGAAAATATCTTCAGGCCAAAAGGGGGAGTTTATTTTTATGTTTTGTTGATTTGAGTTCAGCTTTTGATTGTGTTAACCACCAGAAGCTATGGAGCATTTTAGAGACCATGGGGGTTGATCCACCCATCCTAAATTTTTTAAAACAGTCCTACCTAGATGCCAGGGCCCGGGTGCGCTACGGAAGAGGTGGCGAACTCAGCCACAGCTTCCCTGTAAAGAAGGGGGTGAGGCAGGGGTGCGTGCTAGCACCCCTCCTGTTTACCCTTTATATTAACAGTCTGGGAGCAAAATTGAGTAGTGACTGTCAGGATCTACCATGTACTAATAGACAACCAATTGGAGCATTGTTATATGCGGACGATGCTGTCCTATTGGCTCGCACCCCGCTTGGCCTACAAAAAGTTATCTCTAGCTTTTCTGCCTATATGTTAAATCTTGACCTCCATGTAAATATAAACAAAACATTTACAATGAAATGCTGCAAGCCTAGTATTAAGTGCCGAGATTTCTTTATTGATAATAGGAAACTCGAATTTACTACTAATTTTTCATACTTGGGCATTGTATTTGAAAGAAGGGGTCTATGGGCTAAAGCTATAGAATCTAGAAAATTATTATTCTGTAAAGCAACCGGTGCATTGATTCACTTTGCTAGAAAGTTAGGAAGGCGCCCAATCGCTGATTTACTAACAATCTACAAAGCTAAATGTATACCGATTGCTACGTATGGAGCGGGCATTTGGGGTTATGCTAATGTACAGACCCTGTAGCTAGTAGAAAATAGGTTTTTAAGATATCTCCTAGCGGTCCCAAACAGTACGGCCATATTCATATGCCACGCTGAGCTGGGCTTGTCTTATCTGTCGGATCAGATTAAAATGCAGCCTACCCTGCTGTGGCATAAGGTTTGGACCAGTACCTCTACCAGCTTGAACAGGGACCTGATTAACGATTGCCTGTCTCTTGATGGGGCAGACCGCATTCCCTGGTTGACCTACGTTAAAAATTTCCTAGAGGATTTAGGACACCCTGAGTACTTTTCTAACCCTGACAGTCTGAATAATGTCACCAGAAATAATCTAAAATCATTATGTTTAGATCATCTGGAGTCTATTAATCTAGTCATTAATATCGTGAAATCGTCAGTGAGAGCACACCAACTACTCCTGACTCACTCAGGTATACAACCATACTTATTAAATACCATAGGAGCCTATGATAGGTTGTTACTGACCCGCTTACGCCTTGGAATTTTTCACATCAGGGTCACTTTTCCAAATACTAATGATTGGTCTCGCTCCCTACGTTCATGTCCGTGTGATAATATCTCTGCTCAGTCGACAATTCATGTTATGTTTTTTTGCAAATTTTATTCTATGCTTAGGACAAAATGGATTTTACCTATTTTAAAGTGGTACGGACTGAGACAATGTCGACCTGCCTTTTTAAAGTTGCAATATTTGAATGATGGACCTGTGACTGATCATATTGCCAAATACCTGAAAGGGGTGGATAGACACCGGACGACCATGGATGGCCCTCCTCTTTCTTAAATTGTCTGAGTCTCTTTTTTAATCTATTTTATTCAAATTATCTTGATGTAATGTATGCTCTTTTAATATGTATTGTGCTTTTATGGTTTAATACTTTTTAAATCGAATAAAGCGTATTCTGATCTGAAGTCTTTTTTCTCATACTTAAAAATCACGTATCGTTTGTATTATGACTCTGTGTAGCTCATTCCTCGTCTACAAAAAGGTTGTATTAGCCATTCATTTATTCATAGAAATCTGACACATATGGCTAAAACAGTTTAATGTACTACAGTCGCTGGAAATGAAAGACACGGACCAATACATTAATACATCAAAGTAAAAGGCAAAACTGCATATTTGAAAAGGAACTCATTTTACAAACTTTAATTGTGCCACACAACTTTGTCAAACACCACAATCACAAATGTATAATGTCTATGGGTTTGCACTGTGAATTGAAGCACAGTTATGAAATTTGAATAGAACAATTGCATTAGCTTTATTTGAGTTTCCATGCTCCGCTTTAATGAAACATTTCTTAGGACAGACACAAATCAATGAAACAAAGTTCTTGAGGAAGCGATTTAATTTAACTATTTTTATATGACATGAAACAGTGCCAGCAATTTCTGAAAGAATTGAAAGGACAGAACAGGCTCAAATACTTGATAAATAACTCTATAACAAACTATCGCAGTTATGCATTTCGAGATTAATAACTGTGGGTAACACATTTTGTGCAGCAAATACCACTACGAGCACCTTCATACATGCGACGTCGACGTGCTAAAGCACAAAATAAATTACAGAGGGGATAGGAATGTAACAAAAAGCTCAAATACACAAATCGTTCAAGCTAAAAAAACAATTTCTACACATTTGGTGCAATAGTTCTATCTCCTTACGAGTATTTAAATTAACACTGAGGTCTGATAAAAATAAACCTTGGTGCATATGTACAAGGACTGGTGATAACTATCGCTAACGCTAGTTAGCAGCAGTTTTTTTATCGCCCCTTACCGCTGAAAACTATCGCCATGTTAGCGGCGTATTTACAAGCCGTCGCTACGTGGCGATAGTATCAGGGATCGGCGGTGAAAACTGCCGCTAACATTAGCGCGATGGCGATAGGAATTCCGGCATTAACGGGCGAAAATTACCAATAGGCCCATTTGCTGCAAAAAAACTCACGTTAGTCAGCCCAACGTGAGTTTGTTTTGCCTCTAATGCAAAAAATAGCCTATCTGCAACCCCCAATAGAAAATAGGCATAAAAACCAAAAAAATGCAGAATGTAGCAGCCAGGGCCAAGTGCAGCACACATCAACAACCTCTGCAAGCCACCCAACATCCAGGATGACCAGGATGAGAGCCTGGATGCCTCGCTGGACCTGCGTCTGGAGCCTGGATGCCTCGCTGGACCTGCGTCTGGAGCCTGGATGCCTCGCTGGGCCTGCGTCTGGAGCCTGGATGCCTCGCTGGACCTGCGTCTGGAGGCTGGATGCCTTGCTGGACCTGCGTCTGGAGCCTGGATGCCTTGATGGACCTGCGTCTGGAGCCTGGATGCCTCGCTGGACCTGCGTCTGGAGCCTGGATGCCTCGCTGGACCTGCGTCTGGAGCCTGGATGCCTCGCTGGACCTGCGTCTGGAGCCTGGATGCTTTGCTGGACCTGCGTCTGGAGCCTGGATGCCTCGCTGGACCTGCGTCTGGAGCCTGGAGTGGGATGCGGAGGAGCTGTGGAGTCTATGAGCCGTGGCGGTAGACATTGAGGCGCGAAGATCGCCCGTACCTGGTGGTGAAGTCTGGCAGGTCCCACGGAGACATGTTGCTGACCTATGTGAGAAGACCAGCTTGCGCCCCTTGGAGCTTTTAATGGTAGAGGCGCTCCTGCGCACCAATGTAGGGAGGTCTGCATCGCATACTACGATCCACCACTACACCGGGGTGCACGGAGGGGATCACCAACGGTGGGTGCCACCTCTCTGCATCACAGGCCGGATGATGTTGGGCTGGCCGGACGTGTGGAGGGTGAGGCCCCTGAGCTGCGCTGAACTTGTGTGGCGGGAGCACTGCAACTTCACGCCTAAGGGGGCCCTGCTGCATCAGCTGCATCGGGAGGTTCACCAGCGGACTTGGTGGCAACTGCTGTACCCAGACTTGTGAAATCACACCTGGCTGAGGCTCCTGCTGGCTGAGTTACAGATTTGGAGAGAGTGCAGCGGATTGCGCCACGGTGTCAATGTCCAGGTAAGGAGAAGGTGGGACGCGTAGCGGAGGAGGCCCGTGCGTCGAGTTGCCCAGGCCTAGCCCTGTAGATGACGCACCCCCAGTGGCGGCTCATCCGCTATGGCGGAAGAGCGTCACCCCACTGCTTTCAAGCAGTGCAAGAAGAGGAAAAATCATCACATGATGATAACTTCCTGATGTAATCGTGCTATGTTTCCTTTGCGGGCGGGAAGGTGGGTAGGGCTGCTCCACTCACGGAGCAGAGCAGGGGCAGATTGGCATGCCCACTCAAGTGCGCAATGACTGTTTGGTCGGCCCGCTCAGGCCGCCCAAAGCAGTCATGCGCACTTCCCTGTTCGCAATGCAGGCTGCATTACAGCCTGCATGAAGAACATGCCCACCCCTCCAGCCCCTGGCTGCATGCCTTGTCCCGGCGCCAATGACCAATCCCAATGCCGCATCGCAGCGTTGTGATTGGCTCAGGGGAGGGAGCCTGGCTGCCTACTTACTGTTCCTGGAAGCAGACTCAGGAGAGCAGGAGCAACGAAGACACGGGAACCAGCATCGAGGTAAGGTTTCCCTCATTTAAATATTTACAACACCCGCTCACACACACACACGCCCACGTCCATGCCCCATCCAGTGTTCTTTCCGGCCTTTCCCACCTCCCAGCTGTCTTGACCCCCCCGCAGCATTTCTCAATGGTGGCCGCTGTGCGGCCATGCGCAGCGGGCGTACCACTGGTGTGCCAAAGGTATTTATGAAGTTACGACGCATACCATTACATCGCATTCCATTACAATGCATACTAATACTAGGTATATTGCAACAGTAGGGAAGGTGTTGCATAGCGGAAATGTAAAAATTACTATTCCCACTTCCGTGAGTGCAACCCTAAAACTAACCATTGCACCCCAAAGCAACCCGTGGACCCTAAAATTCATCTGTGAGCCCCGAAAACACACCCTAAAAATCATATTTGACCCAAATGCACACCCCAAATTTCATAATTGACCCCAGAACACACCTGAATTTTCATAATTGACCCCAAAACACACCGAAATTTTCATAATTGACCCCAAAACACATCCGAATGTCAAGAATTGACCCCAAAGCACACCCCACATTTCATCTCCAACACACGAAACCCATACCCACCCTAAAACATAAAAATACCCCATTACTGACCTCACAATGTGTTGTAATGGAATGCAATGTAAAGGCACCTGCGTTGTTGGAGTAGCGTAGTAAAGGCATTACGATGTAATGCTTGTGTTGTAATGGACGTCTCCCGTGCCAAAGACAAGCCATAGGCAAGCCCATCTGCGTCCGTCTGCCCCTGGACCACGCTCAGCACCAAGGACCCGTCCTCTCGGACTCTCCACCGCTACGACGCCAGCACCCTCCTCGCAATCAACGCTGGATGCCACATCGCCTGCCAGGACCAACTTCTGCTCCGGACCGGACATCGCCATCGCCATCACTGACGGCTACTGAATCACCCGCAAGGAACACCCTGACCCTCCAGGAGGAGGCATTGCCATCACCTACAGAAGCACACTCCGACTGACCACGCACTCTGATGACCCAACGGTGACCATGGAGCACCTCAACTCCCAGATCCGGACCAACCCCAAGCCCATCCTCTGCGGCACCCTCATCTGCAGGCCCCCTGGGCCATGGCCCCCCATTCTCCGATACCATTGTAGACCTCCTTGCACCCCAGGCTCTCCCATCCACCGACGACATCCTACTCGGTGAACTCAAGTTCCACCTGGACAACCCCAGTGACCAGAACTCCACCCCCTTCTGGGGAAGCTCACCAACATCAGACTCAAGCAGCTAGTCACCGCAGCAAGCCACATAGAAGGACACACGGTCAAGCACGTCTCCTCCGCCAGCGGGAACTTCAACTACAGCCACACCACCGGACTCTCCTGGACCGACCATCATTGTATACATCACGTCTTCACCATGCCCACCGTACACCACCGCCATCATCGCCCCCCCTCGCAGCTGGATCAAGGCCACCGAAGAACATCTCGTCAACTCCCTCAGCACCACCACTCCGCTAACGCTTACAGACGATGACACCGCAGTGCGCAACCGCCACCGATGGATCTCCAACTGCGCCGACACCCTGGCACCCCTTAAGAATGGACCAGGCAAAACTAGCACCACGTAGAGCCGTATTTGCAAAGTGAGGCATGTAGGCATATGCGTGACCTTGGGCAGCCCTGTGCCACATCATACCTGCATCAGGTATGATGTACGCAGGGTGTGCTTTCCTACGCGACAAGGCCTCATAGGAGTGGCACAGTGAAATCCCTCAGATTTCACTGCGATTATTGTAGGACGGCACAGCGTCAGTACCTCACGCCTGTCTGATGGCAGGCGTAAGGGTGATGCAGTGCCACAGGGATAGGCTGGCCCCATGCATTGCTGGAGTTGCGTCATGCTTGTGACACAACAGCAGCATGCGTGACATTAGCGCAGACAGATACGTCAGGATTCCAGACGTATCTGTCATTACCTGTGATACAGCGCAATATTAGCCAACAGCATTCATACACCATATACTCACTTGGGCCCATACATTCACACTACACTAATACTTACGCTGGGTTTCAGATGTACTCTTTTATCAAAGTCCCTGCTACCAATTACCTTCCGATTGAAGAGTAATAACTTACCAATGGATCCTTTGCTAATTGGGAAGTTTAAAATGAGTAACATTCACTATAATACATAATCCTGAAATAACCACTGAGTCAGGAAGTTTTAAAATGTTTATCTAAAGTTTTAGCAGAGTAAATACAGAAAACACGGTAGTTGATCAAAATACCCAAGAGAAAGCATAGGAACAAATTCTCTAATAAATGACAGTGTTTAAGGAAATAAGAGACAATAGAGACAACAGCGCAACTAAAGGTTGCAGTATAGTTACCTAAATACGAGAACCAAGCCCCTTAGCCAAGGAGTTGGAAAAGATAAGACCCTGGAAGGATGAAGAGCAAAGACCTCCTTCAGGATCAGGACAAGACTGGTGACCTCTCTATAACGACGCCTGCGCCGTTCCCCTCTCTGGCACTCGATTTCTCCTCGATTCTCCCATCTAATGGACTCCGCCGCCCCCTCCTCAGGACCTCTTCCGGATAAGGATTCAGTCAGCAACCGATCAGCATGGCAGCCTGGAGCTCTGACTTCGGTATCTTCTGTTCTGACTAATTAACTAATGCTATATTCTATTATACCCTTCTACGCCCATGTACCTCCCCTTAATGTTGCTAAAATATGGGACCACTACTTCTGATTGGGCAGGGACAGGGGTGGATTCTCGTACCATTTCAATTTTGGCCTAAATTGTGAAGCCTATTGTCTTTACGTTCCCGCCCCTTCAAATTAATACATTCACTTTATTTCCCACCCGTCTCCACGACAAATGTTATACATTTTACAGGAGAAAAGTAACAATTTTGTCTGCCGGAAACTTTGGGTACATCATCTTCGGCCAATAGGTCGTGGCCTTGGGAGACGTCCAAGTTGACTTCACTTGGCAGGCAGACAGGACACATGCGCAGAACCATCTGTTTCTCGAGTTTCAAGACACCAACCCAGGCCCAAGTTTACGAATTACTAAAAGTGCAAGAAGAAAATATTAAAATCACAAATAAAAAGTTTCACTGTATACCCACTTTCCCTACTCTATTCCCATTTAATTTTAATACTATCCTGCATTAGTAGCGTTAAGAAAACGACAATTTAATAAAGACATGAGAGCAAGCTTAAGCATGTGAAAACATTTAGCGGCCATTTTAGTGCACACTGCGCAGAAGCAGAAGTTTCCCACCAAGCAAAGAAAGACGTCACACCATGTGATCAGGTTGCGACATGCGCATTGAGGTTCCCGCGCTTTAGCGGCCATCTTGAGTTATGGACAAGCGTTATTCATTAGTAAAACACATAGGCAAGCGTCTATCCCTTTTGTATTCGTGAATGCAGGTATTAGTATTTACAGTACAAGTTTAATAAATTAATACTATGAGGAGGATTGCATACAAGCAAGTTTCATTTTTGAAACCTTGCTCCATCAATCCCCTCTCTGATGGCGTTTCTGAGCCATCAAAAACACAACCCTCAATCAGATGCCAACTTCTAGCAAATCGTTTCATTCTCAATTTTACTTTTTCTATTCTTACAGTCTCCTTTTAATTTCTTGTATAAATCACTTCTCCATTCTTCTAGTTCGATCTCGTCTAGTTTTCTCTTCTTTCCTTTTCCTGTCACTTTATATGTTCCATTATTTCTACAACATCTGCACCATATTGTTATTGCTAAAATTATTATTGCTATCCCTGCTAAGGGTACTAATATTTGACCTATAAGTCCTTTTCCTACATTAGCAAACCAGGTTCCAATTGACGAGATACTATTTGTCAATCTTTCCCACACACTATCAACTTCCAGTGGTTTAAGTTCTTTCTCAAGTTTAGTTATGTTCTGAATATACGTTCCAATTTCCGCACTCTTATCTGGAATATAAGTGCAACAATGTTTCGTCCTCAATAATTTACAGACTCCTCCTTCTTTTGCCAATAGAATGTCAAGAGCAAGTCGATTTTGCATCACCATAGATCTAATTGCAACCATTTCAGCATTAATCATTAGAAAACCTCCAGCAGTATCCGTTGATAAACGATCAACCACTGTAGACAATTTGCATATTTTCGTTGAGTTCAGAATTATTCCCACTGAAGGTATCAATGCACCAAATATATCACCTACAATTTCTGAAAAACTAGCTCTTTTACTACGTATTAATTCATTATTGTTTTCATTGCTTCCAATGTTTCTTTTTTCGTGGTATATCTTTGGAAAAACTATTCCAAAATAACAACTTCCATACCACCGTGCAGGAAGCCTAAAGTAAGCCTTATTCCCGCATACATAATAAATTCCAGGAAAAACTGAATCGGTTCCTCCTTTGAGTCCCCAACCTCCAAGAATTAAAAAATTGTGTTCACATTCACTGGTACCGTTGAAAACATTGTTATAGTCAGTCTTTAATCTATGAAGACAAATTTTCCCTGTCTTTATGAAATCCAGAGCCATAGCAGCTTGAGCTTTGCCAGGTGTGTAACTCCCTTCTTTTTCTGCCCAAGGTGGCAACTGAGCCTTATGCTCTGAAGCTTTCTTTTGAAAATCATGTCTTCTATCTTCTACTAAATTCTTTCTAGTAATTTCTACTAATTTCTTCTTCTAGTAAAGAACATGTTAGATTGTGTCTATGTGCATGTGTTATGTCTATTGATTTCATAGTTAAGAAAAACTCTCCCATAAACTGTGCATCTTGACTACTAAGCACTGGGTTCATACTCTTGCGAATCGGAACCTCAGAAAATATCACATTTAAGTTTGAATAATAATACTGTAGTCTACCTGTTCTATAAAATAAACTTGTTAATACACTACATGAGATGCAATATGTCAGTGGTAAATGATGGTATGTTAATCCTTCTGCTACTGATTCAGGTAATTTCACACAGACCTAACAATTACTAACTTCCATTGTGTCTACATACTGAAACAATAACTTTGTGAAAACATTTAAACTAGTGTTGTTGTCAGCTACTTCATGATGAATTTCTGCCTCATCTTCTGCCATTAGTTCTACTCTATTACCCTTCATGTTTGCTGTTCTCCCTTTAGTTTCATTATTAATCGTCTTATCTATTATCATAAGGTAAGGAACTGCTACAATCAGTACTAGCCACACTATAAGCACTAATACTAGACTACATTGCAGATTGCACAGCATCTCCTACAACAATTTCGTTTTGGTCTCCCAGTAACTCTATCATCAGGCATTTTTCGACAACGAAGATTGCTCTTCTTATCTCTTCTTCTTTTCTTTAGAGGATTCTTTTGTTTAGTCAGGGTGGTCTTGTTTCTTCTTCGTATGTTAGTTCTGCACTTGTTCCTTCGCCACCACTGTCACTTGACTCTGAGCTTTCAAAATCTTCAAGAATAATATAAGTCCAGTCAGGACCCTTGAATTTGTTATTCACAAGTCTCAGTCTTTTACTTTTTCTTTTTCCTGACTTTTTCTCTTGCTCAGTTTGACTTGTCACTTCAGGCACTTGTTCTGGATCTTCACTTCTGGTTGTTATGTGGTATTTTACTCTTTTGATGACACTTGGCCAATGATCTCCTTTTCTTGTTTTCTTGGTTGGCACTGTTTCTCTGTTTTCGTCTTCAACGATCTCGTTATTTTCACTTCTTAATTCTGTTTTGTTTTCTTTTGTTACTTCTTCTTTTGTTTGTTCTTGTTCAGGTCTGATTTGTTTCTCTTCAGTAGCTCCACTATGACTTTCAAAATGTTGACTTTGTTCCTTTTTTATTTCTATACGTTCATTTGTATTAACCCCTTTTTCTTTAGTGAATTCTTCTTGATCTAACTGTTTCTGATCAGGGCTTATTGCACTGTGAACTTCTGCAGCCTGACCTGCTTCTTCTAGACCTGTCTGTCCCTCTTCACAGTTTATTAAATCTTCACTATTTTTAGTCCAATTTTCTTTCCCTATCTGATTTAGTTCAGGATCTTTTACTATCTTGTCTTCTTGATCCCAAACTGTTTCTTCTTCACCTATCTGATCTTCTTTAATTTCTTCCAATTTAGTTTGATTTCTCATTCTGTGGTATACTTCAGGCACTTCTACCACTGGTATCCAATCCTGACTTGTGCTTGGTTGTTCTCCGTCAGCTTCTCTTGAACCTCTAGCCTGAGATTCCTCAGCTGGGCAACCTTCAGCTTCTTCAGTGATTGGCGTTGTCTGTAGATTCTCTTCTTCCGGTTCTGGTACTCTTTTGGTGTGGCTTACGTGAATCCAATTAGGAAATCTTGCACACTTCACTGCTGTATTGGTGGTCAATATGACTTGACAAGGTTTGCTCCACCTGGGTGATAGACACGTTTCTCTGGTGTGATTCTTCACTACCACCCAATCACCAGGATTCAGATCATGTTCTAGTTCAGGCTGCCTGGAAACTGCGTCTTCTCCAACCTGATGAGAGACAGAACGCACGAGGTCAGCCAATCCTTTGCAATAATCCAAAACCATATCATCAGAGATATTTATTAATTTGTTTGTGGGAACATGTGTTTGTCTCATCGCTCTTCCCATCATTATTTCATGGGGGCTCAATCCTGTCGTTCTGTCAGGTATGCCTCTTATTCCCATCAAGACAAGTGGCAATGCGTCTGGCCACTCTAATGATGTTGATGCACACATTTTTCCCAATCTTGACTTTATAGTGCCACTCCAGAAGCCTCTGGGCGATATGCACAGTGCAATTTCTGTTTTATTTGAAATGCTTCACAGATTATCTGGATCACTTCACTATTAAAGTGTTTTCCTCTATCTGATTCCAAAGATACTGGAAAACCAAATCTTGGTATGAGCTCTCGTAGCAATAGTTTTGCGACTGTAATGCTGTCATTTCTCCTAGTAGGATAAGCCTCCACCCACTTTGAAAACAGACATACTATGACTAGTAGGTATTTCAGCCCTCTACATGGTGGTAACTGTATGAAGTCAAACTGGAGTCTTATAAATGGGCCTTCTGCCTTTCCAATCTTTCCAAACCCAATTATCGTTTTCCTACCTGGATTATGCATTTGACAAGTTAGACATCTCTGGCAAAGACTCTCTGCAACAGCCCTGAATTTGGGATTGTACCAATTTTGTCTGAACAACCTAATCATTGCATCTCTCCCTATGTGTGTGTCTCCATGATGCATTCTAGCCATTTGTGAGAGTAAACAGTCTGGCATGACTGGTCTACCATCTGCACTGATCCACACTTCATCATCTCCTCTTTGGGAACAACCTACTTTAATACACAAATTCTTCTCACTTTCCTCAACCTCATCTTGCAATTTCTTCACCTCATTCCAAGTTTCTGGTGGCATATACAACATAAGTTGGCAGCTGATTCCCATTCTTTCCACCCTCTTATTTACTGACGTTCTGGTTTTGGCACAATGTTGGGCCACCAGGTCTGCATATCTTTTGCCAACTACCACCCAGTCATCTCCTGACTGATGTGCGGCACATTTCACCACAGCCAATTCTTTTGGTGATTGTATTGCTTCTAGCAATTCCCTTACAAATTGTCCATTTTTAATGGGGGATCCTGAAGAAGTCATGAAATCCCTCTGCATCCACAATTGGCCAAAATCATGCACAACCCCGTAACCATATTGACTATCAGTAAATATAGTTACTCTCTGATTCCTCCCAATTTTGCAAGCTTTTATCAAAGCAATCAATTCAGCTACTTGTGCAGATTTTACTCCTGGTAAATAGGATGCTTCGACTATTCCAGTTAATTCACATACCGCATAGGCAGCAGTTAGTTTACCATCTTCATGTCTTTGACATGATCCATCGACAAATAGCTCTCTGTCTGGCTTTTTAAGAGGCTGTTCCTCTATATCTGGGCGTGGTTTTGTACATAATTCTGTAATCTGTACACAATCATGTTCATCTTCTTCGTCATCTTCATTTGTTTCATGATATGGGTCTGGCAATAAGGTTGCTGGATTTATTATCGTACACCTTACCATGGTCACATTTTCAGCACCCATTATTATTCTCTCATATTTAGTCAGCCGACTAGGAGTAAGATGCTGAGTTCGGGTTCTTGTCAACAGAATCACAACTGCATGTGGAACATACACTTTTACAGGGTGTCCCATCACAATTGACTCGCTTTGTTCAATGCTCAAACAAGTTGCTGCTACTGCTTTTAAGCATCCTGGCAACGCGGCTGCTACTGGGTCCAATGTAGCAGAAAAATATGCTATAGGACGTCTGTCTAGTCCATGTCTCTGAGTTAGGACAGAAAGTGCACAATTTTCTCTCTCTTGACAGAATAATGCGAATTCTCTTTTATAATCAGGCATGCCTAAGGCAGGTGCTGAACAAAGTGCATTTCTCAATTTTACAAAAGCTTCTACACTTTCATCCTCCCACTCAACAGTGTCCTTTGCTTTCTTTTTCGTCATGTTAATTAAGGGCTTAGCCAACATGGAAAAATTTGGTATCCATTGTCGACAGTAGCCTACTATTCCTAGGAACATTCGTACTTGTCTTTGAGTTACAGGCATTTGCATTCTCTTTATTAATTCTACTCTTTCAGAGGTTATTCTTCTTTTTCCCCTCTCAATTTGGTGTCCCAGATATTTAACTGCTGTCCTGCAAAACTGTAACTTTTCAGGTGAGACTTTATGCCCTTCCTCAGCCAAAAGATTTAATAATGCTATGGAATCAACAACACAGTCTTCTCTGGTGGTCGACGCTACTAATAAGTCGTCGATATATTGAACTAAAACTGAGCTTCCTGGCATCACTAATTTTTCAAGGCACTTTTTCAGTATCTGGTTGAAAATGGAAGGACTTTCTGTGTACCCCTGAGGAACACGATTCCACACATATACTTTATTCTCAAATTTAAATGAGAAAAGATACTGGCTGTCTGGATGCAATGGTATTGAAAAGAATGCTTGACACAAGTCAATTACTGTGAACCATCCTGCATTCCAAGGAATCTGATATAGTATTACTGCAGGATTTGGTACTATAGGACAACATGGTTCTACAATCTTATTTATTTTCCTCAGGTCCTGAACAATCCTATATTTTCCACTAGGTTTCTTTAGTCCCATGATTGGTGAATTGCATGGGCTACTCATTACTTCTTTTAGAATGTTTTGTTTTACCATTCGATTTATTTCTTCAATGACTCCTGCTTTTACTTCTGCACTCATTTTGTATTGTTTAGTATTTGGGAAAATCGCACCTTCTTTTACAGTAATTTGAACTGGATCTATTTTTGCCATAAGTCCTGCTTCTTTTCCAGTGAAATCCCATACTATTTGGTTTACTGTACATTTTAATTCTTCTGGCAACTCATCTTTTGTTATTAATGAAAACATTTCATCTATTTCTGTACCTTGTTTTGCAACCATAATTTTATATACATGGTCTTCATCTGGTGTCTGAACTGCCACACCATCCGGCGTGCAGAAAATTGTACAATTCATTTTGCACAATAAGTCTCTACCTAATAAATTCACTGGCCTAGAATCGCACACTACAAATTGGTGCATTTCTCTGAAGTTTCCAATTTTAACTTCCATTGGTTTGGTAAGAGGTGTTCTAATTCTTTGATTAGCTACCCCCACTACTTGGATATCTTCACCAGAGAGAGGAAGGTCTGGGATGTCTGCTGATCTTACAGTAGACCTGGTAGCACCAGTGTCCAAAAGGAAAGTAATATCATTACCTTTCACATTTCCTTCAACATATGGACCAGACTGATCTACCTGTAAGGATGCGCCAAGTACGCACTCCTTCTTCCCCTCTCCCAGGCACCGTCATGAGTAGTGTTCACTGAAATTTTCCTGCAAAAGAAATTGTGATGTCATATAATCATTCTTACCACTTCCTCCTGAGTATCCGATGTCTGTACGGTGCTTTGCTCTGCTTATATTAACCTGAACAGGTGGAGGTGGCAACTGATTTTGGGGATTTACACTCTGCTGTGAATCATTTTGCATCTGTGGATTTATGCTTTGATTTGGGCCATTATTATTTCGAATCTTTTTACACTCGTCCTTCCAATGCCCCAATTTTTCGCATCCATGACAAGGAAACTTCTTTTTAGCTTCTTCTCTACTCATTCGTCCTTTAAATTTTCCACCATTTCCCGTATCACCACTGTTCCGGACTCTTTTCCTGAATTTTCACTCGGATTTTCCAAATTAATTCCCTGTTTCTCAGCCATTTTCACCTGTGCCCACATTACTTTTTCCTGCAATTTCTTGTGTCTATCCTCAATATCGTCTCCACAATATTTTGCATACTTCAGAATCTCATCTATGGGCTTTCCCTGCCAACACAACATGTGTTGTTTAGTCATCTGGCAAACCTCTGGCTTTAGACCGTACACAAACCGATACACAAACTGACTCATGTTTTTGTCTCCAATGTCCTCAAATCCACTATACTGTTTAAACACCTGTAATAAACGCTCATAGTAAGAATGTACTGTTTCACTGGCTTCTTGGGTTGTTCGATCTATTTTCACCCAATCCGTTTCTTTCGGGGGTATCTTTCCTTTCAGGTATGTTATCACCTGCTGATACTTTTTCATTACATCACTTGACGGGGCACCTGTTTTTGGATCTCTGGGATACTCATCACTAGGCCAATCTACTGTGATCTTACAATCTGTCCATAAATCGGCAGGTACCACTATGTCAAACAGACCATCCAAATCTTTTAACAATACCTTTGACACCTTCACAAACCTTTCAACCTGCTTGTACCATTCAATTGGCTTTTCCCTTAGCTTTGGAAAATCATTCGTAAATGATAAAATATCCTGTCTGCTCCATGGGACATGTACATATCCTCCTCCTGCAACTTCTCGCATTGGATACATTTGATCTGCTTTTCCTGCTTCCTTCATCACATATTCAGATGCTGTTCTACTTGTTCGTGCTTCTTCCTTTTTCTTGGCCCACCTAGATCTCCATTTATCTAGATCTCCCCATTTTTGTAAAACTAACATTAATTCTCTTATTTGCAGTCTTCTTCCAGATGCATTCATATTTTCTAAATCTTTGTCTGAAAATTCTGCTCTATAGGGTTTCTGTAGTACTTTTGATCTCCCTATTTCAATTCCCATCTGTAGTGCTAGATTGGACAATTTTTCATGAAATACCCTCACATTTCTAGTGATACTTCTGCATAGGAACAATAATTCTTCTTCATCATAGGTATTCAAGCGTTCTACTCCTACATTTCCAGCTATTATTTCTTCTAATTCAACTTTTAATTTATGGATATCCAGTACTTTTGGAGGTGTGCACTGTTTAACTGACCCTTGTACCCATCTTTCTAGGTCTTCAGGTGTTACTATGGTAGCACTTTTTGCTCCTGATGAAGTTACTAAACTTACATCTTTTGAACCTCCAGGTACATCTCTCTTTGGAGTATTATTTACAGAACCTCGAATAGGTAAATCCATGAGTGATATGGTGGATTCACAGTCACTAAATTGATCCTCAATTATAACTGGAGCTTCAGGTTTCGGGTTACTCACAGGAGTATTCATAGGAGTCGGTACAGGTATCAATGGAGGGCAGTTTCCTTGAGTACCATATAATGGAACTACTGGACCAATTGTTACAGGAATAGTCAATGAATCAGGATGTACTTTTATCTGAGTTATTTTTCGTACTAATTCTGCTCTAGTCTTTTCTAAAGCTTCCTTTTCTTTGTCATGAAGTATTCTAGTCTGGGTGAATTCATGCATTACCTTTGGTACCATTGGAGTTTGTGGTGGTGCACTAGGAGGGCATCCACTTGTCCCTTCCTGATATGGAGGTGGATTTCTTAACATTTCTTCCATAAATTCGTCTTCTGAATCCTCATTTCTTATTAAATGTTTTGTCTTTTCTGTACATTTGCCTCCTGATTTTTCTCCTTCTGTGAATAATGGATACAGTCCCTCTGTAATCATTGCCCTTCTCCATTGTTTCATCTGACCCTCTCTTGACTCACGTAAATATCTAGGGTAAAATCCTGGGTAACTCCTATTACTTCTAGATCTATCCCGCTCAAATGCCTCGGTTTCCCATTCTTCTAGGGCTTCGTACTGAGTTAATCTAGGTCTGGGTTCTAAATCATTCATCCTCAATCTCAAGTTTTGAAGAATTCGCCCATTGAAAGTGCCATTTTCAGGAAATGCTAATACTCCATCATTTTTAGTGTATTCTATCCAATTCTCCATCCATACACAAGTATGATAGCCTCTTTCCATCATCATGAATGATGCTGGCGTTTTAGCTGGTGGAATAATAATTCCTTCCCTAGTTTTGATTGGTTTGTCCTTTTTAAAATAATTCTTAATCTTTTGTAAGAATGACATTTTTCTCCTTTCTCCGTACATTCTATCTAATCTTCGGTGTATAAAATTATATTCTGCAAAACCTAGGAATCTCCTATCTGGATGAGTTCCTATTAAAGTCGGATCGCGTTTTAACATGCAATCCTTATCCACTAAGAATTTAGCTTCTAAAATCTCGACCAATCAAATGTCTGCTAACTTTTATTTCTGAACCAATCCTTGCGCGGCCTTTTGGTGACGTTTCTCTATCAACCCCTCCTTTACAATCTGCTCTTTTCTGTTCTCGCTGGTTTAACCAATCCCAGCGCGGCATCTGTGACGTCAGCACTACTCCTGACTACTGACCCCTCCTTTACAAGGGTTTTTCCACACCCGCTGTTTCAACCTATCACAGCGCGGCGTTTTGTGACATCAGCTCCCTCTCCGGTAACTGACCCTCCCTTTACAAAATTACGCAAACTTATTTTCTCTATAAATCTTAATTAAATTTCAGTAACAACATAAAACATTCGCTATCGTGCCAGTTTCCACTAATTTCGAAAAAGATAGTTTCTTCCACACTTAGTAAAACCTTTCCGTTTACTAATACATACACTACGAGTAAAACACTTCCGTCTACTCTTCACACAAACTCCAGAAGTACCTGTTACTTCTTCAATGTTACCCTTACTAGGTGATATAACATCAAATTTTTATCAGCGTACCCTTTTTGCTATTTACTCACACGCATAGAGTCCCTAACGAGTACTTGAAGTCCTGCTTAACTTCTCAGTACTATTTCTGCCTGACAGATAACCTCACTGCAGTATGGCTTCCACTTGCCACCCTACTATTCTTTTCCCCGGGGATTTCTAGACAACATAAAACAAAACTCAAAAATAAGCGGATGTTAGTTCATAAACATACAAATAAAATTCTCATTACCCAATTAACAAAGAGTAACAACAACCGTCCTCTGCTTATCAGAAAACTGATACAGCGCAATATTAGCCAATAGCATTCATACACCATATACTCACTTGGGCCCATACATTCACACTACACTAACACTTACGCTGGGTTTCAGATGTACTCTTTTATCAAAGTCCCTGCTACCAATTACCTTCCGATTGAAGAGTAATAACTTACCAATGGATCCTTTGCTAATTGGGAAGTTTAAAATGAGTGACATTCACTATAATACATAATCCTGAAATAACCACTGAGTCAGGAAGTTTTAAAATGTTTATCTAAAGTTTTAGCAGAGTAAATACAGAAAACACGGTACTTGATCAAAATACCCAAGAGAAAGCATAGGAACGAATTCTCTAATAAATGACAGTGTTTAAGGAAATAAGAGAGGATAGAGACAACAGCGCAACTAAAGGTTGCAGTATAGTTACCTAAATACGAGAACCAAGCCCCTTAGCCAAGGAGTTGGAAAAGATAAGACCCTGGAAGGATGAAGAGCAAAGACCTCCTTCAGGATCAGGACAAGACTGGTGACCTCTCTATAACGACGCCTGCGCCGTTCCCCTCTCTGGCACTCGATTTCTCCTCGATTCTCCCATCTAATGGACTCCGCCGCCCCCTCCTCAGGACCTCTTCCGGATAAGGATTCAGTCAGCAACCGATCAGCATGGCAGCCTGGAGCTCTTCTGTATGTTCTCTCTTCTGTGGAATCTAGCTCTGACTTCGGTATCTTCTGTTCTGACTAATTAACTAATGCTATATTCTATTATACCCTTCTACGCCCATGTACCTCCCCTTAATGTTGCTAAAATATGGGACCACTACTTCTGATTGGGCAGGGACAGGGGGTGGATTCTCGTACCATGTCAATTTTGGCCTAAATTGTGAAGCCTATTGTCTTTACGTTCCCGCCCCTTCAAATTAATACATTCACTTTATTTCCCACCCGTCTCACGACAAATGTTATACATTTTACAGGAGAAAAGTAACAATTTTGTCTGCCGGAAACTTTGGGTACATCATCTTCGGCCAATAGGTCGTGGCCTTGGGAGACGTCCAAGTTGACTTCACTTGGCAGGCAGACAGGACACATGCGCAGAACCATCTGTTTCTCGAGTTTCAAGACACCAACCCAGGCCCAAGTTTACGAATTACTAAAAGTGCAAGAAGAAAATATTAAAATCACAAATAAAAAGTTTCACTGTATACCCACTTTCCCTACTCTATTCCCATTTAATTTTAATACTATCCTGCATTAGTAGCGTTAAGAAAACGACAATTTAATAAAGACATGAGAGCAAGCTTAAGCATGTGAAAACATTTAGCGGCCATTTTAGTGCACACTGCGCAGAAGCAGAAGTTTCCCACCAAGCAAAGAAAGACGTCACACCATGTGATCAGGTTGCGACATGCGCATTGAGGTTCCCGCGCTTTAGCGGCCATCTTGAGTTATGGACAAGCGTTATTCATTAGTAAAACACATAGGCAAGCGTCTATCCCTTTTGTATTTGTGAATGCAGGTATTAGTATTTACAGTACAAGTTTAATAAATTAATACTATGAGGAGGATTGCATACAAGCAAGTTTCATTTTTGAAACCTTGCTCCATCACCTGCATCATGGAGCGCTGTCCAGTGAAAACAGCGCATCCATGGAGTCGCAAGAAGGGCGTACTGAAAAGTGTTGCGACACTGTCTTGTCGCAGCGCTGCAACACTTTTCATGACTGAGGCCCAGGAATGCGCACTATCTTATTGATGGTGTGCTTTCCTGCCTTGTAGTTTTGTCGAAGGGCAGCGCAGCAACATTGCTTGCAGCACTGTCCAGCACCAAAACCTGCAGACATGAGGCCCCAAGTGTTATCTCCATTTTTAAGATCTGCTATTTTCTGGTCTCAAGTCCCAGCCGCTAACGGGCTTTAGCGGCTGTTTTTTTAACGTATCGCGGGTCCGGGCGATCATTGTAAATATCGCGAAGTGGGGTTAGCGTCCGTTTTTGCACGGGAATGCCTACCTTGCATATCATTAGCGATAGTTATCGCTAACATAGGTGGCGATGCTGGAAACGGCCGGTTTTGCCAGAAATCTGTCGCTAACGGCTGTTAGCGATAGCTTGTTAATAGGGCGAAAAAATATCGCCGCATTAACGGCAGAAAAGTGCCGCTAACGCGGCGTTAACTCCTTGTACATATGCCCCCTTGTTTCTACACATTCTATTTCCAAAGGTGTATGAAAAATAAAATGCCATGCTAAAGCAAACAGGCAAATCTTTTTTTTTTTTTGCAGTTTTTATAAAGCGAGAACTCGACCGAAGGTATTGGAACGCTTTACATGAGCACCAGCTACATTACACACGGACCATTCATTTTTTGGTAGGCACGGGAAGGTCAAGTGATTTGCCCATATTCACAGGATGTTGAGCCGTCGCCGAGACTCGAAACTAGTTCCTCAACTCCAAAGTCGGCAGCTCTGGCCATTAGACCTCATCCTCTCCCCAACGCTGCTCAACGAGGCCCTCAATAAGAATTACTGGCTAATTTCCAATCCTTGCACAAACACGTGTTTGAGAGTTGTGTGATAATTCTCACACCCTCGCATGTTTCCTGCTGATGCATTCCAGCACGTCAAACCTGCCAAAATGTATCGGGGGTAGTGCGGGAAGGTCTGGAAGAATGTCAAAACATGTGCAATTCAGTGTTGAATACTCAAAATGGGAGGCATTTCCCAAACGTTAGGAGAAAGTCATAGCTACTGAAGCATGTCATTGAGTTTTTTCTCTTATGCCTCCGGATGCCACAGCTGGCTTGGAAAACAAACAATGCAGTCAGAAAAGAAACAAGGAGGGTTGAATATGGATATACGATTTTTGAAGATCAAGATTTAGACTGAATATTGTCCTAGGTAAATGATGTTTCCAAGCTGTACTGCCTGCTGCACGCGCCCTAACACATTCAGGGGCAGATTTACAAGAAAGTGACGCATCTGTAGAGATGCGTCACTTTCCCTGCGCCACCCTGAGAAACCCTTGCGCCACCATGGATGCGCCGTATTTACAATACGGCGCACCATGGCGCAAGGATTGACAGATGCGTCAGAAATTCTGACACATCTGTTGGGGCAAAAGTATTGCTGGAGTCGTGTCGCAAGCATGACGCAACTCCAGCAATGCATTTTGAGGCCTATTCCCACTACACTGCGTCACTCCTTACGCCTGCTTCAAGCAGGCGTAAGGTTTTGACGCAGTGGCGTCCTAGAAGTGACGCAGTGAAATCTTGTAGATTTCACTGCATCACTTTTACAAGGCTTTCCTGCGTGGGAACGCCCACCCTGCATACATTATACCTGACGCAGGTGGAATGTGACTCAGGGCTTTACAACGTGACGCATCCCTCTAGATGCGTCACGTTGTAAATTGGCTGCATTTTTTAAGCCACCACTGCGTCACAAAAGTGACGCAACAGTGGCGCAAAAGTGTTGCAAGAGGCTTGTAAATCCGCCCCATAGTTATCAAAGTTTATACGTTGTATAAAGCACTATTCTGTTGAAAACGAGCACGCTTCCCTTCTGTGACTGCATGTGAGGAAAAGGACAGGATCATTTTACGGCCCCTGGTACCTTAGGAAAATGACAAGTTATGTTATCAGCAGAGCAAAGAATTGTTTGATTGGACTAAATGTTAGGCACTTATGGTAAATGAACAACATACGTGTGTGAACCATATTCAAGTTTTTACTTGCAACCTTTGCAAAGTTCTATGCAGACTTCATGAAGTTATGAATTTGTATGCTTTCCTATGTTTCTTTGAAAAGTGTGACTTTTACAACTATGTATGTTTCAGAAGGCAAACTTGCAGAGTGTGGTGTTTGTTGCATATTGACAACAAATATTTGCCGTCATTTACATATTTTTATTTACTTTTAGAATAAATATGTCTGAAATTTCACCTATTGTGCTGACTAATTCCAAGCTAATGCACCTAGAGTCTTCAGGTAAGCACTTTCATTGACTGGATCGGGAAGTGAAGAGAAAATAAATTCATGCCTCTAAACTAGTTCAGTAGAAGCTTCTTTGCCATTTTAGGCAATAGAGAAAATAGTGCTATTCTACCCGTTTGCTTTTTACTTTTAGTTCTTGTTTTATTTCATCTGTACATTTAGTTTGATTCCCTAATTATAAAATCCCGCACAGGATTAAACAAGTATTTATCTGCCAGAGATTTCTCGCTTTCAGTATATCCACTGTCACTCCTATAGGAATGAAGGTATGACATCTCCTTTAGCTAGCCTTTAGTTAGTTCAAATATTTAATGTACCGTTTCATACATCATCATTAAGGATCATACGATGGTCATCAATTTTCAAGCCAAAGCCATGTCTCCCTTCATCAGTTCAGCAAAGGAGAGGCCATAGAAACTTCCGTTTCTGTCAGCAGAATTTCAATGAGTGGACATCGAGCTCCAGCCATAATGCTTTAAGCTTGCATGCTTTTGAAGTATGAGGGCTTACTTTCTACAGTTTTCAATTCAAACAGAGATTTCAGGATAAAAGCAGGAGCTCCATAAAATGCTTGAGGTACAGACTTTCTTTTGAGTGTCTTAAATAAGGGACAACTGTGTAACCACTATTACCTCTCCGTCCGTCTTCATGGATACAGCCCTTACGCTTGAGATCCTTTCCCCCTGTGGCAGAATCTATTCCCTAGCTGAAATAAAAAAGTTCCCCCAAGATGGCCGCTGTTACCCTGGCACCACCACAAAAAGGAGGAACTTAGTGTGTCACATTCTGTTTTTTTCTTTCTAGCAATCACACCCAATGCTGAAGATCCGATGATAAGGTAAGTGTGAGAAATTGGGTTACTAGTTAAAGGAGGGTGTATCCCTACTCAAACAGCAACCACAATCTTTGTTTGGGTGAGGCACAAGCAAATGCCAAATTTACCTGTGCTCAACCCTCTGGTAGCTTGGCACCGAGCAGTCAGGCTTAAATTAGAGGTAATGTGTAAAGCATTTATAAAGAACTTCAAACAGTATTAAAGTGAAAACACAAGAAAAATAACACACCAATTTAGAAAACAATGGAGTAAATTTTGATAAATAAAACAAGACCAAAATGACAAAAATCCAATCCCTAGAACTGGAGATATGCAAGTTTAAAGAGTTAAGTAAAAATAGCGCCAAGAACCACAGTGCGCCAACTGTGGATATCTGGTCACGGAGGACGGGGACAAAGTCACAAGTTCAGGCCAACCGTAATGGAGCGTGGGCCAGCTACAGGGACCTAGTTAGGCTGGCTGAATAAGAATACCTTAAATCCTGGTTTGCAGATCATTGTGAGATCCCGCAATGAGGATGCATTGCACTGCCGAGGTGATGGGTCGGTTTCGAGGAGCAGTGAATCTATGATGAGAGGTCCTGCGCCGTCATTGAGGATCCCATCAATGAGGGCTTGTGATGTGAAGTCTAGTGTTCAGGATGCGTCATGCAGTCAAGGCGATGTGTCAGTTCCAAAGAGCTGTGAGGCTGCAATAAGAAAACCTGCTTCATCGTCGAAGCTGCTGTCGACGAGGGATTTGCGATGCAAGGGGCTGCATCGGGAAAGCTTTGCACATGTGGCGGTTCTGATGCGGGCTGCGGGGTCGATGTGGAGTCCTTTTTCCGGGACAACCCTTTCTGCAGAGGCAATGCATTGGTTCTGAAGTCGATGTGTCGAACAGCAAAGGCGATGCACCGGTTTTGCTGGAGATGTGCCTTGGAGGAGATGCATCAGTTCTGCTAGATCCACAGATAAGCTGGCAGAGCACATTCAGGTCCACTTCCAAGGGTCCAGGACTGGGGTGGCACCACTTGGAAGGAAAGTATTCAAAGATGGCAGAGTCCAGGTGCTGGGTTTAAGGTTGTTGGAGGCTTCTGTCCCTGAGGCTCTAGTCAGGAGGCCAGCCAGCTAGCCATTGGAGTCACTTTGGGTTCCGGAGTTCAACAGATGCAGGTCTAGTTCTTCCCACCAAGGCAAGAGGGCAGCAGGCAGCAAATCAGCACAGCAGGGTAGCAATTCCTTCAGGGCAACATTCTAGCAGAGTGGCAGTCATTTCAGCAGCACAGCAGTACTTCTTCCTGACAGAGTATTCACAGGTCCAGAAGTGTACTGAAGAGTTGGTGTCTGGGGTCCAATATTTATACCTGAGTCTTCCTTTGAAGTGGAAGAAACTTCTAGAGGTTTCCCTGTGAAGTCCCCAGGTATCCTGCCTTCCCAATCCTGGCTCCAGACTACCTACAGAGAGTATGCAGCCCTTTGTGTGGAGGCAGAACACAGCCTATTCATTTGTAAGTAGGGATGTGCCTAGCTTCACCCTCCCATCCTGCCAGTGATGGCCCATCCAGGCACACCTACGCTCTCTATTGTGTGTGGCTGCCTAGGAGGAATACACAAAGCCCAACTGTCAGCTACACCCAGTCATATGACCCAGAGACACGCTGCAGGTACTAAATGGCTGAGGCAGAAAAAAGCCAACTTTCTAAAAGTGGCATTTTCAAAATTGTAATTTAAACTCTGACTTCACCATGAGGGAGGGTTTTTCATTACAATTCCAAAGACACCAAACAAGAACTAGTTACCTGCTCCAATTTAGAATTCATCACCTATTATATGCAATAAGGAAACTCCAATGGTAGCCTACGAGAGCGGTAGGCTTTGCAGTAGTGAAAAATGAATTCTCACTACAAGGACATGTAAAACTAAAACATACATGTCCCACTTTTTAAACACACTGCATCCTGCCCTGTGGACTGTCTAGTGCCTATCCTAGGGGTGACTTACATATATTAAAAGGAAAATTTGAGCCTGGCAAAAGGTGTATTTTGCCAGGTCGACATGGCAGTGTAAATACCTCACACACAGTTTCAAAAGGCATACATGTTTAAACTGCTACTTACGTGGGTGGCACAATCAGTGCTGCAGGCCCACTAGTCATATTTAATTTACAGGCCCTGGGCACAGGCAGTGACACTTTACTAGGGACCTACAAGTAAATTAAATATGTCAATTGGGTATAAGCCAATTCTACCATGTCTAAGGAGAGAGGATAAGCACTTTAGTACTGGTTAGCTGTGGTGAAGTGTGCAGAGTCCTAAAGTTGG
Source organism: Calotriton arnoldi (assembly GCA_963921515.1). NCBI lineage: Eukaryota > Metazoa > Chordata > Amphibia > Caudata > Salamandridae > Calotriton > Calotriton arnoldi. Next base: position 58,914 of record CAWUFW010003590.1, read on the forward strand.
CAAAAATAAAGTCAGAAACAGGAGGGTTGAAGGTTAAAATTTACGGGGTAAACCACTCAAAAGATGCCAGGTCTAACAGTAAACACAAGGAGATGATGGACGGAGCACTGAAACTTTTCAGACACTTACCCCCAGTCACAGATCGGGGTTGAATCCATCATCGTTCTTTAGCTCACTTCGCCACCCCAGTTCAGACACAGCTATATGCAAATCAGTCTTGCCCCTGTGCCTCATGGGAACAGTCCAGCCCAAACTGCCAAGCCATGTCTTCCCTGGACTGGAAACAAGCATCCTGGGACTGGTTTCGGGCTAACAGCCCTCATCAGCCAGGCTAGTTTGAATCCAGTGGCAAAGTAAGCACGGGACCCACGTCTGGGCATACCCTGCCAACTTAGGGCGAACAAAGCAAACACAAGGAGATGATGGACGGAGCGCTGAAACTTTTCAGACACTCACCCCCAGTCAAAGATCTGGGTTGAATCCATCATCGTTCTTTAGCTCACTTCGCCACCCCAGTTCAGACACAGCTATATGCAAATCAGTCTTGACCCTGTGCCTCATGGGAACAGTCCAGCCCGAACTGCCAAGCCATGTCTTCCCTGGACCGGAAACAAGCATCCTGGGACCGGTTTCGGGCTAACAACCCTCATCAGCCAGGCTAGCTTGAATCCAGTGGCAAAATTGAGCAAGGGACCACGTCTGGGCATACCCTGCCAACTTAGGGCGAACAAAGCAAACACAAGGAGATGATGGATGGAGCGCTGAAACTTTTCAGACACTCACCCCCAGTCACAGATCTGGGTTGAATCCATCGTCGTTCTTTACCTCACTTCGCCACCCCAGTTCAGACACAGCTATATGCAAATCAGTCTTGCCCCTGTGCCTCATGGGAACAGTCCAGCCCAAACTGCCAAGCCATGTCTTCCCTGGACTGGAAACAAGCATCCTGGGACTGGTTTCGGGCTAACAGCCCTCATCATCCAGGCTAGATTGAATCCAGTGGCAAAGTAAGCACGGGACCCACGTCTGGGCATACCCTGCCAACTTAGGGCGAACAAAGCAAACACAAGGAGATGATGGACGGAGCGCTGAAACTTTTCAGACACTCACCCCCAGTCAAAGATCTGGGTTGAATCCATCATCGTTCTTTAGCTCACTTCGCCACCCCAGTTCAGACACAGCTATATGCAAATCAGTCTTGACCCTGTGCCTCATGGGAACTGTCCAGCCCGAACTGCCAAGCCATGTCTTCCCTGGACCGGAAACAAGCATCCTGGGACCGGTTTCGGGCTAACAACCCTCATCATCCAGGCTAGCTTGAATCCAGTGGCAAAGTGAGCAAGGGACCCACATCTGGGTATACCCTGCCAACTTAGGGCAAACAAAGCAAACACAAGGAGATGATGGACGGAGCGCTGAAACTTTCCTGGCACTCACCCCCGTCACAGATCTGGGTTGAATCCATCATCGTTTTTTAGCTCACTTCGCCACCCCATTTCAGACACAGCTATATGCAAATCATTCTTGACCATGTGCCTCATTGGAACAGTCCAGCCCGAACTGCCAAGCCATGTCTGCCCTGGACCGGAAAAAGCATCCTGGGACTAGTTTTGGGCTAACAGCCCTTCATCAGCCAGGCTAGTTTGAATCCAGTGGCAAAGTGAGCAAGGGACCTACGTCTGGGCATACCCTGCCAACTTAGGGCGAGCAAAGCAAACACAAGGAGATGATGGACGGAGCGCTGAAACCTTTCAGACACTCACCCCCAGTCACAGATCTGGGTTGAATCCGTCATCGTTCTTTAGCTCAATTTCCCCCCCCAAGTTCATACACAGCTATATGCAAATCAGTCTTGACCCTGTGCCTCATGGGAACAGTCCAGCCCGAACTGCCAAGCCATGTCTTTCCTGGACCGGAAACAAGCATCCTGGGACCGGTTTCGGGCTAACACCTCTCATCAGCCAGGCTAGCTTTAATCCAGTGGCAAAGTGAGCTAGGGACCCACGTCTGGGCATACCCTGCCAACTTAAGGCGAACAAAGCAAACACAAGGAGATGAATGACGGAGCGCTGAAACTTTTCAGACACTCACCCCCAGTCACAGATCTGGGTTGAAACTATCATCGTTCTTTAGCTCACTTCGCTACCCCAGTTCAGACACAGCTATATGCAATTCAGTCTTGACCCTGTGCCTCATGGGAACAGTCCAGCCCGAACTGCCAAGCCATGTCTTCCCTGGACCGGAAACAAGCATCCTGGGACCAGTTTCAGGCTAACAGCCCTCATCAGCCAGGTTAGCTTGAATTCAGTGGCAAAGTGAGCAAGGGACCCACGTCTGGGCATACCCTGCCAACTTAGGGTGAGCAAAGCAAACACAAGGAGATGATGGACGGAGCGCTGAAACTTTTCAGACACTCACCCCCAATCACCCCCAGTCACAGTAAGCATGTATGTTTGTGTTTGGTGTTGACCGCTTTGACAGTATTATGTCTTTATGCTGCTTTTGCCTGTAACGCTGTGCTCTAGCGGGTGAGACTTATCAGTGTCCCCCTTACCCTCAGGGCCGTCGTTAGTGCTGGTGGCGCCCAGTGCGACAATGTTTGTCGGCGCCCTCCAATGACCTCCTTCTCGAGGGAGTCTGTCATTTCCACCCTTTAACAGTACCCCTCATGTCTCCATAACCACTCTCTGGCTCATGCATTTATTTTGTTTTATAGTGCCACTCCTACCAGTGTAAGGTGTCAGTGTACTTTACATCACATACTCATTACACAGAGGCAATGAATCATTAGTGTGTAAATCAATGTATAGGTAATGTTACATCAGAGGAGCACAAGGTGTAGGAGTTACAAGTCATCCGTACTGGTAGACAGTTTAGTTTAGGAGTGCTTGGTCTGGAGAAGCACAAACATAGAATTTAAGTAACACCATGGCTGGGGGTTGGCTTTGCTAATAAGAATTGATTTCTACCCGAGTGAACCCTTTTTGCAACATTAGGATAATGAAAGACTGGGGGAAAAAATATAACGCTCTACACCTTGCAGTTTGCATGCTGCTCTTTGGTGACAGTTAATAGCTCACTGTTCTCTATTAGGATTTAAACTTATAAACTGCAAGTAACAAAAGGGTCTCTCTGACAGAATCAGTAACGCACTGAACTATTTACATTATATGCACTTTGTGATCTGCGTGGCACACTGCTTTGCAGCAGGCATTTTAACCTCCTGTGCTTTTTTTTGATGAGTCGAAACTTCCACTAGACAAAACCCCTATCTCTCTGCAGCAGGTCCATTAATAAATTATCATGACATTTTTATGGTTGCTGAAAATTGCTGGAGGCAAGGAACGCAGCAGCAGTTGCTTTTAAAACCAAATTGTACTTGGAAAACGGTGCCCCCCCAAAGTCAGCGCCAGGTGCAGTGGCACCAATCGCACCACCGTAGAGCTGGCCCTGCTTACCCTTACTCTCACAGACGTGGAAGCAGTCGATTGTGAGAGGTTTCAGCAATTGCTTATGTAATGTGCATCACCTCCCTTGATGAGTGATCAGGGAGTCTTGGTAGCACCACTTTATTCAATCTCCTGGCCTTCCAAGAATCCTTTTGTGAGAGTTGTTTGCCTAGAAACTGACCGTAAACAGGAAGTTTTCATTCAGATTCCTTCCCCTGCAGCAGCGCAGGTGACTGTGAAGCTGGCATCCATGGAGACTTCTGATTAAGGGGCAGGGCCCTCTTCTCATTTCTCTTTGGAATCTATACAGGCGATGATTGAGGTTCCGGTGGAGACAGCTTACAGGGCACAACAGCCTCCTTCAAAGCTTCCAAGACAGGATTTAGATGATCAGAGGGCTGACCCTGATGATGATAACAGAATGGGTTATTATATTCAGGGGTGTGATATTTTATGGACCTATTACAGCATTTAAGGGATAATCTAAGTCTTCCTACTCCTGACCCTTCAGCTGATGAAAATGACTTTTTAGCTCATTATCAGCATATAGAGCCAGAGACCCATGAGTGGAAAGAAGTAGATAAGACATATTTTCCTATGTTCCTTTCATGCCGTTATCCTGTGGTTAAGTTTGCAGATGAGTTTCCGGTGGTGGTGAAGGTGGACAATCTGATGGCTGGTCTGTCCACTCAAGGTAATGGGGTGTCTGGGGACGCATTGTCATCAGATGCAGTGGTATAGCGCAGTAGAGCACCGTTATGCTGCTGCCAATTTTTCAAACTGTGCCAACTCATATACCACATATGCCATCCAGTCCCTTCTTAAGAATTTCCAGGTGCTGGCAGAATGCATGTCTGATGGGGTAGACTTTTCTACTCTTTTGTCTCCCATAGAGCAACAGGTCTGATCTCTTTCGGATCTGTCATTTGACAATCTGTGTGCCTCTGCAGCGGCATATGGAGCCACTATTGCTGCACAGCTGCATTTGTGGATGCGTTAATAGAATGCAGATGCAGCTCAGAAGAGAGTTCTCATTAAGATGCCTTTTGAGGGTTCGAAACTCTTTGTCCAGTAGTTGGAGGAGTTGATCAAGAAGTTGGTGGAGAAAAAAAACTGATGGCTTTGGCTCGTCCCTTTCTTAAGGGTACATATTTTGCCTAAAAAAGAGCTTTTCCTTCCGGCCTCTGAGGTGTATTGTCACAGCTCTGTCTAGGTCAGGGTCATGGCTGTGGGATCCCAAATCTTGACAAATCCCGGTTCTAGCACTCCTCCAGTGTGCCCAACCCTTTTTATCTCAAGACATTACTTTCTGAGGTTTTCTCCAGTTAGAGGGTGCCTTCTGGAGTTTTGGACTTCTTGGTAGCAGAGTCCCAGAGGCATCAGTGATTCAAGTAGTCTTCGAGGGGTATTGGTTGGAATTTTCAAGGCCCCCCACATTAGTCTTTTAAAGTACTACCCTGCCAAGATATCCGGTTCAGCATCAGGTGCTTTTGCAAGGCATTCAGCATCTGCTCAACAAACAGACAGTTAATCATGTCCCTCTGATGGAGCAGAGGCAGAGATATTCCGTACTATTCCTGGTGCAGAATGTGTCAGAGGACTATCGTCCATTGAATTGAATTCTTTCCTGGTTTACCGCACGTTTAAGACATTCACACTGCAAAGCATCTTTCCTCTGTCCACGAAGATACAGTACCTGGCATCTTTGGATATGTTGGACATGCATTTGCATGTCCCAATTTCTCCTCTCCACCAGCAGTTTCTGAGATGTTCTTTGGCAAACCAGCATTTCCAGTTTTAGACTCAGTTGGTGGGTATTTTGCACTCTCGAGGTATGCAAGGTGGTTCTATACCTCAATGACTTGTTAATTGCCTCTTCGTCTCTCTCTAAGACTGTCTAGGATGTCAAAGATGTCTGTTACTTCCTACTCAAGTATGGCTTTCTACTAAACTACGTCAAATCCCACCTGCAGTCTTTCTTTTCTCTGCAGTTTATAGGAGCACTGTTCAAGATCAACTTGGCAGAGGTCTTTCTTGCCCCAAATCAGAGAGACAAACTGGTGCTTTACTTATCAGCCCTTCCGGATGCTCCCAGAGGCTCCAGCAAACATGTGACTCAGAAGCCAGGACTAAATGTCATCTAATTTAGCTCTGGTGCCTTGGAGTCGCTTACATCTCTACCACATTGTCCATCACATTCTACAACACGGCAGCCCGACTTCGCAGGACTACGAGGCTCAGATTCCTCACACCTCTCAAATTTCTCAAGACATTCAATAGTGGCTGAACCCAGTCAACCTCAACAGGGGGCATCCTCTGAGCCAACCCCATGATCATCTTGACCAATGCCAGAGAATTGGGGTGGGGGCAAGAGGTTCTTAAGTCCTGAAATTAGAAAGGGTTGGGTGCAGTAAGGGAGGCTCTCTTTTCATTTTCTCCCATCGATCAAATCAAAGGTCAGGGGGTTTGTTTCAAGATGGACAATCAGGTGACAAGGTCCTATTTGTGTCATCAAGCGGGGATGATCCACTCCCTCTTTCTACTTGTTCAGTAGATTGGGCTGTGGTCAGAGCAGGATCTTCAACATCTGATGGCAGTTTATCTTCCGATGAAGGAGAATGGTCCTGCCGACCAACTCAGTCGGAGGTTTGGGGTCCCATGATTGGACCTATTTTCCACACAGGAGAACACCCTGCTTGTCTGCTTCTACTCTCTGGTCCCCTCTCCCCGAGCTTGGGCAATGGACGCTCTTTGATCCCCTGGCCAGAGTGTCTGTTGTACTGTTTCCCTCCCATACCATTGATTTACAGGGTGTTGCAGAAGGTAATGAATGATAAATCTTGGGTTCTTCTGGTGGTTCTGGGGTTATCTTGGAGATCCTGGTACCCTCTTCACCTTCAGTCCCCCTTAGTTCTTTCCTCTCCATCCTTCCCCCTTTAGTTAATGGATCCTGTCACAGAATACTCTGTGGCACCTCAATCTGGAGGTTTGACTGCTGAGCGGGTGACTCTTTTGGCTCAGAGATGTTCAGTGGCAGTTGCGAAGTCAATGCATTTGTCTCATAGACCATCAACTCACAAATCAAAGAATCGACACTGGGGTTACTTCTTTTGAAAATGATGTCAGGCAAAGGGGTTTGTTCCTTCAATTTGCATTTGACTGTGCATTCAGGAGTTTTTGCAGGATGGTTTCCATGTGGGGTTGGCGATGTTCACTTTAGGGCCAAGTGGACCATTATTCAAGCTTGTTGGATAAATGGCCTCTCTGAGGTTGCTCCTTTGGCTTCCTACCTTCTTCAGTGTTTCTTTCTTCACAGACCGGTTTCCCATTCTCCGGTCCCCCTTTTGGATTTGCCCTTATTGGTCCAGGTCCTGACTGGTCCTCTTTTTGAACCACTGGACTCTGTCTCCGGTAAATTCCTTAGGGGGAAAGTTGTGTTTTTGGTGACTGTGTGTTCGGACAGAAGGGTAGGGGAAATTGAGTGGTGTTGTTGGTTTCCCCATTGGTTCAATTGTTCTAGAGAAGGTGGTTCTTCGGCCTAGTCCTAGTTTTTTGCCCAAGATTTCTTCGCAGTTTCACTGTTTAGAGGATATTGTGCTTTCTGTCTTCTTTCCTCATCCCTCTTTGGTGAAAAAGGAGGCTTTGCATTCTCTCGATCTCTGCTGGGCCTTAACTATCTATCTTGAGCAAACCTCCCTTTTAGAGAGTGGACTTCTTGTTTGTCACTTTTGGTCTCCCTAATAAAGGGTCTCACCACTCTACTTCTTCTATGTCTCGATAGATTAGATAGTGTGTTTGTTTTTGGCATTCTTGCTCTGTGCTCCTTTTTGGGACTACATAGACCAGTGATACCAGGGCCCCAGGAGGCGGTCCTTGGTAAAGTTTCTACACCTGTAGTCTGATTAGTACTATAAAGCGCAATGAGTAGTCCCGCAGTGCAGGTGTGCTTTTGGCGTTCTTGCTCCTTGCTCCTTTGTGGGACTACAAAGACCAGTCATACCAGAGCCCCATAAGGCAGTCCTTGGTAACCTTTCCACATCTGCAGTCTGATGAGCACTATAAAGCGCAACGAAGAGTCCCGCAGCGCAGAATGCATGTGGGCCACGCCCAGGCAAAGCTCGTACCAAGGGTGGTCCACTCTGGGCCTGTCTGAGGCCAGACGAGGCTTGGCTGGGCCATCCCCCTAACATCTACACTTCAGCTGGGGTGAGTGCATGTCTTTTAAAACCTTTACATCTATATCTGGTCCCCAGTCATTTGGTATTTTCACTTTGGCCAGTGTGCACTTTTGACAAGACTGTAAGACTATACGAGCTGCAATGTGGTAGCGCGTGGAGTGCCTGGAAAGGTCGTTCTGTTGTTTTGCCATAATTTAACCAGCGAGCCACTGCGTTATTGGACATAAGGTTTTGGCATTCTTAGTTTTCTACTAAGGTTATATGGTCTCTTCCATTCTGTGTGAGAAAGCCATGGGCAAAAGGAAAGGGGTTGGGAGTACTTCAGCTGTTTCCCCTCCCCATAAAACTACTTAAATCGACAGGATGTTGCAGTGGGCTACAGGGGTAATCTCTACTGAAATCAAACTTTCAGAGAGGAGATTGTCCCTGGGAGCTGGATCTGGTCTGCATTTGCCCTTATTTTCTAATTCTCAAGATGTAGACCCTTCTATCACTACAGCCAACGTAGGCTCCCCTGACACAGGAAGCAGTAACTCAGCAGCACAAGGTCCATTAATTACCATGCCTTTCCCTGTGGCGAGCCAGGATGAGTGTCGTAGGACCCCAGTTAATACCAAAAGGTCTAAAAGATTGGCCTGGAGCAAAGTCTTTGAGGTTGGCACACAAGTTGACTTATTCCTGATTTCTATATTCTGCAAGCAGCTTAATGGACCAGAAATGGCTCGGGGTGCCGACGTATAGCCTTCCTGGATGGCTCAGATTGTAGTAGAGCTATTGGTTAAGGTTAAGACATTTTGCACTCAGAACTTTCCCCCATCGTGGCGTGTCTTACGGCAATGGAGAAACGTCTTGATACTATTAGCAAATTACCACTTGCTATCTGGCAGGCATCGCGGCTTTCAGCTGTGACTAGAGAAAGGAGCATCTTGAATGCCGCCACTTCTACAACTGTCCCTCGTAATGAAGTATCCACTGCCAGCACCTCCCAATGTGATAGGCTATGCCAGAGCAACTCTTCCGCACCACATATGGAAGCCCCCATGCTAAAGTGTCAATCTACTGCCAAAAATAAAGAGGGCGATCAGATGCAACTCCATGAGGTTAGTCATGGGCACAACAAGAATCATAGTCCTACCCTAAAACAGAAACTTCCCATAATTAACTTATCCCTTGCTTCGTTACCTTATGTAGCGATTATTTCAGGAGTGCCACAGTTGTGAGAGTATCAGAGAGAAACACACGATGAACAAGTAAATAAATCTCTGGACTGGCTTGTGCGGAAAAGGGATTTCCCTCTCACTATGGCAAATAAAATCCTACTAGCCCGCAGGTTGGGTTAAATTGGGGCGGGACCAGTGGATCACCAAGGGGACTGCATTATTCTCAACTTTAGAAGCCCACATCTGGTGCGTAGGTTGTTATTTGACCCTGTGGACAAGCCTGTTGGTGGCTTAGGTATATCCTTATTTCCCCTTGGATACTTTTACAAACCCAGATTCTTTGCTGGGCAAGACCGTGCTTTGTTACAGAACGCTTCTTTTTACCCCACTCCATCTTCATGAAATACCAATGGACACTGATATAATCTTGTAGGCTACAATGTTCCAGTTTATAACTGTTTCTCTGTGCTTGAAGGGGATGATTGACTTATGGATGTCGGGGGGGCACGACAGTCATATTGGGACTGATGTAACTACCCTTGGATGTTGTTTGGAAGAATCACTGCGGGAGGGAGAGGGGTGTATGAAACGTTCAGCACCACAGGTTGATGATTCTGGGAGTCAAGTTGGTAGCAGCCCTCATCTATGATGTGGGTGCAACTGACTCAACAGGGGGTTTCACTTGCCCTATTGAGGGGCCAAGACCACCACACAGCCAAGCTGGCAGATGTAATGGGGGACCAACACAATCTGGCAACTATATGTTCATGCACCTAGATGAACCCCACATTAGCAACAGTAATGTGGGAGGAGGGGATTTTAAGAGGGTATCGCCTATTGATGCACTCACTCATTACAATTCTGGGATAAGCATATGGGAAGCGTCTATTGAGGGGGCAGGCGCTACTGAACGTAATCTGCTGTTAGGATCCTCTAATGGAACATTGCATAGTTGGGCTCCAAACTTGACTGTACAGACAGGGCCCTCTTATAGATGTGCAAGATCTTTGCCTCTTCCAGGATAGATGGCTCTCGAAGCCAGCTTGCCGACTGGGTTATGCAAATTTCACCAAGGCTGCAATCAATAGGGGCAAAGGTGGGCCATCCGGGGGTCTTACGACAAGGGTGAGCTCTACACTTGATTGTACAGCCAATGAAGTCACAATCAACTCTAGTGAAATATTATGTGTTAAACTTACATTCTCACCATCATTGGTTGTTTATGTTTATAATATTTTTTCCAGGTCTGTGGGGAATAAGAGGGAATCTCCAACCATTGACATATTGTCCATGCATTTAGCCTCCTTACCGGAAGAAGTGTTTAAGATAGTGGGTGAGGATTTTAACTGTCAATTTGAGCCCCTTGACAAAAACATTTCTAATCTTGCTGAAGAGGAGGACAGAGTTTGCTCTATCCATGACTTACACATTCCCCCCATTAAAAAATGTTCCACCTTGGCCTTACAATTAAACGCCCTAGTCCTAAAATACCGTATTCGTGCTTGTAATGGTAGAACTCTTTCCAATAAAGAAGGGAACCACACATATAATCACACTCATTGCACCAGTCTAATTGATTATTTGCTGTTAGATGTAGGACTGTGGGAATACCTTACGGACATGGTAGTTACACCTAGGCATGATAGTGATCGTAATGCCCTAATTCTCACTATTGATTTCCCTAAGTTTAGGGGTCCTTGCAGTTGTTCTGATCCTCTTGAAAGTAGGCTGCAATTGTCTTCCAACCAATGTAGGGTCAAATGGTGTACCTTAGTGCTGTCCCAAGAGCTGGTAAGTGCATTCTACAAGCTAGTGGAGGCAACCCTGGGGCATTTGCTTGGTGTGCTTTTGACCCTGGTATCAGATTTGACCCCCCCCCCCCGGTGCTGACAGGGGAAGTATGTGCAGCAATTAGGAAAGTAGTGCCCAACAAGTGCCAGGGATTGATAAGGTCCCAGGTGACTTGTTTCTATCTGAGGTTGATGTTTGGGGCCCACTCTTTATGCTATATTTTAATGACATTATGGCTGGGACCCCTATTCCATCATCCTGGGCAGGAGCAGAGATTGTTCCTATTCATGAAATGGGTTTCCATGCTTACATGCCAATTATAGGCCAATTAGCCTTATTGGCTGTACGCAAATGTTGTTTTGTATAATTATTTTAGATAGACTGCAAAACTAGAATGGTGGATAATGACATACTTACCCCGCTACAAGCTGATTTTCGTGAGTGCACCTCCAGTGTTGACCAGGTATTCCAGCTTCAGATGTATATTGGAAGAACATGGTCCTTGATGTTGGCCGTTTATATGTGGTTTTTGTCAACCTGCATTTGGCTTTTGACCTGATCCCCAGGGCCACAATGTGGTTAGTGTTAGCCAAGATGGGGGTTCCGGACTATTTGCTTGCAATGATTGTAAGGTTGCACAAGAGACGTTTTGCCCAGGTAAGATGTGAACAGCTAGGTGAAGTGACAGAGAACTTCCCTGTTAATAGCGGGGGTAAGGCAGGGCTGTGTCCTTGCCCCAACCCTGTTTACGTTGTATGTCAACAACCGTCTAGCTCATCTGAACACAAGCCAGAGTGATGCCCTAAAACTAGCTAATATGGAGGTGCCAGCATTAATGTTTGCGGATGATACGCTCTTCCTGTCTAAATCCCGATGGGGTTGCAGCATATTTTTGACAGTTTCAGCAGTTTCTGTGAACTGAAGGGTTTAGAAATGAATGTGGAAAAAAAAAAATATATGGTGTTTATCCGCCGCTCGACAACCATAACTAATCCTACATTAAAAGTGCTTCCCTTGACCGGGTAGACACCATAGAGTATCTTTGGGCCACCCATACAGAGCAATTTGAGTGGGCTTCTCATATCGTGGGCTTCTCACATCTCGAAGCGCAGACTGACACTTGAGCATCATATTCGAGGGCTGATAAAAGCCCAAAGGGGCTCGTTCTGAAAACCTGTCTCCCCAGTAATTCAAGTTTACAACAATCAAGACTGAGGGGCTGCTCTGTAGGATGCAGAACTATGTAACCACAACGACCTAAAAGAAAATCGCTTTCTGCGACAATTGCTGGGTCTTGCGGTTACTTCCCCCTACTTCATCTTTGGTTGGATGTGGGTCTCAGGTCAATCTCCAATGGGATTGGTGTTAGACCGATCATATATTGGAGAAGGATCTGGGTCATGGCTGAACTGAAATCATATAGACTAGGGCTGGATAAAATACTCAATCGGCCTGAGACAAGAAATTTACCATGGCTAAATTATGTGGGTAAAACCTTGAGGGCCATGGGCAATGATAGTCTGTGGGAGGCTCCAATGGAGGTTTCCGTATCTACCGCAATAACTGATCTTGAGAGTAATTATTTACAATATAAACAGAGTACCTTGTTATCTAGGACTTCATTGGGTTCCCTGACAGATGCTTTCCTACAATTGAAGGATGATTACAGCGCAGAGGGGTTTCTTGATGAGATTCAGCCCGCACAGGCGAGGAAGTTGTATATCCAGTTCTGGTTTGGGACCCTGCCAGTTCATGCATTTCCTGCTGGCTGGGCTGCCTCATTAAGAAAGACTCAGATGACTTGCCCGGCATGTGGAAATCCCTCAGAGACTGTGGTACATATCTTTTTTTCTGCCAAGTGTAAAAGCCGGTGAGGGTTATATGGCTGATACCTATATGGCGTGATTTGGGAACTAGGTGCTGTTGCAGGGATTCTGCTCAGGAACAGAACTATGCTTGGGACCATAGAACATCAACATGTAGGGACTGAGTCACCATACCACATCAGTACCTATGGGCCTGAATCCGACTAACTTATAGTGCCTCACTTGCCCTCCTATCCTTCCCAGAGAGACAAGTGATTTGGCACCTGTTAGAAATGGGGGTCTCTAGTTGGCAGGTTGTTACCCTGTCCAAGTAGGGACCATTCTTCCTAGTTAGGATAAGGGAGTTACACTTCCAAAATAACCCCTGCTCACCCCCTTAGTAGCTTGGCACGAGCAGTCAGGCTTACCTCAGAAGCAGTGTGTAAAGCATTTGCACATAACATACAGTAATACAGTGAACACACTACAAAGGACACCACACCAGCTTTAGAAAAATATCCAATATTTATCTGTGTAAAACAAGACTAAAACGATTAAAATCCAACATACAGTTATTCAAAAGATAAATAATGCAAAAATAGACTTCAGAAATAGTTCCTTAAAGTGGGTAGCTCCATCCAGGCCTACCACAGCAGTGTGGACCAACTACTCCCACGGTTCCGGCCGCCGACGGCGGTGCGGCCCGGCTGCGGCATCTGAGGACCCTTAAACAGTACCTTTTTTTCCGGCCGACTGCAGTAGTGTGGGCTGGCTGCGCAGGCATCGAGGTTGCGATGCTGCGTGCGGTGCCCTCAGGTCACGGTGCAGGCAGCAGCTTGGTGGCAGTTGTCCGGCGGCGTCGGTGAGACCAGGGCTGCAGTGTGAAGTGGGGCAGTGCCTCGTCGCGGTGCTGATGGTCATGGTGCAAGCAATGGATTCCGTCGAGGATCAGCTTTCACTGGGGCTGGCATCGGTGGGCTGAGACTGCAGTGTGGGATGGGGCGGTGCTTCGTGTAACTTATGAGCAGTGCCCCCAAACCATGGTGCAGACAGTGGTGGTGATGTCAGCTGGCAGCGTCATCGTCAGGGAGACCAGGGCAGCAGAGTGAAGCAAGGCATTGTAGAGTGCGGTGCCCGCAGGTTGCGGAGCAAGCAGAGGCTCGGTGGCAGTGGTGGACATCGTCGTCGGTGAGACCAGGGTTGCAGTGCGAGATTCAGGTCACGGAACCGTTGGTGGTCTTCGTGACAGCGTTAGATTGCGGTTTTCCTCTCTGGCAACTGGAGCACATGGTCCCAGAGGCAGTACCCAAAGGCAGGTGAATTCTTTGCTGTTCCTCAGGCTTCTTAAACAGGGAGCAAGCACTATTTCAAGCCCTTGTATATACTCAGCAGAAGAAATTGCAGAAAGTTCAGTCCAGTCATTTTACTGCCCAAGAAAGAAGGTGCCACTGTGGGCCAACACAGCAAAGCACACAGCAAAGTGGTAGTCTCTCCTCAGAGCTTCTCCAGCTCTTCTTCTTCGCAGGTTCCTTGATCCCAAAGAGTTCTAAAGTTCTGGGGTCAGGGACCCAATATTTATACCACATTTCCCTTTGAAGTTGGCACAAACAAAGTTCCACTGCCTTACATACACCAGTTCTACCTGTCTCAGGCCAGGTTCACTCCAGGAGGTGGAGACAGCTTTGTGGAAGGCAGCCATAGTCCATTCAGGGGCAAGAGACAACTCCTCCCACTACTCTAAATGCAGCCATGTTTATTCATCCTGGCTATGAGTCACCCAGTAAGGCGGGACACACAACAGCCCCTTTGTGTCCCTGTGTAGTGTGAATGCACAAACCAGTTCCTGTCAGTCTAAAACACAGACAGCTAATACACAAACAGACAGAGACACATGGATGGTTAGACAAGGAAATATCCACTTTCTAAAAGTGGTATTTCCAAACACACAATATAAAAATCATCTTTACTAAAAGATGCATTTTTAGATCCTGAGTTCAGGCATACCAAACTCCAATTTTCTATCAGCTTCCCCTGGCAAGCTACATTTGTAAAAGTGTTGCAAAGCAGCTCCCATATTAACCTATGGGAGAGTTGGCCTTTCAACAGTGAAAAAACAATGTACAGTATTTCACCATCAGGACCTGTACAAACACCAGTACATGTCCTACCTTTCCCTCCCACTGCACCCTGCCCACAGGGCTACCTTGGGCCTAATTTAGGGGTGTCTCATATATGAGAAAAGGGAAGGTTAAGGCCTGGCCGCTGGGTGCACTTGCCAGGTCGACATGGCAGTAAAAACTGTGCGCAGACACCACAGCTGCAGGTCTGAGAACCCTTTGAAAGGCTGCTGTTGTGGGTGGCACAATCAGTGCTGCAGGCCCATTAACAGCATTTTGTTTACATGCCCTGGGCACACACAGTACACTGAACTAGGGACTTAGTAGTAAATCAAATAAGCCAATCATGGAAACACCAATCCATAAATACAATTTTCAGTAGGAGGGCTTGCACTTTAGTACTTATCAGCTGTATGAAATTGCACAGAAATACTAAACCAGCAAAAACAAGATCCAGAGTACCACAAAAACCAGGAGGTCAGAAGCAAAAAGACTGGGGAAACACGCCAGATGATGCCCGGTCTAACAGCACCCCAGAACACAACACCCTTGACCCTCTCAGGGATCGCAGTAGCAGGTCATCCCCTTTCGTTCTCTCACTCGTACTTGTCCACAATAAATAGGAAAGAGACAAGAAGGAAGCTTACAATATTTATTTAAACTATCGTGCTCTAATATGCAATAACTGTGTCACAATCAGAAAACATCTACAGGTCAGTGATATCATTAGCAGACCATATACAATGAAAAGCCCTGTCATTTTAGCTGACATATTTGCCTAAACCCACCCCCGTATATAAGCAAAGTGTTATATTATAGATCTCTGGGCGCAGTAGCGAACCCCATACTTTAGAATACACAATTAGTTGCTCTACATCTCAGCCGACGCAGCCCACTTGTCTCAGGACATTTGCTATGCCTGCAAGTCTCTGCTCTTTGTGTTTTTAAAACGACATGTCCCGGATTATCAGACAAAACATGTGTGTTCAAAAACAACAGCTGGGTTTCTCTATTATGTGTAGGTGCTAGTGTTGGACCACAGAGAATAACAAGGAGCAATGTTGTTTGACCTTGCATGGTCTGTTCTGACTAAATCCCACAAAAAGAACAAAATACAAAAACATGTGCTGACTATGTGTGAAAATACAATGTGGCACAAAGACAAGCGTGATATTTGGTAACGCTTGCTAAGCAAATGCAGCCTATAAGGTGCATAATTAGGCTAACATATTGAAAACGACAATGGGCTATATAGGGAACACACAACAGCGCCACAAGGAAGCTTTTAGGATTCTGCAATCTGACACAACCTGGCTTATAGTTTTTGCTGTTTCTAGATTTTTATATTGCATGTGGCGGCTCAGGTACAAATTTTGTCCCAAAACATCTGAATTAATATCTGCTAAATCTTATTGATTATCAGGCAATCTGTGAGAGCTGTTTCCTATTTTCCATGCAGTCTCCAACCCAACCCTGCACTGTGACCTAAATTGTTTTGAATGACACCAATGCTTTGTATATTTTAATACTATTTATATTTAAATTCTTTTTACTATCGATATCGATACTGATTATTGTTTAATTAATTGTTTCAAATGATGGTCTTTTACTATATATTTAACCATTTTAACTTTTTTTATTAAAAAAATAGTTTCTTGTAACCTAGAAATTTTAAACTGTTCATTTATGGCTGGCATCCGAAAATAAAGACTGTGATGATGATGATGATGATGATGAAAATGATAGATTAAAACCACTATCATGAGAGAATATCAGGTTTCTGGTTCGGTTGCTCCTGCACAGGTTCGAGGGTGATCCAACAGAGGCATTTCTACCTCTAGGGCTGCTGTTAAGGGAGCCTTCTTGAGGGATTTATGTGCTGTGGCTACCTGGAAATATCCTCACACCTTTCTTTCTCACTATCGCTTGCAGGTGGGTGTGAGTTTTTCTGCAACCTTTGGGGACCATGTTCTTTCTGCTATCTCTGATGCTTGACCTATTCTTGTGCTCAAGTATTCTTTGTTTGGATCATGTAATAAACTCAGTTTGATATTGCATTACAGGAGTTTTGTGTCTTACTATGGTGGCTGGAAATCATGAATGGTTGGTTTGGGTATTGTCTCAAGTGGTGAAGAGACAGAATATTGATGGAGAAATATCAAGTTGTTTGAATATCAAGTCAAGAATATCGATGGTGTAAAATATCAAGGTGCATTTTTTCGTTGCTCAAAATATCAATTTGTGTGTATTTTTTGAAATATCGATTTTGAAAATATTGATGTAAAAAATATTGTTGTAAATAATATCGACTATTTGTTTTTTTTTGTTTTTGTTCAATGTTTAATTCTGTTTTTAATATTTTAAGTAGTACTTATTTTCTATGTATAAATTTATTTTTTAATGTTAAAATGTATGTTTTTATTGTATTTTAACTGATTTTTAGGAGCGGGAAGTTGGGTTTACAGGGGATAAGGGTGGGGAGTTATTTAAAAATATTTGTTTAAAGTATTAATTATTTTTTAATTTTATGTTGAATTTTAGGAGCGGGACGTTGGGTATATAGAGGATAAGGGTGGAGAGTAATTTAAAATGTTTTGTTTAAAATAGTTTTTCAAATTTAAAACAATATATGTATTAATGAATATTAAAAAAAAATCTTAAATTAAATATGTACATACATTTTTTTAAAAAGGTTTTTTGTAGGTGTAAATATTTTCATGTATATAATATAAAAATGTATAAAAATATTTTTTAAATTGGAATTTTTTTTTAAATAACCGTCACTAAAATTATGTTTATTTTTATGTATATATTATTTTTTATTATATTTGTTTTACAAATGTTTAAAATATTAATACTTTTTTTTTTAATTTGTAAAATTTGGAAACATTGGGAAATTTAGATTTTTATATAAAATCTAGGGAAATGTAGAATTAAAATTTTTAATTTATTTCATTTTTTGTAAGAAGAGAAAAACCCAATTTGTAAAATTTTTGAAATATTGTCATTTATAATGTGAAGTTTTTTTTGGTTTTTTTGTTTTTTTTTAAATGGTTTTAACATTTTTTAGAAATGTTTGTGTTAAATTTTGAAATGTTTTTTTATATATTTTTATAAACATGTTTTTTTCAAAGTTTTGGAATTTTTTAATTTTTATATGTTTAAAATCTTTACATTATTTAGCACTTTCCCTTAGTTTATTTGTTTTGAAGTTCGAGTAGTAATCTTTTTTAGTTTATTTTCCAGCACTTTCCCTGAGTTCAGTTGGTTTGGAGTTGGAATAGTAATTTTTTAATGTTTATTATCCAGCACTTTCCCTGAGTTTAGTTTGTTTGCAATTGGTATAGTAATTTTTCATGGTTTATTATCCAGCACTTTCCCTGAGTTTAGTTGGTTTGGAGTTGGAATAGTAATTTTCTATGGCTTATTATCCAGTGCTTTCCCTGAGTTTAGTTGGTTTTGGAGTTGGAATAGCAATTTTTTATGGTTTATGATCCAGCACTTTCCCTGAGTTTAGTGTGTTTGGAGTTGGGATAGTAATTTTTTATGGTTTATTACCCAGCACTTTCCATGAGTTGAGTTGTTTTTGGAGTTGGAATAGTCATTTTTTATGGATTATTATCCAGCACTTTCCCTGAGTTTCGTTGGTTTGGAGTTGGAATAGTAATTTTTCATGGTTTATTATATAGCATTTTCTTAGACTTTTTATGTAAATTAAAAATAAAAAAGGAGACATATGACAGTTTTTATTGTTAACATTTTCATTCCCCCAAAAAATAAATATTTATGTTGTTCACAATTAAGGGCCCGATTCCGATCTCGTTCGGAAAGCAAACCGAACGACTCGTGTCCGGAATGCTTTCCGTATGACTCGTGTCACGGGAGTCCGACCGACAAGCACGATGCATTTGAATGCATCCGGATATTATTCGGTCGGACTCCCATTGACTTCAATGGGAGCCTGTGTACCGAATGCGTACACAGGCTCCCATTGACAAAAGGGGTGGTTGGGGATCATCGTGCACCCTGTCGTGGGCACCCCTTGGTGCCTGCCACACTGTGCATGGTCTGAAAGGGGGGACCCATGGGTACCCCCACGGGCACGATTCGGAGGGCCCCTGGTAAAGGGGGGCCTGCTACGGGCCCCCAAAGACCGATTCCGGCAGCCTTATAGATCTGGGCAAAATGAATCGTAAAGGCTGTCTGAATCGTTCATCGTACTTGCTCGCTTGGAAAACCTACTCCATAGAGCTGTACGCTTTGGCTCCAGAGGGCTCTATCTCTCTGTTCGCCTTCCGGAACCGATTCGGTCAGCGCTAAGGGTTTCCAGGCATCGTACTTGGTCGTTCGGAATTGGGAACGAGTCAGTCGAAACAAGGGCTCCGGATCGGTTTCGGTAAAACTAAATCCGATTTAGAGCCCTTCCGACCGAGATCAGAATTGGGCTCTAAATTGTTTTTATTCAGTTTTTTTATACGATTTTTGAAAATATTGAAAAACAAGATTAACAGATTTTGATGTTATTCAGAAATATAAAACATTTGAACATATATTTTTAATGTACATTTACAACATTACAAATATATTTTTAAATACATTTTAGTAAATTTATTTTTACATATTTTTTTAATACATTTTATTTTATAATATGTATTTTGCACTGTTATAGTTTGTACATTTTGTTTTATTATTTAGTATATTAAATATTATTATTTTTATAAAATATTATTTAATACATTAAATAATTTACCCATTTTTTAAAGAATATATTTTTGTATCATATATTTTTTTACTTAAACATTGTATATTGTTTGCACATTCACAATACTTTTCTTGTAAATTTATATTTTGAAAGTAAGTACATCAAAGAAATATATATTTTAATATATATTAAATATTGTGGGGCATATTAGCAAGACCCACGTTAAAATTATCGCCGTTTTAGCGGCAGGAAACTGCCGCTAAACGGCGATAATGGGCTTGCTAATATGCGTTATAGAATTCCAATGAAGCCCAGGTTAGATGTGCAGGACATCTAACCTGGGCTTCTATTGAATTCCATACGCATATTAGCAAGCCCATTATCGCCGTTTTAGCGGCAGTTTCCTGCCGCTAAAACGGCGATAATTTTAACGTGGGTCTTGCTAATATGTCCCTATATTTTATATTTTGTGTTAATATAATATCTAATATATATTTAACTTTTTGTGTATATTTTTGGTATATTTTTATATTGTTTTTTAAAACATACAAATATACATTTAATTTTTTGGATTTTTTTATTATTTCTCCATTCTTGTCTATGGGGATGTAGTCTTTTTTCATTTTTATTATGCAGCCATTTTTTTCCAGTTGCTCACTTTTCTGTCTTGCTGTTTTCGTTTTTTGGTCATTTTGGAAGACGGAACCTCGTGGTTGGGAGCTGTGTTTCGTCGCTTAAGGTAAGTTTGATTTAATTTACTTTTAAGGTAATTTTAGGGCAGGGGGAGGTAGTATTAGTGTAGTTAGACTTGTTAGGGTGTTAAATCTTCGTTTTTTGTGCAGTTTGGTGTTGTTTTGGTAGTTTAGTGTTTGATGTGTTTGATGTAGTTTTGAAGAGTAGTAGAGTGTTATATAGTGTTAGTTATGGGATGTTTAGTTATGTTATGTTGTATTTAATGTTGTAATTAATGTGTGTGGATTTGTATATGTTTTTGTGGGTGCATGTTGTTGTTTTTTTTACTGGTTTCCCGTGTTGGTAAGGAATGGTGCTGAAGACGCTTTTAAAAAAAAAAAAAAAGAGGAAAATGTATTTTGTTTCTTTGAAACGAATTACTTTTTACATTTCCTTTTATTTTTCGGGTGTGTTGGAGCGTTTATTTTTTTTTAAAGTAATTTTTGGGTTTTTGAGGGTTTTGTTATTAAGAGGATTGCGTTGTTGGAGCCTTTTTTCTACAGTTGTATTTTTGCACTTTTTGGGGGGGATTCCTTTTTTAATGGATTCCTGTTTCGATTGAAATACTATGGATTTGTACGTTTTTGAGGACCATCTACTGCGACACAACTGTAAGTTATTTTCTATTATTATGGGTGGGAAATGTTTTTTGTTAACATTTGTGTTGTAACTAGAAGTGAAACTCTGTACCTTTTGTCCCTTCCTTCACCCTGTCTCTCTCCTTCCCTTCACCCATTCCCCCTACCCTTTTCCTCCCATTGGTACATACCTTCCAGTAGAATCTTGAAGAGAAGCTCACTGTAGAATGTTGAGTGTGCTTCACTTGTCAGCTGGTGCCTGAGGATCTAAGTTGAATAAACGCTCTTCTTCTCCTCATCCTTGTTGATGGCGTTTACTTAACATTTTGGCGATGATCCATGCTGTGCTGGGGGCAGCGCAAGATCCTCTTCCCAGTTTCTATCACCAGCTGTCAGCATGTCTGCCATCTCATGTTTTCGATTGAGGAGGACTTGTGGTGAGAGTGGAGAGCGCTGTTACTGTGTTCCTGCCGTTGTTGACGAATGAACCACCGTCATTTGAAACCTGCTGTGTAGAAGAGGAGAATTCTACCTCCGTGAGCAGCTCTGCTTGCCTCAAGTCTCCGCTCCTGTGGTGAGTGCTTGTCACCTTTATGACTCATCCTTCAAATCCGTATTGGAAGGCAACCCGCCTTGTGTGGCAGCCTGCCAGCATTTATTATCGCTGACAGGCACAGCTTATACCAGCACACCGCAGCGTGTTTTGCAACCTGATCCTCCCTTGCTCCCTCAGCTGTGTTATTGACGGTGAGCGTTCTCCGTCTCTAACCCTCTCAGCTGGTGGCCGGGTAACGCAACACGACTTTTTGCTCTAATTCTCTCAGGGCTTCCTGAGCGCTGTGTTGACTTCGCCGAGGGAGGGGTTGTTAGTGATAATCTAACAGTGATAACAGTGTCTTAATCTGGTGTAGCCTGCCAGCATTCACCGTCGCTGACGGGCACAGCTTGCCTCCAGTGCACCGCTGCGAGCCGCTTCACCTCTATTCACCTCAGCTGGTTGCCGGGTGATGTAGCATGCCGCTCCACTCTAATTCCTCTGAGCCCCCGAGCGCCGTGTTGATTCCACTGAGGGAGGTGCTGCGAGCGCCGCTTTGCCTCTAATCACCTCAGCTGGTTGCCGGGTGACGCAGCACGCCGCTCCGCTCTAATTCCTCAGAGCCTCCGAGCGCCGTGTTGATTCCACCGAGGGAGGGGCTGCTATTAAAATACATCACAGCCTGCCAGCATTCATCATCGCTGACAGGCACAGCTTGCTATCTGTACACCCAGCGTGGACTCCTATTAATTCATACAGCCATTGGTATCAGCTGGCTGGCACGGTTATGCAGCTCGTCTTCCCGCTTTGCTTCCCTCTGAGCTTTTAAACACCAGTTGATTTCTTGGGGAGAGGAGCTGCTTGAACTTTCAATATTATATCGTCCATCTCCATTTCTCTCGCTGATGATAGCAAGGCGGGCCTGATTCACAGAACTAACTTACGTCAAAAACGTAAAGTTAGTACTTTTTGGTATTCACAGAATACACTTACTCATTTTGGTATTCACAGAATGAACTTACTCATTTCGGTATTCACAGAAGTTAGTAGCCCTAACTTTAGGACTCTAAAGGCCTTCTGTGAATACCGAAAGTCTTAAAGTTAGGATTTTCTCAGTTTAGGAGTAGTAAAGTTAGGACTCCTAACTTTACTACTCCTAAACTGAGAAAATCCTAACTTTAAGACTTTCGGTATTCACAGAAGGCATTTAGGAGTCCTAAAGTTAGGGCTACTAACTTCTGTGAATACCGAAATGAGTAAGTTCATTCTGTGAATACCAAAATGAGTAAGTGTATTCTGTGAATACCAAAAAGTACTAACTTTACGTTTTTGACGTAAGTTAGTTCTGTGAATCAGGCCCGGTGTGTTTATAATTGACTAAACTGTCTTAACCTTCACGCCTCATTCCTTCTCAGTGAGCCTGTAAGTTACAAAGAGCTGCCAGCTTTATCTTCATAACTCAGTGGTCTTCTACTTGCAGTTCAATTATTGATTTTGGAGACCAATTTACCTCACGACAATCTGCCTGCAAAGTGCCTTTCCTTCGCTGATAGGCACAGCTTTATTTACAAAACATTCATTTACTATAAGTTGTTTACTGAGGAATCCACCTGACAGAGGTCAAATTTCCCACGGAGTGCCTTTCTGCCGCTGATGGGCACAGCTCCTTGAACATATTCTCCTTTCAGTGTTGTTACTTCTGCATACCAATACTTGTACTGTTAACCTATTTATATACCTCGTATTTCCATTACTGATAAACACTTTGTTTACATTCTAGGATTACCTGCTGTGGGTATATAAAATAATTGTTCCTACTAGTTCTTTCCACAGTCTTACCACTTGTACCTTTTCTCTCCTACTGACCTCATCCTATTCTGACATTATTTCCCTGCACTCATATTACTTTTACTTTTCTTTCCTCACTTTTCTCTACCATTCATATTCACTCCTTTCTCCCCTATGGCAGCATTTACAATGTCTCAACCTCCTTCATTTCTAAATGAAGCGGGGGAACCACTTATCCCATGGAAAGAATGGGTGAACCTTTTCGAGTCTTATTTAATTGCTTTTGGGGGTGATAGGTTTTTGTCTTTACGTAAACAACATATTCTTCTGCATAATTTAGAAAAACATGCTAGAGAGATTTTTGATGATCTTCCGGATTCTATGATTGAAGGTGAAGATGTTAATGAAGATGCGCATGGTGATGTGCAACATGATGTTTATCAAAACACCCTTAAGAAATTAGAAGCGCAATTTGGGGAAAAGATTAATGTTGTTTTAGAACGGCACAAATTGTTATCAAGATCGCAAGGAAAAAATGAAAAAGTGTGTAATTACATTGCTGTATTGAGGGGGTTAGCATCAACTTGTGATTTTGGTACTTTGACTGAATCTCTTATCAGGGATCAACTAGTTAGATGTACCAGTGATAAGAAGATACAAGAGAAACTATTAGCTGATGCCCCAGATTTAAAACATGCTATTGACATTGCGAAAAGTATAGAACACACTGCATTTTGCATGAATGAAATGAGAGACGCAGTTGATGTCAAGCAAGTTATGGACAATGGAGTATATAAAATGTCTGCAAAAGATGATAAGAACAGATCATCATCTACTGAGGTCATGAAACAAAAAACAGAAGGTGACAAATTGAAATGCTTTAGGTGTGGTAACCCCAACCATTTGGCCAATAACGTTAAATGCCCTGCCAGAAGTGTTACATGCAGAAAATGCAATAAAAGGGGACACTTTGCTAAGGTTTGCAAGGAAATAAGAAGAAATGTTACCCATATGGTCAGCAATGAACCTGTTCCAAACTAAAATATCGTTTTTCAAGTAGCAAACAATATGGAACTTTCTAGCAACAACTACCCCAAGTGTAAAATCCTACTAGACGATGCCCCGTATATAGTGTTTGCTGACTCATGTTCCCCATATACTCTCATCAACGAATCCATGTTTCAGGAAAACTCAGGGAACAAAGACTATGCACTATTGCCTCCTGACATCAACCCAGGGGGATACAACCATGATCCTATACCTCTTGTGGGCATGCTTCTAATGCATATCAAGTTCAAGTACAGATCCACTTTGGGAAAGATATATATCACAAAAAATGGCTCAAATTTATTAGGGTGGAAACACCAAAAAGACTTGGGGATCAAGCTAGATCCAAATGCTCCTGAACCGGTATATCTTGTGGAGAGGTCTAGTGTTGGAAAATAAGTATGCGAGCAATTTCCCGAAGTATTTTCTGACAAATTAGGATTGTTAAAAGGTTTCCTACACAAGATCAAGTTAAAGATTCAACACAAACCGGTTGTCCACAAAGCTAGATCGGTTCCTCTACTGATAAGGGACCCACTCAGAAAAGAACTAGACAGATTGGAAGCCAGCTGTGTGATTGAGCGAATTGAGAGCTCTGAATGGTTGGCTCCCATTGTGGTAGCATCTAAGGAAGGAGGGAAGAGCATTCGTCTATGTGTTGACCTTAGAGATCTGAATTCCAACATTTGAGTGGATAGACATCCCCTCCCCAATATCAGCGAAATGCTCAGTGTCATACAGGGAGCAAAGTATTTCAGCGTTCTCGACCTCTCCTCAGCTTACCACCAGGTAGCTCTCCATCCTGACTCCAAAGCCCTCACCTCCTTCATAACTCCGTTTGGGGCATACCAGTTTTGTAGGATGCCGTTTGGGTTATCATCTGCCGCGGCAGTGTTTCAACACATTATGCAACACATTCTGCAAGGGACCGACAAAGTGTTGTGTTTTCAGGACGACATCCTAATTTATGGAGAATCAGAGATGGAACATAACAAGGTGCTAGCAGAAGCCCTTGGGAAACTAAACTATGGGGCCGATTCCAATTCGGGCAGGAAATCTCTCCGACCGAGCCGGACCCGGAGAGATTTCCGGCCGAATCGGACCCTAGCAGCCCGACTGAACGAGTACGATGCGTCCGTATGCTATCGGACTCGATTCGGTCGGACTCCCATTGAAGTCAATGGGAGCCGGTTGTACAACACGTATGCGGGCTCCCATTGACTCAATGGGTGCGAGGCGAACAAGGGCGCCCCCTACAGCGGGTACGCGTCGAAGCAACTCACGCCGTACATGCACAGGTAGGGGGGACCCATGGGTCCCCCCTGTGTGCGACTCGTGCAGCTATGCGTACAGGGGGGTCCAACAGGGACCCCCAAAGTGCGGCTCCGACTGCTCTTTGGAGCCGGACTGCGCGAGTCGGTCGGACTACTCGAGGCGCGCATCGTTCTTGCCTGGCCGGGGAACGTCTCCATTGCGCCGTGCGAGTCGTGTCCGTGCGAGTCGGTCAGAGCGGTTGGGTCCCGCAAACGAGTCGGTCGGCGATTTTGCGTGCGCTCGCATCGTACTCGCTCGCCCGGACGCACGTACGAATCGGTCGGGAATGAGGGCTCCGAATCGGATCCGGTAAAGCCGAATCCGATTCGGTGCCCTACCGGCCGAGATCGGAATCGACCCCAAAGCTGGGTTAACTACACAGAAGGACAAATGTAAAAAAGGTGTGGAATCTGTGGTATATCTCGGTCACACCATCTCAGGTGAAGGAATCAAATCCAAATCTAGCTTATTGGATTCAGTCAAGCTAGCTCCTGCACCTACAAATAAAGGGGAACTAAAATCTTTTCTGGGCCTGGTTGAGTATATGTCCAAGTATGTAAAAACTTTTGCAGAACAAGTGCACTCTCTCAGAGAGTTACTCAAAAAAGGTACCCTGTTCGAATGGAACTCCCAATGTCAAAATGATTTCACACAGATTAAACAAGCAATAGTGGAAGCACCCATTTTAAGTATGTTTGACCCTAATGCCAGAACCACTTTGACAACCGAAGCCAGCATGAAAGGATTAGGAGCCTCACTTACACAAAATGTAAATGGACAAGAAAGAGTGATAGCTTTTGCGTCAAGGACTTTGAAAGAACCAGAATGCAACTATTCCACAATTGAAAAGGAGGCTCTCGCTTGCTATTGGGCGATAAATCAGTTTAAATTCTTTCTGTGGGGGATTCCATTCACCTTAAAAACAAATCATAAACCCTTGCTTCCTTTGTTCTCCACTAAATGCATTGAAAAAAACGACTCCCCGCATCTCCAAATGGATTCTAGGCCTACAAGGCTTTAACTACACTATAAGTTATGTACCTGGCAAAAAAAACCTAGTTGCAGACTGTCTCTCCAGACTCCCAATCATTAATGAGAACTCCCAGTTTTACCCCCCTGATGAGACCATTCTTTCAATTGATATCCCTGCTAATAGTAAAGATGAATGGGAAAAATGTATGAAAGATGACATTATCCTTAATGATCTTAAAAACACTATCCACAATGGGTGGCCCAAGAGTCTTAAAGAATTACCAGAGAATCTCAAATCCTTCTGGGTGGTGAAGGATGAGTTGTCAGTCATAAATGACCACATTTACAGAGGAAATAGGATTGTTCCTCCAGAAAATATGTATGAACGCATCATTGAGATAGCCCACGAAGGACATCCGGGTAGGAGCATGACTAAAAGTAAAATCAGGCAAGACTATTGGTTCCCCAACATAGATTCCATGGTAGAGAGGATTGTGAAAGATTGCCTGGCGTGTGGATCCAGTGACAAATCTAAAGGTATACGCAAAGCTCCACTCATTCCTGTATCAATCCCTTCCAAACCGTGGGACAAATTAGGTCTGGACATTATAGGACCCTTAAATTTGCTTAACTACTCTCAAAGATTCATGTTTGTACTTATTGATTACCATTCTCACTGGAGTTCCACAAAAATGGTCACCACCATCACTACATCTTCATTAATTGAATTTCTCAAGGAAACATTCTCCAAAGAGGGTGTACCCAGCACATTGATCACAGATAATGGTGTTCAATTCACTTCCGATGAAATGACGCAGTTCTTGGCAACATTATCTATATCCCATCTCAAATCACCACCTCTATTGTCCTAAGGCTAATGGGTTGGTAGAGAGGGCCAACAGAATGATAAAGAACACTATTCAATTGGCCTTAGCATCTCGCGAACCTGTTGAAGAAGCCATAAGACAGATGCTATGGTCGTATCACATCACGCCTAATCGAATTTCTGGTGTTTCTCCATTTGTTTCCCTCAAAGGGAGAAATCCTGGTTCCAAACTCACTCCCAATTGGCTTAATGGGGGGTGTCCTGTTTGGGTAGACAGGAAGTATGTCATGGAAAAAGTTGGGCGTCATCAACAAGATTACAAATCCAGATACGACAAGAAATGGGGAACTGTCAACAATGATTGGCGGGAGGGTCAATGGGTGGTTATCAAGAGGCCTAATGTATATCGAGCCAAAGTTTCCTCATTTTCCAAACCTATGAGAATAAAACGTGTCAATAATTACTCTGTCATGCTGGAAGACGGAAGCACCTGGAGCATGGACAATGTGGAACGCTGTTCCAAGGTGTACTTCACGATGTCTTCCAGTGAGGAAAGTCGGGACAAGTCATCCTCTATCTCACAAGGTTCTAAAGGGCTCGCTCAGAATTCGCCGACCGCCAGCTTGGCAGGTGGATTATAAAATGTCATCTTTCGTTTTATTTACTACGCATATGAAAGTATTCTCCAATGTGAATGTTATTACTATTACACGTGTTTTTTCCTTAACCTTCCCTTATTCAAAGGGAGATGTGTTGTAACTAGAAGTGGAACTCTGTTCCTTTTGTCCCTTCCTTCACCCTGTCTCTCTCCTTCCCTTCACCCGTTCCCCCCTACCCTTTTCCTCCCATTGGTACATACCTTCCAGTAGAATCTTGAAGAGAAGCTCACTCTAGAATGTTGAGTGCGCTTCACTTGTCAGCTGGTGCCTGAGGATCTAAGTTGAATAAACGCTCTTCTTCTCCTCATCCTGTGTGGTGGCGTTTACTTAACAATTTGGTTTGCTTGTTTCTTTTTCTATTTCTGTTTCTATTTTAATAATTATATTATGTCATATTTTTATGTACGTTTTTAATTTTAAATTACATAATTATAATTATTAATTTAAAAAAGAGTGGAAATATGTTGTTTAAATGTTTTGTAATTTTTAAATGCTGCATGGTGTTTTCTATTGTCTTATGTTTAAAGTATAGATTTGGCTGTTGTGTCTAGGTATTCTAGTCCTTTGGTGTTTGGGTAGAGTCTAGATTTGTGTTGTAGGTATTCGTACATTGTTTTTGCTTGTTTACTAAGTTTAGGATCTATTTTAGGGGCCTATTAGGATGGCGGGCGGACCTGAGTCCGCCCGCCATCCTCGCGGTGTTGGGACCGGCCGCCAGACGTGCGGTGGTCCCACATCGCTAATTAGGATGCGACCGCCACCCTGGCGGTCGCATCCTGCATATTTGACATTGCGGCGGGTGCTGCTTACAGCAGCACCCACCGCAATGCCAAAATGGCATGTTGTGCATTTGCATGCACAACGTGGCAGGCACCGCGCGGTGCCTGCCACCATGTGCATGCAAATGGAGTGGGGTACCATGGGTACCCCCAAGGACACCCCGGAGGCCCGCATAGGGCCCCTAAAGAACATCCCCGCCAGCCTTCCCATGGCGGGAAAGCCACCATGGAAAGGCCTTCACAACACACCATCCTTATATGGATGGCGGTGCCTGCTAGGCACCTCCACCATATTAGGGGCCAATTCCGCCCGGCCGGCAATCGAAACGATTGCCGACCGGCGGAAAAGCGGCAGACGCACTTTGCGTCCGCCGTGAAACCCCCCGCCATTGTAATATGGCGGGGGGTTTCACTCGTTACGATGTCGTGACAGTCGCCACCGCCAGCTCGGCGGTGGCAAACGTCACGACATCATAATGAGCCCCTTAGTGAGGGATTGTTCTAGCCTTAGTTGTTTATAACTTTGTTCTTTTTTGATGGCTTCTAGTTTGTGTAAAGTTGGTTGTCCTTTTTCCTATTGTGGCTTGGAAGACATTATGCCATCCTTCCACTGCGTTATTTGTTTTAGCTTTTGTGCTAGGATGCTTTGATAGACGTTCCACCAGGGTATTTGGAACTTGGGTTGTCTTCGGTGCCCTGACCTATGTAGTCTTCCTACCCAGGTGCCTTCAAAGTAGTCAAGGAAGGGTGTTAGTTTTATTACGTTGGCTTGGTAGAAAGGACTTTTAATAAGTATATTATAGTGGTTGGCTCCTTCTGTTGTTGGTACATAGGCCAGGGCTATTAGTTTTTTTATTTGATAGGCAAAGTTGCTGTTTGTGGCATTATCTATACTTAGAGTCGATTTTTGGAGATGTCTCCAGATACTTTGGTTGAAATGATAATAGCAACCTTTTATTGCAGTATGTGTATATATTTTTAAAATTGACTGAATCATTGCTTGCTCGAAATGTATTATTATTTTTTGTGCAAAGTAGTTTTCTGTCTGTTGTTTTATTATTGTAAGGAGTTCTATGTAGGTAGTATTTTGTTTGTTGGGGAGTAGTGCATGTATGAAGGGGATGTTAGTTTCTTTATATTCGCCATGGATGGTATAGAGTTGATAAAAGGGCTTAGGGCAAACTTTAAATGTCCCATCCATCATCCATGTTTCACATTGCTTTAACTTTTGAATGTTGGTGTTGGTGGCAAAGACGATAATTCTTTTTTCATGACTGTTATTGTCATAAAGAATGAATTTTTCATCTTTGTGTGTGACTGTGTATTCTTGTAAAATTTTGATTTCTGCAAAAGTTTGGGGGGTGGGTGGTGTTTGAGCAGTAGATCTTTTAGTTCTGGCTATTAGGCGTTTTAGAGTTGGTATGGGAGGTAATTGTCCTGTTGCATGTTCAGGAATCCAAGTTAGTATGTTTTTAAATATTTTGGTACTGGTTTTTTGGGAGCTGGTGCTTGCTTCTTTGATGGTTTTTAAAGCATCTCTTACCTCAATTTCTGTGACATTGGGGGGATAGTTGTGTTCCCTGACATTAATAACCTTTGTTTCTATTGTTGTTGCTCTCCCATAGCAAGAATTGGAGAAGTATTTACTACATTTCCAATGGGTTTCATTTTCAGTAATTTTCCATTGCGTATAAGTAGAGCCCATGTAGCACAGAAGTAGTTTTCCTTTTTGTGAGGAGATGAACTTTGCCCCTTCTTTCATTTTCTTTGTATATCTGTGAATGTATTTGTATATATGTATTTATTAATTATTAAGTATTGATGAGTAAACATGTTCATATAATTATTACATTTCAAAATATACTTACATATATCTTGTTTTGCTTTTCTTGTTGGATACTTTTTCAATGTTTGTACTGTATTCACATAGTTTTCTTTTTTTTCTGTTGGTTAAAAAGGAAAATGTTATTTTTATTGAAGTGTTATATTTAGTTTGTTTATTTAGTTTATTTAGGGGCTCATTACGATACCCGGCGTAAAAAAATCCGCCAGGCATGGAAGCGGCAAAAATCCGCCCGCACACACCGCCTGAATACCGACCACGCCATTATGAGTACACAAACCGAAAACCGCCATCGGCGGAAAAATCACACAAAATACCGCCCGCCATCGTCCGAGTCGGAGTCAAACCGCCCGCCACGGACGGAAACACGCACGACAACACAAAACCGCCCGCCCACACGGCCGACACACCGCACGTGAAATTACGATCGCACCGCCATGAGCGCGGAAAAACAACAAATATACCGCCCGCCAGCGCAAACAACGCCGATGAGAATCGACACGGCAGAAGCCATGGCGCCCACGTACCTGCACAGAAACCATCCGCACACAAAACCAATAGCACACAACATGGCCAACAAGTCCACACAGCAAGGCACACACAAATACACAAGCACAGTACACATCCCGAAAACACCCCCGGTCAAACAAAAAATACAAAGGCCAGAACCCCAGACACAACACACCTGAAAACAACAGACCATGAGGACACACCCACATAGGTGAGTACAAAAGCAGCACTCCCACAGACCACAACCCCTTGCTACATTGCAAACCAGAGAGGAGAGGAGAGGACACAGTGACACAGCAAGGACAGCAGCACACCACAGAAACGCACACATCACAACCACCACCACCACCAAACACCGGCACCACAAACCCCCTGCACATTACACAACACACACCGCACCAGCACCACAAACACCATGGCACCACAAAGAATGCCCAAGTTCACGCCCATGGAGCTGACGGTCATGGTCGACGAGATCATCAAGGTGCACCCACAAATCTATGGGAACATGGTCCAGCACACACCACTAGCCACCAGAAACAGAATGTGGACCCGGATCGTAGACCAGGTCAATGCAGTCGGGACCCTGCCCAGGAACAGAGTCGAGATAAACAAACGTTGGAATGACGTAAAGAGCCTGGTCAAGAAGAAGGAGGGCAAAAACAGAGAGCTGGCTGCCGTCACTGGCGGAGGGAATCCCGCGCTCTT
Organism: Calotriton arnoldi; assembly: GCA_963921515.1. NCBI lineage: Eukaryota > Metazoa > Chordata > Amphibia > Caudata > Salamandridae > Calotriton > Calotriton arnoldi. The sequence continues at coordinate 90,407 of CAWUFW010003590.1, forward strand.
TAAGACCTTCAAAGCGTGGGAGGAGAAGGTGCGAGTCGTAATCCATCCGGAGATCCTCGCCGGATTAGCAGGGGAGTGGAGGCTGGTAAGTACAAACTAATGTATACCAGCACACCGCTATGTACTCACATGCGCAACTACCATGCCACAGCTCCCAGGGACAAACACCCCCATGTCCAGCACACAATACACAACACATCACACACACATGCAACAGACACTACCACACACAGCCCAAACCGAACAACTGTAAGATGCGTGGGGACATGTGTACACTAAGCCAGCCACGTAACCACCAACAGGTCCCCAAATATGCCAGAAGCGCCACAACAAGCACCCACCACACCCATGTGTCCGCCACAGCTGCACTAACCGACAAGTAACAGGTAAGTGGCAGGAACACAAAGTGCAGTGGGTGGGAGGGTGGACAGCCCAAGTACAACACACACCAGGCCCCAGTCCCACAGCACAGCAAGGAGGAGCATCCCCCACACCCCACAGCCACGTGTCAGCCACCGCAGTGCACAACGACAGCCGAAAGGCAGACATCACGGTCCACAGCAATCGGTGTCAGTGGGTGTACAGCCACCCCCACGACCCACTACACCCCCCACCCCCACAGACCTGCAACATGGAGCACCCCCGCTTAGAGCCATGTGGCATCCAGTACAGTGCACGCACGAACAACTTGCAGGTGGGAAACTGGACAGGGCTGGATTACTGGAGGCATGAGGACCATAACACCACCAACACATGGGACATGTCACGTAGCACACGGACACGCAGCACCGCCCACCGTCACGAACAAGTGAACAATGTGCACACGGACATGAACAGCAGACTCACACCCCACATGACCCATCACAGACATAGCAACACCCAAGGAGCCACGTCTGCATGCACAAGCCACACTGAATATAGTCCCACACGGCAGCCACTGTGCAACTCATCACACACAACCGAAACACCATTGAAGTCCTGTCCATGTAGCCCCCACTGCCTGTCAACCCCACACCCCACAACTACGCCTATGTAAGACAAACAACACTAGACGCAACAGAGCGGAACAACAGAAATGCACACGAACACCACTGAACCCATCAAACTCACAGACACACCATGCACATACAACATACCATCCATCCCATCCGTCAGCCCCAGTCACATGAAAGGCATGTCATCCGCACAGCTGCCACACATACAGCAGTCACGCTAAGACACATGCCCATGACCAACCATGTGCCAGAAGTCAATTAAGCGCACGACACACTGTGAGCAACAACACACAACATGGGCCACACCCCCCGAGCACTGCAGTGATGCACATGGCACAGGGCAGCACGCACACCAAGGAGATGGGACAACTGCAATACGTTGGCTGGCACACAACTATCACTCACTCATAACGATGCGTCCAATGCCATGTCCAGTAACCACAACAGACAGCAAATATGCAGGGCATGTCAGGCATGCACACACCTCAGACCATGCACTGTCATGCTGCCACAACACATGTAACGTTCGGCACCCATGGCTCACAGCATGTACCCCAAAAGCATATCCCCTCCCAAATGCGAATCTGGGGCATGGCCCCCATGTTGCCATATGCGTTCCTAAGCGTTCCATTTGAACCCCAAAAGCATATTCCATCCCAAATGCGAATCTGGGGCATGGCCCCCATGTTGCCATATGCGTTCCTAAGCGTTCCATTTGAACCCCAAAAGCAAAGTACAAACCAGACCCAGGATGGGCCAGGAGCCCGCATACACCAGAGTCACAATGAGTAGGGGCAAAGCAACACACCCATCGGCATGGCCAATCCGTCCCATGCCACATGTGCACAGCACACAGTCCCATTGCCTAGCACACACAATTACAGATGCCACAGCCACACACTCGCCTCCGGGAAACCCATGTACGAGATTGCACAAACTGCCAATGTCAGACGACTAATACATACTTCGCCAGGTGCAACACAATAACAAATCTCATTTTCTCCACAGGTGACGAACTGCTGGACGCTGGGGATGGAGACAGCAGCCAGCACAGCCAGCCTACAAGCCCCCAACGAGGACACACGGATCTGGAGGATCTGTCCACCTCTTCGGACACGGACCACCAAGCTGGCCCATCTGGCGTGGCAGGGCCCAGCCGCTCCCCAGGACCCCTCCTACCCACCAACCCATCATCCAGGGATGCTGAACAGTCCCAGTCCCCTGCTGCCACTGTCGTTGCGGCCACACCCATGGTCATTGCGGCCACACCCACGGTCATTGCGGCCACTACCACTGCCGCAACCGCCACCATCGCCGCACCGACCACCACCGCCTCCACCGCCTCCACCACCACCACGTCTTCGCTGGCACCAGCCCCAGCGCAGGTGGTGGCCCGGCCGACTGGATCCACCCTGGGAGCCACAGCGAGGACCGTGGTGTGCAATGTGGCTAGTGGGCAGGCCGGTGGCAGCAGGACTGGTAGGAGGAGCAGGGTCAGGGAAACGCCAGCCTCCCCTTGGAGCCATGCCCTGCCTCAAATGGCCAGAGTCCTTGGGGCCTATGAAGAGGCCCAAGGACAATGGGCCAGGTCTGCTACTGACACGCGGGAGGTGCTGGGGGTGCTGAGGTCCATGGACGCCCATATGGGCCAATTCGTGTCCCGTATGGACCAACTCGTGGACCTCATGGGCCAGCTGGTGGTGGCGGTGGGGTCACAGGCAAGGCCAGCAACACCACCTCCGCCACCACCTGCTAGGGCGCAGGGTCGGCCAGCAGTGTCCACTTCCCCTGCGTCCACAGCCAGTGAGCACACCTCACCCACCACCAGCAGGTCGCCACCACACACCCCCCTCCCAAACGTGGAAGGGGCCGTCCGAAGAGGAAACAGATCTCCCGGGAGGACTTTGCACGCTCCAGTCGCAAGTGAGGCAGCCAGCCAGCCTTCCGCCAGCCTTCCTTGACCAGCCACTGCATTGACTTGCTCTACGATCCCACTCCACACAGCCAGCTGGATGGCATGTGTGTGTTGGACTATGGACATAGAACCAGTGGGTACACCCTGATCATCACGCAGCCATGACCGACAGCTCATTGTCACTGCACCCACCACTTTTGTCATCACCTTACACACAATCACATGTCACAGTTTGTAATAAATGCACCTTTTTCACTAACTGCTGTTTGTGCCCTGTGTTTTATTTGTACGGAATACAACGGCCACCTTGGGCGGAAGGGCACCTGATGCGTGGCATGGCAATGGAATCCGGAGGGCCTGTAGGGACCTAGGGGTGGGAGACAGAACAGGAGCACATTCAATGAGTGTGTCACACACCCATCACACAGTACATGTCAACAACTACAAGCAATGTACACACATCGCACAGAGCAATAGGGCACAATGCCACAGTCACCAACAGTGGCATACTACCCTGGCCATGGAGCGTTGACACACTGCACGCAGTGAACATACGGCCACCCTGACACAGCACACACACACCTGCATAGATACAGACACATCATCCGTCGTACATGGACACTCACCGTCAAGTGAAGTAGCGGGCGATGAGCTGCTGGCGCACATTCCCAGCTTCCTCCTCTCCGCTGTCCACCTCACTCGAGCTGTCCTGGTCTGCGGGCTGGGGCCCTGGTTGATCTCCGTCATCCACAATGAGGGGGATCTGCTTCCGAATGGCCAGATTGTGCAGCATGCAGCACGCCACCACTATCTGGCACACCTTCTGTGGGGAGTACGCCAGTGCACCCCCGGTGCGGTCCAGGCACCTGAACCTGGACTTGAGGAGGCCAAAGGTACGCTCGACCACACGTCTGGTCCTCCCATGTGCCTCATTGTATCGATCGTCTGCTGGGGTGCGAGGATTCCTCAATGGACTGAGCAGCCATGCCCCATTCGGGTACGCAGAGTCACCTGGGTGTGAGGGACACAGAGAACCGTAGCTATTCCAACTGGACAGGGGACAGCATCGCACAACCAGCACGCTACACCACTCCACATACTCACCGACAATACAGGCACGATCCTGTTGCAGATTGGCCATCAGTCGTGGCAAGATGCTGTTGCGCATTATGTGTGCGTCATGGGCCGAGCCTGGAAACTTTGCACACACGTGGGTGATCACCATGTCCGCAAGGCACACCACTTGCACATTCAGGGAGTGCGTGTGCTTCCTGTTGCGGTACAGGTCCTCAGTGGCCTGTGGTGGAACAAGGCCAACATGAGTGCAGTCAATGGCTCCCACGACGTGTGGGATTCTGCCAAGGGCATAGAATGCACCCTTCACTGCCGCCAATTCACGAGCCCTGGGGAAGCGGATGTACCTGTTCCGGTACAGCATCATGGCTGCCAGTACATCCCTCAGCACCTTGCTGAACATGGGCTGGGACATCCCTCCTCCACTGCCCACTGTGTGCTGGAATGACCCAGTGGCGAAGAAATGCATGGCGGCCATCACCTTAGCCGTGGGGGTGACAGCAGTCGGATACACCCTGCGGGGACGGAGATGGGGCTCTAACATGGCACACAGTCGATGCAGAGTTGGCCTGTCCAGCCAAAACTTCCTGATTACCTCTGTATCGTCCATGTCCGCCAGCAGTTGGTATGGGCGGTCAATGTTCGGTCTCCGCCTGGGTTAAATGGCAGAGGACACATGTCAAAGCAACACGGCACATAGCAATTTCGCATACACATCACTGACATGACTGAGCAAGCACATGAGCCACAGCCCAGCTGTCAAGCTGGGACGGCACGGCCACAATACACTTACACAGGTCTCCCAACAATGGCAATGGCAAGTGAGACATACCACTGCCATGTGCATGCACATGGTGATCTAGGCCCCAATGACTTGCGGGGCGTGCTGATGGGGACTGTCTGCATATTCGTCAAGCGGCAACGCCACGGCAACATGAGTGTCTGCTGAGCATGGAACTGCTTCCGAGGCTGGATGAGTATGGCACACGACGACGACGATGTGGGCACGGGCTGAGCGGCCAATACAAGTGGGACCTGTGGCACGAGGGGATATGAGACAGTAGTAGGTGTCAGCACTGCACCCTATGTACAGCACTGTACGGATCACAGCTCCCGAAACATTGACTGGTGTCCACATTGACAGCCCCATGCCAAGATGGCTGTGTGCTTGCAGTCACAGGTGAGAGGTTACATTGCACGTGCCAGGTGGCAGACGTACATAGTGGGAGCTGGCATGTGTGTGCATGTGTCTCCTGTTCAGGATCCACCAGATGGGCGCTGACTCTGTACTGACCATTGGACACAGCATGTTCCGTGGAAGGCTTGTGTGTGTGGGATGGTGGCACTGGATGTGCCTCCGTTGGGTGGGGGGCCATGCACAGGGCGGGTACGTCGATGATTGCGCATTGTTGGTCACGGTGGGTGCACCAACTAAGATGTGTTGCCCTGTGTTCAATTCCTATGTCCGCATGATGATGGACTGTGGATGTGGGCAGACTACACATTGGTCGATGTGCTGTCTATATGCATGTGCCTTCACACCAGGCACAGCTGCCCCTGCACATGTGACCCCTGCTGGACTCGCTGCTGGGTCTGTGGAGCTGATGCACCTTCTGCGCGTGGGGCGGACAGCTCTCCTCACTTCCCTCATTGCGCATGTCATGTCTTTGCCGCAGGTGACATGGATCATGGAGGGCCCACATGTACGCGTGGGTAGGCTACACATGATTGTTCACTGGTCGCCACCCCCAGTCAGTGTTTCGAATGGGAAGGTTGTCGTGCTGGTGGTATGTTCGATGTGGCGGATGGGTGGGCCTAGGTGCGGGCTTACATTCCGGACATGGGGGTAGTTGGATTGGCGACTAGTTGCAGTACACACGGGACACGTCTCTTCCTTTCCACATCTGGGTCATCCCTTGTACTAACTGACAGTGATACAGTCATCTTCGCCCCAGCCCTCATGTCCTCCCCTCGCCCCCCAATATGCATGCTCACCTGCGAGGCTAGCGCTTGCACAGGCAGCCCCAAGCTCGCACCAGAGAGGGCAAGGAGTGTATGTGTGGGTCCAGTTGCACGAGTGGGCTGTCTCAGGGTATGATGTGTGGCGGGACGCCGTCCACCTGCGTGGTGCCCCAAATGGAGACCCGGCCTGCATGGACTATGCATCACAGTCTTCGCCTTCCGGATCCGCCACCTGCGACACCCAGTGGCTGTGGCTGCCCTTGCGGCCAGGCCGCGTCCGTCTGTGGCTGATGGCCCACACATTCACTCTTTGGCCTCTCTGGGGAGGGCTCGGGGGTGGTGGCGCACGCGCTTGCACTTAGTCGCAATGGCATGTGGCGTGGTTGGTATGATGGGCAATGGATGGGATGGTGCGAGCCACCTCCCGTGACGTCAGTGCTGCTCGTGCTGTGGTGCGTCCCCCTACACTTCCATTTGACTTGTGCCATGCTAGACGTTGAGGTTCTATTGCCTGCGTGATATGACCAGGAGGAGCGCGAGGAGACCTCTCACACACCATGCTCCACTGCCATCCCGTGCCCTGTATCGCCTGTGCGGATTGACTATGTTGGGGTTACACCTGGTCGACTGGGGCTGTGTGTGCCTTGTCAAGGGGCATGGCGGGCTCACAACAGGATCCAGCTTGTCCACAGAGGGTGGGCTGAGGTGCGCCTGGTACCGCCTTGTACGTGTGCCCGGCTGCTGTGCACACACGTGTTCACTCCCCCGACAGGTGTCCTCTCACAATGCCCAGGGAAGCGGTGGTGTACTGTTCATGAGCCCTCCCAACACGGCGTGCTCCAACTTGGCATGTGCGCATCTACCCGTCGCACCCACCCACCTGAGCACTGCGTCCATACGACTTCACACGACACATGTGTGTCTTCCACAGTAGTGCTACTCATTTGCGTTGACATCCAATACCAGTGGACTACATGGTCATGTCACGACTGCCGTGTACTTCACATACTCTCATCCTCTCTCATTCGTACTTGTGAAATGAGTCAGCGGAGACAGTTTTGGTTTCAAACATTATATTGAGTCTTCTGTCCTCTGTGATGCAGTATAGTGGACACTACTGGCAGCGGAATACATGTTGAGGATATACTGAGCATGATAACAAATGGGATAGGGTGTGGGGTTACATGTGATTGGCTGTTGCATGTGGGATGTGGGCTTCAGAGTGACATCTGCTTGGCCAAGGCTGTGCTAATGTACATTTACGTATAGCTGCGGAGCTGCGGACTTTGACACAGACGGTATACATGTAGCCTACCAGACCGCTCGGCATCATGGGCACAGTCCATCTCAGTTCCATGTGACAGGTTTGCTGCGGTTGTTCCTCATGCACGCGTGCATGTGAGATGACATCAGGGCATGTGCTTGCGTGCATGCAGCGGCGTGCCACTTGTTGTTGCACTGTGGTGGTTACTGGACATGTCACAGTCACTGGGGTCGTGTTGTTGTTGTATGCACTTGTCGTCCATGCAAAGGTCCTGGTATGGGATTCCCGGGCGGGGGTGGGAGGGTGCAGTACCCACAGACTCCAGGCGACCTATTCATGTCCACTGAGCGGTGTGTGTGTCCATGTGCGCTGGATCCATGTCGTGTCCTGGTTGTTCGTGCAGTTCCGTCCATGTGGGTGCGATGCACAGAGCCCATGCCACTGCCTCCCACGATGCATGCGGTGTTCCTGGATGTGATGGGGAACAGTGTGCATGTCCCGGTCATATCCGATGTCATGGCGATGTCGTTGATGGTGTGGTTACAGTTGCCGGTCGTTTGGTATGGCTGTTGTGGTGGTGACTGGCCAGTCCGTGCGGAAGCTGAGCATGGGTGCGGGGTTGGACTTCATAGGTCACTCGGGGAACCTGCGTTGTGGTCCGACGTATTTACAGGTTGTCAGGTATGCGATGCCGTCCAGCAGGGCTTCCATGTCATTGGTGGTGTACATGTTTGCCAGCCAATGAAGCGGATGGTGGCTGTCAAGGTGTTGTTCGTAGGTTGTCCCTTGGAGGACCATGATGGGGCATGCTGGGTGACATTCGATGTAGCTGTTCTCGATGATCCGTCGTGTGGAGGCACAGTGGTTCCATTTCAGTGCGCGTGCGATGTTGGCCACATACGCCATGCCCCCATAGGCAGAGCAGGCCCTGTCGTGTGCGTCCAGAGGGAGGAGTAGTGGTAGCAGGTCCGCCTTCAGACATGCCGGGTTGGAGAGGCATATCTCGACGGGATGCTGGTAGGGACACCTCCGACAGTAGAAGACGGGCATGACGCAGCTGAACAATGTGATGCGGTAAGTCAGTCGGTAACTTACGTTCAGCAGGGACAGGAGATCGCATCCCAATGTATGTATCGTGTTGGTTTGGTACAGCTTGAGCTCTTCGGCGTAGTTGGGTAGGTGTGTTGCGGTTGCCATTTCGCAGTGGTTCGTAGAGGTGGCGTGCTCCGGCTGTGTGTGCAGTCTGCAATGTGCACGCTCCGGGGTTGCTGTGAGCTCTGTGTAGTCGTGGGGAGACAGGACTTGTGTTCTGTTGGCTTGTTTGGAGGACACGGGCCCTCTTCCCACATGCTTCTCAGACAGTTCAAGGTCGGTGCTGTGTGACTCCTTCCAATTAACTTGCATGTGGCCGACATGGGGAGTGTTTTCTTCTTTCTTCCCCGTCCGTTGTGTGCTTCTGTGATATGCGCTATCTGCCCTGTGGTCGGTCTCCTCGGCATGCCTGTGTTGGTCTATTCTTGGACAATGGCTGTATTCACCGGCTTCTGTCGTAGGGCTGTGGTTTCGGTGTTGGAATGGAAGGTCATTCAGTGCTGTCTGCTCTCCCTTGTGTGGGCGGCAGGCTGCCTTTCCGCTCTGCGTTGGGCCTTGTGTGTGGATGTAATTCTTGGGCCACCTGTTGTCCGTCCCCGGGCTCTTTGGTGTTCCGTTTCATGTGTCTTGTTCATATGTGCAGGGTGGTATGGGTTTTTCAGTGTGGTACTGGCGTTCCTCTTCCCGAAGGAGCCCTGCTTCTCCTAGTTGGTGTTGCCGCCGCTGTGTGCTTCGCCATGTTTGTTACACTGGGGTGTGTCCTGCTGTTGCGTGACTTCACTGACATGTGTGCGTCGGTTGTGTGGCGTTGGGTGTTGTCCGTGAATTGGGCGTTGGGGACATGTCTGTGGCCGGCCTGTCACGTGTCATGTGCGTTCGGGGTGGGGCTGGTGTGTGTGCTGCTTGGTTGTGTCCCTGTGTCTGTGTGCGACGCATGCATGGCGCTGCGGTTGGCCTCTGCGTTGTGCGCATGTGTGGCGGCGTCCTCGGCGCTTTGGGGCCGTGACGGGGTGGTTGGTTCCTAGTCCCAGGTGGTGTGTACACATGTGTTCTGCGATGTTAGGATTTGGCCTGTGTGTCATATGTGGATGCAATGGTGGATGTGTAGTGTGCACGCGCTGGTGGGGGGTTGTCCGCTTTTTCCGCCCTTGCACTGTGTGCGCTGTTTGCGTGCACTTGTTGTGTGTGTGCCTACCTGCGTCTCCGCGGTACGTTGCGTCCTTGGTGGTGCATCAGCAGAAGCATGGGAAGGGCCTGCAGTGCTGGATTCATGCCCGGGGTGCCGCTTCTTCGTTGTCCGTGCTCGGCGTCCGTGTTTCCGCCTCTCTTTCACGTGCGGTGTCTCTTTGCCGTGGGAGCCGTTTGTTTGCGGCATCGTAATTTATGCGCCGGGCGGGACGTGTTTCGTCGGACGGTGTGTGTCAGTTGGGCTGCACCGCTACGTGTGCGGGCGCACTTTGATGGCGGACGGTGTTGCTGGCTTGCCGGCGGTGTTTGGCCTGCTTTTCGCATCGTAATTGGGCGGGCGTGTGGACTGCTGCGTGCCGGCGGTAACTGGTGGTTTTTGCATCCGCCAGCACGGCGGTTGTGCTTCCGCCCGCCATCGTAATGGGCCCCTTAGTCTCTATTTTTATTTAGTTTAAAAAAATACTTACTATTTTTAGTTGATGTAGTTTATTTCATTGATGTTGTTTTGTTGAAGTCTGTAGAAGCAATTAAAATAAAAGTATTTGTTAGTTATGTTTTGCTTTTTTCCAGGATCTACACTCCTTTGAAAACCATGAGGCAGTTTTGGCTGATTTGGCCTGGTTTGAGGGAACCTTATTCGAGGGTACAATTAAATTTCTTGCCAAGTGATTGAAAAACGAGGGATGTAGGTCACTACAACTAGATGGTGTAGACTGGTCGCTTGTCCGAGAAAACAGCACCTCTAAGTGGCTCGCGAGGTCACGCTTTAGGGTGCTGAGTTTTTGTTCATCAGCCATGATTGTGGGCCATTTGAGCCAGCGTTTATCATTTGATGGGATCACCTCCCCTGTGGCGAGAAGAATTGGAGCTGTCCTTGCCTTTTCACCCCAAGGATGCTCCATTGTCAGGCTAAGAGGGTTGTGGTCGCTCTCACATGACTGAAGTATAGACATGTCTGCTACAATTGGCCATATCGTGAGATCCACAAGTATGTAATCTATCCTACTTGATCCATTTGGCCCGACAAAAGTCATTTCTCCACTCTTGTCAGAGGGGGTCCTCCCATGTGCGGCCCGTAGCCTATGTGCAAAAATTAAAGAATTCAGCTGGAGGGCTGCCTGTGACCACTTCTTTATTGGGGGTAACTCCAGAGGGGGAACCGACCACTTGCTATCCTCCTCAGTGACCTCAAGCATATCCTCCCAATCAAGGGGCTCAAAGGTTACATTGAAATCACCTCCCACAATTGAGGGGAAAGATGCCTGCTTTATGTACAATACCTCATCTAGGGCCTGCAGGGTTGGAGATCTGCCTGATCTTGTGGTCCTTGAGTAGACATTGAAAATGTCAATGCATTTACCCAATGGACCTTTGAGTCTAACCCAGAGGATGTCACAGTTGTTGGTTGGGAGCTCCTCGGTGGCACAATTTAGTGTGATGTTGATCAAAATGAGGAGCCCTCCAGAGGGGCGTCCGTGTTTGGAGGGGATTGCCGGTTTATGAAAAGTTATGAAACCTGGGATAAAAGTAGGGGTCAAACTCCAGGTTTTCTGTAGAATACAAATCTCATGTTGGATAATGAACTCCTTCCAATGCGGGAGGTCTATTTTCCCCCTGTTGCCCGCCACATTCCATGAAGCTATTTTTAGTTACTTTGCATCTAAGGGAAACAGTGGATTAGAAGTGATAGATAGCATGGCAGGTCGAGCCATGTGGCTGGGCGGATGGGTAGTTATAGTCGCAACACCAGCCTGATCATCGTCTCTCAATTGTTCAGTAGGATGAACAAGTAAGGGGGGATGGTTACTAGGAGATGCTAGCTCGTGCTCGATGGGGTGGCCTTCTGGGCCCATCGACGTCAAGGGGAAGGTAACATCTTGGTCAATATTAGGAGGACGCACACCTCTCCGGGGGGGCTCTGGGGGCAGTCAATCGTTATGCGAGAATGGTGTGTCCCTAAGTGGCGCTGCTGTGGTCTTAAGAGTATCTGCAAAGGGAGTGATGTTAAGTTTAAATTGAATGCTGGTGGTATGTGGGGGGCAAGTTCTAGCTTCCAGAGCGACTAGATTATGCACTACATTTTCATTTACAAGGGTGAGTTCTATTCCGTCAACAATGCTGTTGCTCAGGACGCATCTTCTTGCCCTCCGAAAGTTGTCCCTAATCACTGATCGACAGCCACTAACATGCCTAATCCAATGTATGGCTTTGTTCTTAAGGGCCTCCCCCGACTCATGTTTATTATTGCAATCTGCTTTGGGGACATTAGTCATATAAATGATACACTGGGGGGCATAAGGGGGTATTGGGCGGGGCCTAGGAACTGGAAACACCTTGCTATGACCAGTGATCTGATGGAGTGGTTCTTTCACTGTGGCCACCAAGGGCTCAATCGGACCCCTAATGGTTCCTCTAGGGCAGTCTAGATGTTTATCCTGAGGGGTAGCATATTACGGAGATCCCCTTCCCAACGGCCAGTATTACAAGTCAGAGGAGCGATGTTGGTGGGTGGAATGTTACGTTTTGATCCAGGGCTGCGGGAAGTGGGCTGGTTAGGGTTTGTGGTCCTAATTATGCCAGAAGGACCCTTGGGTAGCTCTGGCTCCATACTGTTGCGATCTGCAACTATAAGATATAATTTAGAGATAAGGGCATTCAGAGCCCCTATTGTTTCTTTAAGGGCTGTGATTTCCCTCTGGAGTTCAGAGTTGGTTGAGGATATTTCAGTATTTGCTGGCCTATAGTCACCATGGTGGGAGGTCAAGTTCACCCCACTCGGGACTTTGCCCGAGAGCCCTGGGCGCTCCATTGAAATTGGTTGTTTATGCTTAGTTATCTGGCCGGCAAGGGGTGCAAATCTATTGCTCAGGGTTAGATCTGCTGGGATCCCACTTTGAGTTTCAGTATGATCGCTCGTGGAACTAGTAGGGGGTGCCTCAGTGTCATCAGATACTTGATGTGGCCGCTTGCTGGTGGCCGCCTTTTTAAATAAACTTAAAATACTGCCTGGGCTGGTGATGGATGTGACGGGGAGGCTGGGGGATTGGAGATTCTTGGAGGGGTGTGCAGATGCCGTAAGTAAACCCTCACAGTCATTTAGTATGTTGTCTATTCAATCTAGCACACTCCCCCCGCATTCCCCATCCCTCTCAGGCCCGGGGCTAGGGATCCTGGGCCGTTTCTTAGACCTTTTCTTTTGGACACCTCCCAGCCCTCCCCCAGTCACTTTCCTTTTCCCCATTGGTGCCAAGCCGGCCAGTTGCTACTAAGAGGACTGTATGAGGCTGGATGGAATCAGAAACAGTCACAGTACCTTAATAAAAAGAAGAGTCCAAAGTCTAGGTTCCTCGAGTGGACAATTTCAGATGGATAGCCCAGCCCGGCCTCCTCCGGGCTCTGACGGGTGCAGAAGGGCCCGCCCTTGACCCAGGCTTTGCCCGGGCGCGTCCCGCGCTGCGGGAGCCCTGAGCTAAATTTATGCGCCTCCGGGCGCGCAGGGTTTGCGTTGGCGCCTCCTTGGCGCAAGGTACGATGGGGGATGGAGTCCCCTAGCGGCAGCAGCGGCAGCAACGATGAGGCAAAGAAGGGCTTTACGACCATAAAAGTGCAGGTGCTTACAGTGCATTGATCCAGCATTATATTCAAATAAAGAAAAAAGAATCATTGAATAGTACACATCAATTGCCAAAGGTTTTGAGTCATCACTGTTAGAATGTTAAAACAACATTAAAAGGATAACATCTATTGTTTTTAAAAACATATACCACATTGTAATACAAAAAGGAACCCACCGAGCATCAGAATTTGATCAGTTTACAAGGATAAAACTTGAAATTATAATTATAAAACCTGGACATATTAATTTAATAAAAATATAAAATGCACACTATTGCGTCTAAGATGCGTGTCTTCTGTTGTTCCACATTTTTCCAAGGAATTTTGTGATTCCACATGCTACAGGAGGCCTACAGTCTGTTTTTAGGATGCAAAGCGCTTCCTGGTGGCAGCGGGTTCCCAGCAATCTACAAACAGGGGCTAGCCACTTATGTCTCGGGAGGATATACAGAGGGCAAGCAAAGAAGATGTGCCCAATTGTTTCAATCAACAAAGGACAACCCGGGCAGTGCTGTGTTGTATGCCAGGCCTGCCGCCAAGCAGCTACAAAGGAGTTCACGGGAAGGGAACCAAACCTAAATTGGATGTAGAGTTTCCTATCCTGCGGGATGGTAATAAACTCCATATACTGTTCAAAAGTGCTTAGCAGTTTAAATTCCATGATATCTAGTGTGAGACGACCCACAGATGATTGAGCATCAAAAGTCTGTACTACCCAGTTCCAGTATTGGTTTTTAACCAATTCTTTGCTTGGCAGTTGGCTCGCATCTTCGGTTTCCCAGGAACTCCCCAGACCTATCGCTGTAAGTAGTGATCTAACTTCGTTGAACCACCCGATCTTCTTAAAACGGTCAAGCTTGGAAACTTCATTGAGTGCTGCGGTATAATGGGAGAGCTCGGGAGTTAGTGTCAGACGCAGCCAGAAAAGCAAGGGGCAGAGCCTAGCTTTGTCCACAACTGAGCGTCTACACATATCTAGCCATAGTGGTTGAAGTGGGGTACTCTGGGTAAGAGAGCACATGGATCTTAGGAATTTATTCTCTGTAACTAAAAACTAAAAGGCCTTCCATATTTTCAAATCCCCGGAGTTCAGCCCCATACAAAGCTGAACTCACTACTTTTTGGTCATAGATCTGGTAGGGGGGCAGCTATTAGCTTAGTTTGTTAGGTTCTATGCTCCTTAATCAGTGCCCCAATGGTCTGCCTCTGCTGGAGGTTCCGCTTCATGATATGATCTTTCCATGCCATTTTCTCAGACAAAGTTACACCCAAATAATCAAAAGTGGCCACTCTCTCAAGAGGGATCCCCCCAGCAGCATTTTACCTTTGAACGTTCTGTGTGGGTTCATTAGCAGAAGTTTGGTTTTCGAGGTGTTATCCTCGAGACCTCTTAGTTCGCAAAAGGCCTCGAAGCGATCCAGGAGCAGTTGCAAACCACTATGCGTTTTAGACACTATGAACGTGTCGTCCACAAACAATAGAGTTGTTACTTTGACACCCCCCAACACAGGGGCATCAGCTGGTACTTCCGTTAGGTATTGGACGACACAATTGATAAATAATGAAAACAAAGTGGGGCCAGCACACAACCCTGTCTGACCCCCCTGTCAACACTAATCAGATCTGTCAGCTGGCCCTGGTCTCCCTAGTGGAGCTTCGCGTAGTTGTCTTCATGGAGGTGGACAACTAACGTGAGGATCTCAGGGGGGAGACCCAGCTCCCACAAAACATACCCAGCTTGCACCTGGGGAGGAGTTCAGAAGCTGATTTCAAATCAATAAATGCAATGTAGAGGCTCCCGTTTTTGATGGTCACAGTTTTCCAGGCCAATAAACTAAAACGAAAAACCTGATAGATGGTGCTGATCTTCCTTCTAAACCCTGCTTGGAAGGTGGATAGGATATTTTTCTCCTCCATCCCGGTCGTAATCTTCAAGAGAAGTGCACGGGAGAAGACTTTCTGGGCACCATTGATCAGGCTGATAGGCCTGTAGTTAGTTAGTTGGGAACGAACACCCTTCTTGAAAACTGGGATCACCTCAGCGCCCATCCATGAGGGTGGTATGGGAGCCCCTGCAGCAATGCCATTGGCCAGAGCCCAAATGTATTTAGACCAATTGGCTATGTCACTTAAAAAGACATTCCCTGGGATACCGTCAGGCACTGGAGCTTTGTTCTTTACAATAGATTTTATACTAAGTGTAATTTCGGCTAATGAGAACAGCCTAGAGGTCTGGTGGCTGCTATGGTCAATAATAGGAGCTTCAGCAACCGAGTCCCCTGATCCAGTATATACTGAGGTAAAATGATCGTACCAGGAGGCTATGGAGATGTTGTTAGTAGGTGGCCTCGGTCTTTCTGCCTCCCCCCTCACCACTAGAAGCCAGAACTGTTGTGAGTCTTTCCTCATACAAGCGTTGGTAATCTGGAGCCATCGATCTTCATCCCAGGCCCTTTTCGCCTTAACTATCGCTACCTTGTAATTTATCCTTGCCTCTCTTATTTCTAATAAATCATTTGCTCTGATGGCAGCAGCCAATTTGGATCTTGAGATCCTGCACTCCTGGTTAAACCGGGAGGAGCGTAGTCTGGCTGATTTTGGCTTGCACTGGGGCCGTTGGGGCATGCTAAAATAGGACGTCAATTGTTTGAAAAAGGCTGTGTGGCATTCCGTGGTCTTAGAAAACCCATCCTGCTGCTCAAGCAGACTGCCCAACTCACTAGAGCTATCTAATAGGTTAGACTTAATATTTTCGAGTTTCACTACATCAGTTGCGACTTGATCCCATTTGACTCGCCTATTATCATTGGAGGGGCAGTTCTCCCTAGTTATAAGAGGAGTACTTGAGACAGTGGGGGTTGTGGCCCAGAGTGGAGGCATGGTGAGCTCAAGGGGATTATGATCGCTGTCTGTAGTATGGCCAACCACCATATCCGTCACCCCAGACCACAATTTAACATCTAGTAAAATATAGTCAATACGACTCATGTTAGCTGTTCTATTGTATGTATTCGCCCCCATCCTGTCAGACTTGGTACGTTAGTTTGCTGCCCTAAGCCCATATTCAAGTGTTAGTGCATGGAGCTACAACACTGTGCATGTCCATTTTTTAATGTGTGGCAGATCAAGCAGGGGGACATGCCATAACTTATCGATCTTGCAGCTGTCAGTTATGTCCTCTGCGTCCAGGGGTTCATAGGTGGCATTGAAGTCACCTGCTATTATTAATGGAGCTACGGACTCCCTCCCTTCTAGACAGTCTTCTAGCATTTGGATGGTAGATGACCTACAGCCAGCCTTGGAGCCTCGGGCATAAACATGGAAAAGATCTAATCCTGCACCGTTCCTGCCCCTGATATGAATAGCTAAAATGTCTGGCCCATTAACCTTAATCTCCCGTATGTGCAATGGAGCTCAATTTTGACCCAGATCAATAGACCCCCAGCAGGCCGACCTTGCTTTTTAGTAAGTGCTGGTTGACAAAAGGTCACATACCCAGGAATAAAAACTGGGGTAGTAGACCAGGTTTCCTGCAAAATACATACATCAAATTGTTCTATGTATTGAACCCAGTGTGCAAGTGCCACCTTGGGCCTCACTCCGGCTACATTCCATGATAGGATACTAAGCTTTGATGCCGAACCTGCTACTGGTGGACGTGAGGGGTAGATCCCGTCTGTAACACAGCTTGGCCATGGGTCTGCAGTTGCCACATGTAATAATTGAGACCCCTCTTCGAAGGTACTAGTGATGGTCTGTGTAAAGTCTTGGTACCCTTCACTTGTGCATTTTGGGAGTGGTAGGTTGTGGTCGATAAGAAGCCTAGCTTTTTTACGTGCCAGACAATCAATAGTGGCAAGCGAGGAGTCAGACCCCATTAGAGTGCCACTTTGATTAATGGTTTGTGGCTGAGGTAAGGTATAGGGTATATATTTTAATCGAATGCCAGTGGGGATAGGTGAGCAAGATCTTGCCTCCAGAGCTACCAGGTTATGGGCTATGTTCCCATCCTTAAAATGTAACTCAATGCAGTCCGTTTGGGAGGAATGGTCGAATAATCTTTTAGCCCATGAAATATCCTCCCTGATGACTGATCTGCACCCCCTCACTTTGCGAATCCAGTGTATGGATTTGTTAATCAGGGAGTCTTTGCCTTCATGTTTTATATGAGATGGAATTGTGGGACGTTTGTCATATATATATTCCTACCCGGGCTTTGGACCTGATGTTGGCTGTGTAACAGCTTGGGTTCCATCATAGCTGTGCAAGGCATTCTTGCTAATGGCAGAGACAGGGGGCCGTGTAGGTATGGACATTAAGGGAACTATGGGGTTCGGGACAATATTGGGTTATTGAGAGCAGCCAATTTCCGGCCTGAAGTGATGTATTGTGGGGATGTTTCTCTCTTGGAGTAGCTTGACCTGGTCCATAAGGGCTACAATTAGTGTCTTAAGTGAAATAACTTCGGCCCTTAAATCTAGTACAATTACAGCCATATCCTGACCCCTACTAATGTCCCATCTACAATACCCTTAGCTCTTTGATCAATTAATCTTTCGCCTGCTGGAGCTGGGGCAAACCCTACAGGAGAAGTGCTCCCCAGCTCAATCACTTCACCTTGTTTATCACAGTGGTTTCCGTGCCCCAGGTCAGTTTCAGCGCGTTTGATATATGTTCTTTGTTTATACTGTTGAAAATAGTTTATTTTTATGGTTAAATGTTATTTTTTGTATAGTTTATATGTATTTTATCGATGTTTGTGTTGTCGATATTATGCTTATTGATGTTTTTGTTGTAATAGATGTTATTTGAATTTTATCGATATTTTTGTGTTCTTTTTTGTTGTCGATATCTTTGTCCTCGAAATCTTTTTTACGATATTTTTTTATCGATGTTTGTGTTATTTTAGTTTTGTGTATTGGGTGACGATATTTTTGTATACGATATTAGCGACTCTATAATTTTGTAGGTCGATATTATAGGAGTCGATGTGGTGTCAGTGATCTGTCTCAAGTGTAAGGACTGTATCTATGAACATAGACAAGGAGGTAATGGATCAGTAATCTTTTCATTACTGTGAGTGCTGGTCTTCCTTGATGCAGTCCTGAGTGTCCCCCGACCACCCACCCTGGGGTAAAGGATTGATTATTTTCAGGTTGTCTGGATTTTACCAGGTTTCTTTTGCTTGGTATATTACAGGACGTGACACACTAAGTTCCTCCCTTTTGTGGTGGTGCCTGGGTAACAACGTCCACCTTGGGGGAACTTTTTGATTTTTAGCTAGGGAATATATTCTTCCAGAGGGGAAAAGGACCTTAAGCGTATGGGCTGCTTCAAGGAAGATCAGGGCTCAGATTAATAAAGATTAATGGTAAGTAATTAGGGCATTAGCTCCGCTGAACCTAACCAGATGATTTATGCTCATTCCATATTGCTGGGGGTTATTAATCATTGTTCTTCCTGAGAGAAAATGCCCTTGTAAACTGTTCTCCTAAACATTCCACGTGTGAGCAACCGTCAGTGCTGAGCTTCCAGGGAAAAAAATAAATGGTTTCTCCCAAATTGTGCTAACTATGCCTGTCAGTGTTTATCCTTAAAATATTTTCAAAAGAAAAACTGTTAAATGATTAAGCTGCTGCTGGAGACAAAATTGGTACTATAAAGGACCACAAGGTCACCAGCCTTTTAAATATCTGTAAGCATTGCTGATGGTAAAGTAATGTCACCTTGCCAATCACTTACTGTTTCTCTCCCCTTTCAAACCTCCATCGTCTTCTACAGGCCCATGAAGATAGAGGAAGTTATTTGTCTAGCCAAGAAAATAAAGCTGACACCCTTCTCAAGGAACATTACTGAGCAGTTTCCATGAAAGAAATGCTCAACCGTCATAGCGGACATAAATATTCTAATTAACGCCTCCATTTTCAGTAGCACAGAATCTTGCCTATTTAGATAGGAAGTCATCAACACCTTCCTGAAAAAAACAATTACAGAACCTGCATGTGTTACTCAACTATTGAATGATTTCCAAACTCCCATGCCTAAGAAAATCTTTGAAAGAGTATTTACCAGACCAATGTAATTTGACAGAGAACTTTGGGCAATATTAATGAGCCCCTTGTGCAGCCGGAGCTTCACTTTTTATGACACTCAGGCAGTGCAAGCTACAAAATCATATCTATGAGGTCACCAAAGCCAGTTTGCGCAGTTTGAATGGCCTCGCAGATATGGAGTAAGGCAAGGCAGCGCAAGTAGCTGCGTTGCCTACCGCTGTGCTTGTGAGGCTTTCCATGGTCACTGCGTTCGGTGTCTGCACGCAATACCCACTGATTTTGACACTTCCCCAGTTTTACAAGACCATATAAACCTCAGGAAGTTCAAAACCTTACGCCTCCAGAGGTGAGGCGTAATGAGGAGAAATAACTTTATTATTCCTCTGTCTATGTGTGCCGCAGAATGCAGGACACATAGAAAGAGGAAAACACATCTCAGGATTGTTTTGTGCAGCAAGATGCCCTTTCCTGCACAAAAACAATCCTGCTGACAACACAGGCACCCTTGCACCATTGTGCAAGGGTGCCTGCATTGGCGCTAGGTGGCTGAAACATCGGCGGCGCAGTGGCAAAGGACAAGAATGCACCGTATTGGATAAATACGGTGCTTTCACGCCCTTTCACTTGGCCATAGGGCAGTGCAGCAAGATGACTTGCTGCGCCTGCGCCAAATCCCCATAAATGAAGGTCTTAATATCGCATAACTGGAAATTGTGAAGCACAGAGCCAACCCTGCCAGATATCATAGAAGACCCAGCCACCCTCGAACAAGAAAACACAAGCGAAGGACCTTTGGTATTATTTATATTTATATATTTACAGTCTATGCCACAGAGTGCCATAACATTTGCTTTGAGCAGAAGAAGCAGGAGTAGCAGGTCTTGCCTTGACTGGATTATTTGATTCCTTCATAACCAGCACATGCAAATAAAGTAAACTTCATCATCCACATGGTATTTGCATTGTGGAATGCTACAATGCTTCTCCTTCTTTATCTTCTCTTCAAAATTTACATGCTGTCCAGTTTGAAATTATTGTATCTGATTCCAAATATGTGCCAAGTTGTTTACAAATCTGTCTGAAGTACAGGACTGGGCATTTTGTACCAAAAGTACAAAAATCCAATAAGTGGAACCTGAGACATGATTTTTTATTGTTTTAATGAAAAATAGCACCAAAAACTCAAAAACCCAGTGATAATCAATGGTCGCCACAGACCAGGACCTAGATGCAATTTGTGGCTGACCATGATGGGACCTTGGGGATGTATGACATATTCACGCATGCTTTTACAAAGCATGCCTTTACAACGTGGGCAATACAATGAGCACGTCATTACCACGCAGTCCATTACAACGCAAGTCGTTACAACGACTTGCTTTAGGGAACGCAAGAGAGAAGTATGTGAGGGGACCAAAAACCAGTCTTTTCCAATAAACATATTTCCTAGACATTCAGCAATTAGCAAAATACCCAGAGTGATTGAACTTTGCTGTATTTTTGGAAGTAGCCTAGCAGGCAATACTATGATTTTTTGCTGTCATTTCTACAGATTCTATCTCAGTTTCTAACAGAATTCTGCAAACATGTCTTCAGATTATTACACATTTTCAGACAGATCTGTCTCTTATCATAGGGTAACGCAAGCAGACAAATTACTGGCAAAATGAATATACTACTACAGGCTTGTGATAAATGACCACATAGCATTAGTTGATCCGAAGGTTTCGTTGACTGTCTATCCTTGTCCAGTAATAGTGGGAAGAGTTTTCAATACACCCTATCTTTTCCGGATAGATCCTCATCTCATAAATGGGGAAGAAGCAGTTCAAAGGAAGCCACTGAAGTGACTGAAGCCCAGCCTATGAGATCATCCTGCCCAGGCTTGTCAGAGTAAGATTGAGAAAGACAGCTACTCAACTTATGGGTATTCCCCCTACCCACACCCTCTTCCAGGAAACTGGGCTATTTTTGAGGGTAGGTTTGGAACTTCCGGCTGGCCAGTAGAGTAATTAAGTTGGCCTAGAATGTTAACACAAAACCTGAATCTTATGAAGAATGGCTCAGGTAAATGTGTCCAATTGTAAAATACATAAATACATTTATATAGGACCGAACTGACTCTGAATATGCATTCAGGACCCATGAAAATAAAGGAAAAGTCACGTCATTGGATTTCCCATGTCCTGCCAATCAGAAGTTGCAATTTAAGGAACCTTTTACCAAACGTGTAAAACAGTTAAAGCACTACAGACAAGCTACACTTCAGCTAAGAAGAAAGGAGAAATTTCTTATTGGATCCACAATTGATTAGAAAGGCCTTTGCAGTCATAGCCTCATTAATCATGGTCCTATTACAACACACAGAGAACAGTCATTGTCCTTCACCCTGCACATGTGTAACTAAGCAGAGACATTTAACCTAGATGCACATCCACAGATCTTATTTTAAAAGGTGGGTACTGGTGCTTGTCACTCATATACCTTTTGAAAATAAGAGTGGAGCGATTGTGGCTCTAATAATTACAAGTGTGCACTATACATGTGTAGATAAGGTGCAAAGAGTTCAGACCCGGCGATTTGAGACTACCCACGAATTAAAAAACTCTTATCAAACAGACATCCTTACAAAACTTGCCCCAAAACACATCTTCATAGTCAGCTTGCCAACACTGACTGTGGAAAAGCCAGTCCGAGCTGCTTCATCACTGTTTGCTATGGAATTGTCCTGCTCACCCAATGCGTTTAATCTACATGCTGGGTCAATCAAGCCAGTGCATTTAAACACAGTAGGAAATAGTGCCTAAAGAAAAAAAGCCTGATGACCAAAGGTATGTATTAAATGAATTAGCCATGGTAGTCAGCTGATTCTTCAGGGGCATTTGGCGATATAAAGCCCCTGGCACAGCCATCGGCAATTGTGGCGCCTGTATGTAGAATGTTGGTTGAGTTTGCTTACATTTTCTTAATAGCCTTTTTGAAATGCTGATGCAGTATGTACATTGGGTGAGCAAATGTGTGCAAGGTGGCAGAACCGTGTATAAGTGAATAAACAATTAATACCAGATCAAGCAGATTTTCATAGCCATTTCAAGCAGGTGGTTCTTTGGGATAAAATAATTTCTTTCAGCATGCTATGTGAACATGTAAGTCAGCTGGGAAATATGAAAGAACAAGTGTTACCTGCCTAGCCATTTTGTTCCCACTAGGAAATATCTTTCTGCAGTTTCGGGTCCACTGGCTACTTGGGAACAGGGATCATACAGTTTCCACTGAATTCTGAAAGTCCATTCATCACACTCTTTGGGTCCTATTCATAAACTGCATTTTGTAGAACTTTAGTAATACTAATTGTGGTCCCTATTATGATGTCGGTCGGAAAGCCTTCTAATGCAGGTCGGAGCCTTTCCAATCTACATCTGAGGTTTATAGTCCAACCGCCTAATTACAATGAAGGCGGTCAGAGTGTAAACCGGCCGGTCTGGAACTGCAACATAATCCCTTAAGGACGGCATTTCCGCTGTCGTGATCACGATGTTGGTTTCAGATAGCCTTTCCATGCCAGCCTTTCCGACATGGTAAGGCTTTCGGAAAGCGAATGGGGGGCCATTAGCAGGGCCCCCTTGCCTCCCCGGCCTACAGTTGTGGGCCTGGGGAGGCACGTTGGTAATATGTGAACCTCCTGTATTGCTTGCACTTGCACTTTTATGGTCGCAATGACCGAATAAAGTATTTCTTTGGTTTGCTTTTCTTTAGTAAATAAGGGATGGGCAGGGAGGAGTGGCTGGAAAATTGGCTATATTTATCACTAAAGGGGAGGGGTCTTTGGAGGAGTAAGGTGGGTTAAGTGAGGGCCAGAGGGAGTTTAGGGATCTGCATGCACCCACCCTCAAAACAGTAAGGGCCTGATTTTGATGCGGGTTGGAAAAGCTTCCCGACTGAGGGCCTGATTCTGATGCGGTTAGGAAGGCCTCCTAATGGCATTTGCTCCTTCCAAATCGGATCGGGAACGTGTCTTCCCGACCCAGGGCCCAATTATGATGCGGTTAGGAACATATGCTCCCATTGAAGTCAATGGGAGTCCAACCAAATCGTATCTGGAAGCATCCGGATGCATCGTACTCCGTCGGTCGGACTCTCCCGATCCGAGTGGGTCGGAAACCATTTCCAAACCGATTCGGTCGGGAAGCTTTCCAACCCGCCTCAGAATCAGGCCCTTAGTATCTTCCTATTCACAAATTGCATTTCTAAAGATACTGGACCAAAAACTGTTGTAAACCTACTCCAACTCAGGGCTGAAATAAGTCCAACACCCCCCATGGCCACTCACAGATGTACTGCAACACCCTTAAGACTTAAAATAAACCCCAAAGAAAATTAATATTTAAATAATTTAATTTATTTAACCTTTTTTAATATGTTTAAAATGATTTTAATGTTAAAATATATAAATTACATATCAATATTATTTTAAAATAATGTAATGCTCTTTTTCAATTAAAAAATAAGTTACCTATTTTTTTATTTAATATATTTAAATGAATTACAATTTTAATTTAAAACATAACTAATAGCATTGTAGAATTTTTTAAAAAGTATTCTAGATTGAAAATGCATTTGTAGAATTAATTTATACTAACTTTTAATGAACACATATTTCAATTTTTTTTCAACTTTATTTACTTTTTCACAATTTCACTATACTTTACCATACTGAGATCTTGTCCGATGGTGGATGTCTTTGCCAAGTGTGTGGCACACCAAGTATGGTTATAAAGTCAATACAAGTAGCAAGTTTATAGTTGCTTATAATGCTTTTACTGACTCACCCCCTGTTTCGGGGGATGGAGACATGCAAGTCAACGCTTTTGAGTAACTATAAACTTGTAAATGCTGAGCAGCCAAAAGTAGTAAAGTCACTCAAAAGTATAAGAGAAAATGTACATGTGTAGATTTACTGGTCTACATTTTTACGTTTGGGAATAGTCCACAATGTGTCCAGAATTCATGCTGGGTCGATGGGCAAACCTTCATATTTACTGATAGACAGCAAGCAAGATTTTGGAATTTTTTTGGCCGATACTTGCACTTCCCAGTGACACAATGTGTTATCTTATGCCATTTACCTTGTGTATTCCTGCATGTTTTTTTTATCACACCAACAGAATATGGAACAAGCTTTCATGAACATTGGAAAAAACAGCAAACTTGGGGTACACTAATGCAGCCTTCCCAACTTTCGACTCTGACTCTCAAACACTTGGCTGTCACTATTTTTAGTAATTTATGAATATCATTGAAGGAAAACCATAAACATTTTTTCATTTACCAATATTCAAGTAACATCTATCATTGGAATTTCAGTGTCAGTGCATTACACCGCAACATGAAAAGAGGTCACAGCAGAACACAGGGCCTGATTCACAAACTGCACTTTTGAGTATGTTTACACTTTGAAGTAAGTTACTACTTTTCTGTATTCACAAAGTGCACTTTTGCAGCAAGTTATACTTTTGTAGTAACTTACACTTCTGTAGTAAGTCCATGTGTAGTAAGTCCAGCACTACACATGGCCAACCACTGGTACCGCAACTCCCTCCCCTAGAAAGTAATATAGGTAGGGACTTAAAGCACTGTTGGTGCATTATTTATATTTGCATGTGCATATTAATAATTATCCAACTTTTTAATCTATTTTATATGGTATTTTTTGACATTATAAAAATAAAAAAAGATACACTAATTTGAATAATGGCCAGAGTCGTACAGTCCATCATGGTTGATACATTGGGGCGAATTTACAAGCCCCTTGCACCACTTTTGCGCCGCCGTTGCGTCACTTTTGTGACGCAGCGGTGATGTAAACCATGTGCCAGGTTGCGCCTTATTTACAACGTGACGCATCTAGGGAGATGCGCCATGTTGTAAAGCCCTGCGCCACATGAAACCTGCGTCAGGTCTCATGTGGGCGTTCCGTCGCAGGGTGGGCATTCCGTCGCAGGAAAGCCTCGTAAAAGTGACGCAGTGAAATCTACAAGATTTCACTGAGTCACTTTTCCGACGCTGCTGCGACAAATCCTTACGCCTGCTTCAAGCAGGCGTAAGGAGTGGCGCACCACGTTAGGGATGGGCGGCCCACGAGCATTGCTGGAGTTGCGTCGCACTTGCGACACGACTCCAGCAATGCGCCACCCTTCCGACGGGAGATGCGACACGCATCTGTTTATCTTTGCACCACGGTGCGCCGCATAGTAAATGCGGCGCATCTGTGGTGGCGCAAGGGTAAACTTGCGTGACGCATCTTTCCTGGCGCATCTCTGCTGATTTGCAGGGATGCGCCAGGCATTGTAAATCTGCCCCATTGTATTTATCTACACGCTTCAGACCGAGGTCCTCGTTGCGAGACAACAACAGGAGATAAGAAAATGTGGATCGGAATTTCAAAGGTATGATAATTATAGCCTATTACAAGTTGAACCTTTAAAATGGGGTATAACATGCACATTATGGCGCTTTATGCACCAAAATCTGCATGTTCTGTCATTTACTGGCCATTTTGCACAGAAAATTTGGTGGATTTCACCTGCTGGAATTTATCAGGGGAAATTTGTGGGGGATGTGTGGGACCGAGCCTAGGGGCCTATTACGATCGCCCGCCAGCGTAACGGAATGCGGGACTGTCCGCAAGGGGTGCGGCGGTCCCGCACCTGACATTAGGATGCCACCGTGGCGGTGGCAAACCCTATTCCCAGCATTGTGGCGGGCGGTGCTCACAGCACCTCCCGCCACAATGCTGGGAATGCACGTCGTGCATTTGCATTCACAACGTGACAGGCACCGCGCGGTGCCTGCCACCTTGTGCATGCAAATGCAGGGGGGTACCATAGGTACCCCCCATGTGCACCCCCCAACCCCCAACTTCCTGGGGGCCCGCTACAGGCCCCCAAAGGCAAAGACCACATGCCTTTTCATGGCGGCAACGCCGCCATGGAAAGGCTGATCACCACAGGCATTGTAATATGGATGGCGGAGTCTTGCAGACACCGCCACCATATTAACCTTGTTTTCCGCTGGTCAACGAGTCGACCGGCGGAAAAGCGGCAGACGGTCTTGCCGTCCACTGCGGACCCCCCAGCCATCATAATATGGTGGGGGGTCTTTGCTGTGTGGATGGCGGGCGGATCGCCCCCGCCGGCCCGGCGGTGACTTCCGCCGGCCCGGCGGGGGCAATCCGCCCACCATCCTAATGGGCCCCCTAGTTCTTGTTGCTCGAGTGTAATCTTGCATAGAACTCTTTGCAGAATTTACTTTTCCGCCCCCTCTCTGCCCATTCGCTGCCCCTGCCTCCCGCCTCCCGCCTCCCAGCTGCTCCTCCCTCCCACCTCCCCATATATGGCAGCCGCGCAGCGGACGCGCGCAGCGGACGCGTGCAGCGGGCGCGCCGCTGGCACGCCAAAGGCAGCGCCTGGACCGTGCCCAGGGCCAGAACCCCTGGCCCGTGCGCCCCCCGCACCCGCCATGACGACCGCCACCGTTACGATGCCAGCACACTCCACGCCCTCAACCCTGGACGGACCCACACCTGCGTCAAGGCCGCCCCGAAACGCACACATGGTCCCTTCACCTGTCGAAACTGCAGCTACACCTGCCTCAGAGCCGCCGAAGCACCCACCAAGAAGGACCCCAACCACCTCCGATGCATTCTACTGAACACCCGCTCCGCACGCAAACACACCATCGAGCTCTGGGACCTGCTCGACACATCATCGCCGGACGTCGCCTTCCTGACAGAGACCTGGATGAACGACTCCTCCGCACCCGACATCGCCATAGCCATCCCAGATGGCTACAAGATCACCCACAGAGACCGCACCAACGGAGTCGGAGAAGGAATCGCCATCGTCCACAAGGACACCATCAGGGTCTCGACCAGCACCGATGACACTCTCAGCACCGCCGAACACATGCACTTCCAGATCCACACGAACCCCAACACCACCCTAAGAGGCACCCTCGTCTACAGACCCCCCGGACCCCGACCCCAGTTCAGCGACTCCATCGCCGACTTCATCAGCACGCACGCCCTGACCTCCACCGACTACATCCTCCTCGGAGACCTGAACTTTCACCTGGAGAACAACAACGACAGCAACTCCACCACCCTGATCGACAACCTCGCCAACCTCGGACTGAGACAGCTCGTCACAACGCCGATCCACGCCGCTGGCCACACGCTCGACCCCGTCTTCTCCTCAAGTTCCCACGTCTCCTTCAGCCACACCACCGAACTCCTCTGGACCGACCACCGCTGCATCCACTTCACCTTCCAGAAACCCACAGCACACCACCGCACCCAACAGATCCCCCGCCGCTGCTGGAGCAAAGTCACCGAAGACCAACTACAGACAAACCTCGCTCCGATTGGATGAAGAGCAGCCGACTAAAGCTGAACACAGACAAGACGGAGGTCCTCATCCTCTGCTCCAACCGTTCAGCCTGGGACGACTCCTGGTGGCCCACGACACTGGGGGCACCCCCGACACCCACCGACCACGCACGCAACCTGGGAGTCATCCTCGACTCAACGCTCTCCATGACCAAGCAAGTCAACGCAGTCTCCTCCTCCTGCTTCAACACCCTCCGCATGCTCCGCAAGATCTACAGGTGGATCCCGACAGACACAAGAAGAACAGTCACCCAGGCCCTCGTGGAGTAGCAGACTCGACTATGGAAACGCCCTCTATGCGGGAGCCCCGACCAAGCTCATCAAACGACTGCAACGAATCCAAAATGCCTCTGCACGCCTGATCCTCGACGTTCCACGCCACAGCCACATCACCCCCCACATGAGAAACCTGCACTAGCTCCCCGTCGACAGGAGAATCTCCTTCAAACTCCTCATCCACGCACACAAGGCACTCCACAAGACCGGCCCAGCCTACCTCAACAGACGACTCTCCTTCTACGTCCCCAACCGCCAGCTCCGCTCTGCCGACCTCTCCCTGGCCACCGTCCCGCGCATCCGAAGAACTACCACTGGTGGCAAATCCTTCTCCCACCTCGCCGCCAAGACCTGGAACACCCTTCCACTCAGCCTATGACAGACCCAAGACCTGCTGACCTTCAGGAGGCTACTCAAGACCTGGCTGTTCGACCAGTAGCGGCTCCCCCCCTTCCTTTTCTTCCCCAGCGCCTTGAGACCCTCGCGGGTAAGTAGTGCGCTCTACAAATTCTACAAATTCTGTTGATTGATTGACTTTTATCTCACAGAGTTATGCCAATAAATGCGCTTATGAAGTTACACATTTTTTGTGCGTGAGCGGATTTTAAATAAGAGTATGTATTTGTTGTAGAGTAGTACTGCAATATCTGAACTGTGCTCGCAGCATTTTTTCGACCTCATCTTGAATTTTGGTGGTGAAACACGTCCTTCTTTTGTCAAAAACAGACCGTCACATACCAAATTTGCCAACAAAAAATGTTGCGAACTACAGATTTTGCATGAGTATATATTTCCGCAACGTTTGATTTCACGTAAATTATGTGTATTCTGCGTTGTGCATAAACTATGTGACTTTTTACAGCACTAGTAATTACCACTAACCTTGTAATTCGGGTCCGTGTGCAAACAGTAGTTTATTTAGGGACTGAAATAGCACTGGACGCTTGTAATAAGGGCCTATTTTCTGTCGCCTCACCTGCACTCACAATCTGCTTAAATATGCAAGCGTGAAGGTGTCAGACAATATCACTTCAGTAACTCATGTGTCATGGTGCTTTTTTTTAGATCAAACACTTGGCAAATTTATCACACAACACATGCAGGGCCAGATCTCAGACATGTCCTTGGTGATATATTACAGTTGTGCTTGCTCCAAACACCTTTACTACCTTTCATGAAAACAGGACATTTTAAGTAGTAATGTACGACAAGAACGTTTCTGCACATTTCCTTTGCAGATTTC
The DNA here is from genome assembly GCA_963921515.1 of Calotriton arnoldi. Lineage (NCBI taxonomy): Eukaryota > Metazoa > Chordata > Amphibia > Caudata > Salamandridae > Calotriton > Calotriton arnoldi. The sequence goes on from CAWUFW010003590.1 coordinate 119,530, forward strand.
TTTTTGTTGCAGTGATGTGTTCTGTTGTTTTTTGTGCTGCTATTGTTTTGTGCTGTATTATTGCAGTGTGTGTTTCGGTGGGTTTATTGCGGTTGTTGTGTTGCGTTCTGTTCAATTTTGATGTGATATGCTATGTTATGTTTTATTTGTGTTGTTATAGTGCTTTGTGTATGGTATTGTTTTATGTTTTGTTGCTTTCTTTAGATATGTTGACATATGCTGCTATATTCCTACACAGAACGTTGTCCTCTAGCACGCAGCATCTTGCTTTTTTATTGTTCTTCTTTGATCCTTAATTGTGTTTCGGGGGAAAGCTCTCTTCTACAGTTAAAGGAGAGACCACATTCTACTGATGCATTTCAGCGAAGGTGCTGGCATTTCTTTTTCTGGTATATGTTCTACCCATTATTTGATTTTCAGTTGTCTAAGCCAATGCAAACAATCATTTTATAAAGCTGTCTATGGATTACCTATAAAATGTCCACTAGACATTAAGGTCCCGAGTAGGAGTAGTGCAGTGTGGAATTCCTGTGTGGAATCCGGCCTGCGCAATTGTATATGTCAGGAACATCATACTCGATTCTTCTTGCTGAAAATCCTGGCAAGTAAGTATCTGCCTGTTTCTGTAGTCCTAAAGGAATTCACCTTACTTTAACAGTAATAGGAATTGCACCCTTCTTAAGTCAGTTGAGATGTTTATAACCTTTCATTCAGCCTAAGGGATTATTAAATAAATCTGGAAAATTAGACATGAAGTCACCTGCTTTTTGTTCAACAACTTGAATTTGTACCTGCTCTTGGGCATTGGGATTAAGAACCACACCTAACAATTTCTGGTGTGGTCAACACAATAGATCATTCCCTTTTGTGAAAACATATATCTTACCAATTACATGTCTCCCACCCAACTCAAGGCATGATTGAAAATACCCCAACATTTTCATGGGCTGCCCTCCATACCCTCCTGGAACCACATCCATAGTACGCTTACCTGCCAACACCGTAGGTTGACAGTCCGACCACCGAATTTCAATGTCGGCGGTCAGAGTATAAACCAGCCGGTCAATCCGACTGTGTTCCGTTGGGCTCAAAGAGCTCATCAGCCAGTTGGAAACCTATCATAATCCCTTAATGACGGCGTTTCTGACATTGGTATTATGATGTCGGTTTCCGACAGCTTTTCCAGGTCGGCCTTTCCGACATGAAAAGGATGTCGGAAAGCGACTTTGGGGGCCCTAGCCGGCCCCCATCCCTCTGTGGCCTATGGTTGTGGGCGCCCCCCCAGAAAATCTCTGGACCGTGTGGCAGGCACCGTGAGGACTGGACTGTTCCCACGAGGAGCAGGATCAAGACTGATTTGCATAATGGATGGGTCCAAACGGGAATGAGGTGTTGAGCAAATAACAATGGATTTAGGCCCAGATCTCTGCACTGGAGGTGAGTTTTTGTCATTGTTCAGCTTTCTGCCCATTATTTGTTCTTTTTGCATTTGTCGCCCTAATTGAGATGGGCATGCCCAGAAGTGGGCCCTGTGCTCACCATGCCGCCAGAGTCAAGCTATGCTGGCTGATGAGAGGTGAGACCCCAAAACCGGCCCTAGGATGCTTGTTTCTGGTCCAGGGAGGGCCTGCCTGGCCTGGCATTTTGGGCTAGACTGTTACCATGGGGAGCAGGGTTAAGACTAATTTGCATATGGCTTGATCCAAACTGAAATGGCCTGGTGAGCAAAAAAAGATGGATTTAGGTCCAGGTCTCTGTACTGGAAGTGAGTGTTTGACATCATTCAGAATTCCATCGATCATTTGTTCTTTTTTGCATTTGTCCCCCTAAGTGGGCATGCCCAGAACATGGTTCCAGTGCTCACCATGCCACTAGAGCCAAGCTATCCTGGCTGATTCGGGGTGATACCACTAAACCGGTCTTAGGATGCTTGTTTCCTGTCCAGGGAGCACCTAGCCTGGCAGTTCGGCCTGGGCTATTCCCATGGGGAGCAGTGTCAAGACTGGAATGTTTTGTTGAGCAAAAAAATGATGAATTTAGGCCCAGATCTCTGTACTGGGGGTGTCTGTTTGTGATTGTTCAGCTTTGCGTCTATCATTCGTTCTTTTTGCATTTGTTGCCCTAAGTGAGACGGGCATGCCTAGAAGTGGGCCTGTGCTCACCATGCCACCAGAGTCAAGCTATCCTGGCTGATGAGAGGTGATACCCCGAAACCAGTCCTAGGATGCTTGTTGCCAGTCCAGGTAGGACCTGCCTGGCCTGGTAGTTCGGGCTGGATTGTTACCATGGGGAGCAGGGTCAAGACTGTTTTGCATATGGCTAGGTCCAAACTGGAATGTTGTGGGGAGCAAAAAAAAATGGGTTTAGTCCCAGATCTCTGTACTGGGAGTTAGTGTTTGACTTTGTTCAGCATTCCATCCATCCTTTATTCTTTTTTGCATTTATCGCCCGAAGTGGGGCGGGTATGCCAAGACATGGGTCCCGTGCTCGCTAAGCTACCATATTCAAACCATCCTGGCGGATGAGGGGTGATACTCCAAAATGAATCCTAGGCTGCTTGTGTCTGGTCCAGGGAGGTGCTGGCGTGGCAGTTCAGGCTGGACTGCTCCCATGGGGAGCAGGGTCAAGACTACTTTGCATATGGCTGGGTCCAAACAGGAATGGTGTGGTGAGCAAAAAAGAAGACTGATTCACGACCTTCTCCATGCACGTCCCTCTGTGGCAGTTCGTCCTTGGTCTTTTCCCCTTCTCCCTTGTGAAAACACCTCCCTCCACCTTATCTTGTCCGTGCCCAGCAAACTGCGGCTCCTTCATCCCTCAACCTTGTCGAATAGTACAATACCCCTACTCTTCACTATCAAACGTTGTCCCCCAGAAATGCAAACGTGAGACAGAAAGCATTCTACGAAACTCACATAAGAATTAAAACATTAGTTTCAGAAACAAGGACATTTCAAATGTGCTGCGAATTCAGGCCTATGACTTAGGCTAACATAATGAATTCACCATGCTGTGTATGTTAGAAATTACACAAACTATTAACCTTCAATAGGAGCAATTCCTTTAACTGCATTAATACATGTCTTGCATCTACATCATTAGCCTAGAAAACATCTAACACAGTTAATACATCACTGAATCACATTCACTAATGAGGCCTATAAACGAATTACACTGGTTACATTATCCACCACAAATTGTACGTGTTAATTATTAAGCTTTGCATTAGAATGAACTAATTTCGTAGAAACATGTTACTTGATTCACATTTCTTCTAGCATCTAATTTTCCTCATACCATTGAATAATATGCGAGTGCGTTCTACAAGCGATTACATTGCATGCCTAACGGGAACCCCAATTAGGATACGAATTTTCCACTCTATCAACTGAATGTGTAAATAAATAATTCAATTAGGCGTGTGTGTATGCATATTACATTTACAGTTTTCAAGTTCAGTTGTGTTATCAAGGTAGTGCCACAGTGACATCTCAGGATGGTGTTTGCATGATGTCATAGTAAACCTTTTATTTAGTTAACACCAACCAGCCAATGGATGAAGCAATAAAACCAGCTAGTGGTGAAATGCGAGAGGGCTTGTTGGTCATGCAGTAGCAGATCCTGACTTCTGAACTAAGACCAATGTACGTGCGCGTCTCCTATTGTTCCTCTGTAGAGGCAGAATATCATGACTTTGTGGCTTATTTATGAGAGCCCTGTGTCAATTTTGCACCATGTTAAGTGGTGAATGCATGACGCAGGTCTCTCATAAACATATATATGAAGCCACGCAAAGCCACCCTACGTGGCTTTGAGTGACCTCATAAATCGTGAGAAAGGTGACGCAGCGCAAATCGCTGCATCGCCTTACTCATCGCCCGGGAGGTGTTTCCATGGGTTTTCCCACGAAATACCCATGGAATTTGACACTGCCCCAGATTTGCAAATTGATGGAAACTTGGGGAATCGTCAAATTTGTATGCTACCTGTGTTGAGGAGTAACAAGGAGAAATGTGTTTATTTCTTCTTGTTACTTTCCATTTCCATGTGTGGTGCATTATGCGCACACATAGAAAGAGGAAAACGCCTTGTAGGAAAACAATCATCCCTGCACCGGAGGCACGCTTGCACCATGGTGCCAGGGTGCCTACGTTGGCGCAAGGTTGCAAAAACCGCCCTACGCCAAAGTGCCATAAATGAGGCCCTTTGTGTTAATTGGTAAATAAGCAGTGAAACCAGAAACTGGCAGACCCTCAGGAGGGTGTGAATGAGTTTCTCCACCAGACTGAACCTTTGATCTGGAAGAGTGGATTACATCATGGAGAAAATTACTTTGAGTAAAAACAATAAAGCAATACATTGTGACTGATTCCTTCATTAATTGATATAACAGGCTTTTTGGGAAAGAAATACTCCTCTATTGTGCAGCATAACTGAGAGTAGGTGGTCTCATTATCTTATAATTTAAATGAAAAACTGATTAATGCCAGCATGCATGTGACGAGAGCTGTTTAGGAAATCAAGCCTGGGCAATACCAGTCCCACCCGTAATAACACTCAAGCATTATGATGCTACTCTATTTATGGTAGATATATACATGCATTATAAACTAAGATGCATGCATGGCAGAACAGCATCATACTGAATAAAGATACTTATGTATCCTATAGATTATATTTTGATAAAGATCAATGGGTAGTATAAGGTGATAGATTTTATGATCACTAGAGTTGAGAGTGACCATGATCCTCTATTGTGTCAGGTGAAGGAAGGTCATACCATCTAAGGTCCTCCACAAAGAAGAAGGCTCCAACTTAGCTCTATATTTTAGAAGGAGCAATGTAAGGTGGAATCCTATGAAATGAGTAGATCCTCAGTGAGGATAATATTTATAATGCAAAGGGAATGCATTTTGGATTAAAAGGACCCTGCATCGTCTGATTATTTATTCCCATAAGGATTCGGTGGAAAATTGTTAGGAGAAGTACATCAGGCTGATGATCATGTATAAATATAGGAGCTCTGGAAGTGGGGTGGTATGAAGCAGACATGCATAAAGAACAATCTTGAAGAAAATAAAAAACAAAGGGGCATATTCTCAAGAACGTGTGATAAACATCGCCAAAATAGGTTAACGCAAGTTTACATATCGCCGTCCATCGCGGGAAAATAACCCCGTGTTAACGTCGTATTCCCAACACGGCGGTAACATGCGATAGCTTGCGATAACGCGGAAAATGACCGCGATGAACTCACTGGGACGGCGATAAAAATCCAAAGCCGAACGTGAAAAAAGTTGCGATGGGCCCAATCACGATAAGACAATCAGCGAAAAGCAGCGCCAGGCCTGCAAATCACACACGTCAGGCGGGAAAAATCACCATAAAAGCAGAAAAAAACAAACAAACAAAAACCGAACCACAGCGAAGCACAATGGAGGCAGCCGGAGCAGGTACAGAGGACGGCCAGAACCCCACAAGCCCCACTGAGGCCCAGACTGGGACCCCGAGGACAGGGAAGGACAAGAAGAAGAGGAAGACGAAGTTCAGTCCGCAGAAAAACAGGATCCTGATCACGGAGGTGGTAGAACACCATCAACAACTGTTTGTCACCTCCACTGTGTCATTGGAAACCAAAAATGCAACATGGCAGTCCATCCTGGACAAGGTGAATGCAGTCAGAGTGCTGAGGAGGACAATGGAAGAGGTCAAGAGGCGCTGGAATGATGTCAAGTGCAAAACCAAGCAGAAACTCGCCAACAGCCAGAAGGCAGCAATGCAGACTAGAGGTGGGAGTCCTGCGCCACAGGAGGAGCTGGATGACATGGAGGAAATGGCGTCCACAGTCATCAGTGGGGAGACGGTGGCAGGAGTTGGGGGACCGGACACTGCCCAACATGACCGGACACAACAGCAACAGGGTGAGTAACCACCAGTGACTGGAGGGACGGGGGGAGATGGGCACAATGGCACACATGCACAATCAAGAAGAGCACACTGCACACTCACAATGACTCTGGCTCATGCCCCTGATCTCCTTGGCATACTGCAGCACACAAAAAAACAGCAAGTGGGCCCCCGCTCGCAACGTGCACAGAGGGGGCCCTCCCCACACATCACTAATCTCACAACAAACCCATGCACATGTGTCGAACCCAGCAAAGCGGCGTGTCAGTGAGCCACACTGACAATGCAAGTGACACTGTATGACGAATAGCATGGCTGCAGTCAATATACCATGACATGTTGCACGCCACGACACTGAGGTGTCTGAGTGTGGACCACATCCGTAAAGGAGCAGGTCACACTCTGACACATCCACCTGCACAAACAACCCCTGACCACAACAACACACCTGCAGGCAAACCATGCCCCATAGTCCCAACTCCCACCAAGAGCCAAATTTACCCAAGTATGCAACATCTCAGCACTGTAGAAGCACAGAAGTCAAGGTACACTGCCTGAAAGGGATAAGGGCCAGCCACATCAGAGCTGCAGGGGCGACTCTCCCAAAATGCGGCACACACACATGATATGCAGAGCACATCAACATTGACAGCAATGTGGTATGAACTGCAACACGTTCACAACAGAACAGAGGACCCAAGTGGTGCCGCTTGTGTGTAGAAACTGGCCAATCACATTTGGCATAGCAGGGAAACGTGGGATGAAAATGTACTAGTACAAACACACATCCGTGATGTTGTCGAAATGTCCACTGTCCCGCATCAAATAGGCAGCTCCTCCCAAACAGTCACAATGTACATTGTCATGCAGTCTGTATGTGAATTTGTACATTGCGTCAACATACATGTGAACACAATGTTAAACTGCATCTACCCTTCACATTGCAGAGGGAGAACCAACACCTCCTGCAGAGCAGACCCAACTTCTCTTCACTGATGATGAAGAGGACCACACCACCATCGACCCCGACGCCCTCCAACAGCTTATGGACACCCTCAGGACCCCACGCCCAGGAGCAGGGCAGCCCAGCTGCATCAAGGAAACCCCACCCCCTGCACAGACCACACAGCAGGAAGCACCTACCACCACGGCTGACTCCCAGGACCCCCACGACCAACACATGGCCTTCCAACGCTGTGTGTTGGAGTGCCAGGAGAAGGTGGCTGATCAGGTGCGGGTGGGGTTCGACCGCATGGCAGCCAGACTTGATGCCATACATGGGTGTCTGATTCCCATCAGGGACCACTTTTAGTCCCTAACAGACACCCACAGTCCGCTCCATGCTCTCCAGCGATCCATGGCTGACATCGCTGGAGTCATGATACTGAGACAAGAACAACTGTCCAGTCAGAGTGGCTCCAGCGATGTCTGCCGGGAGTTGGGACAGATGCGGGGGCTCATGGAGAACATGGTGCGGATGAAAGTGGACAGGATGGCTGCCATGGCTGCACACCAGCGGGATGTGGCTGGGGCCTTCAATGCCCTGCAGCACATCGTCATGGCATTGCTGCCTCAAGGCCTTGCTCAGATGAAAGCTGCTGCAGCTTCTACATCCACATCTTCGCCCCCTGAGGTCTCAGTGCCTCACAGTGCGGCAGGCAATCCACCACCACCCACGTGTGAGGCACATGTGCCATCAGAGGACGAAGATGCGGGTGAACCAACCTTACTGGTAAGGAGGAGGCAGTAGCATTCATCTCCGCAAAATTGCGGGTTTCTGCTTGGTCCTGCCCTTTACATCATCACCTTCCACTGTCCCCCGATACACTCTACGATACTCACCTTGGACCTCGACATGGACTACCATCTCCTGTTATGTTACCAATGACACAGCGATCAGACTGCGGACCGAACTCTTCCCCTTCCGATGTACTTGTCATTCCCTGAAGGACTCTGGCTGGCCCTCCACGGGCCAATGATGTGAAGTGGGGTTTGCATGGCCCTGTACTGCTCCAGCTGCAACACTCCACTTGATGTGAATTAAACATTCAGAATCGCACAGATGTGTCATGCCTTTGATCATTCACGTATGTGCGTATGGTTGAATGTAGGGTGGGAGATTTCCCCTTACGTCCATGTTGCTCATGTCGTGGAACTTGAGTGACAGGGTGCAACAGTGCCGATTGTGGTCCGGGTGGCGTAGTCACTACAACAGGGACACACGCATCAGTTACTTCCATGTCCAGCCCAGAACTAGAGCACGCCCAGAGCCCCGGGTTCATTGTTCCCACCCCTACGCTGGCCTACCATACGCCAGGCTAGTCCACTCTGCTTACGCTTACAGGGGGGGACGACAACGCTAAATGTCCCAGGTCGTCCCTGTAGTGATCTGCTGTTCACTGGTCTAGTCATCAGCATGCCACAGCCACTCCCTGAGGGCTCGCTCAGACCCACACCACGCCCATCCAGCACAGGCGTCACAGGACATGTGACTCTGCCAATCAAAGGGGCCTAGCACGTCACATACCCCACTGCCGGTGTGGTAGTCCGGGGGGGGGGTCCTGGGGGGTGGGGTGCCTGGGGGTGGTGGCGGTGGGTGTTGTGGCCCTCTTGGGTGTCCGGCTGCATGATCAGTAGCTCCATTGCATCTGTTGTTCTTCTGGTGTGGCTGTGGGCTGGGCTCCCTTACATGGTGCAGGTTGTCGTCCGACTTAACACCAGGTAAGAGCAGGTGTTAAATCCCTGCTGCTAACGTGCCTTATCGCATGTTTTTGAGTCTTATCGCCGATCTGGCTGGTCGTTGAGAATCTTGCAAAGTGGTGTTTTTGCGGCTTTTTGCACGGGAACGCCTACTCTGCATATCATTAGGGTTAGTTGCCCGTATCATTTGTGGCGATGTTTTTTGCGGCTGCTATCGCAGGAAAACTGGTGATATGGGCTGTTAGCACCAGCTTATGAATGGTGCGATAAATTTATCACCACTTTGGCTGCGATAAAGTGCCGCTAAATCGGCGATGAGTCCTTGAGAATATGCCCCAGAGAGTTTGGTGACCATGGGGAGTAACAGCAGTAAACGTCCATAAAAATGAATTGTCCAAAAAAGCAGTGGGTGAGACACTCTAAAATACATTTTGGCAGATAGCACCTAATAGGGAAACAAGTTATCAGAAAGTGTTATGACGTAGAGAATGACAAAGAGTGGGAAATGCATTTCTAAAAAAGTATCAATTGTGGTACAGATTTTATACAAAAAAATGTTGTTCGGAAACATAGGTAGTAATTTCTAAAAATGTTCCACAATTCAAGAGGACTTCCCACTGATTTTATTTAGTAAATGATTCCAGCCTATCTAATCACAAAAAATTAGAGAATGTCCAAAATCTATAAAGGATCAGATCATCTGGCAAAATCAGGCATTAACATCTGGTCACCGGTTCCATTCAAACTATCTGAACCAATACAATCAATATTACAGATATCGCTATCATTAAAGAAAGTAGTTATAGTTCTTCTGTTTAACAGGAACAATCGCAAAGACCAATTATGATATTGCCTTATATCTTTCATTCGTAAGCAGGCAAAACATTTTAGCAATTCACACATAAGCGCCTCAGTAAGTGGATGCTGGACAACATAGTAGTAGTAAATGTGCAAATCCAACCGACTCTTCTCACAAAAGGTACTGACGCCGCAAGTTTTGTTTGACTCTTTTTTATTTTTCACAGAGCCTGCCGTGATGCGTTTCGGCTGTATACATAGCTTTGCTCATGCAACAGAGCGCCAACTTCTACATGGCATTTAAACTGCACACTTGTGTGCTAACTCATAAACATATAGATCATATAACAATTGTTAGAAATGGGATTTCTGGTTGGCTAAGGCTTGCGCCAAAGCCAAGCAGAAACCACCACTCTAGTCAGGGCAAGAGAGTTACACACCCAAGATAACCCCTGCTCACCCCCTTGGTAGCTTGGCATGAGCAGTCAGGCTTATCCCGGAGGCAATGTGTAAAGCGTTTGCGCAACACACACACAGCACAACACCCAAGGTACACTACAAAAGGAACTCCACACAAGGTTATATATAAAAATAGCCTTTGTATTATCATAAAACACATTAGAATAGTACTCACATACAATATACGGTGCCAACTGGCACGGGACAATATTTACAGGGGATTATGTACACATGACAGGGCCACGTGGACCACTGTCAGAACCATCACTTAGTGAAAGGTAATAGATGTAGAATACCTAATAAATGTAGGACATATCAGAACCGTACAACCAGTAATCACTGGCAACCACTGTACTTAGCATCAGCCTGTAACATAAATCATATTATGCACAGCATCACATTAGGCGCAAAACCTTATGCGCCAACCTCACCAGCATAAACACATTATGCGATTATCTCTCCAGTCTAAACGCATTAGACAATAACATCCTAAGTCTAAATCACATTAGGAAATAATCTCAGGGGAAAATAACTCACAACCTAAACGCATTAGGAAGTAATAACCTCACAAGCATAGAAACCACATTTTAGAGGTAACCGAAACAGGGTGCGTAAAACATACTACATGCATTACATTTCCTAGCACCACATACTCACAGTAGCACATAACCTCATAGTAGAAAGAACCATAGCAGAGGTATAAATCACATTAGCCTATAACTCATAGGAGAGAAGCTCCCTAACACACAAATCACATTAGGGCCTGGCGCCCTATAAACCTAGCAGTCCCCTTGGCCAACTGGCCATCTCTAAGGGGCTCAAATGCCCTATGTCCAAAGAGTCAGGGCTGCTGCCAAGGGCAGCGAGAGTCAAGGGTGCGCAATCTGCGCAGGCCTAAACGGTAGCAGCTGCCCACTACTTGCTGGGCAGCTGGGAAAGTACTGGGGCAGAGGAGTGCATCTCCACTCCTAACTCTAAGCATGTCCCCCAATGAAAGAATAACCTAAACGTTGCAGCTGCCCACTACTTGCTGGGCAGCTGTGAATCATTCAATGAGGCCTGGGCTCTCAAATAGCCCCTTAAAACAAATGTGCCCCCTTCGTTGAGCCACGCAGGCTCTAGAAACACAAATCTCCATCGACAGCTGCCCTCTGTCAAGCGGGGCAGCTGGGATAAATAACCTAAAGGGGCCCTGGCACATCTGTGCCCTCGGGCCCCACTGGGCCTTCGTAAACAAATATGCCAATCGTTGGAGGCACGCTGCCTCTGAAACCATCAGGCCCCAGGTTGGAGCCACACGGCTCTAAAACAAAACATGCCCTTCGTTGGAGTGGCCCGCTCTCCTGCGGGACCACTCAGCACCAATGCCCTCACAGTGCCGCGATCGGCACCAACACTGTGCCCCTCGTTGGAGCCACCTGGGGCTCGGAACACAAACTAGCCCAACCGGTGGAGCCACCCGGGCTCTAGAAACAATCATGCCCTCATGGAGCGCACTGGCTCCTGAAATAAAATGTACCCCACGCTGAAGCGGCCCTCTGCCAGGCGGGGCGGCCCATACATGGTGCCTTGCACGGCACCAACAACATCGAGCCCCCACTCACCGGGACTCTCTGGTGCCGCTCTCGGTCTCTTCTCCGCTCACCCGGGCTCCCTCCTGGGACCCGGGACTCATATCTCAAGGCGTGCGGGGCTCTTGTGCATACGCGGGGCTTCCCTCTTCCATGTGGAGACCTCAGCACGTGGAGCCCTCGGCGGCTCTCGGCCGCCACTCCTCACTTCACCCGGGCCCCCTCCTGGGACCCGGGACTCCTCATCGGTGCTCGTGGAGGCGGGGTAGGCTCCCGTCATCCGTTTCCTTCAATGCAGCGTGCGGGGCAGGCACCGACAATGTGCCTCGTGCCCCGTCCGCCATTGGACCGGCGCCTCTCCTCTTCACCCGGGCCCTCTCCTGGGACCCGGGACTTCATCACCGAGCCTGCGAGGGCTCCAGGCGGATCTCAGCTGCGGCGGCGGGCGGGACTTCCTTCCCTCAAGCTCCGCCCACTGTCTCAGGCACGACGTGCCTGACTTCCTGCGTCGCGACTGCAGCCGGAGCGGTGAACAGATTTCTCCGGCAGCCCTGAGGGCTAGGCTGCGCTTCGTGAAACATAGCGGGGTGGGCACCCGCTGTTTAGACATAGCCAAGATGCGGGGTGGGCACCCGCTATGTAAATTTAGGCAATAAGCGGGGTGGGCACCCGCTCTGATAAGATCGGCAAATGCAGGGTGGGCTCCCGCTCGAAGCCAGAATCGCTGGGGAATCCCTCATGTCGGGATTCCCTGTCCATAGTGCAGCAGCTCAGCGCTGCAGAAGCCCACGCGCTCCTCAGGGAAGGAAAGCGCTTTTCATAAAGGAGATAAAGCGCTCACCAGGCGCAATAGAGCATAAGAAGTCTCTTAGGGATCAAGAGATGAAGCAAAGAAGCTCCCAGCAACAGAGTCCTTGAAGTATCCAGGGACAAGGCAGGGCCCAGGGAGGCAGCCCTCATGGCAGCCCCCCTGGGCCCCAGCAGCAGCACGCCCGGCAGCCAGGAACAGCACCCAGCACAGAGCACTGAACAAGTTCATGGGGTCACAGCCCCTTCTTTTATACACCAAAATCCCTTTGTGACACAGCACAGGGCTGGGGAAAACCAGACGCAACTGGTTTGGGGGAGCTTTGGAGCACTTTGTTTTGCTCAGCTCCTCTCTCCTTTCACAGGACAGGCTAGGGACATCAGACGCACCACAGGAGGTGGAGCCAGCATTGTACAGGGCAGGCAACATCCTCTTCAGGGTCAGGGGATCTCTCCTCCCACCACTCTCAGCTCAGGTGTCCCATTCAGCCCAGCGCTGACTCACCCTGCCCCTCCTGGAGCCACACACACCTCCCAGCCCCTGTCACTCACAGAGCCAGACATGCAATCCACATCAGGCAGGCAGACTCAGAGCACACATAAAGGCCAACTTCTAAAAGTGGCATTTCTACACCAGTCACAATGAATCTGTGCACACCATTGCGCAGCATTTATTCTCACGAATTCATACATACTAGACTTGACCACACTGCACCTTTCATACCAGGAATTACCACAGGCACACTATCCCCCATGCATTCCTATGGGAGGGCAGGCCAAGCTTACTACACACGCACACAGCGCGCACGCACTTTACACTGGGCCACAGTGCTAAAGTGCCCAGAGGCCTAAAATCACCAATACTACACAGGGAAAAGGCTAAGGGACAGGCAAAAGTTCAGGGGTGAACCTGCCAAAAAGGGCCAGGTCCAACACAACCCCTACCAGCCAAAACGCAGGGTAGACCAATCACCACCGTGATGGGCTTCCCTGCTTGGGGCGATAGAACACGGACGCGGGCCCGCAACTGCAGGGACACCCTCCGGTCCTACGCCATTTGGAACCCATGGAATCCATCTAAGAGGGAAAAAAACGGAAAAAAAAACTCAGGACCAACTAGGCTACCCCACCGGTACTCCTTAGTTGTCCACGGCCAGGACCAGGCCCTAGGCCACCCAGATGTCACTGGTCCTTGCCAATCCAGAGTGGGGGGCAGTAACCCCTGGCATACAATAGCCATTCTCCACTCTCCCTCAGTGTAGTTCCAAACTACCACTGGTCCCTCAACCTAGGGTCCGTACCCTCAGGCTGACCCGAAGTCACGGGCGAAGCATCTCCTCACCCTACCTCTCTTCTGGGGTTACGCACCCTCCCAGGGGAAGCACCCACCAGAACACAACCTCCTCCCTCAACTGGTCTACCACCTGGGATCCATATTCACCGGCTGCACCGGGGTCAGAGGCGAGGACTCCCTCCCTCTGCACCCCCTTCCAGACTCCGATACCCTCCCAACTGGAGTGGTACCCCCTAGAAGGCAAACCGGCCAGGACACCGACTACAGTCGCCCTGCCGTCCAGATCCGGAAACACCGGCTACTGGCTCCCCAACCCAGGGACGTACCTCTTGGGTCAGATGCCTGGAAAACCAGGACTTCACAAGGGTGACACATCCCTAGCGTGTCGTGTGACAGTCTGCCTGGCGCAGAGCTCACGACCTCCTGTCCCTCTGACAGTGCGTGAAGATGTGCCAGGACAGAAGTGGCGCACACCATGGTCAATCATTGGCGACTCAGCCCTTCTGGCTGGCCCCTGACCCACTGGTCCCCACTGGGGACTCTTTCCCCCTCTCAACCCTCGAAACCGGACCCCACCTGCGTTCAGGCGGGTACTACCTCACAATTGCCCGGAGAACCAGGACTTCCTGGGAGCACATATACTCTCCCGAGGGTGACACCTCACTAATGTGTCATGTGACAGTCTGCCTGGTGCAGAGCTCACGACCTCCTGTCCCTCTGACAGTGCGTGAAGATGCTCCAGGACAGAAGTGGCGCTCACCATGGTCAATCATTGGCGACTCAGCCCTTCTGGCTGGCCCCTGACCCACTGGTTCCCACTGGGGACTCTTTCCCCCTCTCACCCCTCAAAACTGGACCCCACCCGCGTTCAGGGGGTACTACCTCACAATCGCCCGGAGAACCAGGACTTCCTGGGAGCACATATACTCTCCCGAGGGTGACACCTCACTAATGTGTCATGTGACAGTCTGCCTGGCGCAGAGCTCACGACCTCCTGTCCCTCTGACAGTGCGTGAAGATGCTCCAGGACAGAAGTGGCGCTCACCATGGTCAATCATTGGCGACTCAGCCCTTCTGGCTGGCCCCTGACCCACTGGTTCCCACTGGGGACTCTTTCCCCTCTCACCCATCAAAACTGGACCTCTGCACCCTCCCAACTGGAGCGGTACTGCCAGACACTAGAACTGCTGGAGGTCTGATTACAGGCACTCCCAGCTCACCTAAAACGGGAAAAACCACCTCGAAGAACGGTCCAACAGGACAGACTAGGCTCCCTACCTGGTGTTCCCTCATGGAACCAACCAGTACTGGAGACTGAGGTGCGGGCACTTCGGGACACAGCCCAATCTCACTCCTTCTCCTGCGAGACAGGATGTGAGTCCCTACAACCTCCTCACTATAAGGGCACCTAGCTGGGCTACTCTGAACCATCTTAAACCGCGAGGGTTATCGAGACACCTGCACCATTCTTCTAGGGTCACTCCCCAACACAGAAAAACAACCAATCACTCGAACATCCAGTGCATCACAACATTCATCCACACTCCCCCACAAGACTGGTGAGACATATTCTTACTGTCCCTGAATCTCAACCTGCCCCCTCCTTAACCGGGAACCAGGTACCATCCTCGGGGAACTGGGAATGGGACATCCTGCACTGGACTACATATCGCTGCCACCACTGGATCCCACCCATCTGGGGATTCCAGAAAACTTACACCGCACTTAGGGATGATCTACCCTCCCGAGCTAGTGACTCCATGCCAATTAAGTTACCACTGTAGGCCAACCCTAGAAATAGCAGACAGCACAGGGGCAGTAACAACTCCTTCAGCTTCAGGCCAACCCAAGGACTAGCAGACAGTACAGGGGCGGTAACAACTCCTTTAGCTTGCGCTGCAGGCCAACCCCATAAATAGCAGTCTGCACAAGGGCAGTACAAACCTCCTTCCGCTTCAGGCCAACCCCATAAATAGCAGTCTGCACAAGGGCAGTACAAAACTCCTTCAGCTTCTCTGGTTTCTGTCCTTGGCAGGACACCCAACTCATAGTGCAACAAGAACACACATTTCAAAAATGAAATGACACTTAACCAAAACAAACTTAGAACAATAATCCCCTTCCATGTGACTATCTAAAATGCAGAGTTTTGTAGTGCAGCCAGTTGTCGCCGTGGTACTGCGCAAACGCAAGTCCTATCCCACCGCTGATCACCAATGTTAGAAATGGGATTTCTGGTTGGCTAAGGCTTGCGCCAAAGCCAAGCAGAAACCACCACTCTAGTCAGGGCAAGAGAGTTACACACCCAAGATAACCCCTGCTCACCCCCTTGGTAGCTTTGCACGAGCAGTCAGGCTTATCCCGGAGGCAATGTGTAAAGCGTTTGCGCAACACACACACAGCACAACACCCAAGGTACACTACAAAAGGAACTCCACACAAGGTTATATATAAAAATAGCCTTTGTATTATCATAAAACACATTAGAATAGTACTCACATACACTATACTGTGCCAACTGGCACGGGACAATATTTACAGGGGATTATGTACACATGACAGGGCCACGTGGACCACTGTCAGAACCATCACTTAGTGAAAGGTAATAGATGTAGAATACCTAATAAATGTAGGACATATCAGAACCGTACAACCAGTAATCACTGGCAACCACTGTACTTAGCATCAGCCTGTAACATAAACCATATTATGCACAGCATCACATTAGGCGCAAAACCTTATGCGCCAACCTCACCAGCATAAACACATTATGCGATTATCTCTCCAGTCTAAACGCATTAGACAATAACATCCTAAATCTAAATCACATTAGGAAATAATCTCAGGGGAAAATAACTCACAAGCTAAAAGCATTAGGAAGTAATAACCTCACAAGCATAGAAACCACATTTTAGAGGTAACCGAAACAGGGTGCGTAAAACATACTACATGCATTACATTTCCTAGCACCACATACTCACAGTAGCACATAACCTCATAGTAGAAAGAGCCATAGCAGAGGTATAAATCACATTCGCCTATAACTCATAGGAGAGAAGCTTGCTAACACACAAATCACATTAGGGCCTGGCGCCCTATAAACCTAGCAGTCCCCTTGGCCAACTGGCCATCTCATAAGGGGCTCAAATGCCCTATGTCCAAAAGTCAGGGCGCGCTGCCAAGGGCAGCGAGAGTCAAGGGTGCGCAATCTGCGCAGGCCTAAACGGTAGCAGCTGCCCACTACTTGCTGGGCAGCTGGGAAAGTACTGGGGCAGAGGAGTGCATCTCCACTCCTAACTCTAAGCATGCCCCCAATGAAAGAATACCCTAAACGGTGCAGCTGCCCACTACTTGCTGGGCAGCTGTGATATTCAATTAGAGGCCTGGGCTCCCAATGCCCCTTAAAACAAATGTGCCCCTTCGTTGGAGCCACGCAGGCTCTAGAAACACAAATCTCCATCGACGCAGCTGCCCTCTGCAAGCGGGACAGCTGGGATAGAAACAACCTAAAGGGGCCCTGGCACATCTGTGCCCTCGGGCCCCACTGGGCCTTCGTAAACAAATATGCCAATCGTTGGAGGCACGCTGCCTCTGAAACCATCAGGCCCAGGTTGGAGCCACACGGGCTCTAAAACAAAACATGCCCCTTCGTTGGAGTGGCCCGCTCTCCTGTGGGACCACTCAGCACCAATGCCCTCACAGTGCCGTGATCGGCACCAACACTGTGCCCCCTCGTTGGAGCCACCTGGGGCTCGGAACACAAATAGCCAACCGGTGGAGCCACCGGGCTCTAGAAACAATCATGCCCTCATGGAGCGCACTGGCTCCTGAAATAAAATGTACCCTCATGCTGGGGCGGCCCTCATGCAGCAGGCATGGGGCCGGCCACACGATGGTGCCTTGCACCGGCATCCAACAACATCGAGCCCCCACTCACCGGGACTCTCTGGTGCCGCTCTCGGTCTCTTCTCGTCGCTTCACCCGGGCCCCCTCCTGGGACCCGGGACTCATATCTCAAGGCGTGCGGGGCTCTTGTGCACACGCGGAGCTTCCTCTTCCATGGGAGCCCTCGCACTTGCATCGGCGGCCTCGGCCGCCACTCCTCACTTCACCCGGGCCCCCTCCTGGGACCCGGGACTCCTCTTCGGTGCTCGTGGAGGCGGGGTAGGCTCCCGTCCTCCTTTCCTTCAATGCAGCATGCGGGGCAGGCTCCAGACAATGTGCCTCGTGCCCCGTCCGCCATGCCGGCTCCCTCTCCTTCACCCGGGCCCTCTCCTGGGACCCGGGACTTCATCACCGAGCCTGCGAGGCTCCAGCCGGATCTCTGGCTGGTGGGCGGGACTTCCTTCCTCGGACGTCCCGCCCATGTCTTAGGCAGCAGCGTTGCCTGACTTCCGCTGTGTCGCGCTCGCAGCGGCAGCGGGAACAGATTTCTTCGGGCAGCCCCGAGGGCTGCGGCTCGGTGAACAACGCGGGGTGGGCACCCGCTGTTTAAAAATAAGCCAAGAAGCGGGGTGGGCACCCGCTAGTAAATTTAGGCAATAAGCGGGGTGGGCACCCGCTCTTAAAGATCAGGCAAGTGCAGGGTGGGCTCCCGCTGGAAGCCAGAATGCGGGGAATCCCTATGTCGGGATTCCCTGTCCATAATGAGCAGCTCAGCGCCGCAGAGCCCACGCGCTCCTCAGGGAAGGAAAGCGCTCTTTCATAAAGGAGATAAAGCGCTCACCAGGCGCTAGAGATAAAAAGTCTTTAGGGATCAAGAGATAAAGCAAAGACGTCCCCAACAAGTCCTTGAAGTATCCAGGGACAAGGCAGGGCCCAGGGAGGCAAGCCCTTATGGCAGCCCCCCCTGGGCCCCAGCAGCAGCACGCCCCAGCAGGAACAGCAGCCAAGCACTCAACAAGTTCATGGGGTCACAGCCCCTTCTTTTATACACCAAAATCCCTTTGTGACACAGCACAGGGCTGGGGAAAAACCAGACGCAACTGGTTTGTGGCGAGCTTTGGAGCACTTTGTTTTGCTCAGCTCCTCTCTCCTTTCACAGGACAGGCTAGGGACATCAGACGCACCACAGGAGGTGGAGCCAGCATTGTACAGGGCAGGCAACATCCTCTTCATGGTCAGGGGATCTCTCCTCCCACCACTCTCAGCTCAGGTGTCCCATTCAGCCCAGCGCTGACTCACCCTGCCCCTCCTGGAGCCACACACACCTCCCAGCCCCTGTCACTCACAGAGCCAGACATGCAATCCACATCAGGCAGGCAGACTCAGAGCACACATAAAGGCCAACTTCTAAAAGTGGCATTTCTACACCAGTCACAATGAATCTGCGCACACCATTGCGCAGCATTTATTCTCACGAATTCATACATACTAGACTTGACCACACTGCACCTTTCATACCAAGAATTACCACAGGCACACTATCCCCCATGCATTCCTATGGGAGGGCAGGCCAAGCTTACTACACACGCACAGAGCGCGCACGCACTTTACACTGGGCCACAGTGCTAAAGTGCCCAGAGGCCTAAAATCACCAATACTACACAGGGAAAAGGCTAAGGGACAGGCAAAAAGTTCAGGGGTGAACCTGCCAAAAAGGGCCAGGTCCAACAACAATAAAGCTGTTACTCTCTTTACCAATGTGCAAAACATTCCATTAAATGCAAATAATTCACAACTGATGTAAATTCATAAATCAGCCCACTTTTTTTTCCCACAGTTTCGATATTTACAAATTAACTCATGAATTTCCAAGAAATGCTCATAGTAATGCTGCTAACATTTTGGCTTCACCTTGCAAATTGTTCTAATAATTAAAACCATAACCTACTGATGTAAATTCATTGATCTCCATGTCATACTCATCTATTATTTATGGACACTTTCCATTATGGGGTGAACTGAATTTTTCTCCCCATTTGATAAAAAGCCATATAAGATCAAAGGGTCAATTCATTGCAAAAGTGAACATGTCATTTATAAACCCGGGCAGTGATTTCCGCTCCATTCGCAGAGTTTGTAGAGTTTTCTGCACTCCGTGCTTTGCGGAGCACATGGAGTTCTGAAAAACTCCTTGTTACGGAGCAGAGTTTTTTTCCTGGCTCGCACTCCCCATCGTGAAGTTGGCGAGCGCAAGCGCGGAAAATCCACCTCCCGGTGAGATTTTTCCTTGCTCACGCTCCCCAACATTAATTTGGTGAGTGCGAGCGAGAAAAATCCACCTCCCAGCGAGATTTCTTAACGCGGGCCATCAGATTTCTCAATGCGGGCGGTCGCAGGTGGTTGTGACTGTTCACGTTAACAAACCTTCTGTTCGCGTTGAGAAAGTTCCCCCTCAAGTAGAAAATCAACTCGAGCAGCAGAAAGGAAGCTGTGCCCTCTTGGGCTGCGAATCGTGCCATTCACGTTGATTTTCCAGCGCAGGACAAACACCCGGCGCTGAAAATCAATGCGAACAGGCATGACCAAGTGCACTCTGCCACTTGCGGAACTCCACGTAGCGTGACAGTTTTTTTTGGTCACTTCGCGGAGTTTGGCGTAGCGGAACTCCACAAACTCTGCTCAGGCTTAGTCATTTATGTATTGACATGTCCGTGTGAACTGCTGTATGCAGGAAGCACCACTCTGCAAGTACGTAAGAGGGTTCACCCTTCCAAAAAAGTGTTTAGAAGGTTGTCTAGCAGATGTAGTCCATATCTGTTCCAGCACTATCCACTTGAAGTCATCATCAGTATGTCCTTTATTAAAATAATAGTTAGCCATCTTAGTAGTTGTCTGTTTGCACCTTAGGATGCTGCCGTTCTCGTCTATCTTCAGCTTGACTTTTCTGCACATTATGTACAAAAAGTTGCACAGGCAAGTGTTGAGATAAAATACACAGGTCGAGTTAGAATTTGTATGTGTTTCTTGGATCCATACCTTTTCCAAGCCCTAGTCGAGTTCCTTGGTAACATTGGCCAAATGTCGGGGGCGTGGCTTGGCGCACGGCAAGATGGCCGCACAGTAGTGTAGCTCTGCCGGCCGCTGAACGAATCCGTCTACTATCCTGCTCCTGAAGAGCCATCCACCGGTGAAACACACACGGACACGAAGGCTGACATCGGAGGCGTGCGAGCGGTGTGCTGATTACCGGTGCATCTGCCCCTGGGACTGGCGGAAAGCTTGCCAAGTGAGTTGCTGTCGGCCATGATGGCGGATGCGGCCCAGAATATGAGCAGACTTTCCTGAGCGGCGGGCCCGGATTGCGGCGCTGCCGGCGGTGCTGGGACGCGCCTGGGGACCCGCGGTGCCTGCTGTTGAAGTGCGGGCTTGCGAGCTTCCTGGCCGGACGTGTGGTCCCATCACTGGTTCCGAATGCGGCAGATCCTGGGTGTGGCCGGCTTGGAGGCGAGAGAGGCGCGATCCGCTACGCGAGGGGCCGGATCCGGCCTGCAAGGTAGGCCCTTGGAGGAGTGATGCTCGCCAGCCTGTCCCGCTGCACCGCATCCCATAGTTAATTGGGGCCCCCAAAGCTGCTGGAATCGCACTCTGCCTTACCCTAGCGGTCAAGCCTTTGAACTCGAGGGGGCCACGACGGAGGGGAGCCCAGCACAGCATAAGGCTGGATCCGTGTGGTGGCTGGCTTTTTGGTGCCACTGGTGGATGACCGCCGCTCGCTGGTGGCGTTTCATAACTGGATCTCCGAGCGACCTTGACCCTCCCACACGGGGTCCGAACATTACATTGGCCTTCACTCCCTGCCTCGTGTCGCCACTGGCGGGGCCTGCTGCCCCGGACCGGGAGTAACACACACGAGGTCCCGGCCTGAGTAGCATAGGAGGTGGGTGGCGGCGCCATATTGTATTGATGCCCGCGCTGTGGCTTGCGGTGCCTTCAGCCTTTTGTTGAGTAGTGTTGGAGATAGCGGGCACACCACTACGACCGCACGTACTCTGGCCAGAGGACTGCGCCTGCTATAACACTGTGGCCTACGTGTTTGATGCTGACCTCGCAGTGCGGACTCTCTGCGCGGCGCATTGAGCCGGACTGCGCCACAGCTCACTGACTGGAGTCCAGCTTGTGGCCTCTCCATCGTAGCCGGGCACGGACAGGTGCGTCCACCACTGGCGACAACGCATTGCTGCTACAATACAGCCTTTAAAACCTCTGTCTCTAACATGGGCAAGCTGGACAAAAATCAGCCTAGGCTGACTTTCGACCTACGTAGAGGCAGTAAGTCGTCGCAGACTGCGGCTTCGGACTCGGAGCTGGACTCTGCTGCCACGGCCCCCACAGCCCTGGAAAAGTCACTGACTGCAATACAGGCCAGCCTACAGGCTATAGATGGCAAAATAGAGGCACTCAACGGCAGGATGGACCACTTCTCTTCCAAATTAGACAAACACGCAGCACGAATCGGTGAGGTGGAACAGAGAATATCAGATACCGAAGATGGCCTCCAACAAGTTGCTGCCAAAACTACGGACATGGCGAAGTTGCTAGCTGTCATACAGGCGAAAAACGAAGACATCGAAGCGCGCTCTAGGCGCAATAATGTGCGCATTTTGGGCCTGCCGGAATCCACGAACGTGGGGCGGCTGGAGGATTATGTCGAGACTCTCCTCCGGGATGTCTGTGGGGCTGAACAACTCTCCACCATGTTCGCCATAGAGCGGGCTCACAGATCACTAGCGGCGCGCCCGACGCCCGGGGCCCCCCCAGACCGATCATTGCCCGCCTATTGAATTTCAGAGATAGGGACACTGTATTGCGCATCACTCGTCAGCAAGGCACGACCACCTATCAGGGCAATATGCTATCGTTTTTTCCGGACTTTACTGCTACAGTACAGGCGGCGCGTAAGGAGTTCCAAGGGGTCAAGAGGCTCCTACTGAAGGAGAAAGTTCCATATGCCATGTTATACCCAGCACGTCTGCGCATAGGGATCGACGACAAAGCCAAGATTTTCACGACTCCCAAACAGGCAATGGACTATGCCAAATCTTTGCGTCGCCAACAAAATTCCGCAGCCGCCACGTCTGATGTTGACGACTGAGGGACATGTTTGCTTCCTGTTGTTGTCTGTATAACCTATTGCTGATGTCACCTCATCCGAGACTGTCATAATGTTGTGTTGTGTTGTTGCTCTGCTGACCTCAGGGGGGCACTGGTAGGATATTGCTGGTGTCGGTCCACTGGTGTGGTAAGTTCGTTGGATATCGACTCTGTGGGATGGGGTTACGGCCACATGTTTTATCCTTTGCCTATAGGCGGTATATTATCCTCCCCGCCCATTAAGCAGGCGGCCTTAGTATAAGAAGGGCGTTTCGGCCCCCGACACTGCGATCTTAAATCAAGCATTTGTGCTCCTAATGTCATCCTTTATGACTTCACTGTTGGGCCCGACTGGGTGGCTCGGGGTTAGGAGAATCTCTCCTTGCATCGGCGGCCCCCTCCCGACATCACCAGGGAGTGGACTCTGCCACTACGTCACCTAATGGGTATCCCCCACACAAAGTTTCACAGTAATTTGTTTTTGTTGGGTATGTTTCTGTTAACGGGAGTGGTCTTTGGCAAGATGGGGTTGCTAATGTGGGTGGGGGGTGGGGACGGGTTTCTTTTTTTTATTTTTGAAGGTACTGAGATCAGAATTCAGGTTGCAAATGGTACTCTTGCCAATGTACGTGAGAATGATGTACGGTGCGGCGTTCAAGGTGTGCTGAACATACTTGGGTCTGAACATGGGTGAGACGTATAAATGCTTGACATGGAATATACGTGGGCTTAACACTCCTAAGAAGGTCCGTCAAGTGTTGGCGTACTTGGATAGACACGCTGTGCAAATCGCTCTATTGCAGGAATCGCACTTGAGTAAGCAAACGGAGAATAGGGTGGCACAAAAATGGGCAACTTTCAAGCTGACGTCTTCCTACTCTAATTATGCTAGGGGGGTGCTTGTCCTTATCAAAAGGGGTGTTTCGTTTCGGCCCATACACACTTGTACAGACGCAGAGGGCCGCTGGGCTATGGTACAGGGCAAGTTAGGAATGTCTATCGTTACAATTGTTAACATGTATGGTCGAGTTGTGGATGACCCGGCACCATTTCTCAACATGCTCAAGGTTCTGCGATCGTGGCCTGAATCGGCAGTCCTCTGGGGGGGGCGACTTAAATACTCATCTTAACCCACAAATGGACAAATCCAATCCATCAGGTGCGCGCAATGTTAAAGTGGCCCAATGTGTTCTAGATGCCATGGCAGAAATGGGTTTGGTAGACGTCTGGGGCAAGCGTAATCCAGAAGCGTTAGAAGGTACACATATCACCCCTGCACATAATAGCTGGTCTAGGCTTGACTACTCGCTGCTGAGCGAAGAGGCTAATGGATGGGTCACAAATGTGTATACACTTCCGCGCACATTATCTGATCATAACCCGGTAGGCCTGGATGTCTGCATCCCCGCGAATCCCCGTCGACCTTTCACCTGGCAATTTCGGGCTGAAGCCTTGCTGGATCCTATATACCATGAGGCCATCAGAACAGCTATTGGGCAATATTTCGACCTAAATGTGGGCTCGGTGGATAGTCAGGCCACTCTCTGGGAGGCTTTTAAGGTGACGATACGGGGGTGTGTATTGGTACCGCGGCAGGGATTCTTAGAGACATTAGGGGACAACTGTCGAAAACGGAAAAGGCCTTGGGGGAACTGGAGAGTCACTATCAGAACTCGCCAGCTGCGGACACTCTAGCTCGAATACAGGAGTTGGTGGCAGAGTACAACACGTTGGCTGACACGGAGGCAAAATATATATCACGGCGGCATGTGGCCCAAGCTTACGGGGAGGGGGGACGACCCGGGAGGTGCCTGGTTTCTAGGTTACGATTCAGGACCGATCATCACCCGATAGACCACATAGTGGACTCACGTGGTGAGGCACATTTCACCCCTCTTGCAATAGTTGCTCAATTTAAACAATTCTATTCGGATATCTATACCACGCGCGGCGGAATGGCAGATGAGGCACTGGATGAACATCTATCAGACATGGCCTGTGCATGGCTGTCAGATGCCCACAGGGAGTTTCTGAGCCAGCCTATAGATGAGACTGCCGTGAGGGAAGCTATTCTCTCTCTACCTAACAATAAGGCCCCTGGGCCGGATGGCCTAACGGCCGAATTCTACAAGGCCTATACAGATCTACTTGTACCCCACTTGCTAGAGATGTACGCAGAGGCCCATGAATCCGGGATCCTTCCGCCTTCCCTCCGACAGGCCCTGATTATCACCCTTCTTAAAAAAGATAAATCGCCCACGCGATGTGAGTCCTATCGCCCCCTTTCACTAATAAATCTGGATGCGAAAATATTGGCAAAGATTCTGGCCACCAAAATCCAACCTCTGATGCCTCTTCTTGTCCTCCCGGACCAGTCCGGGTTTATCCCGGAGCGTTCCACCTCTCACAACTTGCGCACCATCTTTGCAATGTTCCACGTTCTTAATCCTGAGTTATCTGCAGCTGCTGTCATGCTTGACGCGGCAAAAGCATTCGACTCGATAGAATGGAAGTATATGTTGTGTATTTTGCATAAAATGGGCTTCCCCTATATTGACGCGCTGGATACAGGTCCTGTATACGGACGCATCAGCGAGGGTGCGGGTGGGTGGCCTTACCTCAGAGCCTTTAATATAGAACGCAGCACTAGGCAGGGTTGTCCCCTGTCACCACTTCTGTTTGCCCTTGTTCTGGAGCCTCTAGCGTGCAAAATCCGACAGAGACACAGAGCGGCCGCTCTCAATTTTAATCAACGACCGGTCGGTATTTCCGATGTACGCGGATGACATGGTTCTTTTTATCCGTGATCCTCAACTTCACTTGTCCCCTATCATCCGGGAATATATCAGGTTTGGCCTCTTCTCTGGACTCCTAATCAACTGGGAAAAGTC
Source organism: Calotriton arnoldi (assembly GCA_963921515.1). Classification (NCBI taxonomy): domain Eukaryota; kingdom Metazoa; phylum Chordata; class Amphibia; order Caudata; family Salamandridae; genus Calotriton; species Calotriton arnoldi. The sequence goes on from CAWUFW010003590.1 coordinate 144,993, forward strand.
GGTTATTATTCCTTTGACATCGATCACGTCTCCGCCTCAGTTGGAATATCCTCTGGTGTGGACTGCGGACCCGGTCAAGTACCATGGGGTCTGGGTGCATCGCGACCCTGACGTCGTGATCAGAGAAAACTACGGCCCAGCCTATGACGCTTTGGTGCAGTGGGTGGATAGGTGGTCCCGGCTCCCGCTGTCCCTTGCGGATCGTATTGCAGTCATAAAAATGGCAATCCTACCGCGGTTCCTGTACCTGTTTTGCAATATTCCGGTCAAACTTACCAATCTTTCAAAACAGTGCAAACCCAGCTTTTGAGACTGGTGTGGGGGGATGAACAGCCCAGAATCAGTTGGTATACCCTGACGCTTGCTTATGATAAAGGGGGGTTTGCTGCTCCTGATTTCTATGTGTATTATCTTAGTGCGCAAGCCCAGTACGCCTACTATTGGTTCCGGACGCATGATTGCATTCCGCATGTTGCAGTAGAGGACGGGGATGCACATCCCGTGCCGCTTGGGGGTATCCTCACGCACACTCGCCGGCATACTCCAAGGTCCGAGGTTAACACCATTGATACCACTATTGCAGCTTGGCAGGCGATTGGCAGGCGCGCACATAAGCTCCCTCTATATGCTCCTGCTCTGCCCCTTGCCGGTCATGCGGCCTTGTCTGTAGCGCGGGAACAGGGGCCGGTAACAGCTTTAAAAGAGGCCGGCATCACACATATGAGAGACCTTTTTCCTGGGGGAAGTTACATAACTGGGGTAGGGCTGGAGTACATCCAAAATCCTACATTCCTGTTCCAATACTCTTGCCATCGCCTAAAGCGTGCACTTCAGGCCCATTATCCCGGTTTTCCCGCTGAGCCCGCCATACTTAAATCACTTCAATTATTGCTGGTAGCCCCATCAAGAAAAAAGCTGATAACTAAATTATACAAGGAGGTGCAGGATGAAACGGTGCGTGTGCCTGATCGCAGTTTGGAGCGGTGGAACATGATAGTGACCCCTCCGATTACTTTGAAAGAATGGGAACAGATTTGCATGTCGACTGGTCGCCTCACGCCAAATGGCAATCTCCGTGTAATTCATTTTAAATTCATCCACCAAATATATCACACCCCTGTTAAATTATATCGTATAGGCCTCAGAGATTCTGACCGCTGTAAACGCTGTGGTCAGGGGAGTGCTGATTTTATTCACCTCGCATGGCAATGTGCCCCTGTGTTTAAATATTGGGAAACAGTTGTTGCACGCATTCACACCATGACGGGCATTGTATTGCACCGTACACCTTTAGAGTGCCTCCTTGGCTTCGTCCCCCAGCTGAAGGCCACCGTGCGCAAGTTTGTTGGACTGGCACTCCTGCTCGCCAAGAGGCGGATTATGTTCACGTGGGAAAGTAGGTATGCCCCGAAGATTGCCGAATGGATGAAAGACCTGATTTATTGTCGTGAACAATTAGAGTTATATGCTGAGGATTTGCCGGTCACATCCAGACCTACTGATATTTGGGCTCCTCTTCGAGAATATTTGCTACTCCAGACTCAAGCCGAGACTGAGTAATGTTGATTGATGATTTGTAATAGTGTGTTTCTAGTACTGCCCAGAATGCTTGTTTTACATCGCCAGAACGGACCGCCTCAGTGCATCTATTGTGATATCTGATTATTATCTGTACCTTTCAGATGTGTTTTATTTGTTTTTGATGTTTTTTAAGGGTTGCAGAGTATATTGCTTAAAGATGCCACTACGCTGTATGGTATTGAAAACCTTAATAAACAAGTTAAAAAAAACAAAAACATTGGCCAAATGTCACATGCTACAGTTCCCGCACAGATGGTGACCTATAACCTGTGGTAAGCCCCAGAATGTAGTTATAAAATGCGAATTGTCTCTCATTTTTTGATTTCTCGTGTGTATCAGGAAATCCCGCAGGTTTCTTCCTTGTTTTTGCTCAAAAAGAGGCCTTTCAGGATTGAAGTTTGCAGTATTTAGGACCCACTAGTGCTTATTAATTGACTTCTGTACTTGATTGAATATCAGGTGAGGTGACACAGACCAATTGTTCCTTCTTTTCCTTTGGATGATTCTGTTTGATGAATGCTCACCTTTGGTTATTTTTTGTCTTCTTCATTGATTTCCAAATGATGGGTTCAGGATAATCCTGTTGTCTTAACTTGTTGCTGAGAGCTTCTACTTGTCTTTTGATTCACCCATTTTGCTACAACTCTTACATAGTCTCAGAAACTGTCGTACGGGAAATGCTCACGTACCAAATGGGGATGGAATCTATCAAATTTAAGATTGTTGTTTCTGTCTGTCGGTTTCTAATGTGTGTCCATAATGTGAGTCCCATTTTCATGTAAGATTCTAACATTTAGGAATGTCACAGTTTCTTTGTCTATAGAGTGGGTGAACCTGAGGTATTTGTTTTGCAGGTTGAGTTACTCCACAAAAACGATCACTGTCGCCTCATCTCCATTGCAGATTACCAGGACATCATCATTGTAGTGCTTCCATAGCTGAATATTCTATCTAAAGGTATTATCAGGTCTCTGAATTCTTGATTTCTCAAAATGGTGTACATACAGGAAGGCGATGCTGCGGGCAAAAGTACTGCCTATACATTGCCTCAAATTCAAATAAGGTCCTTGTTAGGGTCAGTCACATGCTGTCCATAACAAAATGTCTTGGGGTAGTATATGTTCAGTTCGTAGAACAGAGAAGGTCCTCTTCAACTCTCAGGGTCCCTTCTTGGGGTAGGCTTGTATATAAGTTCTCCACATCTAAGCCTATCAATATGTTCTTAGTAGGGTTTTATTGGATAGAAATCAATAAGCGTAACAGGTCTTTTGTGTCCCTAATATAAATAGAAGTGTTCTCCACCATTGGGCGGAAGAAGTAATCCAAGTCTTCCACCTGCACTCTTGGTTCCTGATTTCTATTTCCCCTGCTTTGTCCCAACCTCTCCCTAAAAATGGAACCTGTTTTATGGTGCTGGAAACCCTGGGTTGAAGTATGATGGATATTAGTTATGCCACCCAAAGTAAGGCAGCTGAGGGGGTCCTTGGAAGAAGGGGGGTGGTTATTCTACAAGGGTTTTCTCGTGGTCCTGAGGACCCTCTATATTTGCCTCCATGTTTGTTTGTTTTTTACCCTGCCCCTCAATGCTCATTCCCTCAGGCCCAGATGACCAGCTATCTACTGACGAAGTGTCATCTTTGTTACTGGATTCACTTAATGTCCTACTAGTGTAATTTTCTGCTGTTAATGGATACATGTGAGAAACTGGGCTGTTGGGTGACTGGAGTGTGAACCCTGGTCAACGAACAGCCACAATCCCTTGCACTGTGAACCCCCAAAAGTCATTGAATTAACCTATGCTTAACCCTGAGTAGCTTGGACACAAGCAGTCAGGCTTAACTTAGAGGCAATGTGTAAAGTGTTTATGCAGCACACAAACAGTAATAAACTGAAAACACAACATAGGAAAAATCATAAATCATGTTAGAAAAATAGATTATATTTTAATAAATTATTTGATACAAAAAGTCTAAAATCCAATTAATAAAACTGGAAATATTGATTTTTGAAGAACTAAGTGAAAATAGCGCCAAAGCACACAAAGCACCAACTAGGCATATCTGGTCACGCTGGACCAGGACAAAGTCAAAAGTTCAGGCTGACAGCGATCGAGCACGGGACAGCTACAGGGACCTGGCTTGGCCCACTGAGCAAAAGTACCTTAGTTCGGGTTGCATCGACGTTGAGGATCAAGTCGACGACAAGGATGCGGCGCGCAGACAAGGTGAATCGCCGGTGTCCATTCATGTGTCCATTCATGTGGTGTCAGAGATGCACAGGTCCTGCATGTGCAGGGCGGTAATGCGTTGGCACTTATGAGTGGGTTGCTGCGATGCGGAGTTTCAGGGTCATCGTTAAAGCTGTCCCTGAGACTTCAGATCAGGAGGCCAGCCAACTGGCCCTTGGACTCAAATCAAATCAAATCAAGCTTTATTCGGCACATACAAAAATGTCCATAAAAGCATACTATAATATCAATAGAAACAAAATTATATACAGTTATTTCAATATGAGATAAAAAGTGCATTTTATTTACAAAAAGTCTCAGAAGAAAATGCTTTTTGATTTTTAAAGTAAATCTACTAACAATTAAAATCTAATCCATTTTATAATTCATCAAATCAATTAACAAGCAAAAACTAATCAATTTCATAATTCAATTTTTCCAAGTAAACAAGGTCCTTCCTTTGTTTGATAGCCAAGGATATGAAACAAATTACCGCATTACAAATTAAAACATTCTCCAGTTTTCGAATATAATTAAAAGCAGCTTTAAAAGAGTACAGGCTATTTGCTTTAAAAATAGGTCGTAAAAATGTTTTCCTAATTTCATTATAAAATTTACAAAAAGTAAAAAATGAAGAGTACTCTGTGGGGACCTGCCATCACACGGACATTTTGGTAAATTGGCGCACCAGTTGGCCCTTTTGGGAAATGCTAAAAGATAATGGAGAGTATTCAACCGTAATCTAGTTAGATAAAATCTGTGTTGTATATTAGTTATAAAAATAAGATATGGCTGAATACCCGTTGCTATTGGCCCTTCGAGATAAAAAGATATACATAGTTTGTTACTCATAACAACGTCCCTTGCTGAGGACCTCACTTTACGGAGCCTCAATTTTAATTCCTTTTTACTCATATTCTGTATGTCCTCAGGATTTTTTAGATTCACATCCATCTCACATTCCTTTAAGAGACTGCAAATATAACTTAACCATGTTATTTTCTTGTAGTGATCTTGGTTCAAACAATCCAATATAATGTCCCTCGTAAAATGTGTCTCTTCCCGAGTCCAAATGCGGTGCCACAAAGTAAGGGCAGCTATACTGATCAAATCGAGGATATAAGGGGTATTAGTCTCCCTATGTATTATAAAAGTGGCAGTGGAAACTGGTACGGCTAATAGTCTTCTTAAGAAGTTATTTTCCAGGATTTGTAGCTGAGAAGTGTCTGCCACACCCCACAGGGCTCCCCCATAACAACTCCCTGTGATGCATTTTGCCCCATATAATTTAAGAATTTCCTGCACTGGTTTTTTACCTATTTTTGGGAAAAATCTAAAAATGGCCTCAACCGATTTTACAAATTTCAGTTTACATAGGTTAATATGTGCGCTCCACGTACCCTTACTATTATAAAGAATTCCCAAATATGAAAAGGAAAAAGTCCTCTCTATCCGTATACCATCAATGTAATGTGTTTTGTTCTTAATGTTCCGTTTCCCGCAAGACATAACCAGGGTTTTACTCAAATTAATTTTTAAAGACTTTTCCTTCATATAGCTAGAAAAGTTATCCATCAATAATTGTAGGCCGTTTGCTGTCCTGGAGATTAAGACAGCATCATCGCCATACATTAATAAAGGGGTGACCCGCTTGCCAACCTTTGGGGCATCAGCATTCAAGTTCTGTAATAACAGGTCAACCCCGTTTATATATATAACGAAAATAAAAATGGGGCAAGAGTACAGCCCTGTCTTATCCCACGGGTGATGCTAAAGTGCTTAGTGCATTCTCCATTTTCCTCAAAGCGTATTCTAGAGGACAAATGTACATATATTTGCGATAAAAAACTAATAATGTCCTGTGGGGCGCCCATCCCTTCAAGCGTCTGCCATAATTTTGAGTGATTTACCAAATCAAAGGCGCTTGACAAGTCGACAAAACAGAGGTAAAGAGCGCCATCCCGTGCAAGTGGACTCACTCTGGGTTCTGGGGACAAGTGACGCAGGTCTAGTCTTTTTCACCCAGGCAAAGAGGGCAGCAGGCAGCAGGTCAGCACAGCAAGAAATCAATTCTTCCAGAGCAGCAGTCCAGCAGAGTGGGAGTCCTTCAGCAGCACAGCAGTCCTTCTTCCTGGCAGAGCATCCACAGGTCCAGAAGTGTACTGAAGTGGTAGGTTCTAAGGTCCCGATCTTATACCCAGCGGTGCTTTTGAAGTGGAGGAGGCTTCAAAGAAGGGTCCTTGAAGTTCACACAGGTCCTCCTTTCCTGCCCTAGTTCCAGACTCACTACTGTGAGTTCGCAGCCCTTTGTGTGTGGACAGGACACAGCCTACACAGGTGTAAGTGTGAGGCTGTACCCAGCGCCTCCCTCCTTATCAAGTCATACCTAAGCTCCCATGGTGTGTGGCTGTCTAGAGGGAATACACAAAGCCTAGCTGCCACCCAACCCAGGCATGCCACCAGAGACAGGCTGTAGGCACACAGGGCTAAGAGCAGGAAAATGCCAACTTTCTAAAAGTGGCATTTTTAAAATTGTTACAAATGTAAGACTAGAAGAAACTTTGCATAGGACCTAATATCCCAGAGAGAGTCAAAGCAAAGAGTTACATGGAGTTTCAATCATTAAAACCAAACATCACCTGACACATATATTTAGAATGTACATTCTTTATTTCGTGAATTGAAATGTCAAAATAGGCAGGAAATAACTCCATGTATTAACCACATCAGCGTCGGTGCCTCAGCTATAGTGAATGGGAGTTGTTATAACTTTTCTAAATATAGCATGGTTAGAAATGGGGGTCTCTAGTTGGCAATGGTTTGCACCTTTGTCCAAGTAGGGACCCTTCCTTCTAGTCGGGATAAGGGGGATACACTACTGAAATAACCAGAATGGTGTCAATCTTGGGCTGTAGGGGCACCACCTGGCCGCTTCCTACCTGGTGCCCTAAGTACACCACAGAGCCCTGCCTGATCTGGCACCTACTGGCCTTTACTGTGAGGCCTGCCCTCTGCAGAGCCTTCAACGCTTCCCAGAAGTGCTGCAAGTATTCTTCCCAGCTGGAACTGAACACTGCAATGTCGTCTAGGTAGCCGGTACTGAAATCCTCCAGCCCAGGCAACACCTGGTTGACCAACCTCTAAAAGGTGGCAGCGGCATTCTTCAACCCAAAGGGCATCACCCAAAACTGGTAGTGCCCCTCTGGGGTTGAAAATGCTGACCTCTCCTTCGCCCCCTTGGTTAAGGCAATCTGCCAGTACCCAGATTCAAACGTACTGAGGAACTTGGTACCTCCCAACCGATCAATGAGCTCATCAGCTCTGGGGGTGGGGTGCGCGTCAGTCCTGGTGATGACGTTGAGCCCACGGTAGTCCACACAGAACCGCAGTTCAGGAGTGGCACCGGTTGCAGCAGAAATTGGGAACAAGACCACTGGGCTGGCCCAAGGACTGTTAGAAGGCTCTATCACCCCTAACGCCAACATCTTAGAGACCTCCTCTTTGATGCTGGTTCTGACCGGGTCAGTCAACCTGTAAATCTTGTGTTTCACAGGAGGGCTGTCACCAGTGTCCACGTCATGGGTACACCAGTGAGTAACACCTGGGACCAGGGAGAACAGCATGGCAAACTGGCCCAAAAATTGGTGACAGTCACTCGGCTGCTCTCGGGTCAGTGTAGGGGAGAGGATCACCTTCCACTGACCCATCATGCTCCATCGTGCTCCTTGGTAGACAGGCAGTCAGGGAGAGGTTCACTCTCCTCTTCCACCCCATCATCTGTCATCAAGAGCATGCTCACTTTGGACCTCTCAAAGTGAGGCTTGAGGCAGTTCACATGCAGGACCCTCAAAGGGTTCCTGGGAGTCTGCAAATCTACCAGGTTGGTGATATCACTTTTGTGCTCCACCACCTCAAAAGGCCCAGTCCACTTGTCCTGTAGGGCACAAGGTTCAACTGGGGCCATGACCCACACTTTATGGCCAGGCTGAAACTCTACCAGAGTGGCGTTCTGGTCGTACCAGCGTTTCATCTCCTCCTGGCTTTCTTCAAAGTTTGCCTGAGCGAGTTTCCTGAAGCTGGAAGTTTGGTTCCTGAAGGCCAGCATGTAGCTAAAAACATCCTGGGGAGTTTTCCTGGGAGCTGTCTCCCAGCCTTTGTTGACACAACTAAGAGGTCCTCTCACAGGGTGCCCTTACAGAAGCTCAAAGGGACTGTACCCTAGGGACTTCTGTGGTACCTCCCTGTATGCAAAGAGAAGGCATGGTAAGAGGACGTCCCACTTACACCTTATGGGTTCTGTTAGACCCTTAATCATGCCCTTCTAGGTTTGGTTGAATCTCTCCACCAAACCATTACCTTGTGGGTGGTAAGGAGTGGAGAATTTGTAAGTCACACACACTCCTCCCACAGGGATGACATATACTTTGATATGAAATTGGTCCCACGGTCAGAAACCACCTCTCTGGGGAAACCCATGCAGGAAAAGATCCCCATTAACGCCGGGCCCACTACTGGCGATGTTGTTGTCCTGAGAAGGATTTCCTAGGGGTTACCAGGTGGCATGGTCCACCAAGACCAGGATGTACCTGTTGCCCATGGCTGTCTTGGGCTCCAGTGGCCCCACAATCTCCATCCTAACCCTTTCAAAAAGAGTTCCTACAACTGGAAAAGGTTGGAGAGGAGCCTTACACTTCCTCCCGCTCTTACCACTTGCCTGGCAAGTCTGGCAAGTCCTACAATGCGCATCTGACTGCCTTCACATTAGGGTCCAAAAGAAGTGGGTGACAATCCTGTCAAAGGTCTTATCCTGCCGCAAATGTCCTGCCAAAGGCACATCGTGAGCCAGACCCAGTAGGAAGGTCCTGAAGCGCAGGGGTACCACCAGCACACGGGCTGACACAGGCTCAGTGACCTTCGGCTCGCTATATAGGAGACCATTCTCCCAGGAGATCCAGTGTGATCCAGGCTGATCATCAGCTGCCTGGTTTGCAGCCTGCTGCTGCAAACCCTCCAGAGAAGGGCATTCCTTTTGCTCCCTGCAAAATTCCTCCCTGGTGGGACCACCTTCTTGCTGCCAATGGGTCAGCTCAGCTACCTGCTCACCTGTAGGTACCAGGGCGTCCCCTTGAGGTCAGCCTCCTCCCGGTCTGTGGGAACCTCAGGGGTGGGTTTCCCGCCCCCTGCCCTTTCTCTTGGCAGGAACCTGTGCCACTGTTTCAGGCTCCAGGTCCTTCTGATTACCCTTTCCGGGTGCAATTGACCAAGTGGTCATTGCTGCCCACTCTGGCAACCCAAGCATCTCCAAGTGTGACCTGAGCTCAACATCCTTCCACAGGACTGCTCCAGGTCATTCCCTAGCAGATAATCTGCAGGCATGGTATGGCTCACAGCCACCCTCAAGGGACCTGAGACCACCCCCATTCAAAGGGAACCCACAGCACCATACACTGGCGCTCTGAGTTGTCCACAGCAACTACTTGGTGGAATGCCCCGGGGACTACTTGCTCCTCAGAGACCAGGTGACACTGGGCGTAGGTCACACTGGCTCCAGTATCTCTGAGAGCCTCTACCCTTCTCCCACTGATGGTCACCCAGGCGCTGTATTTTCTAGCGTTAGCAGGCACCTGGTTTCCTGGCACCATCTCACTGTCCCCTAGTGAGACGAGGGTCATTTCTGCGGGTTCCCACCCTCCTGTGGGTACTCCTCCTCCTTAATCGCGACACTAGCCAACACCTTGGTCTGCCTACTGGTGGGTGGCTGTGCCCTCTTGGGACACTTGGGGTCCCCCTACAAGTGACCCACCTGCTCTCAGGCATAGCACTTGCGGGGGCCAGTCTCTGCAGGCTTCCCTGAAGAGACCCCTTGTTTCTTATCTCCTGTGGGATGGGAACCTTTACCCTGGGTATTAGTTTGGCTCCCTTTAGAGAACTCCTGTGCTTTACCCTTGTCCCCCCCACTCTTCTGCTGGGGACCCTGCCCACCTTTGTTGGAGTCTCCCCCAAACACCTTATTGTGGGCCCTGGTACTCACACAGCGGTCCGCCTCCATAGCAAGCTTCCTGGGGTCAGTTAGCTTACTATCAACCAAGTGCTCTGCAAAACATAGACTAGACAAGTGCTCCCATGCAATCAAATTGTAGAGCCCCTTAAAATCTGTCACATTACTGCCCTTCACCAGCCATCCAGTGACCTGCAAAAAGAATCCACGCATTTCAATCAAGCGCTTGCATCAGTTTTCCTACTGTACCTAAACTGATCCCTGTATTTGTCAGGAGTGAGACCATACCGGGTCAGAAGGGCCTTCTTCGTGTCAGCATAGGTGAGGTTACACCCCTTACCCAAAGCCACTAAAGTGTCCCACTACTCTTCTGGGAAAGACTGGAACAGGAGCATGGTACGCTGGGCCGAATTCCATTTTTATGGCCACCTTTTCACGAACCAGATCTCCAATTTTCGGAAGCTAGCCAGAAACTGGAAGAACAAATCCTGTTGTCGAAGCTTGAGATGCAGGCAAATGCTTGCTGGAGTTAGTGTCACGGAACTGTTGAAAGTGCTGTAAGACAGCACATTGGTTATCTACATCAAAGGTTGCGGCAGCCGCCATAACTTCTGGATCATCAAGGTCTGGAACATACATCTTGATGCCACAAAGTACTTCCTACAAGTTCCGCCCACCCAGAGATCTTTTAGGGAGGTTATTTAATGCTCGTTGAACCCCATATAGGGGGTGCAACCAACCATGCCCTGTGCCTAATACCGTCGCTGTTAAGGACTGCTTTAAGTCACGGTTGAACCTCTCCACAACAGAATTACCCTCGGGTTTCTATGAAGAAGAAAAATGCACCTGCACACTCATCGACTTCAGCAAATCACGGTATGCTTTAGAGGCAAAAGCCGGACCTTTGTCCGAGTGGAATGTGCAGCAGGCATATATCCTGATAATGACTTGCAAGTCTTTAATCACAGTTCAAGCATCAGCCGAGCACTGTGGCCAAACCCAGAGGAATCTAGAACAAGAATCAACTACAACCAAAATATATTTGAATGCAGTATCAGACGTCAGAGGACCACAGTGTTCTAAATATATACAACCAAAAGGCTGACTAGAAATAAAAAGTTGTGTCTGCAGTGGACGAGACACAGCAGAACATTTAATCTGCTGACATATGTCACAACACAAAACATATTTTTTGTTTTTTTGTATAAACCTTGACACCAATATCTTTGCTGTAAAAGTGAAATGGTGGCAGCCACACCAGCATTCGTAGATGCTATACCTTTGTGTGCGGCTACAATCAAATCATGCCTGTGGTCTGCGTTGGGAATCAAGCGATCACCAACGCCAGGAATAGTTACAAAAGGAACATTCTGGTCATTTAAAGGATAGGAATATTTAGCAGGAAAGCCTTTCGGTAAGGAGGTGCTGTTTTTAAAATCATTGAGGGCAACCAAAATATCATTGTCTATAAGAGTGTTAGAGCATGTTATCGCTGCTATTTTAGATGTGGCAACTGCAGATTTAGCATCTTTATCAGCCACAGAATTCCCTATGGCATGTGCTCCCACACGTTGATGACTCAAAGTATGTATAACATGAGTTTGGGGCAACCTTTGCTTTAGATCTGCCACCTTAACCCAAAGCAATTTGGGCTTGGTTGTACTACCCTTGGAATCTCTAGTCATTTTGTTTCCAAAAATGTAGATTATCGTTAAAAGATTGCATGCAATAATACAAATCACACACCATAAGGGTGGGGAATCGAGGATCTGTATTTTCAAGTGCGAGAAGTAAAACTTTCAATTCAGCCAATTACGCAGTGCAGTCTCCTAGAGACTGTGGGGGATATGTACTAGGAAGTGGCGGATAGTGTCGTTAGCCTCCTTGGCATAACGAGACGCTCCGCCACTTCTGAAACGCAAGGCTGCACCATATTTACAAGAATGTGGTGCAGCCTTGCGTTTCCCCCTGCGATGGCGCTACGTTTAACAACTTAGCGCCAACGCAGGCACCCTTGCACCAGAGTGCAAGGGTGTCTGTGTGCAGGGGAGGATTGGTTATGTGTAGGAAGGTGTACCTTCCTGCACATAAACATTCCTAAAATGCCATTTTGTAACTTTCATGTGTGCTGCTTCATGCAGCACACATGAAAGTTACAAAATGGCATTTTTAAAAGGTTTGTTTATGTACAGTAAGGGACACCTTCCTGTACATAAACAAACCATGGCATTTACCTTTTTCCATGTGTGCTGCACAAGGCAGCACACATGGAAAAAGCAAAAGCGAGGAGAAATAATGCATTTCTCCTTGTTTTGCCAACTTAAGACCAGGATTTTCCTGGTCTTAATTTTGGTGCTGCCTCCTATGTACGCCACCCTTGTACATAGGGGGCGCGTAAAATACAATGGGTGTTGCAGTGGAATGCCCACCACAACACCCACTGCACGCCCCTTCCACGCTAACCATAGCGTGAAGAAGTGCCTTATGTACAAGCCAGCGTTAAGCCATGTTAAGTGGCTTAATGCTGCCTTGTACATAAGGAACAGCCCCTATCGCCATTCGCCACCACAACGTCCGTAAAAGTGACGTTGTGGTGGCGATAGGGGCTTGTACATATGCCCCTGTGTGTGAGTAATTTGAGGATAAAAGATGCCATCAGAGACAGTGCCTAGGATGATGGTGCATGCAGCAGTATATTGCTGCTTAGAACCTATAGCCAGTTGCACAGGTCCATCAGTATAAATGATGGACACATATTGGTCAAGAGGCAGAATTGTAGAAGGCAAAGGATAAACATGTTCATATTGGAAAAATTCTTGAGTTTGCAAAGAAGGGTCAAAGACAAAGTCTGCATCAATGGCTGCCAAGGACGTGGCCATTGTATCCACAGAGAGTGGAGGGTTTTTGAATTAGGGATGCTGGCTTTTGTGACAGCCTCTAAGGCAGGCACAGGAGAAACGACAATAATGCCTTTGCCTTGAGCAAGTGGTCGTTCCTTTAGAATGGCCATCTGCACAGCAGTGAGAAGTTTTTCAGTCGAAGCAAAACGCACTTCTGCAGATGAATACAACTGTGACTTATAGGCAATAGGGAATGTTTCACCTAGATTAAAGGTGACATAAGTAAATTCAATTGCACCCGGTAAAACCCGGATGACCAAATTGGCAGTATAAACACAGGTGTGTAAGTTACGTGATTCAAGCAATTCAGACTGTAAAGGTCTGAGTGTGGCAGTGTGTTCCGATGTCCAAGTGGAGGCTGAAAAATCATGGTGCATTAAAGCATAACGTGGTTTACTACGTTGAGTATAATCAGGTACGTACGTCCTGGTAAAATAATAAAATTCCAGCAGAGACTGCAATTTTTAAAGTATGTTAGGAGTTTCTAACTGAGCACATTTTTCTAGAAAATGATGGCCAAGGCTCTTTCCCTCCTTTGTCAGTTCATATCCTAAGAAAAGGACACTGAGAAAAGTGATATAAGACTTTCTGAAATTAAATTTATAACCGAGTTCAGCGATCCGCAAAATAATGCGATCTGCTCTTGCCAGGTGGGGGTTTAAATCGTCGTCAGTTAGGCAGATATCATCAACATAGGACAAAGCGCCTGGGTAGATCCCATGAAGAATCAACATAATTCGCACCGCAAAAATGCCCAGGCTATTTTTATACCCCATAGGTAGTCAGGTGTAGCCCATTTGAAAATTGAGGGTGCTAAATTTGGACCTGTCACAGCTCTCAGGGGCCAAATTGCGACTGAAAAAACCATTGGAAATATCCAAGGTGGTTTTATATTTTTTACGGTTGATATTATTAATCAGTACCATACTAGGGGTATTTTGCAAGGGGAAAGTACGGGTGTGACAATTCATTTGTCTATAATCTAAGACTATCCGATAATAATGATCGGGTTTCAGAACAGGAAAAAGAGGATTGTTCATTTGAGATACACAGGGTTCAATAATTCCCTGGTACTCCAGTTGAGAAAGAATGTCTTTAACGGGTGCTTTAGCATCCAATTTAATCGGATAGTGTGGTTTTACCCGAGGGGTAGACCACATAGGAATAACGTGGTAAGAAGAACCCTTATCCCAACCTGTCTGTTTACGATAAAGTGCAGGGGCCAATGCAAGAGCCCACTCAGAGGCATAAGCCTGTTTGATTTCATCAGGGACATAGTGTGAAAAAGAAGGGAGAATAATATCCTCACCCTGAGGGCATGCAAGAACAAATGTTTGAGGCCAGTTGACCTCCACAAAGACAATGTCATTAGACGTAGTTAAATTGTCCCTGAAGATTGCTTTAATGGTGCATTTAACATCACCTTCAATTTGAATATCTAAGAAATATAATCTGTCTGGAGGGGCAATGCAGTCGTCCACGGTCTCAACAGTACTAAATGTGTCAGTTGACCTCGTCACCAGAAACTGGTGGAGATTCCGGCGTACTATGATGACCTCTGCTGCACTGTCGAGGAGAGTCACTGCCCAACTCCTGTTCAGGAACAGGGTTCTCACCATCAGTGGCATATTTAGCAGTTAATGCTGCAACTTTCTTTGTCTGAAAAGAGGCTTTATTAGGAGGAGGTCTATCCTCTTTCTTTATCTTCACGTCAGACTAGCATTGTGGCTCCCTTTTTAGTGGTACGTATTCTGGTGGTCTGCGATCAGATTGCCCTCCTCTATCATATTAATGTTCAGAAGATTCCTGAAAGGAACGAGGAGAAAGGGTGTCAGGGATTTGATACTTATCAGGGGTTTTAATTTTTATGCGATCATGAAAACCGTATCATCTTTCAAGAATATTCATGGGGCGGAGTACCTCCACGCTGTCTAGGCTTTTGTTGTTTAGCTTTGTCCCATGGCTTCTTAGGAAACTTACTGGTCAGACTGGTATCCATATCGGAACCAGGCTTACCATGAGGTGGGACTGTTGGTCTGGTCCCCAAACTATTGCATCCCAAAGATGTTTATACATTCGCAATAATAAGCGGCAACTCTCGTTCGTGGTCTGTTACAATCACCGTGACAAGCCGGTTGCATATGGCCAAGGATGCTGCTTCACCTTTAACATTAGAAAGAATCATTTTGAAAACAACAGCAACATTTCTAACTAGTTTCATCATCAAAACGAGGGCAGGACCTGCCCCATGCTCATTCTGTATCTGTTTGAGAATGCTCGGTAGAACAGTCATCGGAGTGCCAAGACAAAGCGTGTAAACTATGGCAGAAATAGTCCCCCAGGTATTGCAGTCTGCGATCGTGAGAACCAGACCATTGGGTAAGCATATAGTAAAAATCCTGTGCTTGTCTTGGGGTCCCGTAAGGGGAAACACACTTCAGGTTGGTCTATTTTCTGGGCAATCCAGAAAGGAATTTCTTCGTGATTTGTGGGCTATTTACCCATAACTGAATTAACAACCACAAGACTGATTATGAGCCCAGCAGGCGGGTGAGCCTGAGCCTGAAGGCCAGTCCTGGCTAGACCAGCTAACAAAGTATGTGAAATAAACTGAGTACGACCACTATATAGGCCGACTAAAACATTATACAAAGCACGCATCTGAACCAAATTGAGCTCATTTAAATCTTCATATGGGGTATAACCCGCCAACGTCGGCCATGTGGTCTCGTCATTACTTAAGGGACCCATTCGAACATTACCAAGGACATGGGAAAGGGCGCCATTAAACCAGGTTTGGTGTTCCCAAACCGTAAGAGGAACTTCAAAAGTGCCTACGGACGATACACAGCCGGTGCCCGCGGCATTGGTATAATCATGAAAAGTATTGTCATTAGTGTCCCCAGCCGGAAAGGTGACCCAGGAATAACAAACCTCAAATCAAAACGCAGCGTCCATGCTGAAGCAAATGTTGAGAAACTACAAAAATCACAGGAATGCCCTCATTAGGGACTCCATGCTGAAGCAAATGTTGAGAAACTGTCTGGCGGCAATTAATATTATTGGCCAAGGGATTAGCCATAGCTAAATGGAAAAGGATTCAAATGGTAGTGTCGTGCAGTTCCTATATAACCTATACAGGATCTGCGCATTTGGATAACATAAACTGTGGGATTGGTGGCAGACTGATTCCGTGCACCCACACCTGATACGTTAGCCTATCTGTATTAGCTAGCTCACAGTGCCACTATAATCTCCTCTTACCAAGGAGAGAATAGATTCTGGCAACCTCAGACCATGACAACCCTGATCCCTCAGAATCGTGGAAACAATATACTACCTTTCGCTCAGTCACTCGTGCTCTCTTAGTTTGTCTCAGATAGATACACAGAATAAACAGGCTGGGCATTTTCAATAAGAATTTATTGAACAGTTGTTATTCTAGTGTAGAATAGATGAGCTGCAACAACCATTAGACAGTAGCAGAGATATATGATTAGAAGTACTACAAAAGTAAAGGGATGGTATAGCTCTACCATCTCGCAGAAATCATGAATATATACAAGTACATAAAACACATGACAAAAAGTGCGTACTCCTACGATGCCTCCCTCACTAGATGTACCTAAATGTACCTAGCATCTGTGTAGGTGTTATGCCAAGAATCCCTCTAGGATCTAGTCAACCCCATTACCTGAGAATGAGAGAATATGAGACCCCATCCTGATCTCGAGTTGGACACCCCACGAGGGATGTTAGACCACTGCGAGCTGGAGTGTCTGCATGCAGGAACCTCAGCGTCTCTGGTCAGTGTGTCAGCCGGAAAGTCTCGGTCTCCTCTGTCCTTCCAAGCAAGATGTGATGTATATATACCTATAGGTCTCCCCAGGGGTCCTACCTTGCTGTGTTACTGTGTCGGCCTAAAGGATGACATCGGGTCTGAACTTTATACAGAGGTATTATACAGGAGATGTTAGTCCTACTGTGCTTCCAAGAAGCCTCATGCATAATGTATGAGATTTGAACTAGAGGAAAACCTGCGTTCTGAATGCAGTGTCATATCTAGGTAACAGGTCAGTCCCTAAGAACCGTTATGTATGTAATGTAGGGAAGAATATAGGTGAAAGGTTGCAATGTTACCTGCGCCTATATAGGGGACCTATATGGAATATAACAGTAGCACAATACAGGTATAAACCTTTTTTTATTCAAGCTTGAAAAACCAACAGAACTAGGTGCTACCTAATCACTGCAGAAGTGAAATCCCCAGCACCACGGACGTCTCCGGGTAAAGGTGCTAGGGTTTTGTGGACAAGCAAAAGCGCTACTCAGGGTTCCCGCAAGTAAGAACCTGACCAAATGTTGGGTACCATGTTGCAGGGATTCTGCTCTGGAACAGAACTATGCTTGGGTCCATGGAACATCAGCACGAAGGGACTGAGTCATCCTACTGCCTCAGTATCCATGAGCCCAAGTCCGACTAGCTATAGTGCCCCATTTGTCCTCCTAACCATACCAGCGAAGCAAGTGAGTTGGCACCCCATAACACAACCCTCTCGACCCTCTCAGGGATTGTGATAACAGGACACATCCTTTTGATCTCTCACTCATACTTCTCCACAATAAGAGAAACAAGAGACACGAAGGAAGTTTAGAATATTTCCGTGCTGCTGCTGAGCAGCACCCTTCCCCTAATGCTTCTCCCCCTCACAGTACCTACTTAAATGTGGTTGCAGTGCAGACAGTGCAGCGGGCAACCCACTCAGCGCGCCAAATGCAAGCCCATCTGTGACTGTCCTCGCCTGGACTGTGCCCAACGCCACAAAGCCTGGTCCATCCAATACCCAACAGTGCTCCGCATCGTCCCTCCAGTTATTCAACATGGGACGCCAATACCCTGATGCTGCTGTGCTGTACCACACAGCACAGAAAGAGCCTTTGCTTGCAGCCACAGCTGTTTCTCATGCAGAAACCCACCCACCATGTTAGCACCTCCAACACAAACCCAACTTAAACAGAACACACTCCGACTCCCTTTAGAAAACACGCACCCCAAACTAAACTATCATGCATGCCGCTTAACACCCTCTTGCTCAGCACATGTCACAGAAATCTGGGCTATTCTGGACAACAAAACTCGGACCTCCTCTTCCTTATGAAAACGTGCTGACCCCTAAATTGGCACCCAACATCAACACTGCCATCTCGGCATGATAAAAGATTGCACTACAGGACCGCAAACACAAACCAGGAGGAGAAATTGCAATCATAATTTAAGAAAGCATCAACTTCACTACAGCCACACAGCCACAGAGAACGCAACCCCCTTCATCTTTATCTACACTTCAAACTACAACTCTTGGCAACCTTCACCCTGAATGGAACCCTCATCTACAATCTGCCTGGACCACTAGCAAGTTTCAAAGACAACATTGCAGATTTTTTTCGACCCTCTCACCATTTTCTCCAAAGCCTACACCCTCCTAGGAGACCTCAACTTCTACTTGGAAGACCAGGACCGACCCCAGCTCAACCGCAATCCTTGAAAGTCTAGGAATCCTCAGACTGACACAACACATCACCAGAACCACACATTCCACCAGACACACTCTCGACCGTCTTCACCACCTTCAACAGCATCAAATTTACTGCAACTGCATCATTCACTTGGATTGACCACTCCATCATGCACTTCTACATCAACATCCCTCAGCAAACGAAACCCGCCACCACCAGCCTGGCCGGCAGCAGCAGGTGCAACATCGTGAGATTAGACTGGTCCCATACCTTCTGCATGAACCCACCCATCCCCACCAGCAACTTAAAGAGCGACATCAAACAACTCAACAAGTGGATCACAGACTGCGCCAACTCCCTAGCACTCCGCAAACAAAACAACTGAAAAAATACCTGGAGGCAGGCTAATTGGCAAAGAGATGAACTTCAATCAGCTAACAAATACTGCAAACACCTGGAAAGAAAATAGAGAACCAGTCACAAAGAAACATACAAGGGCACCTTCAAAGCGGCATTGAGATGTTACCACCTTCCAGTCACGACCGCTCAGCTGGACTCTCGCTAGCACATGTAATCCGCATACACAAAAACAGAGCAGGATGTCACGCTTTCTCCTACATCTCCCACAAAGCATGGAACAACCTCCCTCAGCATATCAGAGCCTCTTCTTGCTTCTTGAGGTCCGCAAGAACCTGAATACCTGATGTTTCAAATAGATCTCCTTGGGAGACCGCTGCCTACCCACCTGCAAAACACCCAGATACCCTCACAGGTAATTAGCGCACAATGCAAATATGCATAATATCCGTTCCTTCCCACACCTCCTGCTCTTTCGGTGCTGCTGCTGAGCATCACCCATCCCCTAATGCTCCTCCCCCTCACAGTACCTACTTAATGCTGGTTGTAGTGCAGACATGCGCAATGGGCAACACACTCAGTGCGCCAAATGCAAGCCCGTCTGTGCCTGTCCTCGCATGGACTGTGCCCAACACCACAAAGCCTGGTCCAACCACTCCCAAACAGTACTCCGCATCGTCCCTCCAGTTATTCAGCCTGGGACGCCAATTTCCCTGATGCTGCTGCGCTGAACCGCACAGCACAGAAGGCGCCTTTGCTTGCAGCCACAGCTGTTTCTCATGCAGAGACCCACCCACCATGTTAGCACCCCCCACACACACCCAACTTAAACAGAACACTCCCCGACTCCCTTTAGAAAACACGCACCCCAAGCTACACTATTATGCATGCTGCTCAACACCCGTTTGCACAGCAAACATGTCACAGAAATCTGGGATATTCTGGACAACAACACTCTGGAACTCCTCTTCCTTATGAAAACGTGCTGACCCCTGAATCAGCACCCAACATCAACACTGTCATCTCGGCATGATAAAATACTGCACTAAAGGACCACTAACACAAACCAGGAGGAGAAATTGCGATCATTTTCAAAGAAAACATCAGCTTCACCACAGCCACAAAAAACGCAACCCCCTTCATGTTTATCTACACTTCAAACTACAAAACTCTTGGCAACCTTCACCCTGAATGGAACCCTCATCTACCATCTGCCTGGACCACTAGCAAGTTTCAAAGACAACATTTCAGATTGTGTCGACCCACTCACCATTGTCTCCAAAGCCTACACCCTCCAAGGAGACCACAACTTCCACTTGGAAGACCAGAACGACCCCAGCTCAACCGCAATCCTCGAAAGTCTAGGAAACCTCAGACTGACACAACACATCACCAGGACCACACATTCCACCAGACACTCCCTCGACCCTGTCTTCACTACCTTTAACAGCATCAAAGTTACTGCAACCGCATCTTTCACCAGGACTGACCACTCCATCATGCACTTCTACATCAACATCTCTCACCAAACGAAACCCGTCACCACCAGCCTGGCCGGAAGCAGCAGGTGCAGCATTGTGGAATTAACTGGTCCTATACTTTCTGCATGAACCCACCCAACCCCGCCAGCAACTTAAAGAGCGACATCAAACAACTCAACAAGTGGATCACAGACTGCGTCAACTCCCTGGCACTACACAAACAAAACAATCGAAAGACTACCTGGAGGCAGGCTAATTAGCAAAGAGAGGAACTTCAATCAACTAAAAAATACTGCAAACAGCTGGAAAGAAAATGGGGAACCAATCACAAAGAAACAGACAAGGACACCTTCGAAGCAGCACTGAGATTTTACCACCTTCAAGACACCGCTGCTCTCTCTAGCACATGTAACCCGCAACCACAATAACGGAAAAAGGAGGTCACGCCTTCTCCTACATCTCCCTGAAAGCATGGAACAACCTCCCTCAGCACATCAGAGCCTCTTCATTGCTTCTTGAGTTCTGCAAAAACCTGAATACCTGATGTTTCGAATAAATCTCCTTGATAGACCGCCGCCTACCCACCTGCAAAACACCTACATAAACTCACAGTATCTAGTTCAAATTGTTTTCACTCATTTCTATTTTCGTAAGGAAAGCATCACACAATATTTTGGTGGTTTTTATTCTCAAAAGATAACATAACATAACGTGTATTTGTAAAGTTCACCAAGAAGAGTATCTTGGCACTGAAAAACAGATGTTTATTGTGACCCAACTCAATGGTACCTATTTTATCGACCTCAAAAGGATGAAAGGCTGAGTGGCCTCACCGTGATTTGAACCTGTGACCATGTGTCACCATACCCAGCCTGAGCAAAACAATCCAATTGTGTGTTCTTCGCCACGCTATTAGTGACTGCAAACAGGATCAAGCAAAAAGATCCTTGGCTCATTGCTCACTATGAGGTCTCTGGGGGCAGAATTTGCCCTCAGGTGCTCTGTCATAATGATGCTGTGTAATATGAGTTTCACTTGATTATATTTCAACTCAAAGTATTCAAGTCTTCAGCCTTTGCTACTGACTGAGCTATACTAGTGTCATTGAGTACAGGGGGGCCAAAGAGGATCAGGTTCACCTCCTCATCAGAGAAAGTTAGTCCTAAATTCTAATCCATGTTGGTGATGAGTATCAGGTAGAAAAAGGTTTCTTGAAAACAAATAGTAGTGACATAATTCTTTCCTTCAGTAGTTCCACTCTCTGCATAAGTAATAGAGAGTGCAGAGTCGAAGAACTCTTTCACAGCCGTGCCCTGATAAAAATATATACTAAAAATGGAGAAAGGGAGAAGTGAGTATTGGGTAGGGTACGCCATTTTCCCCTGGGGACATATACCTATACTAAAGAGGATGCCTACCAACCCTAGACAGGATCACTTCACTCCTATTTCTAGCACAAAAGGAGGGGAAACTCAATATTTGTCTAAAAAGGCCCTCGCCCACACAATTCCGTGTGACCTGGTTCATCATTGGGTTCTCACCGGTGTGCAAAAATACCACCAGGTATGGCCAACCCCACTTTTGGGGGGAACACTTTGGGGCATATTATCTAGGGTTGGCGATAATTATCGCCGAGCGCGCTTAGCGCGCTTTTCTTTATCGCCGGCTATCGCTGGAATATCTCGCCAAGCTAGCGCTGTATTACCAACGCTCAGCGCTATGGCGATAAATATTCCAGCGATAGCGGGCAAATGGCCAAACATCGCCTAAAAAACAGCGATGTCCCTCCCAAAACGGCGATGATCTTGGTGATAAGGCCCTGTGGCCTTAACCCCATAATCCACCTCCCATGTTAGGTATGCCTAACACAGGAATTTAGCAGACGTTAAATTCCTGCGTTAGGCCAGAGGTAGCGCGATTATTATCATCGCTACCCCTCCTTGCTAATATCGCGAAGCTGCCTTCGCGATATTTTCCCATGTTGTTTCTGTCAGCCACGCCTACTTTGCATCTCATTATCGATGCGTAGCGAGTGGTGACAGAAACGGGAGTTAAATCAAGGATACACGCGCTAGCGTGTCCTTGTTAATAATGCGTTAGAATTATCGCCGCTTTTCGGCCAAAAACGCCTGCTAAAGCGGCGATAATTCTCTTGATAATATGCCCCTTTCTTTTGTCAAGAAACAGTGGGGCATATTATCAACGGCCAGCGATAATTATCGCTGGCCGTGCTTAGCGATAATATTCCTATCGCAGGCTATCTCTGGAATTTATCGCCCTGGTAGCGAATTATTAACAACGCGTTTCTCCAGGGCGATAAAAATTCCAGAGATAGCGAGGTTATCGCCGTTTTGCAGGGAACATTGCTGGTTTTCCAGCGATGTTCACTGCATAACGGCGATAACCTTGCTGATACGACCCTGTGGTCGTATCAGCATAATCCACCCCCTATGTCTAA
The DNA here is from genome assembly GCA_963921515.1 of Calotriton arnoldi. Classification (NCBI taxonomy): domain Eukaryota; kingdom Metazoa; phylum Chordata; class Amphibia; order Caudata; family Salamandridae; genus Calotriton; species Calotriton arnoldi. Next base: position 167,512 of record CAWUFW010003590.1, read on the forward strand.
CATAGGTAAGTCAGGATTTTAGCAGATGTTAGATTTTGGCGAAAACGGCCGTTTTCGCCAAAATCTAACGTCTGCTATAATCCTGTGGGCTGCCTTGTAAATATCGCGATGTGAACATCAGCGATATTTGCAAGGTAGTCCATCCGGGGTACGCCCACTTTGCATCTCATTAGAGATGCAAAGGGAGGCGTTGGGAAAAAGGGTGCTAACATGCGATTATGCATATTTGCACCCTCTTGTAGATAGGGCGATAGTTTTATCTCCGCTTTTTGGGCTTTTTAAGCCAAAAAAGCGGAGATAAAGCCCTTGTAGATATGCCCCAGTTTTCTTTAGTCAGGGGGATCGTAGGGAGGGAGTTATAAGTGACTGTGGGTTATGCATTAATTGTTCTTTGTTTAAGGGCACCCTTGGCAGGTTAAACACACAGAAGATGCCATTAGAGCTTCAACTGGCAGGCATCCTATTTAGTATTGTAGACATGAAGAATCGGAATGGAACCTGATGTGCAAAATTAAACAGACAAATAATCATGTAAACATTTGTTGCAAAAATGATAGGCTATTAGATTCAGTTTAACATACATCATATTAAAATTGTTCTATCTCAGAAAGTATAGAAGCATGCAAAGAGATTCTATTGTTATGTAATGACGTACAGCGTGCACAAATTCACAGTGTTGACATAAATATATAATTTCTGTTGATTACGGTTTATTTTGTAAAAACAGAGCAGAAGGAAACACTAGTTCTCATTTTCCTTTTAAAACTGCAGATGAAATTATAGTGTCTCGCCTGCCTTTCCTCTTGGCTGCTGGCTCTGGTAGTAGGCATTATGATGTCACAACTCAACTGAAATAACTTATTTCAGTTGAGCAGCCATGTCATTCTCATACTACAGGTGACTACTACTGACCTCACAACTCAACTGTGATAAGAGGCAGGCTTTTTACAAAGGGATTGCAGGCTCCTAAGCATTATAAACCCTTGTGTACTTAATATGTGAGAATGCTGGGCACACTGTATCTATCATAGTAAGCATACTTTTTGTATCGGGGAGGAAGAGCATAGGGGCCAGATGTATGACCCTTCCATTTTGCAACTCGCAAATTGGAATTTACAACAGTGTCTCAGACACTGTTTGCGATTCCCAATGGGGTCGCAAACGACCTGTCTCATTAATATTCATGAGGCAGGTTGCAATTTGCGACCCCATTGTAAATAGCCAGCACTCACAGGGATGGTGGCCTGCTGGGGTCAGCAGACTACTATGTCTGTGACTGCTTTTTAAATAAAGCAGTTTTTTTAAAAAAAAATGCAGCCCGTTTTCCTTAAAGGAAAACGGGATGCATTTAAAAAAGAAAAATGAAACTTTTCTGTTTAATTTTTTAAGAGTAGGCAGTGGTATGTGGAACCACTGCCTGCTCTTAAAAAATATTTTTGCTGCCAGTCACAAAGAGGAAGGGGTCCCCTGGGGACCCCTTCCCCTTTGCGAGTGGCGTACGCCCTTTTTGATATGGGTGGTAAACTGCGTGTGTTTTGCGACCGCAATTGCAGTCTCAAAACAATTGTACATTGAAGTGCGACTTGCTATTAGGAAGGGATGCCCTTGGAACGCCCCTTCCTAATAGCGAGTCGCAAACCCTATTTTGCGAGTCCGTAATAGGTTACTGACTCGCAAATTAGGGTTTGTACATAGGGCAGACCTATTTTGCGTTCGCAAACGGGCCGATTGCTCGTTTGCGACCACAAAAAACGGTCGTACACCTGACCCTAGATGTCTTAAGGTCCTTACTTAAAAAATTAGGACTATTTATCATTAGCAAAATCATTTGTAGCAGTGTAATTAGGTGATCTCTGCATCTTTGACACGATTCTGAAAGGATCGCTAGCCTCCATGTGAATCTGAGCTCAGTTTTAATATAATTTGATTCATATATGGTTGGATAATTTATTTAGCTAAGTGACGAAACTCCTGCAATTATATTCTCAGATTTTTAAGCAATTCGGCCAGGTATCTTTGTAATTTATGTATTTTATTGGTGGTGTCATGATATATATTTCTGATTTTATGGAGTTTGTCTAATGAATATTCCTGTGCTTTGAAATTAGACGCTGTGGCTGTGCGATTTTAATTACCAGCCACTGGATAAGCCAATAAACGTATGCTGTCTGCCACATGGGGAAAACAAATTAAATATCTGATTTGATTAATTGCATTATATGCCCCCATCGTGCCGCCAACGCTGATTTCGGATGCGTCACTGTAATATTTGTGCGATATTTCTGAAGAGACCCAACGTAAAAATGCTGTTAAACAAGACAACGTGCCTTACTGCGGCTGGGGGGAATTTGCTGGCGTTCCCATTAGTAGGCCTTTGTTAACCGAGGTACTACTAATAAGACACTAACGAATATTACATGTACGAACTCATTTTTCATGTGCCCACTGTCTCTAAATAATGAATGGTTTGACACAACCCCAGGGGGCAAATGCATTTAACAAAATACTTCACTTAGGGCATAAGGTCGCCGAATTTTGTCATCTCCCGGATGAATAAAAGCCGCTTAGTCTTTTCACTTCATTACCATTTAAAACAGTTGAGTCTTAGAGCAGAAACATCCGCGTAATGATATTCCAATCTCACTTCTTGGTGCTGTTTTGTCCTGGTAAGACCCGGGCTTTTTTTATGCAAGTATAATCTTGTGTAAATACCCATTATTGGGTTTTGTATATTTTGCAACATTTTTGCTTTTTAACTCCAGTGCTTGCCACACAGTTTTTACCGTAGGAGACTGATTTGAGCAGAAAGTGTTGTGTTGGAACAGTGAAATCCCGAGCGGCTGCATGGACTGAGCTAACAAGGTTCACTCTGTAGTTTTAGCAACTGCATGAAAACTACTCTGCGAAGGCACGTTCCAAATTTATGAGTTCACTGTTGTTGCCATCAGAGGCGTTTTAAAGCATTGGCAAAGTGGGCTCTGGACCAGGCCCCCCGTGCCCCCCCCCCCCATAGATCCAGCTTTGTTCTGCAGAAAGTCTTTCCCTGATGACCTTAAATAATTCTTAAACATCTTGGAGCAGATTTACAAGCCCCTTGCAACACTTTTACGCAGCCGTTGCCTCACTTTTGTGACGTAGCGGCGGCGTAAAAAATGCGGCCAATTTACAACGTGACGCATCTGCTGAGATGCGTCACGTTGTAAAGCCCTGCATCACATGTATAAAGTATGCAGTGTGGGCGTTCCCACGCAGGAAAGCCTCGTAAAAGTGACGCTGTGAAATCTACAAGATTTCACTGGGTCACTTCTAGGACACCACTGCGTCAAAACCTTACGCCTGCTTGAAGCAGGCGTAAGGAGTGATGCAGTGTAGTGGGAATAGGCCTCAAAATGCATTGCTGGAGTTGGGTCGTGCTTGCGACACGACTCCAGCAATGCGTGACCTTTGCCCCAACTACGCATCTGTCAATCCTTGCGCCATATTGTAAATACGGCACATCCATGGTGGCTCAAGGGTTTCTCAGGGTGGTGAAGGGAAAGTGACGCATCTCTACAGATGAGTCACTTTCTTGTAAATCTTACCCTTTGTTTTAAATACCGTTTTCATTTAATTTATTATTAATGTAGGTGATGTGTGAGAGTCTATCACAGACATTTTGCAGAGAAATGTTATGTTTACATGTCATGCAACATCCATAAAAAAATGGTAATTTAGATCAAAACAGGGCCACACATTTGAGAAATGTGAGGGTGTCAGAGATCATTTGCAATAAGATTAGTAAACTGCTGCTGTGGTACAATATTGAAAAAACACGTCACTATCCCTGATTATTAGATGTTAGCACATTTAGAATTCAGAAATGTGTGCCTGTGCACTGTCACGGACCTGGTCAAAAAGGGCATGAAGGAGCTGTAATTGCATCATAAATTCAAAGCTGTCCCAAACAGGGGCACCAAAATACGTTTAGCCCAGGACCCCCAAAATCCTTAAGATGTCCCTGGTTGCCGTGTGATACATCTTCTCATGCATAGATTGCCGATTTTATCAATCAACATTTCCAATTGAAATGATTCAGTTATTAACATTACTCTATGTAGGTTGCAAGGCCAGCCACGCTTAGCAGCTGTCACCTTCTGCTGTTAATTGTTGTAATCAGGCATTTGACCTGATTATCTAGTACAAGAATGTTGTGATACCTCAATCTCATGGCCAAAATATCGAAAGGTAAGTTCATATAGAGGAAATTTGCCATTCTTATCTCCACCTCTACGTACCTTGAAGCGATATATAAATTGTCAAAGTACACATATGTGGAGGTAGGTATAGATGATCTATAAATATTTACAAGACACTATTATTGTCCTTGATATTTTGGCTACGTTATTATGGTGTAACAATATCCTCTACTCAATATTCAGCACCCACCCTGTAGAAAAGTTTTAATTTCTCCAGACATCCCACACATTGCATGGGTGCTACAATGGACAGCACACATACCATGTTCTGAAATTTGAGAATAGTCTTGGAACCGGAAGCGTATCCTTCCAGTGCATATCCTAAGCTAGACAGCCCAAATCTCTCCACCATGGCGCAAAGGTTGTGCATGGCACTGCACAGCCTATTTCTGCACTAGTGCCAGGGTAATGAGCAGCAGCAGTCAATTTTTTTAAAAATATGTCTCTGCAGTATTTTCTTCCCCTTTATTTGCTGCATGGTGTTGTAAAAAATACTCAATCTGCCTCTTAGTGGGCATGCCTGTCCTGCCACGTCTTAACTGGCACACTCTAAGGCAGGTGGTATAAATTAAAATAAAAAGTAATCTTTCTGTGTGATTTCTCTCTCCTTACTTCACCTCACCTCTTCTATCTTAACACTCTCTCTTGACCTCTCTTTCCATCTCTCCTTTTCTAAGCATGTTTATCCTCTCTCTCCGTCTCAGCTCTCTCTACTTCACCTTTGTCAACGTCATCTCTCTCATTATACACAATACACCTCACTCAACTTCTTCTCCCTCTTCCACTCTCTCATGACCTTGCCAGTCTATCTATCACTTTCTGTGCCTACATCTATATGTTTCACTCTTGATCACCCTCTACCTCAACTCTCGTTACCTCATCCCTCTGTCTGTACTTTTTTCATCTGACCTCCCTATATCTCTCCTTTATCTACATCACTTTTCACTCAACTTCTTTGGTATCTTTACCTCACCTCTCTATGTCTCTCTCCATGTCTCTATTACTCTACTTCTTCCTAACGCCCTATCACCCCTTTCTCTACTTCACCATTCTCCCTGACCTTTCTAACTTATCGCTCTCTCTCCCTCACATCTCCCTCGCTAACTCATCACTTTCTACCCCACCGTTCTCTCGCTACCTAACCTCTCGATTTTCCTCACCAATAATTTAGTACGTTACCTCTCCACCTCCCGTTCCAGTCGTTCTATCTCTGCTTCCTTACTTTTACTTCCCTGGTCCAGCTACTTCTTCCCTTTTTCCCATCTTCAACCCCTCTCTGTCTCTCTCTTTCTCTTTCACACAAACACATATGTCTCTCAACTTCTTTCTTTAACCCCTTCGCTGCTAGGCCTTTCCCCCCCTGTGCTAAGCCTTTTTTTGGCTATTTGGGGTAGTGCGCGCTAAGGCCCCTGTAATTTTTTGACCACATAAGGTATCCACGCCAAATTTGCGTCCTTTTCTTCCAACATCATGGGGATTGTAAAGGTACCCAGGGTTTGTGGATTCCCCTGGAGGGGTCCCAGAAATTAGCTAAAATACAGCAAAATTTTGTTTTTTGGGGGAAAAATGGGAAAAAAGGGCTGCAAATGAAAGCGTCTGGGTTTTTCCCTGCAAATGGTATCAAAAAAGGGTTTGTGGGGCTGAAATCACCATTTTCCCAGCTTTTAGGGAATGGCAGACTTTTGTCAGAAAACCAACATTTTTTACACAGTTTTGGCCTTTTTCTGGGACATAGCCTATTTTTGCTATTTTTTGTGCTTTCAACCTCCTTCCAGTTAATAGTAGAAATGGGTATGAAAGCAATAATGGATCCTGAAAAGCTATACATTTTAGAAAAGTAGACAAAATTCTGAATTCAGCAAGGGGTCATTTGTGTAGATCCATCAAGGTTTCTTTATAGAAACTTACAGTTAAATATAGGAAAAATTGAAAATTAGTTGAAAAATCAGCCTTTTGTGTCAACGTTTTCACCTGTAACTTCTTCTAATTATGACAGCTCTTTGAAAGCAATATACCGTTACATCCGCTGGACCATACTGGTTGTGGGGCTATATAGGACTTGTAGGTTCACCAAGAACCCGACGAACCCAGAGTCAAAAACTGAGCAGCAATTTGCAATGGCTTTTTATTATGTACCGGGTATATAGCAATTATTGTGGGAAAATGTATACATGGAAAAATCGGTATGAAAGACACCTATGTATTTCTGAAATGGGAACAAATTATAGAGTTTAGAAACAGTAGATATTTGCACATTTTCGAAATTGGCAATACTCATACTAGCATGAGAATTATCGGTCATTTTTCAAAATGACTTCTTTTTTACACAATGTCTTTCATTTGGAAGGCAGAAATGCATCGAAAGTCAATTGGTAATAACAGTTGCTTTACAAATCTGAATTACCCGAAGTCTCCCGATAAAAATGGTACCTCACTTGTGTGGGTAGGCATAGTGCCCACGACAGAAAATGGTTCAAAACCCAACGTGAACCCACCACATTTTCTCAATGAAAAATTACCCTTTTTTTGCAAAGTACCTAGCTGTAGTCTTTGAACCATAGCTCTGCCGGCACCTAGGGAAACCTAGCAAACCTATACATTTTTGAAAACTAGACACCCAGGGGAATCCAGGATGGGGTGACTTGACTGCCTCGCACCAGGTTCTGTTACCCAGAATCCCTTGCAAACCTAAAAAATTGTCCAAAAAAAACACATTTTCCCCACATTTCTGTGGTGGAAAGTTCTGGAATCTGCGTGGATCCACAAATTTACACCCACCCCGCGTTCCCCAAAGTCTTCCGAGAAAAATGGTGCCTCACTTGTGTGGGTAGGCATAGTGCCCGCGACAGGAATCGGCGCAAAACGCAACGTGGACACACCTCAATTTCGCAGTGAAAAATGACCCTTTTTTGGCTAAGTGCCTAGCTGTAGTTTTTGAACCATAGCTCTGCCGGCACCTAGGGAAACCTAGCAAACCTATACATTTTTGAAAACTAGACACCCAGGGGAATCCAGGATGGGGTGACTTGACTGCCTCCCACCAGGTTCTGTTACCCAGAATCCCTTGCAAACCTAAAAAATTGTCCAAAAAAAACACATTTTCCCCACATTTCTGTGGTGGAAAGTTCTGAAATCCGCGTGGATCCACAAATTTCCACCCACCCCGCGATCCCCTAAGTCTTCCGAGAAAAGTGGTACCTCACTTGTGTGGGTCGGCCTAGTGCCCGCGACAGGAAACGGCGCAAAACGCAACGTGGGGACACCTCAATTTCGCAGTGAAAAATGACCCTTTTTTGGCAAAGTGCCTAGCTGTAGTTTTTGAACCATAGCTCTGCCGGCACCTAGGGAAACCTAGCAAACCTATACATTTTTTAAAACTAGACACCCAGGGGAATCCAGGATGTGGTGACTTGACTGCCTCCCACCAGGTTCTGTTACCCAGAATCCCTTGCAAACCTAAAACATTGTCCAAAAAAACACATTTTCCCCACATTTCTGTGGTGGAAAGTTCTGGAATCTGCGTGGATCCACAAATTTACACCCACCCCGCGTTCCCCAAAGTCTTCCAAGAAAAATGGTACCTCACTTGTGTGGGTCGGCCTAGTGCCCGCGACAGGAATCGGCGCTAAATCAACGTGGACACACCTCAATTTCGCAGTGAAAAATGATCCTTTTTTGGCAAAGTGCCTAGCTATAGTTTTTGAACCATAGCTCTGCCGGCACCTAGGGAAACCTAGCAAACCTATACATTTTTGAAAACTAGACACCCAGGGAAATCCAGGATGGGGTGACTTGACTGCCTCCCACTAGGTTCTGTTACCCAGAATCCCTTGCAAACCTAAACAATTGGCAAACAAAACACATTTTACCCATATTTCTGTGGTGGAAAGTTCTGGAATCTGCGTGGATCCACAAATTTCCACCCACCCCGCGTTCCCCAAAGCCTTCCGAGAAAAATGGTACCTCACTTGTGTGGGTCGGCCTAGTGCCCGCAACAGGAAACGGCGCAAAACGCAACGTGGACACACCTCAATTTCGCAGTGAAAAATTACCCTTTTTTGGCAAAGTGCCTAGCTGTAGTTTTTGAACCATAGCTCTGCCGGTACCTAGGGAAACCTAGCAAATCTATACATTTTTGATAACTAGACACCCAGGGGAATCCAGGATGGGGTGACTTGACTGCCTCCCACCAGGTTCTGTTACCCAGAATCCCTTGCAAACCTAAACAATTGTCAAAAAAAACACATTTTCCCCACATTTCTGTGGTGGAAAGTTCTGGAATCCGCGTGGATCCACAAATTGCCACCCACCCTGCGTTCCCCAAAGTCTCCCGAGAAAAATGGTACCTCACTTGTGTGGGTCGGCCTAATGCCCACGACAGGAAACGGCGCAAAACACAATGTGGACACACCTCAATTTTGGAGTGAAAAATGACCCTTTTTTGGCAAAGTGCCCAGCTGTAGTTTTTGAACCATAGCTCTGCCGGCACCTAAGGAAACCTAGCAAACCTATACATTTTTGAAAACTAGACACACAGGGGATTCCAGGGAGGTATGGCTTGCGTGGATCCCCCAACGTTTCCTTACCCAGAATCCCCTGCAAACCTCAATTTTAGCTGAAAAATTCACTTTTTCCACACATTTTTGTGTGGGAAAGTTGTGGCATCCCCGGGCTGACACAAATTTCCTACCACCCAGCGTTCCCCTGGGTCTCCCAATAAAAACGGTGCCTCACTCGTGTGAGAGGCCCAATTACCCGCGACAGGCAAGGGCCCAAAAAGTAGTGAGGCGACATCAAAATTGCCTATCTCAAAACCACCTGGTTTTGCAAGGGGGGTCACCTGGATTTTTGGCCCCGTGCTCGGCGGGCCATCTAGGGAAACCTACCAAACCCACACATTTCTGAAAACTAGACACCCGGGGGATTCCGGGGAGGTATGGCTTGCATGGATCCCCCAACGTTTCCTTACCCAGAATCCCCTGCAAACCTCAATTTTAGCTGAAAGATTCACTTTTTCCACACATTTTTGTGTGGGAAAGTTGTGGCATCACCGGGCTGACACAAATTTCCTACCACCCAGCGTTCCCCTGGGTCTCCCGATAAAAATGGTGCCTCACTCGTGTGAGAGGCCCAACTACCCGCGACAGGCAAGGGCCCAAAACATAGTGAGGCGACATCAAAATTGCCTATCACAAAAGGACCTTGTTTTTGCCTGTCGCGGGTACTTGGGCCTCCCACACAAGTGAGGCACCATTTTTATCGGGAGACCTGGGGGAACGCTGGGTGGTAGGAAATTTGTGTGAGCCCGGGGATGCCACAACTTTTCCACACAAAAATGTGTGAAAAAAGTGATTTTTTCAGCTAAAATTGAGGTTTGCAGGGGATTCTGGGTAAGGAAACGTTGGGGGATCCACGCAACCCACACCTCCCTGGAAGCCCCCGGGTGTCTAGTTTTCAGAAATGTGTGGGTTTGGTAGGTTTCCCTAGATGGCCGCCGAGCACGGGGCCAAAAACCCAGGTGGCCCCCCTTGCAAAAGCAGGTCGTTTTGATATAATTAGTTGTTTATTTCTGCAGCGTGAAAATTTTGGCACAATATTGCAAGGAAAATGTGGCAGACATTTTGAGGTTTGCAGGACATTGTGGATAAAATAACTTGTTGGGATTCACAAGAGAGACATCACCATGTACTCCCATGGGTTTACGACAATATCTACAGTTGGTAGGTTATTCTTAGATGGAATGTACACCTTGGCAGAGAGACTAAAAAGACAAAGATTACTGCACAGCCATCTATTCCTCAAGCACACACACATACTGGTTGGATTTGGCATGAGGGCGAGTGATGGTTCAGTATATAAAATTTTATTAACAAGAGATTTCACAAAAATGAAATGCACTGTCAATAATTAAATGGACAAAAAACTGAACCAGTGACTCGCAGCTCGTAAGCTGTAAAGCCACGGCAAGGCACCAACCGCTTTACAGGCCATTCACACACCTTTCATACGTGATACACACAAGACCATTCACACCACCAGGCACGACACCAACACATTACAACATTCACAAAAAGGGACAAGGTACACCCTGCTTCAGAAAGACAAAAAAGACAAATATTACTGCACAGCCATCTAATCCTCAAGCACACACACATACTGGTTGGATTTGGCACGAGGGTGAGTGATGGTTCAGTATATACAATTGTATTAGCAAGTGATTTCACAAAAATGAAATTCACTGTTAATAATTGAAAGGACGAGAAACTGAACTATTGACTCACAGCTCGTGAGCTGTAAAGCCACGACAAGGCACCAACCTCTTTACAGGCCATTCATACACCTTTCATACGTGTGACACATACAAAACCATTCACACCGCCAGCCGCGGGCCCATCACATTACAACACTCACACCAGCAGATAGCGCCATTCAAGGGCCCATCACTTTCACAAGCCCACATTCCTGACACAGCAACCACACAAGCTGATGGATTGCGTGAGTGGCGCTCAGCTAGCAGTGTGTGTAGTGACCAGCAGCAAGTCACTACTCACACACCGCCAGCCGAGCGCCAGTCCACGCACACCGCCAGCCAAGCACCAGTCCACGCACACCGCCAGCCAAGCGCCAGTCCACGCACACCGCCAGCCAAGCGACAGTCCACGCACACCGCCAGCCAAGCGCCAGTTTACGCACACAGCCAGCCAAGAGCCAGTCCACGCACACCGCCAGCCAAGCGCCAATCCACGCACACCGCCAGCCAAGCGCCAATCCACGCACACCGCCAGCCAAGCGCCAATCCACGCACACCGCCAGCCAAGCGCCAATCCACGCACACCGCCAGCCAAGCGCCAGTCCACGCACACCGCCAGCCAAGCACCAGCCTACACACACCGCCATCACATTTAGGATTTTTTTATACAAAAAATAAAACACAAACAAATTGCAAATAGATACAAATCTACTAACACAAAATCTGAAACTAAATACATTGCACTAATGCCAACCTTGAAACAGAATAAAATATTTTAAACAATACAGACCAGGCAGTTCACTTTACCACTCATGGAAGCTCCCAAAAATTCTTTTGCGTGTGGTACGCTCTAAAACAAGCAGGCACACACAGCCCAGGGTTAGAAGGACACTCGGGGCAGTACATACGAGTCTCCTTCCGCATACCTCTTCGCCAACAGACTCTACATCTCCTAGTGGGAAAGTCTTTCGAGGGTGTGGGAGAAATGTAATCAGGAAAGTGGCGATCTTTCAATCTAGCCACATCCTCCACCACTCCAACTCTAGGAACACTTGCCTGTTCCACAACAACAAGGCTGCCTATCACAGACTGCTGAAACTGAACAAAAGTCAACTTTGACGCAGGAGAACACTCCTTGAACACAACAAAAGCATTGAAAGTTGCTAAATTGAAGAGATGGATGGCCAACTTCTTATACCAAACGTAAGCCTTACGAATAGCAGTGTAAGGTTCCAACCTCTGATCTACTCTGTCAACACCACCCATGTGCTTATTGTAGTCTAAAATGCACACAGGTTTGCGCACTTCAGCAGTCTGACCCCAAACAGCCACAGGTGAAGTACTCTCATCATGGATGGTAGTCAGCATGTACACATCCCTCCTGTCCACAAATTTCACAGCTAGTAGTTCATCACTACGCAAGGAACTGCACTGTCCCCTCTGAATTTTTTTGCAAACAAGCTCTTTTGGATAACCTTTACGGTTAGAGCGGATTGTGCCACAAGCAAAAGTGTCCACTTTGAACAATTCCTTAAACAATTGCACAGCAGTGTAGAAGTTATCAATGTACAAATGGTGGCCTCTGTTAAACAGTCCTCTAGCAAGTTCCCATACAATTTTCTCTGAAACTCCTACTAAAGTGGACGGACAACCAGGGGGTCAATAGTGGAATCCCTACCAGTGTACACACGGAAATTATAAACATATCCTGTCCTACTCTCAGACAACATATACAGCTTAATTCCATAGCGTGCCCTCTTGCTAGGGATGTACTGCCTAAAAACCAAACGGCCCTTGAACAAGACCAAAGACTCATCAATAGATATTTCTTTCCCTGGAGTATAGATCTCTGAAAATCGATCTACAAAGTGATCAAGAACAGGCCGAATCTTAAAAAGACGGTAACAGTCAGGGTGATCTCGTGACAACGCCAAAGAATTATCAACAAAATGCAGCATCCGTAGCAAAAGTAAATACCGATCACGAGTCATAACTGCAGGAAATATGGCCGTTGCCATCAAGGGACTGGTAGACCAATATGAAGCCATGGATGGCTTCCTTATGAAACCCATCAATAAAGTCAAACCCAAAAACTTCTTCATCTCTTCCAGATTTGTGGGAGTCCACCGGGTAGCTCTAGAGTGGGGCCTAAGTTTGTCACTGTTGTCCCTCAAAAACTGTTCAGCATACAAATTAGTCTGCTCAACAATCTCACCCAAAAATACATCATCCATAAACAACTGAAAAAACTGTATAGGTAAAAAATGTTCACATTCTACTCTACACCCTGCATCACCACTAAAGGCAGGCAACACCGGCTGCACCATGTTTGGATCAACCCAGAGTCCAGCACTTCCAGTAGGAAGCCTAGCAGCCTCAGGCTGCAATCCAGATGCCTCTTGCACCATCGGCACAGCAGTATCCTCCTCTAAAACAGGCACTTCATCCGCACTGAGAGTACCTTCATCATCCGATGATTCCATCTGGAGAGAAAACTCACTGCCTGAATCTTCCCCTCCCTCCTCTCCCTCCTCTCCCTCAGACGCACTGTCAGTCTCATAATCCTGCTCAGAGGAAGATTCAAGAAGCATACCAACCACCTGCTGAGCAGTCATTCTACGGCTAGCCATAATGCTTACTAATAAAGGTAACTTGTCAAACAAGTCAACAACAACAAACACTTTGTAAAATAAGTAATAAACAAAATGCACCCTTATCAGAAATACCTATATACTACAAAACGATACCACTCCCTTGCCAGAAGCAGCTAAAGTCACCACCACCTACTCTGCACAGACACAGTATGGATCAACAATATCCCACTAAAAAAGAAAGAGAAAAGAAAATTACACATACGACAATGCAAAACACATCGCAAAGATTTTCATGCTCAAAACACTAAGTAAATATGCTGCCATTATGACACCACTTACAAAATAATTCATTCATACATGACAATAATACTCATTTGGAGTAAATACAACAAAAATGTTTTTCTTACCAAAAAAATGCAACTACGCAAAACTGCAGAACAACCACTGTCGAAACCGCAAACAGGAATCAAAAGCTTTACACTAGAATAAAAAGGAGAAAAAAACATTACAATCACATATGCAAATAATGCACCAGTCCACACACAATCCACCAGCCAAGCTATGGGGTAGGTGGACCTAAGAGTATAAATAAAATATTCACCCCCGTAAAAGGGGAGCAACCCTTGCCCTTGAGGCCACTCCCCAACACAAAAATTAAAAAAACCCTGGTGTCTAGTGGCTTCTGCCCCCCTTGGGGGCAGATGGGCCTAAAAACATACTGCTATTCTGCCACCCAAAGAGGGCAGAAATGGCCACAATCATCCTCCCATAAAGGGGAGCGACCCTTGTCCATGGTGCCGCTCCCCAACATAAAAAAAAACCCCTGGTGGCCTAGTGGCCATACAAAAAAAAAATGAGCCGATCTGCCCACCCAGGGGGGCAGAAACGGCCAAATTAATGTTCCCCAAAGGGGAGCGACCCTTGCCCAAGGGGCCACTCCCCACAAACAAATCCCTGGTGGTCTAGTGGGCCAGTAATTGTTGTTGTCGGCTGACAACACTAGAACTCTCCTTCAACACATGCTCTGAGTCGGGGAGAGGCTGAGCAGGTGGTGTTTAGGGCAGGCCCACCTCTCACATTAGCCGAGCAGTGTCACTATGACCCGTTCTGCATCATCGAGAGCTCCTCACCACAAGCATCGTGACTGGGGACGGACTGACTGACTTGGCTACTGTACAGCAGCTGAGTGTATGCAGTTGGCTGAACCAGTGAGTGTAACAGACACAGAGACACTTCTCAAGGACATCGGCAGCTGCATTACTTTTTCTTCCCCACTTAGGAGCAGCAGTGTAGTGTTGTGACTTTACTAGACACAAGGCCTTCTAGGATGGTGGTTCTCTGACTGTTGTTAAACAATTATGGACAAACCCAATCTATGTGTGGCACAATCACTAGTAGGCAGTGTTTGGAACCCACTGGGTTTGTTAAAAGACCCTCACACACCAACCTGGTTGGTGTCATGCTTCATCATTGGGGTCCCAACCGGGTGGCCGAATGCCCCCGGTTGTGCTGCGACGCCTGATTACAGCGGAGCTGGTGTGGTGCAAAAATGTGATGTGAAGTCAATTAAAAATATCTCTGAGAATCCTTGCCTCTCTATTTTTATTACTGGCGGCTCAGGATATGATTAAAAATGATGTGTGATGCAACTAAAAAAGAAGTAATTATCTTGTAGTTGACTATGTGATGGGTCTACATGTTTCAGCCCGCAGGAGAATGTAGGAGGGGCTTTCTTCAGGACCGTGAGAAGTGGTGAGTGGCAAAAAATGTAGTGCCACGTGAGAAGTGAAAACAATAAAAATTAGTACCTACACACGCGCTAAGGTGTGTGGACTGCGTGTCTACGTGCTTGCGGACACGTATGATAAAGGACACTGTGGTCGAGTTTAAATAGCTGATCGGGGCTCGGGAGGAGTTTGCTCCTCTGTCAGACTTTGGTATGAGAGCGTAACCCGCCAAGAACCTGTTGTGGTCTCCCGTCGTCCCGGATGACTGTGTCTGCCACCTGAGTCCCTGTCCCCTCTCTGGATACATAAGTTCTTTGCTTTTGTTTTTATGCATCCTCATGTACAGCGATGTTTTGTAATTCCTTTTCTTCTCCTTTGTGTATGTAAAGCGCTCTGATACCCACAGGTCTAGCTAGCGCTATATAAAACTTTATAAAAAGGTATTATTAAATTAAGGCTACCACAATAATGTCACACTGAGGAGGGGTTAAATATCCCTGTTGAAAGCACTCGACTGTACCAATGATGCAACGCATATTCCCAAAACTACCATTCAGTTACAAGGGCACTAGATTTCTGGTGATATGCAGCAGGTTTAAGATTTTCTTAGCGTTTCTTGTTGTTCAAATGGGTTTCATTTCTGATATTTATTTAGGTTTTCACCGTCTTTACTGCTTGATTTTGCTCGCAAAAAAGTGTCACTCATAGTGGTTGAAATGTCACTCATAATTACACTGATTATATGCAATGAACACACATTGCAACCTGAAAACTTAGCAGCTGTGTAAATCAGCGTAAATCATTGCCCCAAAAGGGGGAGCAACCCTTGCCTAAGGGGCCGCTCCACCCAAACTGTTGTCCATTTAAAAAAAAAAAAAAAAAAACCCTGGCGTCTAGTGGGCATTCCTGCTGCACGATCGCACGATCATGCAGCAGGAATGCACAAAAGAGGCATCGGGGGAAAGGAAAACCCTTTCCTTTCCCCCGATGCCTCTTTCGTTTGAATGCCCCCCTCCCCAGAGCCAAAACTTACCTCTTTCTTCCGCGACGCGCTGAAAGCAAATGGCTTCCAGCGCGTCGTGGAAGAAAGGGAAACCTCCAATGACGTCAGCGCGCCTCGCGCGCTGACTTCATTGATGACGTCTGCGGGGGCGGGGGGAGGCAGGGGAAGGGCTTCCCCTGCCTTCCCCGGTGAAAACAGCCATATCGGCGTCCCACGGGGGAGCGCCAGCGCTACCCCCGTGGGTGGGTGCCATGACGAGCTGGACTCGTC
This sequence comes from Calotriton arnoldi, assembly GCA_963921515.1. Lineage (NCBI taxonomy): Eukaryota > Metazoa > Chordata > Amphibia > Caudata > Salamandridae > Calotriton > Calotriton arnoldi. The sequence goes on from CAWUFW010003590.1 coordinate 183,591, forward strand.
ATGAGCACACGCCCACTGTGTGCCATGACGAGTCCAGCTCGTCATGAGCACTGAAGGGGTTAAGGATCTCTCTACCTCATCATCATGTCCTAAACCAAATCTATAACTCTGTATGAAACTCATCTCTCTTTCTCTATTTCACATATGACTTTCTGTTTTTGCTCAACACCACATTTCTCTTTCTGCTCTTTACCCCTCTCTATCTTTCTCTTTTATGCACTACTCTCTTTCCCTGATCCATTGTTTTCTATAATTCTTCTTATTTTTTTTCTCTCTCTACCATGTGTCTGTTTGTTTTTCCATCAGTTTGTCAGTCAACCTCTACATCTTGCTGCCTTTACCTCTCTCTAAATCACATTTTTCTACATTACCTCTCTCTCTACCTCACCTCTCAGAGTAGTAGAATAGCCTTTAGTCAATTTTGTAACAAAAACCATAAAAACACACGCTTCATATTATCATCTACAATCAATTACAATCAATTCAATTTATACATACAATTATTTAAAAGGCCATCTATTACATACATATAAATAAATAAATAAAAAATGCAAAACGTTTCAAGCATAAGAGACTTATTTATCATTAAGGTATCCAAATTTGAAATGATCACAAGAGCAGTCAATTAAAAAATAGTAAAATATGTCCTAAAATAATTTATTATGGGACTGAAGTGCATGAAAAAGCTCTGGTTCTCGAATTAATTCAGAGAAATCAGCCACTAAGTTCTATGTCATGTCTTAACAAGTATTTACATTTAACATTTAAGACGCTACGCTTACAGCAAGTAATCTCAGAGTGCTGCTTCTCTCTTCATTTCCTTCTCCCAATCTCTCTCTCTCTGTCTACCTCTATACTGCATCTGAAAACCATAGCTATTGCTTTACCTCTTTTTATCTACCTACATCTTCCTCCTTCCATCTCTCTTTATCTTCCCTTCAGGCTACCTCAGCTACACTGTTTACATTACTTCACTCCCTAACTCTTCTCTATCTTTACCCCGTTCTCCCTCTACTTCATATCCCTCTTTATACTGTTCTCATTATGTCTTTGTCTATCTCTTGCATCTTGACCAATCCTATTTCTCTTACACCATCAAAGTCATCGGCAATGGTCTAGCCAGAGAAGTGCACATATAAAAAGAGGAGAAAAGTGAAAGAGCTTGGGAAGAGAAATTAGGAGAAAGTTATTAGATTTTTACCAGTGGAATATTTTGTTCAAGTTCAGCTACAGCAGGGGCCAGAACTGGTCATGGGAGGGGTAGGAGCTGCTTAGTGCACACATGTAACTTACCCAGTGGGCTTCAAGGTATTGAACTTGACAACACAGAGATCCACACAGAATTATCCCCTACTACAACAGTGTTTTTATCAAGCAAACCTCTTTCTCAACCTGAAATATCCCACTGTACAGTTAGGATGTTGATAACTCAGCCGAGAAGGGGCCCTCAATCACTCAGGTACTAGGGACTGAAGCGTGGGGATCCTCAACTCAAGGAGGCATGGAATAGTTTGGGCTCTATTTGTATCAAAAAGGGATGGAAACTATTATTACAGTCGAGCAAGAGAACCCAGCCTCATCTACAAGTGATACTTCCCCAATATTAGTAAATGTCTCATTTGGAACAGCCAGGTCTTTGGACATTGCAGACATTGAAGATACTGCAGAGGGTACACCATTCCCAGATGAGCAGCTATAGTATGCTTTACATATGCTAGACCTCACAAGTACCAATGAGATCTACAGAATTCCTGTACCATGTTCAAACCGATTTTCTACACTCTATGTATAAGATCACAATGATATAAAAGAAGAGGGCAGCCTCTAGGTGGTACACAAGTCATTAAATAAAGAACTATATGCACTCATAACTTTGAGGCCTCCTTCTAGCAGTGTAGACCTGACTGGCACCAACTCAGAGAACTGTGCTGAATCTGACAGCTCACATGCATCTTATGCATCTGTCTACTATATCAAATAAATGTTCAGAAGCACCTTGAAGGAGATTAAAGTCATCAACAGAACCCAAACGGAACAGACAACACAAATTGAAGACCTAACTAAGAAGTTGGAAACCCTTGATGAAGTTATAAGGAAGGGCAAGAGGAGATGCAAGGTCAGATGTCCTGACATGAGCATCAAGTGAAAACCAGTGTAGACCAATCTAAACAGCATTTGAATGTCTTGTCAAAAAATGTGAAAACCTATAGAACTGGTTTAAAGGCTCCTATCTACGAGTAATTAGTGTCACTATACTATATACTATATATATACTATACACTATACTATTTCAGTAAGACTCTGCATTTGGACAACCTAAACATCAAAACTGTGCGGGATTGAGTTCAAGCACACCATCAGGATATGTTGGCCTTAGTCCTGGCTAGTTCACAGTGTACCATCTGGACCTCTAAACCTTACAATGTACCGAATGGTATGTGCAACCTTAGAACATGACAACCCTGATTCTACAAGGAAATTGTGAAAACAGATCTAACCCTTTTGTGAGTAACTCAGGCATGCCCAAAGGAAAACACAAGAAATACTCAAATTGGCTTTTCAAACATTGATTAAAATATGCGTACGGCAATGATTGATAGAAGGAAACAACAGATTAATTAGCATTACAAAAATGGTAAAGAAAATAGACAGTTCAACCATTGTGCTGCTACATTGATTATATGAATACATATAATTGCATCTATACTCTTACCTAGCACTTTCTATGCTAATATGCATAGGTTGTAAGGATCTGCCAGACTGCCCCAAAGTGGTCTAAATACCCATCACCTGTGGGTATGTATCATCTGGCAGCCCATCTCAGGCATAGAGCAGGCCACCGTCCTTCTCAGGATGGTAACAGGATTCAGCTGGGCTGGAATTCCGGCAAGGAGCAACCTCGACAGTGCAAGCAAAATGTGCCACTACCCAAACAAAAGGTTGGGAGCCTTTTTATAATAAGCTTCACCCATACTTTCTATACTGGAGTTTTAGTTTGGCTGTTATTGTTTATTCTGCTCTCGCAGAGCTGTCGCCAAACAGACAACAACAAGCAATGACATTTTGGGCAGTGAACTTAGTCCTTGTACAGAATGTTCAAGGGCCTGATAATATGCCTACGAAGAAGTGTGAATGTAGGCAAACCTACTACTGAGAAAATTATCTCATACAGGTGCGCAAGGAAATGTGTGTCAAAAATCACCGTTCAAAAAGGTGTCAACTTTAAGCATGAGCGTGTAAAATGGCGGTGTTCTGTGCCCAGGGCCTATGGAACCACACAACACCCACTCCTTGTTTGTGAGGCAACCAAAAAAGCGTCACAAATCAGGTGATAAAACATAAGTCACTAAAGCTTAAAAGACTTCAAAGGACAGTGCTGCTTATAGTAAAATCAGAATGAAAGCCTAAAACATTTTTAAAAATGACTTTAAAAAGTGCATAAATTGCTGTGTATAAAAGCAATTGTGCAGGTAAAATTTGACTTGCTTGAAACTGCCTGATTGTTTAAATGTTCCGAGAAGCAACGTTGATGTTCCTAGCTGCCGCAGATGATGTTTCTGTTGGCACCCCTCTCACAAGTTCCAATGAAAAAACATGGTCCAATCCATTCAGGAGCCGATAAAGGTGTAACAGCCAATGGTGCCCATACTGAGGACGAGCCAGGATCCGGAAATCCAGGAGCAGAGGCATCCAGGGAAGGCTTGTAATCCATATTTTGCAGCAACAGCAATTGCACAGGGCAACTTGCAAGTGAATTCTCAGCAGACCCACCAGCAGTTCTATATGCAAAGATTGGACCGGTAGCATTCCAAGGCATACATCCAGGGCACACTCGATAGTGCACAGCAAACAGAGGAACACAGGCTGCACGCAATGTAACCAGATGAGTTCCTGAAGCAAGGGTGCGCCAAAATACTGTATCATCTTTTCACAACACAGTAGCACATGTGACAGTGCTATCCCCCTTTTGGCCATGTGACGGTACATCCATTGCGGAGCAGAAAACACAAAAGCGCTATCCCGACAAGTAGAAACAGAACAAGTGGTATGCCTCCAAAAATGTTTTGAAGCAGGGAGTAAATGAAGGATGGAACTACTCCAAGCACATTTTAGAAGGTGCTAACAAACTGGGACCCAATCGTTTTAAAAAAGTGTATTATTCCTGCAGTATTTGAGGCATTAAAAATGTGGTGCACAAGCTCTCCAAAATGTTGTGGGAGGTTGGTGCGTAGTTACGGCAGGATTTAAGAAGAAAACCTAACAACTTGGAAATCAAACGTTAAAGAAACTTCATTCTGAAACAATAGGCTTTCAGTCTGCTCAAACCATCAAAGTTCACATTTGAAATGGAAATTGAAGGCCAAATTGTCACTTCCCTAACTGTACTCAAGGGCAAGTGGAAAAAGTACTTGTGTACAACAGGTCACGACCTGAGAGCCGTCACCACATAAGGTACTCCTGGTTTCATCCCACATCAGCCTTGGTCGTTCAACATCAAATAGCTTCTGTTGGAAAGTAATCTGAATGCCAGACGATTCACAGCAGCTAGGGAACCCTTCAGATAACAGGACAAGTTTAGCCTTGGATGCATGTTCCATAGAGTATGACTTCCCCGCAAACCAGAGAAAAGCCTAAAGTGTTCTTGCAGTCTGTACCACCAAGAAAAACCTTAGTACCCCCATTTCTACACTAGTAAGTGAAAGGTAGGACCCATGCCGCATGTACACATCTCTCCCCTAGCGCTTTATATCTGGCTACTTGATAGTGTTGTAAGCAGTTTTGAAAGTGAAAGGTTGAAACTTGCAGAGAAATAAACCCATGCATTATGCAATCAGCTAATGGTGTCTCTGCTTCAGTGAATGGAAATTTCTCTAGTTTTTCAATGTGTAATATTGTATATGTTGCCTCATTTCATGCCATGGTTTTCTGTTCATTTGTCAAATTGAATGGTAGAATAGACTTGTGGCATTTAAATGCTTCCATCAAATGCCACTGTTCTGCAAAATCCAGCTCAAAAGCATGATAGATCTAAGCTGTGTTTGTCCATGTTGTAAAAGGGACATGTCACTCTGTATGTCATTAGCAGATGGCACAATGTTACTCAGAGAATAAATCATAGTGTATAATGTAGTCATACCTTTGTTGACTATTTCTGGAGCCTTTTCCAAATTTGCTCTGTCAATTTCACGTATCTGTTCAGCAGCATCCTGTGGTGAAACCTTCCATACTTCATTGTATATTGCATACAAAAAGCACTTTTGACGAGCCTTTCTAGGATCTAGCAAGAATTCCTGTAAATATGTGTCATCAGAAAGGAGAGACGTGTTTTTTCACCTCATCTAATGTTTTAGTCAATCTAGACATAACTTTACAACGCTATATGTTGTTACCACCACCGAGTGTTGTGTCTGGGCAAAACGTGGTTCTGGCCTGTTTATCCTGAAATCCATCATGTTGTTGGGAAAACGTGCATGACATCCATTAGTATATAATGGCTACACTAGCCAGTTCTCCGGACTGCAATGTGAAGAATTGTATGTACTATTCTTCAGCAAGTTGTTGAATTCTTCCTCCGTGGAATTTGTGAATTGCTGCCAATTCTCAAAATGTGCAAATGTGGGAATATTTGGTGTGTTCATATCATTTATCTTAGCTAGACCAAGACAGGACATTTGCTGCACAGTTTTGTTCAGGAAAATCATTTGTCTTGGCATATGGCATGCTCTAAACAAAGCCTCATTGCCCTTAACTTGCCAGTCTTTAGCTCCCCAGACAGTTTTTAAATTAACAGTGTCCTTCCAAAAGTCATACCCTTGTATTGACAACTGGGAAATTAAGGGGGCTGAATACATTACCATTGTGTTAATAGCATATTCTTCTTTGCTTGTGAGGGAGCAGTTTATAGTAATAAGACTCTGGGTGTATGGGGTTGTGTCCAGAAAAATATGCTAACTTCTCTGCAAAAGTCTTGGAGCTACCCACTGTTTGTGTAGGGCAGTGATCCTATTGTGTGTAATTAAATATTGCATGTGGAGTACTTGCTTTGTGTAAGAGATGCTGCCAGGAGTGATAACATCACTAAGAGAAATTTAAAAAACATATGGAATCTGTAAAGTCTCTGTCAGTCCAAAGATATCATAGGGTACCTTATCCCAAACAATTCCATTAATTACGTTATATGCTGAAAAATGAGGCTTCAACACCTTTGTTACCAGTTCAACAGCTTAGCGTTCCGTGAGATAGTGTCCATTCAGAAGAAAAAAGAAGAATGTCACAAAACCAATCCAAAGAAAAAGGAATAACAAAAAAATGGAAATTCAAATGTCGATCAAGAAGGAACAAAGTATGTCTTTTTGAGTCAAATTATAAATGCATGCGTTTCATGCGGTGGTATGCCTGACAAATCTGAAGAAAAGTCATCAATGTCAGCAAAATAGCCTGATGCAGTTTGTGCGAACGTAGGGGGCTCATTAAGCTGTGTAGAACTAGTAGTCAACTCCAATGGTGGTGTATAATAAACAACTTTGTTGTTTGCTTGTGTTGTAGAAATCTGTGAATTTGCACACAGTGGTTATGTTGTATTGGTAGTGGTGATTAGAAGTAGCAAAACCTCTGAGTCCGATGTCCCCTACCGGTTGAAGAAACTTCAGAGTTGGTTAAAGCTTGTAACAGGATTTCCTGTAAGGCAGCGAGAGGAGGCAGGTGGGGCGTGGCTAAGTCAGCCAAGATGGCGGACATAACTTCGTAGTGCACTGGCTGCTCACCCGACAATTGCTCCCGGTCGTTGCTGGTAGCATGACAGGGAGACACAGAAGCACGACTCCCTGCATCCTGCTGCCCATTAATCAGCACACTGGAGCCAGCCCGGGAGACATCTGATGATGGGAGGCCCACACGCCTCATGTCAGCTGGCAAAATGGTGGCAGTCACTAGAGCAGGCTGCGGGTCAGGGGCAAAGATCATGGCCCCCTGATCAGAAACTGGAACACGCCAGGAGGTGTCATCACTGGACAGGAGGTTGGAGCCCTGAGCACCCTGCACCTGGGCCCCACGCTGTGCTGACTTGCCTGTCCCAGTGCCATTTATTGAGGCACGTGCGGGGGAATACAGACCCTTGGTGGCTGGTTGCGACAGCAGGGAGCCCCAAGCACACCGACTGGCAGCGTCTCCTGGCCAATGACCACAGACCCAGGGATGCAACTAAGCTCCCACAGAGACAGGAGGTGAGAGGCAATGCCAGCAGGTGCTGGGAACCCAGTGAAAGGAAGCACCCCGCGTAGCCCAGGGTCAGTGCCATAATTGAGGCACAACAGTGGGGACAGAGACCGGTGTGACTGAGGCGGGGCCCGCGCAACACGTTCAATCCCTTTTTCACCCCTATAACCACCCGACTCCACTGCAGGCCCTGCCTCCCTGGGAACTCTTCTGCGCAGGTCATTGATTCCAGGCAGAGAGAGAGAAGCTGTGCTGCCACAGAGGGAGGCCCTTGGTCAGCTGATGGGAGACTCCTACTTTGCCACCTCACCCAGTGCAGACAGTGCACTGTGCCATCCTCGAGGCATCCTCGAAACCCAGGGCATGGAGTGGCAGTGGCAGGGGGGTCTCCTGATGGTCGTTATTGCCCAGTGAGCAGGCCCCCAGCCCATGCCACAACTGAGACTGAAGTTCGGAGGCTTTGGAGAACCCTTTTCCCCTCACGCTGTACCTCCCCTCTCAGCGCCTAACATCATTGCAGGATGCTTGGCAGCCTACCTGAGGCGGCAGTGACCCTGGGTAAAAAACACTGAGCAGACCGTGGGCCCTGGGCAATGATACAGGGGGAGGCCCATGACCAACAGCCCTTCAGAGTGTGGGGCACCAGACAGTGGAAAACCTTTGCCTCGCCAATGCCGCCCAGCACAGCCAGTACACCGGAGCCATGATCAAGGCGCATGCGCGACACAGGGTGAGGAACGGCTCTGGAGGGTGGTGGTCACTGACGACTAAAGTTATCTCCCATCAGGGCCGACCCATGTGGGTGTGCAGGGCATGGAGGGGTCCTTCCACCTGTGCTGTGCCTCATTTCGCAGCGCCCAACACAATTGAAAAACACTCAGCGCCCAGGACAGCATCGACAGGCATAGGAACTTAGTGGTTGGTCCTGTCCTCAGAGCCATGTGACGGTGCTGAGGGGGAGAGAGGGACACAAGGAGAGTGGGGCAGAGGCCGGCGGACCAGTAGAGTCATCAACCCATCATAACTGAGAAACGCAGGAGACCTACCAGGCTATAAAAAAGTTGACGAGGCTTGTGTTGCCCCGCTCACCACTTGCCACGCCTATTCGGCATATGCGAGAGGCGCCTTGGTCTGGGTGAGTCCTCTTTCAAGAAACAAGTGTGACCATTAATGGGGAGGGCGGCTATGTGCGCCTCTAGTGCTGCTTGGATGGCCGACTGCTCCTCCTTGGTAGCACCTACGCATCTAACTCTGACCAGGGGGCCTTCTGGGATTCCCTCTCCGTCAAGCCCGCCCATAACACCACAGTGCTGTGGGTGCTAGGCGGAGACTGTAATTCTGTGCTTTATCTGACCGGTACTGGATAGATCAATCCTCCATGTTCGCCCTCCTCCCTACGCACACATGTGGACCACTTTCGAAGCTGGACACTCCACTGGTCACTAACGGACGAGTGGTGGTCCAGCATCTAGGAGCCTGACTATATTCCTTTCACTCCATCCCACACAACCTGAGAGTGCGGCTCGATCGATTACTCTGCTGTGCTTCACTAGTACCCTTGCTTCAACACATAGACTACCTGGGATGAGTAGTACCTGAGGACGATGCAAACGTCATGGATTTTAAATGGACACGGTCCCCCCCCACTTCAATTGGGAAATAACCACACAATTGTTTAGAAGACCCAGTGTTTCAGGTGGAGCAGGGGGGGGCCATGACCGGCAGTATTTCTCTGGGAACCACAACATGGCCTCCTCCCGGATGCTGGAATGGGATGCCTTTAAACTGGTAATGCACAGAACTTATATCCAGCAGATCTCTGGGGTTCACAGGATCTTAGAGAGAGACATAGCCGCAGCTGAATGCGCCCTGGAGGAGGTTAGCAAAGCGGCAGACACTGACCACATGCTTGCCACATGGCTCGTAGGCATGAAAACACCTATGCTGCCCTCTTAGAGGTCCTACGCCATTATAACTTCACAGCCCACGTGGCAAAAGTCCATCGTGAGGGAAATAAATTAGGCAGACTCCTGACCTGGCTCTGCCAGCGGGAGTCTGAGACCCGTCCCATCACAGAAGTTGTCAAATTAGCGGGCATTACAGTTTGCACGCAGACTGACATACTGCAAGCCTTCTACGACTATTATTCAACCATCTATAGGGCCCCACATGACTCATCGCCTGATCTTGTCACCGCATTCCTAGCGGGGATAGATCTCCCAAGCATTCCAGCCTCCACAAGGCGATCTCTGGAAGCGGAGATTACACCTACTGATGTGAAGCAGGCAATCCGTGACCTGGCCCGTAACCAGGCACCAGGACTAGATGGGCTGCCCTTGGAGTGTTACAGCACCTTTTCCTTCCTCCTGGTGCTGCGCTTGGCAGAAATGTATAATGCGGCCTTAAACACAGACGAGCTCCCTCACTCCCTTCAAGAGTCCCTTTTGGTTTCCCTTCTTAAGCCAAGCAGAGACCTCCTACTGCTAGCCTCATGTAGGCTCATCGCCATCCTCAGATCCAAATACAATATCCTGGGTAAAATCCTAGCCGATCAGTATGCCCAGATCCTCCGGGAGCTGGTATATGCAAATCAAAATGACTTAGTCCCTGGACGCAGAAGTTCAAAAAATATTTGTTGCCTCTTTCACGTTCAGGACCAGGTGCATGGGTGGTTCCCACGTTTGGCTTGTCTTATCCTTGATCTGGAGAAGACATTTTGACACCCTATCATGGCACTACCTGTTCACAGTGCTCACCCGCATGGGGATTGGACCCCGGCTACTTAACTGGACCAGATTACTGTACTCCAGGCTGACATCCTGGGTCAGCCTAGGTCGACTTGTCTCGGTCTCCTTCCTGGTCAACCGGGCCACGAGACAGGGTTGCCCACTCTCCCTCTTGCTGTACGCACTGACCATGGAGCCACTCCCCGTGCAGCTTCTTAGGAAGGGTCGTGAGTGGGGCATTCCACTCGCAAGTACAACATATGCAGTATCTTTCTCTGCTGATGATCTACTTTTATATATATGAGACACAGCAACCTCCGCAAGGCCCTGGCTGGAATCCAAACTCAGGTACATTTCTGGCAATCTTTCACCTGACCCCCATATGTAAGATCACTTTAGCGAAGATGGTCATCTTGCCTCAGGTTTTATATTTAGAAAATATCCCAGTTATACCAGCACGCTCCTCCTTCATGTAACTAGACTCCAAATTATACACACTCATATATGGTTCTGGGTGCAGACGTATTGCTCTGGCTAAGCTGCAGCTGCTGCTGTCCTAGAGAGGCTTGGGGGCCACATGCTTTGAGGCATACTTCCTAAAAGGCACAATTACAGTGGCTGTCCCACTGGACAGCAGAACGCTACCTAAATGAAACCAGTACTGGCACTGGACCCCTCCTAATTCCTATGATCCAATGCCTACTCCTACCAAAAACATAACTCACAGATCCTTGGCCTTTCCAAATGGTAGCAAAGGCTTGCATGACTAGAATATATCAACTATGCACAGCAATCCCACTCTATGCTCCAAATCTGCCGTCCATAGGCCTCGCTCATAACCCCAGTTACCATACCGCAGGAGAGTTAAGGGTCTGGACTGACCACTTGGTGCTTACGACAGGTGACCATTTTGCAGAGGGTTATCTTCTCCCCTTAGGCCAACTGGCCAAAGAGAACAATCTCCCCCCTGGGCAGCTCCTTTTACACAGGCAACTCAGTAATACATGTCGCACCGGCTGGAACCTTTCGGAGTGGGAACCCACGACGCACCCAGTACTCCAGACCCTCTTGACAATGGGTGCTGATTGGCACCCGATTACCTGGCTTTACAAAACCATACAAGAGCTGATGGCCACTCCCCCCACAATGCTGCGCCAAAAGTGGTTGGATGAATTTGGGAGGGTACTGCATGATAAGGAATGGGAACAGGCCCTGGAGTTCCCCAAAAGGTTTTCTCACAATTGATGCTTCAAAAATATACAGTTCTTCATTCTGCATAGGGCCTACCTGACCCCAGCTAGACTTCACTGCCACTTCCTGAGTCACAGTTTGAGCACCCACACTGCTAAGTTCCTAATGCGGACCTCATGCATATGCTGTGGTCCTGTTTGGCCCTCCAGGAGTACTGGTGCTTAACACACACACCATACTACGTGCGGTCACAGTTATCAGACATCCACACACGGCAAGCATGCTCTCAGAGGATCTATAAGCACAAGAAACAACTGAAAATACGAGCCCGCTTTGTGTACCTGGCACTACTACTAGCCATCAGCCACGGCCTGTGCAGGTAAGAGCGGTGGGGCGGTGGGGCTAGGTGAGTGGGGATTTTGACGGACGATAACGAGGGAAAATTAATTATTAATTTAATTTTCCCTCATTATCGTCCTACCGAAATCTCCCTCAACCAGGCCCCACCCGGCCCCACCGCCCCACCGTGGCTGCTAGGCATGTGCATGCTCACACGTCATTGGCACTCCCCAGCGGCTCCTCAGGTAGGGGCATGGAGACGGGCAGTACATAAGTAGAGTGCAGCTGAGGAAGAAGCACTCCGCTACATGGAAGTTTGTCAGCAACCCAAATCTCCCAGTGGGCCATCCTTCTTCAACATTTCCTGCAGGAGGCGGGATACCATGACTTCCCTCATGAAGCACAGAGTCCCCACCAAACACGCAGTAAGTACCACCCCGAACAGAGCTGCACACATTAGCACATGCTTGTAATATGCCCCTTCCCAACTCTACACACCTCCAGTATATCAGACCACTTGTCCATGGGCTCCCTGTCCCTGCCCACACCCACAGACCAATGCACCATGTCATTGAACTCAACCCACCCGCCATCCCTCACCTTAACATCCTTGTTTCTCCTTAGTTACACTACAATGACTCTTATCACAGGAGACCAATTGAACTTAACATTCTGGATTCCGTGCACTTGAAAGCATTCATGAATATCACACGCACCCGTTTGCCAATTGTATGCCTATTTGGATGCTTCTTTCTTTTTCATGCATGCTGAAACAATGTGCTGTAAGTTGTCGTGAAATACTGTTGGTAATGTTGGAAAACTTAATAAAGATATTTTTAAGAAAAAGAAAAAGTGAGCTGTGGCAGGTAACTACCCTCATGGTCCACTATGTAGAACCGGCCACATGGTGTGATGTGATGAGATCTATAGACATAAATCTCTTGTGTTTTCTACCAGCAAGTGGCAGTAAAAGTACAGTTCTGGTACCTTCAACAGCCAGGACCGGCACAGCCACTCTGTAGGATAGGCCCAAACACCTTTTTATCCACAATCTCCTCCCGCACTAGATCACCGATCTATGGAATCCAGCTAGGAGTTGCTGGTATTGCCTGCACTTCGACAGTGCCAGAATGTTTTTGTAACTAGTTCCTTTGGTCGTTTCACAAGTCGTTCAGTTGCTGCAGGACATCCAAACGTTCACTGATATGAAAAGACGTTTCCATTGCCCCTGTACAAGGACTGTCAAGGTCTGAAACTTACATTTTAACCCCAAATAGGAAGTTTGACCACTCAAGGATATTCTTAGCAGATTGTTTAAGGCTCTTTGTACCCCATACAGGTGGTAGACCCAACTGTGACCATAACCTAATACTCTACCTGTTAAAGACTGCTTTAAGTCACGGTTTTCCTCTCCACGACCGAGGTTCCTTTGGGATGGTACGGCGAGGAATAGTGCACAGTCATACTCAATGTTCCCATGGTGTCTCTGTAAGCCCTAGAGGCAAACTCTGGACTCTGGTCTGAATGGAATGCGGCTACTGCATATGTGCTGATAAAGAGTTGCAAGTCTTTTTTAACAGTTTGAGTGGCAGCCGATCACTGTGGCCACACCCATAGGAATCGAGAGCAGAAATCCACTGCTAACATGATGTTTTTAAAAGAGCCATAAGAGTGTGGTGCCCCTGCAGTGGTCCAAATAAACACAAGCCAGAGGCTTGTTTGAGATCAAGAGAGATGTCTGCGGTGGGCGTGCTGTTGTGGAAACCTTTATTTGCTGACATAGGGCCTCATTTACAAGGAATTGGCACAGGGTAGCATCGCAAATCTTCTTGCATCGCTGCCCTACGCCAATGTGAAAGAGCAGGAATGCATTGCATTTCTGAAATTGGGTGCATGCCTGTCCTTTCCTCCTGTGATGGCACACATTTAGCTGCCTAGCACATCCGTAAGCACACTTGAACCATGGTGCAAGGATGTTCCTGTTGCAGGCAGGATTGCTTTTGTGCAGAAAGGAACACCTTCCTGCACAAAAACAATCCCGAGAGATGTTTTTCTCGTTCTATGTGTGCTGCATTCTGCTGCACAAATGGAAAGAGGAAAAAACGAGAAAAAATGAAATAATTTCTCCTCGTTATGCCTGCTCTGGGAGGCGTAAGGTTTTGGTGCTTCCCCATTTTTACTTGATTTTATAATACCGGGGCAGTGTCAAAATCCATTGGTGTTGCGTGGGAAACCCAGTGCAACACTCATGGAATGCCTCCTTGACGCAGAGTAAGATAATGCATTGCTTTGTGCTTCATTGCCTTACTCCATATCTATAGGCCATGAAAAGCAGCAGGGTGGCTTTCTGTCACTTCATAGATATGATTGAGAGGCCTGTGTCACTGGAGCATCCAGAAAAGTGATTCTCTGTTTGCATGGGCCTCTTGTTAATAAGCTGCATAGTGCTTTGTCTGTTTATATAGACCTGGACACCAGGAGTATTGCTGCAATAGTAAAAGGGTAGCTGCCATCCCTGCATGAGCAGATGCTAGACCCTCATGTGCTGGTAGTATTAATTCTAGCCTGCGGTCAAAATTTGCAATTACTCTATTCCCCACTCTAGAAAGATGAGCAAACGGAATATTTTGCACACTTAACTGGTAGGAGTATTTTGCTGGAAAGTCTTTCAGTAAGGGGTTGCCACAGAGTAAAGCTGTGACAGCCTTCATAATGTCTCCATCTATCCTCGTGTTGGAATGAGTCACTGCAGGGGGGGCGTGGCTTGAGCCCACGGAATGAGGGCACCGCCTCTGTGACTCCACCCCGGGATGGCGCGGGTGCAGCCAGCACTACGGCGTTTTTTCTATCCATAGAACGGAGGAACCTGCAAAGCAACCGCCAGGTATGTCAGAGGTAACCTTCGCTTGAGTTGCCTCTCTTCAGCTGCTGCCAGAAATAGTAATTTCCTGCACTACGCAGCTCACCTTAGAATGCCTCCCGCCATTTTGAGCAGCTGAAACCTTTCTCACTCACAGAGCGTTTTCCTTTCATGACCATTTAACTCCTTCATGCCTCAATTTACCAAACACTCACCTTGACTTTCACTGTAAGGATCCAAAATAAGCAGCTGTGAAACTTTTTTTTTTCTTACTTTTTGTTTTATTTCCTGCTACATAGCTGTGGAGCTATATTTACAGGGAGCTGACTTTACTTGTATAACTGAAAGTATTCTTTATGATTTTTACTGGCTCCATTCTCTCCTATATCATCAGTCACCTTTATTTATTGAAATGAGCTGCTACTCTGACTTTCATTTTTTGTTACTAATGCACAGTTTGAGTGTTTTTTGAGGTGCTGTGCTTTAACACTGCACCAACTCATTCATTCACATCACAAAGTTCATGTTTGATGAGTAACTTGACTTGCCCTCTTATTTTCTTTTATTTATGGGCAGATTAAAAACACAAAGTCTTCTCTGCAATCCTCTGCTCATAAATTTATAAATAATTCATATTTATTCTCACAACTTGCAATAATGGACGATACAGTGGTTTCTTTAGATAGAGGCACCTCCTCATCAGGTTCAAACGGGAATCCTGCTTCACTTGCAACTGGGAAAGCATCTACCAAATGCTTGAAAAAGGATCTGCCATCCCCTCCAAAATCACTTCCAACTGTCTCTATAGATCTTCTTTTGTAAGAAATACATGCTTTATGCCCTTTTATGGAAGAGACTAATGCTAAGTTACATCACCTTACGGATAGATGGATTAAGATGGAGGAAAGACTTAGCGCTGCTGAGCAAAATATTGCGTCACTTGGATCAACTACTCTCAAGATGGATGCCCTTCAATCTCAAGTGTCATCTCTCCAGAAGCAGGTTGAAGACCTTGAAAACAGAAATAGGAGAAACAACCTTTGCATATATGGTCTTCCTGAGAACTCTGAAGGCCCTAAAGCAATTCATTTCTTTAAATCATTCCTCCCAAAGGTCTTACACCTACCTCATGGTACTCTTCTTAATATACAGCGTGCCCATAGATTGGGACTACAACCTAAGATTTCTTCTTCAAGACGACCAAGAGGAGTTATCTTATATTTTTTGGAGTACACTGATCTCCTTAAACTTCTGTCTGCGGTCAGATCCATGAATCGAATGAAGTGTTTCATGGTCAGGCAATCCTACGTACTTCTCCCAGGACTATGCACAGCTGACACGCGCAGAGAGTTTCTCACCATGAGATCGGATCTTCCTTTGCTTAGAGTCCGCTTTGACCGTTTTCATCCCTGTCTGTTTAAAGTAACATACAATAACAAAACAACCACATACGAGGACCCTGTCAAGCTGAAAATCTTTCTTAATGCATGCAAGATAGACACTTTGGATACTTCCACACAATCTACTTCATAATTGACTCCTGCTTTGTTATTCTTAGGGACTTTTAAAAAAAAAGTCATACTGTGATATTCATGTATCCATATACACCTATCAATAGTATATTGTTACATTATTAGAGTTTCTATGTATTAACAATCTTTTATTTCCTTACAGGTACTAACCTCTCATTTTGTGGCCTCCCTATACCTCTTGTAGTGTGTGCTGCAGTATCCCTTGCCTTTCCCATGGAGTACGGACGTGTCATCTGTTCCATGTGGTCTTACCCACCTCCCATCCCTTCTGGAATTTTTGTAGATATGTTATTCTCTCTCTTCTAATTCATCTCACTATTATTATTCTTTTTTAAATCTCATCCGTATCTTTTTTTAGAAAAATGTTTGTACTCTCTTTTTTGCTATTTTCTCTCATTCCTTACCCCTTGTTTATTGCTCTTTAACGTCACTATGTACACAACAGTTGTCTTCTGGTCTATAATGTACACCCTTTATATTGTGTCTGATTTATTTTGTTGCATCTTTCATATGGTTGATTCATGTCCCTGAAAATGATTTCTTGGAATGTCAGAAGGTTGAATTCCCCTATTAAGAGACAGTGTGTTCTATCGCATTTAGCTAAATTAGATGTCAGTATAGCTCTAAATCAAGAGTCGCATCTCACGGAAACTGAATCACTTAAATTGAAGAAAGTTTGGGCAGGTGATGTTTTCTTTTCACCAGGGGGTGGTAAGAGAAATGAAGTTATAACGTTGTGTCATAAATCGCTCCACACTAAACTTATTTCTCAAGAATCTTATGATGAAGGCAGATGGTTATTTACTAAACTTTTGATTGGAAATGTTTCAATCTCTTTGTTTAATGTATATGCCCCTGCTAATGGTGATGCTCACTTTTGGTCCAACTTAACCTGACGCCTTGTAAACTATCCTGAAGATAACTTTATTCTTGCAGGTGATTGAAATCAGCTCACAGATCCCTTTATTGACCGCAATTCCACATTGTCCTCCATCCCCATCAAGGCACATAAGTGTTTTGTGCAAACTATCAAACAGAGGAGTTTAATTGATGTCTGGAGGCTATTTAACCCCTCCTTGAGAGAATACACCTATTTTTGTCTGGCACATCAAAGCCCAATTTAGAATAGATCATATTTTCATATCACACAATATCTCCCAGTCTTTACAAACTGCTGATATAGGTCCTATTCTCATTTCTGATCATGCTCCTGTTTCAATTCAATTGGATATTATTTCTCAACCTAAATTACCCAAACAATGGCGTTTTAATAACTCACTTCTTTTAGACCCTGTTTTTACTTCCTCCTTTGTTTTTTTCTTTCCTGAATACTTTTCGATTAACCATACTGACACTTTATCATTTGATACCATTTGGTATGTGTTCAAAGCTACAGCGTGATTTCATTATTAGGTATATCTCCAATAAACAAAAACAATCCTGCATTTCTACTGCCGAACTCCTAGCAAAGATAAAGAAATTAGAACACTCTTTTTACACTTTCAAATCGAAAGACTGCCTCTCAGAGCTTATTAAGACTAAAATTCAATTTAATAAGGAATCCACAGATAATGCCTCTTTATACTTGTTGAAGTCTAGTGCAAAATGTTATGGTGGACAAAATAAATCAGGGAAGTTGCTAGCCAACTAAGTTAAAGTTAAACATAATATGCTGTACATTGAATCCATTCTTGACACACACCAGAATTCAAAATACAAAGATTCTGAAATTTTAGAGGAGTTTGTGCAGTTTTATAGATCACTATATATGCCGGAGAACATACCATCTGACTCTGAGATCGCTCAATATCTTTCTACTATCCAAAAGCCTTTTGATGTTTTAGCTGATTTTAATCTGTTGGAAACTGACATGTCACAAACGGAACTACAAAATGTATTGATTACTCCTAAAAAAGATAAAGCCCCAGGTATGGACGGATTTACAGTTGAGCTTTACATTCATTTTGCTCGGATACTTCTCCCACAATTGCATGCTCTCATAACTTCTTTTTCGCACTCACAAAAATCTTCTAGTTCCTTTTTAGATGCCTTACTTTGTCTCATCCCTAAGGAGGGGAAAGATCTTCATTATTGCAAAAATACAGACCTATATCATTAGTCAATGTTGATTATAAAATCCTTTCCAAGGCTCTAGCCATCCAACATGATTCCTACCTTTCTATATTGCTTGACAAAGAACAATCCGGTTTTGTTAAAGGACGATATATCTCTGAAAACACCAGTTTATTTTTTTATATATTGTCAAAAGAGACACACTACTCAGATGCCCTTGCAGCAATTGCTTTAGATGCTGAAAAGGCATTTGATCGAGTATATTGGCCTTTTATTTTTCACACTCTCCAATGGTTTGGATTTGGTCCTAAAATCATATCCCTTTATCTCTCTTCTTTATATTGCTCAGAAGGCTGCTTTTTTGCAAATGGCCCTACCTCTTCATATTTTATCTTGTATAGAGGAATTCACCAAGGTTGCCCTCTATCCCCCTTTCTTTTTAACTTAGCGTTAGAACCATTTTTATCCAAAATAAGACAGAATCAACTTATTTGTGGTTTCACATTCCATAATCACCAAATTAAACTAGCTACTTAAACAGATGACTTTTTATTGTTCCTCTCCCAACATCAATCCTCACTCCCAGCTTTCTAACAAGAAGTTGATTCATACATGTTAGTGCCCTTAACTAAATTTGCTTTTAAAGAGGATTTCTTACTCTCCAATTTTGTGTGGTGTCATAAATTTTTTAAATACCTTGGTTATTGGTTCAATCCATCCATTAAAACATCAATTTTTTACAATTTTGATAAATAAACTAACCACTCTAGTTAGGAAATGGCGCCCGCTATATCTGTCATGGTGGGGTCGACTCGACACCATTAAAATGATGATAACTCCTATTATACTTTATTATTATTTTTAACATTCCCTTACCTATACCCCTTAATTTTAGGTCCTTTCAAAAGATTAACCCCATACTCACCTCATTCCTCTGGAATAACAAAAAATCTCATATATCGTTGTCAAGATTATCTCATCCAAAAATGGAACGAGGTATAAACTTTCCAGATTTTTTAAAGTATCATAAGGTGTTCTTGCTTCGTCAAGCTTCTCGATGGCTCTAAGACTCCTCTTTGGAATCTCCATTATGGGTTGACCTTGAAAAGTCCTTTCTTTCCCCTTTCTCTTTCCAAGAATACTTATTTTTCACGTGCAAACCACAAACTATATATACACCAGTTCTTAAACACTCTTGTAAATTGCTTGATTCAAATCTTCATTTCATTCCTAAAGATCTTTGTACCTTTCTTAACTCCACTATTTAGCACAATAAACTTATATTAATAAACAGCAAACCTATTTATTGGAAGTCATGGAGAAATAAGGGACTAATTTGGGGACATCAACTCTTTGATCAGGACACACTTCTCTATTCTCACAAGCTCGCTCCCTCTTTCACTTTCCTTGTCCTTTTCAAAGCAAATTCCAAGCTTTACAACAAGCAGTGCACAGTACCTTCTCTCACCATGAATCCTCTTCCCCCTTCTCCTCAGATTCTCCATGGCACAAACTTTTACACATGAATTTCAAAGCCTCTACTATTTTCTCCCAATTACTTTCTTTCTCTACTAACAGAGTTAAAACTAAGGTAGATTTGTCTTGGGAATGTGACTTAGGAGTGGAATGGTCCATCCTCCTTTGGAATAACATATGGACCTAATCTCTGAATCCATTCTGGTTCCAATAGGGTAGATACTCATTATAAGACTGGACACAGTAACAAGAATCATACACTAGAAGTGTGGGAAATTCAGTATCAGTATTCTCAAGTGCCAGAATTAGAGCTTTCAATTCAGCCAGCTGTGCAGTGCTATCACCTAATGACTGCGTGAATGTTTGAAAAGGTTGGAATTCTTCATCCCTCATTTTACCTTTTACGGGTGCTCAAGCAGCAGTGTATTGGTATTAAGCAGCAGCATATTGGTATTTTTTTCCAACTGTAGGCTGGGCAGAACCGTCATTATAATTTATGAAGTCGTACCAATCTAAAGGCATTATTTCACTGGGCAGAGGATATTCTTGTTCATATTTTAGAATACCTTGTGTTTTTAGTGTAAAGTCAAAAACATAATCTACATCTGTTGCTGTAAGTGAGCTGGCCCACTGTATCCATCTAGTTTGCCAGGCTTTTGAATTAGGAACACTGGCCTTCATGTCGGCCTCTAAGGCTGGAATCGAGATTATCCCTATTTTGCATTTTCCCTGAGCCAATGATCTTTCTTTCACTACAGCTGTCTATACTGCAATCAGTATGTTTTCTGTTGGTGAAAAACGCATTTCCACATTGGAATATGCATGGAATTTTTATGCAATTGGTACAATGTCACCCTTGTTGAATGTGATATATGTGTATCCTGTGGTCCCGCAACTACGCAGATTACCAAGTTAGTTGTGTTTGCACCTGTGTGTAAGTGTTTCGCAACTAGCATGTTAGCCTGCACTGAATGCAAAATCTGTGTGTGTCTGGCATCCAATGTGTGTGTGAGAAGTCTAGATGAATCAATTCATGAAATGGATTAACCCGTTGTGCATCTGGTTTATATGTTCTATCAAAATTCAGAAACCTTAAAAGCGATTGTAAACTTTTTATTGTGGTTGGAGGTAGTAAAAGCATGCACTTCTCTAGGAAATGTGTTGCTAAGCTTTTTCCTTCTCTTGACAACTCGTATCCCAAGAACAGAACACTGAGATAAGCAATTTTTGATTTTTTGAAACATTGGGCTAGAATTATGACCATATCATTTTACAACTCGTGGATTGCGATTTTTAGCGACTCGCAATCAGCGAGTCGCAAAATTAATGTACTAATGTGTCTCAGACACATTTATCAATTCCCAATGGGGTTGCAAATGACCTAACTCATTAATATTTATGAGGTAGGTCGCAATTTGCGACCCTTTGAAAATGGCCTGTAATCACAGGAATGGTGGCCTGCTGGGGTCGACAGACCATCATGTCTTTGATTGCTGTTAAAATAAAGTAATTTTATTTTCTGAAATGAAGCCCATTTTCCTTAAAGGAAAACGGGATGAATTTGAAAAAGAAAAATGAAAAGTTTCCTTTTCATTTTTTAAGAGTAGGCAGTGGTCCATGGAACCACTACCTGCTCTCAAAAAATGTTAACGCCCACATTCACAAAGGGGAAGGGGTCCTTTTGGGACCCCTCCCACTTGCGAATGGGTTGCCACCTCCTTCACAGAGTCGGTAAAATATGAATGTTTTGCGACCGCATTCCAGTCGCAAAACATTCACACATGCCACTGCGACTTCCTATTAGGAAGAGACGCCCTTGAAACACCCTTCTTAATAGCGACTCGCAAACTCTATTTTGCCAGTCGGTAATAGGTTACCGATGGGCGAAATAGGGTTAGTGCATTGCAAAAGCCGTTTTAGGGGTCATAAACTGCCTGATTCTCCATTTGCAACCGCAAAAATGGTCACACATCTGGCCCTAAATGTATAGCCTGAGTAAGCAAATCCGAGAATTATTCAATCTACTGTGACCAAGTGTGTTGATGAGTCATCATCGGTTAGATATATGTCTTTCACATAGGACAATGCTTCGTCATTAAAAGCTTGAAATAGTTCTGTGACAGGAGCTGAGAACGACCCGGGACTATTCTTATACCCTTGTGGCAATCGACAACATTGTTTTTGAGAGCCTAGGGCAGTAAATGAAGTCAGATACCTGCTTTCAAGTGCTATGTTTTGGTAGAAGAACCCATTTGAGATTTCTAAAGTGGTTTTATATTTTATCGCAGTATGTTGCTTATTAGTGCTGCACCATGCGCGTTTTGAACTACAAATGTGCCTGTAGCACTGTTCAATTGTTTACAGTCTAAGACCAAGTGATATGAATGATCTGGTTTCATCACTGGAAATGAACACTGGTTCATTGTTGAGGTGCAATATTCTGTTATACTCTGATATTCAAGTTGTATGAGTATTTCTCTAATCTGTTGTTTGGCTTCACATTTAATGGGATATTGCAGTTGCACCTGTAGGCTAGATCTTATTGTTATAATGTGGTAAGGTGAATCTTCATCCTAGCCCATGTGATTGCGGTATAATGCTGGGGCTTGTGCAAAGGCCCACTCCTTGGTGTATGCATGTTTAACTGATTCTGGGACAAGGTCGAGAAAAGCTGGTAATATTACTCTTTCTCCCTGTAGGACTTGTCTAACAAACCCTGGTGGCCAATCTTTTCAGCCAAGAGCATGTCATAAACAAATGATAAGTTCTCCCGAAAGAGAGAGTTAATAGTGCAAGGTATATCACCCTCCATTTTGAGTTGTAATTCTTACAACTGACTTGGGACACTTAGGACCTGATTTAGATCTCGGCTAACGGGTGACTCTGTCACTACAGTGATGGATATCCCGTCCGCCAAAATATAATTCCAATAGGATATAATTAGATTTATATTTCAGCGGACGGGATATCTGTCACCTTTGTGACAGGGTAACCCGTCCGACGAGATCTAAATCAGGCCCTTACTCTCTGGTCCAGTGTTTCCACCTGGACATAGTCACTTGTTAATAACCATCGCAAGAAAATCCAAAAGATTCTGGCGAACTATCGCGCCTTCTGCCGTGCTGTCCGGCAGAGTCAAAGCCCATTCCCCTTTCAGAAGCAGATTCCTCAATATGTGTGGCATGTTTAACTTTTATCCCAGCCACTTTCTTCTTCTTAAATTGAGGCTTTTGCTGTGGACGCTTTTCTTTTTTTATTATTATGAAGTCAGAAGGGCATTGTGACTCTGAGTCCTTCTTCGGTTTCACATACTCTTCCGACCTGCGTGCTGATCGTTCTCTTCTCTCTGAGAATTTTTTGTTAGCTTCTTGAAAGGAACGAGAAGGGCATGTTTCCGAATCCAGATACTTATTAGGCTGTTTAATTGCTTCACAGTTATGCAATTTGTAGAGCTTCTCAGAGGATTACTGTTGAGGAGATTCAGACAGTGGTTTAGTCTTTTCTTTATCTTTCTTATTTTTCCAGCATTTTTTAGAAGATTCTGGTGGCTGTTTCAAGTTATCCTTATCGGAATTACCCTGAGGTTATGGTTTATTAGGTTTGGCTCCCAAATTATCTCGACCTATTAATGTATAGGCTTGTGCAATAATTTTAGGTAGTTCGTGCTTTTGGTCTGCCTAAGCAACCTGTGCGAGATGTTGGCATACTGCCAATGCTGCTGCTTCCACATTTATATTACTAAATGTCATTGAGGATCACTGTAGCAAAATCGCCCATTAATTTCCTCCCCTAATCCAGGGCTGGGGCTGCCCCGTATTCATTTTCAATCTGTTTAAGCACCTCTGGCAAAACACCCAATGATGGTGTGTCATGCCTTATGGTATAAATCACAGCAAATACTGTGCCCCATGTGTCACAGTCCTCTTTGGGGGGAACCATCCTCAAAGGAGGGCACATTGTGAGAAATCTAAGTTTTTCTTGGAGTCCTGTGTGGGAAAACACTGCTTCAAGCTGATTCTTTTTTTGCAATCCAGAACGGAATCGCCTTACCTATAATTGCAATAATGGTCACTGGACTAATTCCGGGCATTGCAAATTGTGGTTGTGCAGCTTGAAAAGTCCTTGGTGGGATTTCTGTTATGGTTCACATAACTAATTGTATTAGTTGTCTGGATAGTGTAACTATATCTGTGTAAGGTACACCAACTTCTACTGCTGTGAGAACTCCTATTTGTGGATATGGTGTATCTCGACTGGTCAAGTTGCCCCTCATTACTGAGGGGACCCAGTCTGAAATTTTCTAATGTATGTGGTAGGGCCCCTAGGAACCAGTTCATGTGTTCCTGCTATGTTAGTGGAATTTCTAAATCCTCATATGCTCTATAGTTGTTTGCTACTGCTGCTTAAGTATATGTGTGAAAATTGCCTATGTTGGCAGTTACTGCCGGGAATGTGACCCCTGAATAGAATATCTCTGTTCTATACACTTCATGGGCCTCTACCATAAAGTTAATACCTCCTCCCGCTTGTGGGAGCCCATGTTGTGTTAATATTTGTGTTAAAGAATGTCTGCAGTTTAGTGGCAAAACCACCTGTCCTGGATTAGCCATTTAAATTTGTGGGATTCAGAGAGGATAACTATTGTGGGGTTATGCTTTTTTTGAGGGCTCATGCTTGAATGATCTACAGCTAGAAATAGGGGCTCCCAATTCTGCTGATTAGGATTTTTTCCGTTACACCACAGACACCTCCGGTTAATTGGGGAATAGGGTTTTGGGCACATGAAAGAAAAAACTACTCAGGAAACCATTAATCAAATACCCAAGCTAGAACGTTGGTAGTGCCATGTCGTATGGTTCATACTATTTCAGTAAGACTGTGCATTTGGAGAACATAAATGCCAAATCTGTGCAGGTCTGAGTCCATGCACACCGTAATATTATGGGGAGTTGTAGAGCACGATTATTCACCTGTGAGGGTATCCAGGCGCTGTTCATATGCATGGGGATATTAAGTGATTTGCCCAGAATCACAGGATGTTGAGTTGACACAGAGACTAAAACCTGGATCCCCAGTTCAAAAGTCAGCAGCTCTGACCATTATACCACGTCCTCTCGACCATCAGGATATGCTGACCTTAGCCCTGGCTAGCTCACAGTGCACCATCTGGACCTCTAAACCTTTCAAGGTACCAGATGGTATGTGCAACCTTAGAACATGACAACCCTGATTCCCCAAGGATATTGTGGAAACAGATCTAACCCTTTCATGAGTAACTCAGGCATGCTCAAATTGGAATTTCAAATATTTATTAAAGCAATAAGGTTCTTGTGTAAAATTCGTGTGCTGCAATGATTAATAGGAGGCAACAAAACAGAGTAATCAGCTTTATGAGAATGAAAATGAAAATAAACTGTTTAACCTTTATGCTGTTACATTAATTATATGAATACATAAAATTGCATCTATACTCCTACCTAGCACTTCCTAACCTAATATGCATAGAGTGTGTGGATCTGTCAGACTGCCCTGAGTGTTCTAACTTCCTATTACCTAAGGGTATGTGTCATCTAGAAGCTCGTCTCTGGCATAGAGCAGGCCACCACCCTTCTCAGGATGGTAACGGGATTCAGCTTGGCTGGAATTCCGGCATTGGATTTCATCAACAGTGCCAGCGAAATGTTCCTCCTCCCAAACAAAGGGCTGAGAGAGTTTTTAAAATAAGCTTTACCCATACTCTCTATGCCAAAGTTCTAGTCTGCCTGTTATTGTTTATTCTACTCCTGCAGAGCTGTCGCTGAACTGACAACAACAAACAATGACATTTTGCTTAGTGAGCTTAGTCCTTGTGTTGTAATTTGGCAGCACTTAAGTTAAGCATTGGCTGAAGACAGCCTGTATTCAGAGGCTAAACTGTCCGCTTTGTGGAATCCATTTTGTATTTCTGGCAGCCATTTTGGTTGCCATGTGCTCACCATGTGCTCTGTCCTACCTTCCTGTTAACTGCTCTTGAAATCTGCCTAGAGACAAGTTATATTTAGTTCCTCTTGCTTTGCACATGCTCAGTTGAGCTTGCAGCTGTTCTGAGTTTATAAATGTCAGGATGTGTCTACTAGAAGTAGAAACTGTTAGCTCCACCCACTTGTCGACTGTGCATTTTCTGTATGACCTTATATGTACCTAAAACCAGCATTTGTGTTTGTACCGCCTTCATTTGAGCCCCTGTGTGGGTATAAAAGGACCAGGATCCTTCCATTCACTGTGCTACTTCATGCATTACTGAAGGGTGATGTGTGAATGTTAGCTCCACCTTATAAGGTTTAATAAACTCTGTTTTTCCTATTCCAGTTTCTGTGCCAACTTCTTCATAAGGGTCTGAGGACTCTGTGCAGAGAAGGGAGAACTCCTAAGCACTGGTAGGCCTTGCTGAGGCTAACTACTACAAATTGGCGCTTCCAACGTGGGACTCATCAAAAGACTCGGATGCCCGAAGGACTGGTCGCGACGAAGGATTGGAATCTCGCTTTTGGACGCGATCGCTGCCTGAGGAGACCTGAGTCTTGGCACCCATGGCGTTTTTCCTTTCTTTCTGATCTGACCATCCCGGCGGCGCCGGTCCTTGACTGAGATCTCTTCTGTTGATTTGCCGTGCAGTGACCATTTGGTCGATTTGAGAACTTGGCAGTTGGAACCTGGACACCATTTGATTGGTAAGAGCCGTTTTGCGGCACTTGCTGTTGGTTTGATGCCTTTGATTGGTAAGGTAGTTTTAGTAACACTTACTGTGGCTTTGTTTGTATGATTGGCCAATTTTGGAATTTGTTTTGTAATTATATATGCATTGCAATACATATAGGCAGGTAATGAGGAGATTTTTCTCTATTTGAAATTGTTTGAACAGCGCAACGTACGAGGAGTACCTTAAGCGCTACTTTGATTATAATACTGCATATTCTGCACTATTTTTGGCATGCCTGTTTCCAGTACACTTCGCAGAAAGTGTTGCTGTTTTGGAGGTACCAATAGGGATTTAGTAAGTACTCAGTTGACTCCCCTCAGAGGGGATACCTAAATAGGTTTAAGGTATAGTAAAAAGATATTTCTTCCTTGGTGACTAAGTACCCCATGGACTTAAATATGTACATAAAACGGATCCGGATCTGCGCACTTAGTAACATTCATAAGTGGTGATATGCAGAGCGCTTTTTGAGTGTTCTACCAGCCAAAACTGGCGAATTTGGTGTATTTTGGCTTCTTGAACATGGAACAGTCTTTTGGGCTACTTTTGAGAGCTCTTCTTGTAAATATGACTTACAATTAGTATTTACAAATAGTTTGGTTTTTGCGTACAGTTTGTAAGCTGTCTTAAAGTCCTAAGTGTTGATTTGTGGGTTAAATGTGTGTTTAAATGTCTATGTGGTTTGTGGTTTGACATTGGTGATACTTGTGTGAGTAAATAGCGATTGCGCTCTTTGTGTAAGAATGGCTAGCTTTAAGCGCGCTGTATTGTGTGTTCTGAGTGTATGACCCCCTTTTGTAAATGTCTGGAATGAGCTCAATGAGTTTGTTTATGTTTTTTTGCTGTCATCATTCTGTTATGCAAACTGTCATTTAGTTACTTATATATTAAATAAAAATCCAGAAATGAATTATATAACATATGCTAAACAGCTGCATGTTACTATTAAATTGACAGAGTAAGACACTATACATGTGTGCAAATTGCCACAATGCTAAAGATAAAATTAGAATTCGTATTCAATAGGATTAAAATAGGCCTCATACAGAGGAAGAAAAACGAAATTGTGTGTTTTGTAATCAATAGACTAAAATACAACATGTTACAGCATTTTCCTTAGATACATTGTATTAGACATTAAAAGGCATTCACATCATTTGAGTGAATTTGGTCGTTGCTGAACTAAATACACATTATAGAAAGATAGATTTGACTGCATTGAAATGCCTCAGTTTTTAAATAGACTGTGACATGCTTTCTTTCAGCACCAGAGAAAAAAGCTTTCCAACAGCTGTGTTTAAACTGACTAACTGAAAAGAAACTGTTTGACACAGCAAATGGGGATTTAACTCTGTCAGGGTATTTCAAATAATAAAGGGGTTTTTTCCTGAGAAAGGCGTGAAAATTCGACGCCTGCTGACAAACAACAGCTGCATAAATAGCATATGGCTATTCCTGATCACGGCCACAGACAGGAATGCTGAGTCAGCAAAATTTTAAGTCAGTGTAAAACTGGTATAAAGTCCTGCCTTATTTTAAAAGTTTCAAAACACCAGTTTCATTATTTTAGATAACAGAGAACAAAATTGAAAGTAGGGATTTCCTTTCTTAATGCCTTTTTTACATAAGTACATCTGTGGTTCTGATGTTAAATGATAACTGTCCTTTAAAAAGTGGCGCAGACTTTTCATGTTTCAAGTAAGGCTTCTGTGCTTAGGGTTATAAATGAATGCGTTTAAATATGATAGGCAAGGAATGAAGCTTGCTTTTCAAATGTGGAATCATCAGAATGGTTGGTTTTATTAAAAAAAAAAAAAAAAGAATTATATGAAAAAAAATATATATTATTAAAAATAAATGCTTTAAATTCGTTTTTTAATCTTTATAAAGCCTAATCATCATACTGTGAATTCCTAGCATCAAAGTTGAATTTAAGCAGTGCTGTACCGAAAAGAAGGGAACTTAAATGTGAAATGTCACTTTACCCAGCCGTACAAAACTCATTTTTATAAGGGTATACCTTATACATTTCTGATTTCCCATTCCTGGGCTATCTAGAGAACACTCTGGGGGTTCCTATTATGCAAAAATATTGTAGGATATTCATTTTTAAGTGCCCCTACCACCAAAGTCGAAATTGAGCTAAATTCACTATTTTAACAGCAGTTCTACCACTCAGGGCAGGTTTCAAACTGATCTCAAGCTAGAGCTGGTACATATGCAAATATAGAACAAACAGCTGACCTCTGTATTACTAGACTGCACACCACATACTGTACACAAATGAAAATAAGTATACAGAAACCAGCAGACGTTATTATCCTACCTTTAAATTACTGGCAAACGGATCGGACAGGACTGCCTTTCAGCTGTGATTCTCCAGAGTTGCTTTGAATTACGAAAACCGCATGGCAAGCCTTGCACAAACAAAATGAACAGCTGCTGAACGGGTCAAAGGTCGGAGTTCTGCATTTAGCAACTTAGCAGGGTGAAGGGTAAGGTTTGCTTGGACACTTGAGATGACAGCGCAAAGAGAGGAAGAGAAGCTTTGCTTCCTATTTTTGGCAAACACACGTTTTGCGCAGTCATATGAAACAAAGGAAAAGCAGCCCTCAGTTGAGCATTTGATCTGCCATGTATATAAAAATAATGGTTTTAGTTTAAAGAATACTGTGTAGGGGCTAAGATAAGGAGGAAATGGATTTTAGTTTGCATTCATGCGCCCTCATGTTAATCTAGTACAATTGCTCAAGGAATTGATACATTGGTTGCTAACGCTTTCTACAGTACTCAATGTGCTTGTGTTAGGCTGAATCAGAGAATAGCCACTTTCTAAGATATCTCCTACAAGTTTGTTTGTGCCCAGTTGCTACAAATAGGGGTTGAAAGTGTTGACAGAAGTGAAACCTGTTTCAGGTTTTCCTACTGTCAAAATGGGGGAAGGAGGCTAGCTCCTCTACAAATTAAGGGTAGGCAAAATTATGTTTTCTCTCTTCTTTTTCTCACTTTTTTTTTGAGTCTGTCTAAAGCTGTCTAGGAAATGGCCATGAGACAGTTATTGGCTATTCAGTAATACTGTTTTAAAAATTGTTAGCATTAATAAAATGATAAAATCTATGCTATGTTACTGCCCATCCTGTATGAAAGAATGAGTAATCTAGATTGCTGTTCCCTTATTTGATCTTTAAGGAGAACTGTATAGTGGGGGTTTCTGTTCAAAAATCTCAGGTGGCAATCCCATTATTGTTTATGTTATTCTCATGTTCTATACAGTTTTGTAAGGGCATTGCTAGTCTTTTATTAGCTAGTCTCTGTCAATAAGCTGACAGCCCTTATTAGAGCTGGAGATAGGGTTTTTTTCCTTTTGAAAATGATGTTGCAAAGTCCAGATCGTGAAAAGTACAATGCAGGAAAGACGCTCATGTGATCCTTAGCAAACATTTTGAAGGAAAATATTGTTTTATAGGAGTTTGTTTGTCATAACATGTTCTGCTGGAGAAAATGTACCCACTATGTTGAAGTTTAGTTCTTTTTGCAATAAGAATCCCTGTTAAATTAGCAGTTTTAGATTTTCCTGCTGCGCCTATAACATGAGAGCATGGTCCTAAGCATAACATGTAAGAGAAATTATTTTACAAGTGTCTGCAGTCCTGTATAAGTAATGTAAAATCTATGAGTAAAAGTGTAGAACATTTCCTTTTTCTTGAGGGTTCTTCAGATTAGTAATATAGGAATACACCAATGTAAGTATTTGGAGTATGTCTGTATTGTTTTTCTCTTTTCCTCAGAATTTAGTAAATGAACACAGACTTCCTTGGCTGTTTGGGATTGGGTGATGTATTACTCTTGTCAGTTCACCAAAAAGTTCCTTTTATACTTGCCAATAGGTCTAGGGTGTTTTTTTTTTACTCTCAGATAGATGAAGTGGTTCTTGGGTGCCTTGCTAATGTATGGGGTGCCCCAGGACTAAGAAAGTATTCTGAGACTATCCTCTCTGTTGATAGATTATTTCTGTGCCTTGTCTAAAGACCTTTTTTTTGTTCTGTCCACCAATAGATATTTGCTGCCTTACAACCATTGCCAGAGGGGCCCGGACATCAGATCCAGCCTGGGGAGTCAGCGCCACTCCAGTTTGAAGCCAAAGTGAAGGTAACCAGCACAGGCGTTGCTGCCAACTAGGACCTCAGTGAAGGCGGAAGCCCTGGGATGTGAATTGTGTACCCCTGCCACTGTCTTGGGCGAAAGACGGGGTCACAAATCAGAAAGGAGAAATCATGGATCAAGTTTTTGATGCCCAGCTGAGAGAGTCACAGACCGACCAGAACGGCAAGGAGGCTTTGCTTGAGGTGACCCCTTTTGAAACAAGGGTTGCTTCAGAGATCCTAGCATCAGGCCTCTGAATCCTGGTCCCAAAGTGAATGCAAGTTTGCACCTTTGTTTGTTGATCAAGAGATACCTGGGCACACTGGATGCAATTTGTGGCCCCAACAAAAGAGCAGTGCGCCAGCAGAGCAATATAGGAGTTAGGGAAGGACTTGAGTTTAGGGTACAGGTGCTGTGCCTCTGGTGCCTGTTAGATTAAAGTGAAGAGAACTTGTGCACTGCTTGAGACACTGGACAGGATCGTTGAAAGACTTTTTCTTCTCAAACTGGGCCGTGATTCTTGAGTTGCGAGTTGTGCAGCTCCACCGTGGGAACAACAAGAGCCTGCCTGTGAGGCTCAAACGGACACAGGGAGAAGACTCCCCTCTGGCTGGTTGTACTGCGGCTCCAATTTCCCAAGGACTCTTTTTTTGTTAGTAATGTACCCCTTTGGTCGTCCCATTTTTGAGGAGGAGCAGCCCTTTGCGGCTCCTTGTCCTAATTCCTATGGCCCTGTGTGGTCCTCCTGGTCCTTTGGAGCCAGGATTGTTTTTGTAATAATCTGTCTGACTTCTTTAATATTTGCATTACTT
The DNA here is from genome assembly GCA_963921515.1 of Calotriton arnoldi. Taxonomy (NCBI): domain Eukaryota; kingdom Metazoa; phylum Chordata; class Amphibia; order Caudata; family Salamandridae; genus Calotriton; species Calotriton arnoldi. Next base: position 214,697 of record CAWUFW010003590.1, read on the forward strand.
ATAATGCTTATTCTACACGAAAAATGTTTTCCTGAGCAGTTGACAAATGTTACTTTGCCCTCCTCCTAAAAATATATTAAATTGATATTTTAGCCCTCATAAAAGAAATACTGGAAAAGTCTATTGAAAATGTTTTTATTAGGTATGTGCTGTTGGCTATTAATTGAAATAGATAGTCACTGAAATACATCAGAGCCCTGAAACTTAGAATTAGATTAGATGGTTTTGAACTCTTGTTTCTGCTTGGGGCTGGAAGCTACTGACTATCCTGTGTGTAATGATTAATACTTTTTACATGCTGTGTATGTATCCAATGTGGTCCAATGCTTTGCTCCATTTGCATCTCTGCTTGTATACCTGTCAGAGGGAACGTTGTTGAAACAAAGGCCCAACAAATGTTGAATAAAGAGGTGGCCGAAATAATGTTAATAGATGTACGGGATGAATATCTAGATTACCCCAGATAAACGAATGTCTTCAGCCAATGCTGAAAGGGCCGTCTGTTGTAATTTGGCAGCACTTAAGTTAAGCATTGGCTGAAGACAGCCTGTATTCAGAGGCTAAACTGTCCGCTTTGTGGAATCCATTTTGTATTTCTGGCAGCCATTTTGGTTGCCATGTGCTCACCATGTGCTCTGTCCTACCTTCCTGTTAACTGCTCTTGAAATCTGCCTAGAGACAAGTTATATTTAGTTCCTCTTGCTTTGCACATGCTCAGTTGAGCTTGCAGCTGTTCTGAGTTTATAAATGTCAGGATGTGTCTACTAGAAGTAGAAACTGTTAGCTCCACCCACTTGTCGACTGTGCATTTTCTGTATGACCTTATATGTACCTAAAACCAGCATTTGTGTTTGTACCGCCTTCATTTGAGCCCCTGTGTGGGTATAAAAGGACCAGGATCCTTCCATTCACTGTGCTACTTCATGCATTACTGAAGGGTGATGTGTGAATGTTAGCTCCACCTTATAAGGTTTAATAAACTCTGTTTTTCCTATTCCAGTTTCTGTGCCAACTTCTTCATAAGGGTCTGAGGACTCTGTGCAGAGAAGGGAGAACTCCTAAGCACTGGTAGGCCTTGCTGAGGCTAACTACTACACTTGTACAGAATGTTCAAGGGCCTGATAATAAGCCTATGAAGAAGTGTAAGTGTAAGCAAACCTATTTCTGAGAACATTATCCCATACGGGTGCGCAAGCCATTGTTCAAAAAGATGTCAACTTTAAGCATGAGCATGTAAAATGGCGGTGTTCAGTGCCCTTGGCCTCTGTAACCACACAACATTAGAATCCCTGAAGGGTCTGAAACAATGCCAACTAAATATGATACAATGAGTCTCTCAGCTATTGATGGATACTATGGGCAGTGAATTGAAAGATGTGGCGCTAATGAAAGATTTTTCAATAGGTAGAGCCCAACTGGTCCCACCTGCTATACTGAAATACGGCAAAACCCCCAAACAATCATCACCTTTTTTCAAGATTTTGGAAGCAGTTCTTACTGTTGCAAGATAAAAAAAGGAGAATAACAGCAAAACAAGGATTTCCTTTATTTTATATATCAAGATCTGACAAGGGAAACAACCAAGAGAAAAAGGGAGTTACGTACTTTGATCCATGAGTTGAAAACTCTCCTGATTCCAGCTCCTTTGAAAGGATTTAACCTTAGAATCAATTGGTAAGGATAATTTCAAAACTTCCTTTAGCTGAACAATGCACTGCAGTTTATTGCAGAATACAAAATAACATTATCAGAGCAGTAATGATTTTTACCATGTTTGAGGATTGTGGGTGTGGTGGTGCTGCTGGGTCAGGTGGGCAATGTTTCCTTTAGGATGTGCCCATTACCATCCAAGATATTTTGGGGGGAAGGGCTCTTCAAGTGACCACACTTTTACAGGAGTAAACCTTAGTTAGGGCATTATGTGAAACAAAAGGTGGGTGCCATGGTGTAGAGACCTGGGCTGTTGAGGGACACCAAAGGTGAGCACGAGAATGGGGGAAGGGGAGACGAGGGCAAAAATGAATAAAAAATGCAGAGGTCATCAAAAATATGCCTTTGAACAAATACTGAATTATATCAGTGGCTTCAATAAGTCAGGTCTACTGGTTTTGTCAAGGGGTCACCACATCAATATATAAACGTCAGGACTATTGGTTTTGTCAAGGGGTGTCCACATGAAAACACAAGGCAAACTTATTGACTTCGTCAAGGGGTCACAACATCAATAAATGAAGACAAGCCTATTGGCTGTGCCAAGAAATCACTACCTTAATAAAGCAGGGATCACATGTTAGAAGTCAAAGTTAAACTAACCAAATAAAATTAAAAAAACATATTCAAAGACATTTATTATCAGTAAGAAACAATACAATGTGTGTGTCAAGAAACCTTTAATCATGTTTTATTCAACACAACATTAAGCATGTGCCAGTATTTTTCTTTTACACTCCACAGGCCATACAATGCAGCCATAAAAGCAACCACAAGGAGGCCCTGACATTCTCTGTGAAGAGCATAGGTTCCAGTTCTGGAAAAGCTTACAAACATCACCAGTTTTTCTTGGGGTCACATTATACAGGCCCCAGAAACATATAGTTACTTTGGATAAATAATTTATTGGGTGCTGCTGCACTCCTTGTAGCCTCTACAGCACTTAAATCAAAGTTGGTGGTGTCCCTAAATACAGTTGTGGTAATCTGTACACCAAACAAGATGATCTGAATTGCTCTATCTAGAATGTTGCCTTTGCTTTGTAGGATGTTCTGTTTGAGCCATTTCCTGCTTTTTCAGGCCTCTTCATTGTTAAAGGAGTGCACTGCTATTTTCACATTGCTTAGCACTTTGCCGCACCGAAAACAATGCTATCTGCTGCATTTTTTAGCATCACTCTGTCATGCAGTCTTTGTCATCAAAGCATTTTTTCATCCACATTTTGTCAGGAAAATTTGGATCTTAGGTTATTGTCAGTATTGGAGAGACGAAATCAAGAATACACTGGGCCTGATTTAGAGTTTGGCTGACAGGTTGCGCTGTCACAAATGTGACAGATATCCTGTCTGCTGTATTGCAAGTATGTTATATCTAGGGCTCCCTGTTTTTTGCATTTTTACAAATAAATACAGCAAGAAAAAACTGTGTTTTCTGTATCTATTTATTTTTACAAGAGGAAAAATACAGATAATTTGTTTTTTTTCGAGTGACTCTCTATGCTGAGATTCATCACTTTTAAGCCAATAGCTGTACATATTGGCAGCATGGGGAGTTGCAAAGCTCAATGAGATTTGCTCAAATTACTGAATATCTCAATATGTATTTGTGCTATTATGCTAATTTATGAGGATCTTTTTATTATTTTTGTCTGTGTGTAATGTGCTAAAACCTGACATGCTCAAAGTATGAGTGCATGTTTATCTGTGGAAATGTAGGAGTTTTCACATTATCTGTTCACAAAACACAAACTAAGAATAGATTAATACCAATAAGATGGCCCAAAAAAAATATGGATAAATGCAGACAGAAATGCTCAAAAAATAAATACCATAAAACCGGGAGCCCTAGTTATATCCAATGGCAGACAGCATATCCATCACATTTGTGATGGAGTAACCGGTCCATTCAACTTTAGATCAGGCCCTTTGCTTTTCTACGTATCTTGTGAGTCTTTGAAATATGGCCTCCTCCACAGTAGGGAATATTTAAATTATGAAAACAACCTGAAAAAAATCAATAGTGGTCCTCATTTTTCTCCAATGATTTAAGCATCTTATCTTAAACATGCATTTCTGCCTTGATTCTCATCATGGTCACATACTCGATGATATTACTTTACCCTGAGGGAGTTTTTCTTGAAGGACATTGAGAACTCACTTGTGCAGTTTTTGAAATCCACCTGCAATTTCATTTAGAAAGAGCCGATTCCCATCAGTCACATCTGGTCAATTGGAACCCTAAGTATGCCAAATGCCACAGTTTATGTGCCACCTGCATGTGGTCTTGAAAGCCTTTCTTCTCCAGTTTCACACTTTTAAGCCACCTCACAAAGGAATCCGAATCCAGGCCTTCAGTCATGTTCAATATCTGCCCTGGCGTCTCTTTCTGTGCTAGCCGATCTCCCTGAATTTTACACAGCTCCCACTTCCCTGACTTTCCCCCTATAACTGATGAGCATGAACTTCTTCCTTCCAGGTGACACCTTTGAAAGGGAACTCTTACATTGCTTAAAGGCTATTGAACTTTCTCCCTTGACTCTGAAATTTTTTAAATCAGTTTGGTGATTTTTATATCAATTTTTTTGTTCTCTTTGATTTTTGAAGTGATTTAGTTCAGGATATAATTGACTTGGGATAAAAGAGCCAATGCATCTCTGCAAGGGTGAATTTCTGTCTTCCTAGGACTTTGTCTAGAAGTCATATCTTTGTCCTGTTCCTCCATTCATTTTGTTTCTACTTTAGTAAGACTATGGGGTCGATTCCGATGTCGGCCGGAAGCGCACCTAACAGTATTCGTCCGAAAAAAATACCAGCCGAACGCGTGTTTTCCGACCGACACGAACACTCTACCAAACGAACAAGTACGATGCCCATAACAGCTCAGATTCCGAGCGAGCCGTACTTACCCATTCCAGCTCCTGTTCCCCGCCCGAGCCGGATCCGTAAACGCCGAATCGAGTCGCACGGAACCAAATACACAGCACCTTCCGGCCGGACTAGTACGATGCGCACTCCGTACGCGCCGCACCCATCGCTACGCACGGCACGTTTGAGCATCCGGGAGAGCTGCACATAAGCTCCGATTCGCGCCACAAGACGATACACGGCGACGAGACGAACAAGCCAGCGACGAGTACGAGTCAAAGCCACGAGAAACCCGAACGAGACGACCCAACCATGAATCCCATCGCGCAGGTCCTACCAATACTCTACATCTATTACCGGGACCGGTACGGACGCGTACGGTGCAGACGGTAAGTCAAAAACCCACAACACAAACAAACGACACGTACCCGAAATATGTCACACACACATAGGGATGCACAAATGACGTACACTAGCAACTGCAGAACCATAGGGGTGGGATGGCCATCACCAATGCCATACACACCCATAGGGGGATGGATGCCTACCACTAACACCACCCCTACTCATGGGGGGCTAGATGCCTGCCACTACCACCACCCCTACTCAGGGTGGGCTGGATGCCTGTCACTACTGCCATCCCCACCCATAGGGGGCTGGATGGCTGTCACTACTACCATCCCCACTCATGGGGTCTGGATGCCTACCACTACTACCATCCCCACCCATAGGGGGATGGATGCCTACCACTAACACCACCCCCACCCAGGGTGGGCTGGATGCCTACCACTACTACCATCCCCACTCATTGGGGGCTGGATGCCTGCCACTACTGCCATCCAACCCATAGGGGGATGGATGCCTACCACTAACACCACCCCTACTCAGGGTGGGCTGGATGCCTGTCACTACTGCCATCCCCACCCATAGGGGGCTGGATGGCTGTCACTACTACCATCCCCACTCATGGGGGTCTGGATGCCTACCACTACTGCCATCCCCACCCATAGGGGGATGGATGCCTACCACTAACACCACCCCCACTCAGGGTGGGCTGGATGCCTACCACTACTACCATCCCCACACATGGGGGTCTGGATGCCTACCACTACTACCATCCCCACTCATGGGGGCTGGATGCCTGCCACCACTACCATCCCCACTCATGGGGGGCTGGATGCCTGCCACTACTGCCATCCCCACCCATAGGGGGATGGATGCCTACCACTAACACCACCCCTACTCAGGGTGGGCTGGATGCCTGTCACTACTGCCATCCCCACCCATAGGGGGCTGGATGCCTACCACTACTACCATCCCCACTCATGGGGGGCTGGATGCCTGCCACTACTGCCATCCCCACCCATAGGGGGATGGATGCCTACCACTAACACCATCCCCACTCATGGGGGGCTGGATGCCTGCCACTACTGCGATCCCCACCCATAGGGGGCTGGATGCCTACCACTACCACCACCCCTACTCATGGGGGCTGGATGCCTGTCACTACCAGCATCCCCTACTCAGGGGGCTGGATGCCTACCACTACCACCATCCCCTACTCATGGGGGGCTGGATGCCTACCACTACCACCACCCCTACTCATGGGTGCTGGATGCCTACCACTACCACCACCCCCACTCAGGGGGGCTGGATGCCTACCACTACCACCACCCCTACTCATGGGGGGCTGGATGCCTGTCACTACCAGCACCCCTACTCAGGGGGGGCTGGATGCCTACCACTACCAGCACCCCTACTCAGGGAGGGCTGGATGCCTACCACTACCACCACCCCTACTCATGGGGGGCTGGATGCCTGTCACTACCAGCACCTCTACTCAGGGGGGGCTGGATGCCTACCACTAACACCACCCCTACTCAGGGCGGGCTGGATGCCTGTCACTACTGCCATCCCCACCCATAGGGGGCTGGATGGCTGTCACTACTACCATCCCCACTCATGGGGGTCTGGATGCCTACCACTACTGCCATCCCCACCCATAGGGGGATGGATGCCTACCACTAACACCACCCCCACTCAGGGTGGGCTGGATGCCTACCACTACTACCATCCCCACACATGGGGGTCTGGATGCCTACCACCACTACCATCCCCACTCATGGGGGGCTGGATGCCTACCACTACTACCATCCCCACTCATGGGGGGCTGGATACCTACCACTACTACCATCCCCACTCAGGGGGGGCTGGATGCCTGCCACTACTGCCATGCCCAACCATAGGGGGATGGATGGCTACCACTAACACCACCCCTATCAGGGTGGGCTGGATGCCTGTCACTACTGCCATCCCCACCCATAGGGGGCTGGATGGCTGTCACTACTACCATCCCCACTCATGGGGGTCTGGATGCCTACCAGTACTACCATCCCCACTCATGGGGGGCTGGATGCCTACCACTACTACCATCCCCACTCATGGGGGGCTGGATGCCTACCACTATTACCATCCCCACTCATGGGGGCTGGATGCCTACCACTACTACCATCCCCACTCATGGGGGGCTGGATGCCTGCCACTACTGCCATCCCCACCCATAGTGGGATGGATGCCTACCACTAACACATCCCCATTCATGGGGGGCTGGATGCCTGCCACTTCTGCCATCCCCACCCATAGGGGGATGGATGCGTACCACTAACACCACCCCTACTCAGGGTGGGCTGGATGCCTGTTACTACTGCCATCCCCACCCATAGGGGGCTGGATGGCTGTCACTACTACCATCCCCACTCATGGGGGTCTGGATGCCTACCACTACTACCATCCCCACTCATGGGGGGCTGGATGCCTGTCACTACAACCACCCCTACTCATAGGATGGGTAATGCATGACACAACTAGCATACTCCCACATAAGGACTGTCTGTAAATTACATCCCACCCCCAACACCATGACAAGCGTGTGTGGTCTGTGTCAAATGCATACAACACTGAACATGACATTGAACATACAATGTGACCCCCTAACACATGTGTCACACATAATTGTGTGTGTGGCCTTCACAATGCAAGCAGACCATGACCACTGTGGCAATGGGGCCCAAAGCCCCATCACCACAGTGCCCAAATGGTAAGTGTGTGCTCCATAGCTGAAGCACATTTTGAACAGTGTGGCAATGGGTCCCAAAGCCCCATCACCACAGTGCCCAAAAGGTAAGTGTGTGCTCCATAGCTGAAGCACATTTTGAACAGTGTGGCAATGGGGCCCAAAGCCCCATCACCACAGTGCCCAAAAGGTAGTGTAGTCCTGGTAAAAGCTGCAAAAACAAAACTGAAGGGATTATTCCTGGCCACACAACACCAAACACTACAGTGGCATTGTAGTGCTTGTGTCCCATAGCAACATAGATTGTGTGAGGCAAGCAGTGCAGTGCCAATGACACATCGTTCTGGCAATGTGCACACAAACATCAGCCATGGGGGCCCACATTGTCTACATTCACAAATAACACAATGACAGAAGTGAGCATCATAATGCAGACCCAAATATCTGCACCAATGGACACACAAATGTAGATATCTTGTGGAGACAGTAGATGTCAGGTGAACAAATACCATACCATGGCAGCAATGGGACATACTAACCATGATCAATGTGCTGACTGATGACCTAGCAGTCCCAGGGCCAGCAGGGGAAAGCAAACAAACAACATACAGCCAATGGCAAACTAAAGATATGCCAATGCAGTGGTGCAAACGCACAAACACAAACAGGCAGACTCACACTGCATATCATACACAACAGGTGAGGGGGGTTGTGTGCCAGTGTCCCCAGGCAAACACACAACACATGAGGAGGCCAGATTCACTAATACACAGATGTCAACACAGTCACATACAAAAGTAACTCATGGATTGGATTCCCCTATGTGGGCAAACAGGCATTGTGAGATGAGAGGGAGCCCAAATTACACATGTCACACAAGCTTGTAGGAACAGCAACAAACACAGCAAGAGACAGAACCACCACAGCACTACCCCCAGGGACCCCACATTGTGGTGACACTAGCCTGCATGACAATCACACTGTGATGACAAAGGTAGATGTCATCCACACTGTGAACCACAGCCATGTGTCCTGAGCAACAAACTACCATCACACCTATACAAGCACAAAGCACTCAGCATGGCCTGCCAGCCAAGGAAAATATGGAGGTAGTGCCCCAGCCATGCAACAACTCACATTTGCACACACTCAACGCCACACACCTTGAACTCCACCAATGTGCAGCAGTGAAGCTCACATGGACTGCTGACATTGCACATGCACCCATGACAATCCCAGGGGTGGTGGGGGGAAATAAGGTGCAGAAACACATCACACATGGCCAGTCAACAATATTTCTGAATGTCTGACACACTGCACAGTATGCCATACATGGGCATGACGTGAAATCCACCCCAAACAATGGGATCCTGGCCATAGTCACACACCAATGAAGAAGCCAAGCTGACCCACAAAGGACACACATAGACAACTTCCAACATTGCAGCTCTGACCCTGAGGAGTGGCAGCAGTCACACACACAACGTGTCACAATCACTGAAAGCATACACAAACAGAAAATCACATTACTCGTGTAACCAACAAGTGCCAAGAGGAATCCTGACTGTGTCCCATCTGCGTTTGCCCACATCCCCAGCCCTGACAACAAAGACAACTAGGGATGACAACCTCATGAACATTAGTTTGCCATGCACCTACATCCCGGAGTAACCAGGTCCAAGATGCTGGATGAACACAGAACAACTCAGCAAGCATCACAAACAGGAACATCCGTAGGGACACAGCCTGTGTAGGAAAAGGAGAAGGGAACACGCACAGACATGCCTACACAACACACAACACGGGCACAGCCTATATCACGGAATCACGCACTGCCATGAGGGCACTCCACTCCTGTGGAAGGTCAGCTGTGCCAAACCTTGTCTGTGCACGACTCAAACATGTCAGCAGAACACTCGGTCAGTGAGTCAACAACTACAACACACTGAAGGCTCTGCTCATATCAGCCTGGGCACGGGAGTGTCACGTCAGTCATCTGCATACACCCAATACACGTGTCAAGCAACTTGCACTATGTACACAGATGAGTCCTCCAAATTTGATGTGCTAAACTGCATGTCCATTGAGACGGGCACACAGTCAGGGTACTAGGAACATTGGACAGTGGTAAGCCCACCAGATGTGCATCATTGTAGGACAAAGATGGTAATCTACAAATGCTAAACGTACATCCCTGTGTCAAATGCTGAATATTACACCCTCAGACTGCAGCAAAGGATGCTATAGATCCAGACTAGATTAGGACACATATCCCATGGACCACATGGAGCCCATCACAGCAAAACTTCATTTACCTGATCTGAACACTATTACAACAGCAAATGCATGATTCTACACATCTACATCATGTACCTCCAAAGATTAACCACAAGTAAACAAAAAGAGGCTTTATTCAGCAAGTGTGCAACTCAAATCAAAAGTCCAAAATAAACTAAGGCCAATGGCCAGTCCAAATATACAGTCCCAACAGGGTGATGTGTGACAACTTGTCAACAATTGCTTGCCTGCACAGGTACGGACAGGGGACATCCCCTTAGAGGGGCATACGAGGGGCAGGCCAGGCACCGCAGGGACAGGATCAGGGATGCCAGAAGGAGGCAGTGAAGGGGAGGTGGGTGCAGGAGTGTCACCGGCAACTGCAGTGGAGGTGTCTGACTCAGGGGGGGCTGGCACCACCGCAGGGCTCAAGTCAGATGGTGTTGGTGCTGCAACCACTGCAGTGGGCTGGTCAGATGGAGTGGACTGGGTCCCCAATGTAGAGCCCGAGTCAGACGGGGTGGTTGTGGACTCCACCGCAATGCATGACTCCAAGGTAGTGGAAGGGGGGCAGAAGAGCTGGGCAGGACAGAGGGGGGACACGGTCTCCACACCAGTGGCACAAACAGGCAGAGCATCTGGTTTTGGGGTGGAAGAGCAAGTGGCAGGGGGAGGGCCTAAGCAGTTTGGGGATGCGGTATCGGTGTGTGGGGGAACCTGGGGCAGGGTGTGGCGGTGGAACCTGTGGAGTGGTGGCCTGGGGGATGGAGGTGAGAGACTGGGTGGTTGACTTGCAGGGCGGTGGCGGGGTCTTGCTCTTCCGGGACCGGGGGACTTGCGGGTGGGGGGCTCACTCTGCCTGCACCTGGGGGAGGGTGTCCGGGGGCGAGGGGCACTCCCTCTGTGTGGGTGGACTTCCTCTTCCCCTGGTATGCTGGATCAGCTGGTATTGGAGGGGAAGAGGCCGAGGTCACAGAGGAAGAGCTGCTTATCAGGTGGGGTTGCAGGTGAGGCAAGGGAAGGGGTCTTGGAGGGAGAGGATCTTGAGGATTGCGGAGTGACTGTGGTTGCCTGTGTGTGTGTGTGTTCCCCATCCCCTGTGTCTGTGGTATCAGTCCCCTGAGGATGCTTGTGTGCACGTCTTGCCTTTCTCTTGGGTGTGTCTGTGCTGCTCGTGTCTGTGTGTTTGGGTGACTGTGCAGGTGTGCATGTGCTTTGGACAGGTAGGGGGCAGGAAGTGTGGATGGGGCAGAGGTGGGAGGGGTGAGGGACTGTTGGAGGAGGGACACTGCTGCCGTCAGGGAGGAGTCCATGGACTTATTGCTCCTCTGTAGGGCAGACATACCCGTTGAGATGCCCTCCATGAACGACACCAGCTGTGTCAACAGAGTGGTGTGTGCATGGAGGACACTCAGCATTGCTGTCTGCCCTACATGGAGCTGCCGAAGGAGGTACACAGACTCCTCACTCAGGGCAGCAGGGGACACAGGGGCAGGGGTGCGGTGCCTGGCACGAAGGAGACACGCTCCCGAGTACGGGAGCCTCCATGGACCTCAGGAATGGGAGCCAATGGGAGGGCGGTGGTGGTGGTGGTGGTGGTGGCGGGGCCAGACAGACTAGCTGGCCTTTGGTGGCTGCTGAGACCCGCCTCCACAAGGGAGTCATCCTCCGAGCTGCTGTGGTCCTCAGCTGAGGTGGATGGTGCTGAGGACTCCTCGGTGTAGCTTCCCTCGCCCTCCGTGCCACTGGGTCCCTCTGACCACTCATCTGATGCTGACCCAGTCTGGCTCCGCTGCTCCTCCTGGTCCGTGGAGCTGTCCCCTCCTGTGGCCGTGGATGTATCTGCAAACAATTAGGGAAACAGACAAACATCAGTCACCTGCATTGACCGCACACACCACAGTAAGTACAGCACATTACAGAGCAAGCCCTGGCATCCTTAGTTGAACATTGCCTAAAGTCCTCACACAGATTCGGGGAAGCCAATTGTCAGTCTGATGGTCAACCATGGGACTCACACCCCTCCTGCCCTTGCACCCATCTGTCTGGTGCCTGTCTGATGGTAAGACCCCAGTGTGGACACATGCACCACCTACACAGTTGTTGGACATTGCAGGGAACACGGTGAAGTATGTGAACATGCACACATCACATCTCTTGCCACTGAGTCAGTGCAGGTGTCCGGATAAAGGGATGGCCAGAGTCTAAATAGAAATGCATGTGATGCATACCAGCACCAGACACCATGATGCACCCATGTCCGGATAGTCAATGCCACAATGGGGTGCATGTTGCACATGTCACTCCCCTGCAGGATCAGTCTCAGGAAGTTTAATGCCATGACACAGGAATGCGTGCAAAGTCATACATTACTGTCTCAAGTCACATGGCCATGGCAGCCAGCCAACAACAGTCTGCACTGTGTCACAATCCGAGGGCATGGGGAATGCAAGTTATGTGACTGACAAGTGCACATGTCCATCCCCCAAATACCACATCATCTGTACTACTATTTGTCCACGTCATACCAACTGGACATATGGGGGACATGAAACACAACTCTCTGAACATGAGCACCTCACAGTGTGCTGTGAATGACAATACAGCTGCCTGAAAGTCACAGTCGCAAACACCTGTGTGCACAGTCAAGTGATCAGACACCTATAAGTCACAGAAGTATCGTCTATCATGGTCACATCTCAGATGGCATGCTGAGCCCTAACCGATAAACATACCAGTAGTCCTGACAACGAAGACACAGCACAATGAGACAGAGGCAGACACCTGAGGGTACATTTCACTGATCACAACATGCCAGATGATACACGGGAGTGGGAGTACAGAGTGTATTGCATGCCCTGGAGTAGGCATGACTGTCCAGCTCCACCTGTAAGAGGGATGAGTCCTGGACAGTAGGCAGGTGGCTAAGCATGTGTGACACACTGGATACACATACTCCTGAGGCCCAAACATTGTTCCCACCAGCAGCATGGGTGTGTGCCAAATTCCCCAGGGACATGTGGTGAGTCAGAGCAGCAAGCGGACCACATATCAAAGTTACACCCAGATTACATGTCAGAACTTAGGCATTGTGTAAGCAATTGACCCACCCATGAATCGCACAACATAGTCACGGGAACAAATGCTGTCCCCCACCTTGAGCAAAGCAAAATGCAATGACACAGTCCCCAAATGACACAATTTCCTGACTATAAGGGCCACACATATGCGTATCAGAGGAGAAGTGGGCATGTCACAAATGAGGGACATGGGTCCTGGACCACATGACTGATGTACTGTGGAAGTTTAACCAGGCCAGAGGAGGGCACATAGCATGTCAGACAAAGTGCACAGTGCAGTCATGGACTCACCCCCTCCTTGCTGCTGTCTGTCCTTCAGCTGCCCATCCAGGTCAGGGAAGACCACCGCCAGGATCCGGAGCATGTGGGGGTCAGGGTCCGGTGTCCGCCCCTCCTGCGAGGAGGCGACAGCTTCAGCTGGACCCTTGCGATCCTCCGGGTCCAGCCACGAAGGTCCTGCCACCTCTTCTGGCAGTTGCGGATCCTGCGCCTGTAGACCCCCACGGATCTTACTTTCCGGGCGATGGTCAGCCAGATTTCCTGCTTCTGGTGGGCATCAACCTGTGAGGATGACAAAGTGAAAAGGCCATTACTACACATGCAACATATACGTGCATCACACAGTTGGATATACATGTCTCAATCACAGGGGCATATGATGTACACAGGCAGTGCAACAATGGCTATGAACAGTTTGCCAGCAGTCACTACATGGTATCATTGCATGGGAAGTAAACCTAGTTGGAATGCACTGTTACTGCACTGTACCAGTTCAGTGCATGTAACTACACACTTTGGGGTGTGACAACTACTCAGTGGGCATGCTAGCCAGTGGTGTGCACACTGAAAGTCCTGCTAGTCAGACAACATGCACAATTAGTGAGGCAGTGGACAGCACACTCACCTGCTCCCCTGGTTTCCCATACAGCTTGCTGTACTGTGGAAGGAGGCTGTCCAGCAGGGCCTGGTTCTCCTCAAGGCTGAAGGCTGGGGCTCTCTCCACAGTACGTGCCATTGCAGGAGCCAGAGGATGCATAAACAGCAGCAGTGTTGGTGGCAGATGTCGTCCTGGAGCATGTAGTGCAGGCAAGTGAGCTCTCAGGGGAACAGCCAGCATTATATGTGTGCTGCAGAGGCAGATACTGTCCCATGTGTCCAAAGTGATAGGTCCAAGTCGTTTGCATCTTCTGAATCTGACCAATCAATGGAATAGCAGCACTAATACACGCCCACAGCATCCTTCAAATCTTCAACTTCATGACACCCATGATTTTGCAACATTGTTGTGGCTGGCCAACTGAATTCACTGCATCAGACTCATTGGAGCTTCGAAAACGCGTCCGTTGCCATGCCAGGCCCCAGCCAATGTGTGCGCACCGTTCGGTCCACTGCTGTACAACGCGTATTTCGGGATACAACGCGTACCCGCACACATCATATGCAATGGGCCGGCCGGGCACACCGATCGGTCCATTGCTGTTCAACGCGTACCCGGGATACAACGCGTACCCGCCACATCATATGCAATGGGCCGGCCGGGCACACCGATCGGTCCATTGCTCTACAACGCGTACCCGGGATACAACGCGTACTCCGCCACATCATATGCAATGGGCCGGCCGGGCACACCGATCGGTCCATTGCTGTTCAACGCGTACCCGCACACATCATATGCAATGGGCCGGCCGGGCACACCGATCGGTCCATTGCTGTTCAACGCGTACCCGGGATACAACGCGTACCCGCTCACATCATATGCAATGGGCCGGCCGGGCACACCGATCGGTCCATTGCTGTTCAACGCCACTGTACCCGCACGACATCATATGCAATGGGCCGGCCGGGCACACCGATCGGTCCATTGCTCTACAATCGCTGACACCGGGATACAACGCGTACCCGCCACATCATATGCAATGGGCCGGCCGGGCACACCGATCGGTCCATTGCTGTTCAACGCGTACCCGCACACATCATATGCAATGGGCTGGCCGGGCACACCGATCGGTCCATTGCTCTACAACGCGTACCCAGGATACAACGCATACCCGCTCACATCATATGCAATGGGCCGGCCGGGCACACCGATCGGTCCATTGCTGTTCAACGCGTACCCACACACATCATATGCAATGGGCCGGCCGGGCACACCGATCGGTCCATTGCTCTACAACGCGTCCCTGGACAGGTCACACGCATATGTCACCATGCTGGTCACTGGTGAACCTATGCCAGCCACATATACTTTCCAGGGACTCAGGGGCACACCTACAACACCACACCCAGTCCACACTGAATCTAAGGCATGTGTGGCAGCATAACCTTATCTGTGTATGTGGGTGAACATGTGGTTTTTGGGGTGGAACTTGGGGGCAGACACACCCAGGCTGTGCACGTGTTCATGGGGACAGGGTCCTTTGTGTGTTGTGCACCTGACCACTGTGGTGTGCAACTTTTCATTTTGGAGCATGTGTCATGGTCACATTTCCAGGTTGTGTATGTGTATGACATGTCACATACCCCCAGGCTCACATGTGGGAAGGCATGTACGTCACAGGGTGGCCCATTGCCACAATAGTGATGTCCCTCCGCAGTCTGTGTGCATGTTGTGTTTCACATGTCTCTGACTCCATGTGCACAATGGGAGACAGTCTCCACATCCACGTGGTTTGTGCATGAACTTTGATGTTGTGTGTGTGTGTGTCACAGACGTCCATGTCTGTCCTGCAGAGGCTACAGGGGCCACTACCTGTGGGTGTCATGTTTGTTTTTCTGACGTGTACATGATACGCCATGTCATGCCAGTGTCCATGTGGCAAGACAGGGTCCCTGGGAATCTACCTGTCAATGAGCTGTGATGCCTGTGGAGCATCTGTCCAGACATGTCACTGTGGTATGTGTGTGGAACGTGAGAGCAGTAAATGGGTACTGTGACACAGCCTAATGGTTTCCCATAGCACACCCTGGAACCTGTTGTCAACACTTGTTGAACAGAGATGTTAGATGATGTCCATGTAGGTGCCATATATGTCCAAACAGAACGACACACACATCAAGTACTTGTGTTTGTTAATGATGTATCATGTGAAATTGAGTATGGTGAACGGCACATAGGTGGGGTGACTGACAATCTTGCTTTCTTCACCTATGCACTGCAGGGCTCCTGCTGTCCATCGACCATTCCCAGACCTGGCAACGATGGTGGAACGTGACAGCATCCGACGGTACCGCTTCACCAGGCAGCTGATTGAGGATTTGGCAGTGCGGTTGGACCCACATTTGCAGCCTGGCCGTCCGTATCCTACAGCGCTGACCCCCAAGGTGAAGGTGATGGCAGCCCTACACTTCTTTGCCACCGGTACCTTTCAACACACTGTGGCGACTGCCGGTGGGATGTCACAGACTATGTTCAGCCGTGTGCTACGCGATGTTTTGGGGGCAATGTTGAGATACCTGAACCAGTACATCTATTTCCCAACACGTCAACGACTCACTGACGTCAAGAGTGACTTCTATGCCCTGGGGAGGATGCCACATGTAATTGGCTCCATTGATGGGACACATGTGGCTTTGATACCACCACAGGCACATGAGCAGGCATACCGGAACCGTAAACATTACCATTCGATCAATGCTCTGGTGGTATGTCTTGCAGATATGACCATCACACATGTGTGTGCCCGTTTCCCCGGTTCGGCACACGATGCCTACGTGATGAGGAGTAGTCGCATCCCGAGGATGATGTCACAGATGCCAAACCAGCGTGCCTGGCTTGTTGGTGTGTACTGACTTTGTACCATTGTGTGTGTTCTGCTATGTTGTTTTCCGCACACATTTTCAAATCGGCTAATGTGCAATTGTCTGTCTGTAGGTGACTCGGGATACCCCAACATGCCGTGGTTGCTGACACCCCTCAGGAACCCTGTGACACCAGCCCAGATGCGCTACAATGAGGCACATGGTCGGACGAGGAGGGTGATTGAGCGGACCTTTGGTCTCCTGAAGAGCCGCTTCCGCTGCCTGGACAAGACAGGAGGGGCCCTCCCATATGCCCCAGCAAAGGTGTGCAAGATTGTCATCGTCTGCTGCATGCTACACAACCTGGCAGTGCGGAAGGAGTTGCCTCTCATCCTGGATGACGATGACCAACGTCCGCCACCTGTGGAAGATCCTGGCCTGGGTCACGATGCCAGTGAAGATGATGATGATGATGATGGTGATGTCCGCACACAGCTCATCACCAACTTCTTCAGCTGAATGTGAGTCTCCAGAGGGTTGTAATGTCAATGATTTGAGTTTGCATGATATGTGTGTGTGGTGCTCTGGTGCTGTTTGAGTGTGGCCATGTGCTACTTGACTGGATGCGTGCAGCGATGTGTCCTTGCAGGTGGTCTGTACTGCCCAACAGTGTTGACATGCTAACTTGGTTTTGTGTAGTTATCTCGTGACATGTATTAGACATGAGTATTGCCGTTCTGTGCTGTTCTTCAGTGGTTTTGACTGTGTGTCATGTCTGTCCTTCACAGGGTGCTGCCGGAGTTGTTTGATCAACTTGGATCCCACGAATCCATGATTCAACTTCCAAGGTGGAACCAGTCGTTTCCCTACAGGTGATGTGCCACACACCCCTGGACTTTCTATCTTCTGCACTTTTTGACTTTGTGGCCACAGCCAGGTTGGATTAGCTAGCATTTGTAGTGGAAACAACATGTTGCAAATGTGTAATAAACCTGTGCTTCACTTTGGGATGTGCGTTGTCTGTAGTCACACATCTGACTGACATTTGCTTACTGCACCTGTAGTCTAGTTGACACAGACTGTGAATAGGTAGCGTGTCTGTGCATTCCACTGTATTTAGTTGCAACATCAGTATAGGTGATGAGTCTGATGGCCCTGGTGTGTATGTGTTGTGTGGCCCTAGTGGTGTGTCTCCCTCATATGTGTCACGTCGCCATGACTGACATGACGGTGTTGGACTTGCTGTAGCAGTTAGCATGCACAGTGTCATTTTTCTGATCACCATCTCCATGACAGAGAGCACGTTGGAATCACAACAGAGGCAGATATGGTGTATTTGTGAGTTTATTTACATACAGGTGTGAGGATGGTGCACAGGATGGTGGGTGCTGTACATAGAAATTGGAATCCAAAGTTCCCATGTGATTCGGAAGTCTTGGTAGCTGAAATGTCCAGAGTAAAGTCCACAGTCATCTGATAAATTTGGCCAACTATAGCTCCCCATGTCATGTGGGAGAGTTGGGTTGGCTTCGACAGGGCGTGCAGTTTGCACACAGAGGAAAAGTTCCAGAACAGGTGTTGGCTTCCTGGGGATGTAGATGGCCATCGGCCTCTCAGTTTGGCCTCCTCGGACGGCCCCTCTTCTTGGGGGGGACCCTCAGGTGCAGGCTGCGGCGGTGCAGGGGACTCTCTGCCAGAGTCCTCCTCCCTCCCTGTGGCATTTGCAGTTGTTTCAGCAGCAGATGTTGTGGGCACACAGGGAGGTGAGGCCATGTTGGTGCTGATCTGGCGGAGGCATGTCAGTATGTCCCTATGCACCGCTGTCAGTTGTTCCAATGTGTCCCACTTGGACTCCATGCCAGACATGTGTGTCTCGACATGTGACATGTGTGTCTCGACATGTGACATGTGTGTCTCGACACGGGACATGTGGGAGTCCAAGCGGGCATGATGGGCAGCCTGCTGCTGTTGTATGTCCTTGAGGATCCCCACTACCTGGCTGACCTCTCCGGTGCTAGTCTGGTACGCATCCGCGATGCGTGCCAGTTGTGGGTCATCATGCAGTCCAGACCCCTCTGCAAAGAGCGACCTATGTCTACCACCCCTCCCACCACCCCTGGCGACACGTGCAGGACCTGCGGTGGCACGCACAGGTGACCGTGGGCCCACTTGGGTGTTGTTCCTGGGCTCGTTGTCACCAGCTCCAGTTTGGGTCTGGGTCCCTGCGCTGTTGTCATCTGTGTTCCTTGGTCTGTCCGTGTTGGCAGGGGTGGCCTGTGTGTTGGCAGTTGTTGGAGGGGTGGGTGCAGGGGGTGCAGATGTTGGTCCTGCTGGTGCTGCATGATGACTCACACCGGAGGGTCCAGCTGGTTCTTCGCCATCCGAGGAGTGCAGAGGCTGATCCACACCAGTGAGCTCAGTGTTCACCGGAGCCTGGGACAGGGACTCCTCCTCGTCTGCTGCTGTGTCCCCATCATCACCTGTTTTGGGGAGAGACACAGATTGTATGTTATGTTTCTACTGGCATCAATTGTTCAAACACCTGACAGTTGTGACTGTACCTCTGGATGTGGGCCTGGACATTGCATTCTCCTAAATTGTGACAGTCAGAGAGTGATATTGGTGTAGCACATTGTCCTGCCAACCTGTGGCATGTCAATGTGAATGTTGAGGTGTGTGCATGACCAGCATTGGTGGTATTTGCTTGCCATCCGGGCCTCCTTCTCCCCCCAGCCCAGTTATCCCACCATGAAGCGTGCTTCCATTGCAGGGAGTGCAAGTTGTCTTTCAGGATGTCAGTCAGTGGTGTCCTGCTGTTGGTTGTTGCACAGTTCCCAGCAGGGCCTTGTGCTCCCCCCAGCAGTACCCAGTGTCAGCCATCTTGTCAGTTGTTTTCCACTCCCTGTGATGTGAGCATGGTTCAGAGTGGTGTTGATGGGCCAATTGTGAGGCTGACCAATATCTGTGCCTACAACTCCCATCATGCTATTGCCTACACCCCCTTCCCAGCATGCCCATACTTCCTTCCTTTTGAGTGGACTTCACTGTGTGTGAGTGTGACAGCAATGGCAAGATGGCTGACAGTGTGGTCCTGTTGTTTGTTGGTGACCAGTTCCCATCAGGGCCTTGTGCTCCCCACATCAGTACCCAGTGTCAGCCATCTTGTCAGTTGTTTTCCACTCCCTGTGATGTGAGCATGGTTCAGAGTGGTGTTGATGGGCCAATTGTGGGTGTGACCAATATCTGTGACTACCACTCCCATCATGCTATTGGCTACACTGACTTCACCAGCATACACAGAATTCCTTCCTTTCAGTGAGCTTCCCTGTGAGGTGGTGTTCTAGTGCTGGGTAAATATCTGGGAGTGTTTGTTGGTTCTATTTGTGCCACTGCCTTGCTGTATTTGTTGTTAGGTTTGTACATGTCATGACACAGTTACATATCACTATGAGATGGCAGGTATTGTGTTTGTCTGACTAGCATTCACATCTTGGGATGAATATCTTTTGGTTGCTGTGTATTTGCTAAGGGTGCATGGTTTGCCTATCCCCTTGACTGTGATGTGTGTGTGTTGTCACACCATATTGTGTATATTAGTTGTGTACTCACCAGGCTCTGGGATGTCTGTTAGTCCGTATACGCTCACTGGTGGTAGGATGGCCCGCACCTTCTCCTCCCAGGGCCTGAGGTATACTGGTTTTGCAGGAGGGCCACTGCCGGTGTGCTGGCTGAGGAGGTAGTCCTTTTGAGTAGGTCCCGGACCCTCCTGCGCACATCATACCACCTGTTCTGGATGTCTTCCTTTGTGCGCAAACATGGTGATTGTGCGTTCACCCTGTCGACAATCCTCGCCCACATCTTGGTTTTCTGCGACATGGGGGTCTGTTGTACCAATGTACCAAACAACTGTGGCTCTACCCTGAGGATCTCATCTACCATGACTTCCAATTCACTGTCTAGGAACTTATGATTCTTCTTTGGGGGCATGGTGATGGGTGGTGGTGGTGATTGATGTGTGTGTGCAAGTGGGGGGTGTGAGTGTAGGTTTAGCTGGGTGTGTGTGAGGGTGCTATTTGTAGGTGTGGTAATGGTGTGTGGCTTGTGTGATGTATGAGCTGTGAGTGTGTCTGTGGTTGCTGTGTGATGGTGTTCTGTGCTGGCAGGTCAGTGGAATTTGCAAAGGATCATGGTAGGGATTTGTGGCCTTTATGTAGGTGGAGTTGGAGGTGTGTCCTTGTTCCATTTTTTTTTCCTCCCTGTATTTATTGGCTTTGTGGTTGCTTGTTTGGCCCTTTTTAAAAAAAAAATTTCCTTGGTGTTTTTGGTGCATGTAGGAGTCGTTCTTGTGTCCGAGTAGGACGCTGCAGTTGTCTGGTGCGATCTTGTCCGACTCGTTCCCGCTGTGTGTCAGCTAGGTTTCATATGCGGCGTACGAGTCGGTCGCGGAGTATTGGGTTGCTTCGGCTGGGTTTTGTATACGTGTCGGTCGTACGGCTTGTGCTCCGGGCGATTCGGTCGTGTTTTGCACGCACAGCATCGTACTACGCGGGTCGGAGTTCGCAGGTACGTTTCGTTCGGGTTCAATCCGGGTGCGTGTCGGTCGGTTCGTTTCGCGTGATTTCCCGGCCGGATGGCTTGTTTACGTCCGGCTCGGTCGGTCGTTTTGTATTCCGTCCGAGTCGGTCGGATTTCACATGCATTTCATCGTACTACCCGGGTCGTACGGCGCCGGTCCGAGTCGGTCGGACTAAATTCCCGTACCGAGTCGGTCGGTATTTTTTCCGGCCCGAATCGGAATCGGCCCCTATGTCCATACATTTCAAGACTGATTTTCTCTTTCCTTTGAACATGGAAGTACAGAAGATTTTCCAGCACCTGTGGTCACCTCACTCTGCCACCAAAAAACTGCTAAGACGTTCAAACTGTGAGTGGGTGAACCAGTTAAGAGGTCCAATAAATGGCAGTCCTCATCTGTTGTCCAAGGTGTTCTTAGGCTTTGGCCAGAATGTTAAGGAGTATGTTCTTACCATTTCCTACACACTTTGCTAGTTGTTTCCTAATATAGTTAGGAAGAACTTAATTATAATGGGTAAACTCTTAACTAGTTATATCTGCTCTCTCCTCTGAGAGCTGCAGATTGCACTGCTTAATATTAGGACAGTTAGCCATTTTGATCAAAATTGGCATGTTGCCATTTTGACTAATGGCTACACTTCTGAAGACTGTGAATTTCTACTGGTCTCAGCCTGTTCTCTCTCATTAACATTTCTGTATTATTTTCCTTGTTACTAAATTATTCGGAGTTCACCCTTCATTTGCTTTTCCCTTTTCCATTACAATGTGGTGCTCAAGTAAGAGTAATCTTATCTCACTACAGAACTAACTTCACTGGAACAAAAGTAGCATTTGCTTGACGATGGGAATTTTAGGAGGTTGGGGGCCTCCCCTGTAGCACCCTGCCATCCCAGGTACTCGACAATAACCATGCCATGCACGGAGAGTCATTTTACATGTCTTTATTCTGCTGCCTGTAAGTCAGAAGTCAACACTCTAAGCCTGCCTTCAACTTATCTCTTTAACGCTTAAGTCAAAGGTCTACAGTGTACAGTGGGAACCTAAGGAGTTTCAGAGTTCTTTTATTTGCAAGATACTACATCTCCTGCTTTGTTAAACTAAAAGTTACACAAAAAGATGGTGGACGGAATGCTGAACATTGTCAAACATTCACCCCCATTCACTCCCATGAGGAGTAGGGCCAAGACTGATTTGCATACTGCTGGGTCCAAAATGGGGTGACATGGTGAGCAAAAGAACGATGGATTTAACCCAGATCTGTTGACTGGGGGTGAGTGTTTGAAACGTTTCAGCACTCCGCCCACTATCTTGTTGTCTTTGCTATGTTCACCCTAAGTGGCCAAGGGTATGCCCAGACGTAGGTCCGTTGCTTGGTGCCACTGGATTCAAGCTAGCTTGGCTGATGAGGGGTGATACCCCGAACCCAGTCCCAGGATGCTTGTTTCCAGTCCAGGGAGGACCTGGAATGGCAGTTGGGGCTGGGCTGTTTCCATGGGTAGTAGGGTTAAGGCTGATATGCATATGGCTGTGTCCAAACTGGGGTGGCATAGTGAGCAAAAGAACGATGGATTTAACCCAGATCTCTTGACTGGGGGTAGTGTTTGAAAAGTTTCAGCACTCCATCCATTATCTTGTCGTGTTTGCTAAGTTCGCCCTAAATGGCCAAGGGTATGCCCAGATGTGGGTTCCTTGCTCACTTTGCCATTGGATTCCAGCTAGCCTAGCTGATGAGGGGTGAGACCCTGAAACAGGTCCCAGGATGCTTGTTTCCGGTCCCGGGAGGACCAGGCCTAGCAGTTAGGGCTGGACTGTTCCCATGGGAAGCAGGGTCAACACTGATTTGCATTAGGCTTGGCCAAAACTGGGGTGGCATGGTGAGTAAAAGAATGATGGGTTTAACCCAGATCTCTTGACTGGTAGTGAGTGTTTGAAAAGTTTCAGCACTCCATCCATCATCTTGTTGGGTTTGCTATGTTCGTCATATGTGTCCAAGGGGATGCCCAGACATGGATCTCTTGCTCGCTGTGCCACTGGATTCAAGCTAGCCTGGCTGATGAGGGGTGATACCCTGTAACCCGTCCCAGGATGCTTGTTTCTGGTCCGGGGAGGACCTGGCCTGGCAGTTCAAGCTGGACTGCTCCCATGGGAAGCAAGGTCAAGACTGATTTGCATATGGCTGGGTCCGAACTGGGCTGGTATGGTGAGCAAAAGAAAGATGGGTTTAACCCAGATCTCTTGACTGGGGGTTAGTGTTTGAAAAGTTTCACCCCTCTGTCCATCATTGTTGTGTTTGCTAACTTTAAGTTACAACTTTTTCAAAATATATAAATGAGAAAATAGATGTATAAATACACAAAATAAATACATTATTAAATACACAAATCATAGATAAACAGGTAATTACAATTCTTCAATTAAGCGTTGTGGTTTCTGAATCAGAAGTCCTGATCAGGTGACTGGAAACCGAGAACTGGCAGTCGAAGTGTCAGTGATCTGCACAGGTAAGGTGGAATTACCAGCGGACACAGGGTCATCAACAGCCTGTCGGGACCCAGTTTCTACATTGACATCGATAATTGGTGACTGATGGGCCACATGTTGAAAATGAGAGGAATCTCACGTAAGGGACTTCCCAGGACGCTGAGTATTCAGCAGGTGTCCTTTGGTTTTAGCAATGATAAAAGGTTCAGCATCAAAAGGAGCTCCAGACTTTCTTTTTTCTGTGTTGTCTGACAAGCACTCGCTCTCCTCTTGTAAAAGTGACATATTTTACACAACATCATCTGTCAGCATATATTGTCATCTTCTGTTTGCAACCAAAGTCCGTGTCATGAATGTCTTCCTCATTCTTGGATCTGAGGCTGGTCCATTGGCGCCGCTTGGTCATCGTGGCTCTAGCAAACATGAGAATTGTATAGCTTTCACCTTTCGTTGAGTGAGGGATTGAACGGTAAGCTCGAAGAGTAGTGTTCAAATCAACTTTGAGGTCAAGCTTCTCCAATGCAGCATGCTGAACAGATTTCTTTAGAGCACTCAAGAACCGTTCTTCCAGACATTGGCCTGGAACCAACGAGGAGTGCTTTCTTGATGTTTTATTTTGAGGTGATTTAGAAGTCTTTTAATTCTCGATTATTAAAAGGTGGGCAGTTGTTAGATTTTAATATTGCAGTTACACCCCGTGTCACAAAGATGCCATCTAATTTTTGAATAACCTTTTTCATGTGCAGTGGATGAAAGGTCTTCTGCCAAAGTAAAACGGGAGTATTTATCAACAATAACTAGGAGATGATGTCCTTTCTCAAGAGATCCAAAGAAATCAGTAGCAATTTTCTCCCAAGCATGATGTGGCAATAGTGACATGTTCAAAGGGTGCCGAATAACTTGAGATGAAAGACAGTTGCATATGTGACAAGTCTTCATCTCTTTTTCAACTCTTTTGCCGAGGTACGGAAACTAGACTCGATCACAGAGAGCTCACTTAGTGGCAACTATTATTCCTTGAGACACTCACGGATGAGTAGAGATGCTACACAAACCCCTGATTGATTGATTGCTTGATTCCTCAATGTCCCTCATGGGTGACGTTGATCACTTGTTGCAAAAACAACAGTTGATGGACAGAATGCAGAACAATGTCGTACATTCACCCCAGTACAGAGATCTGGGCCTAAATCCATCGTTTTTTTGCTCACCATGCCATTCCAGTTTGGACCCAGCCATATGCAAATCAGTCTTCACCCTGCGCCCAATGGGAACAGTCCAGCCCGAACCGCCAGGCCAGGTCCTCCCTGGGCTGGAAACAAGCATCCTAGGACCAGTTTCGTGCTTTCAGCCCTCATCAGCCAGGATAGCTTGACTCCAGTGGCATGGAGAGCACGGGACTCACATCTGGGCATACCCGTCCCACTCGGGGTGACAAATGCAAAAACAACAATTGATGGACAGAATGCAGAACAATGTTGTACATTCACCCCAGTACAGAGATCTGGGCCTAAATCCATCGTTTTTTTGCTCACCATGCCATTCCAGTTTGGACCCAGCCATATGCAAATCAGTCTTGACCCTGCGCCCAATGGGAACAGTCCAGCCCGAACCGCCAAGCCAGGTCCTCCCTGGACTGGAAACAAGCATCCTAGGACCAGTTTCGGGCTTTCAGCCCTCATCAGCCAGGATAGCTTGACTCCAGTGGCATGGAGAGCACGGGACCCACGTCTGGGCATACCCGCCCCACTCGGGTGACAAATGCAAAACAACAATCGATGGACAGAATGCAGAACAATGTCGTACATTCACCCCAGTACAGAGATCTGGGCCTAAATCCATCGTTTTTTTGCTCACCATGCCATTCCAGTTTGGACCCAGCCATATGCAAATGAGTCTTGACCCTGCGCCTAATGGGAACAGTCCAGCCCGAACCGCCAGGCCAGGTCCTCCCTGGACTGGAAACAAGCATCCTAGGACCGATTTCGGGCTTTCAGCCCTCATCAGCCAAGATAGCTTGACTCCAGTGGCATGGAGAGCACGGGACCCACGTCTGGGCATACCCGTCCCACTCGGGTGACAAATGCAAAAACAACAATTGATGGACAGAATGCAGAACAATGTCGTACATTCACCCCAGTACAGAGATCTGGGCCTAAATCCATCGTTTTTTTGCTCACCATGCCATTCCAGTTTGGACCCAGCCATATGCAAATCAGTCTTGACCCTGCGCCCAATGGGAACAGTCCAGCCCGAACCGCCATGCCAGGTCCTCCCTGGACTGGAAACAAGCATCCTAGGACCGGTTTTGGGCTTTCAGCCCTCATCAGCCAGGATAGCTTGACTCCAGTGGCATGGAGAGCACGGAACCCACGTCTGGGCATACCCGTCACTTGTCAGAGACTCTCTGGAATAACAATATGAGTACCTCACTGAATGAGGCCTGCTTGAGTCACTGAAAGTTTACCTCTCACATTTTGGAACTTCAAATGCTCACTATTATTAGTGAGGATTCTAGAGTGCTTGTTCCATGATTGATGAGCAATAATGACTTTTAACTTTAACATGTCACTATCTTGGCTTGTGGCAGTAACAATTTGTTCTAAAGACATGGCAGCTGGTGTGCTCGATTTCATAATGAAATTGATGTAAGCTTCTTCCATGTCACTCTTAAAAAATAATCAGCTGGATTCTGATGTTTTCCTGGATGATGAATAATCATGTAGTTGTATTCTTGTAACCTCAAATGTTAAATTCTAGAAAGCATTTTGGCTTTGGGATTGCCAAATATCATCAACAGTGCGTGATGATCATTCACTACTGTGAAGGGCTTTCCATACAGAAATACATGGAAACATTTGCAAGCCCAAACCAATGCTAAACCTTCTTTTTCAGGTTGCGAGTTAGCACGTTCCATTTGTAACAGGCTTTTACTGGTGTATGTCACGAAAAGTCTCTGGGCACTTCGCTGTCCATTGTTCTGTGAAAGGATTTCGCCTAAGCCGAAAGGGCTAGCTACAAATACAACATCCGTATGAAGTTCGGGATCAAAGTAGGCCATTTCAGTGGCCCTCTCAATACCTTGCTTGATCCTTTGGGAAATCTTCTCACATTCTCGTCACCAATGAAAAGACACATTCTTTTTCGTTAGTTCTCGTAACGGTGCACTGACCATAGCAAAGTCTTGTATGTATCTAGAACAGTAACTGGCCATTCCAAGCAATGATTGTAGCATAGAAATGTATTTTGGGGGATTTGCAGTAGACTATTCTTGTACTTTAGCTGGATCAGGTTACATACCCACATCAGAAAAGACTTAGGCAAAGTTTTTCAAGCTTTTCTTGTGGTATTCACATTTATCCGCATTCAGAGGTAAGCCCACATCATTCAGCAAATGACATACTTGCCTAAGAGGTTTGTCATGCTCTTTCTGTATAGCTCCAAAAACCAACATGTCATCACTATAGTTAAATGCATTTACTACAGGCTGTATGATATGTCAAATGACGTCTTGGAGAAGTTCTGCAGCAGAGGATATCTCAAAGCTCAATTGCTTGTAGCGAAACAAACCAATATGCTTAGGAAAGGTTGTAATGTACCTGAAAATGTCTTCAAACTCCAATTGGTGATATCCTTTATTTAGGTCGAGCCGCGAGTAAGAACTTTGCACCATTCAATTGAGTTAACATATCAGACATGTGCAGACCAGGATGTCAACTCCCACTCAATTGCCTTGTTTGCCTGACGTATCTAAACAAATATGCACACAGCTCCTTCACTGTCTCTTTTAGGCACTATTACAATGGGAGAAACACATGGTGTCGGACCAGTGAAGCGTTCAATGATGTCATGTTCAAGCAAATAATTAAATTCCTTTTCAACAGCTTCTTGCAAGTGAAACTCAACTTATCTGTGCTTTGAGCAACAGGATGAACATCCTCATTCATTTGTAACTTTTTTTTTATTGTTTTGAGTTTTTCTAACCCATGCAATAATTAAGGAAATTGACTTACAATTTCATGATGAGCATTAATATTGTAGTTGACTGATATCAGTCCCATATCAGCAGCAGTGCTGAAACTCAGCAGACAGGCCTTAAACCTGTTCCTTGAAGTACATGAATAGACACCGGTACCACAGTTTTCTTATGTTTCGTCGTGGCTACGCACAAGCCTTAACTCTTTAAGGCATTGTGGCAGCCCATGTGTATACTTTAGTCTTTGACTTCGTAAGTTGTGGTTATCAAGATCATTCTTGATACTTCTCCTCAGGAATGATATTTATCGATGTACCGCTATCAATTATGAATGGTATCGAACACCTGTTGAGCTCTAGAGTGATATTCGCACAATGTTTGAATGTTTGTGGTGCTTTTTCATGTCAAATTTTCTTCACCTTGGACTTTACCTCACATTTGACCATTCCAACATGTGCATTCCCTTTTGAAGTAAAGATTGACATTGCACAATAGTCATTATTACTTTCACTGGAAACTGATACTGAGGAACTTTTGGTCGATGGTTTAGATGGTGATCAACTACATTTGGTGTTGATTTGGCTCATTTGGTGTGACTGCGTAGCCTTGTTGGAGTGAGTCGAAGGTCGCTGAGGTAGTGTTTGGTTGGCCATTTTGTCTTCCACACTGTGACACACTTCCTTTTCTCTTCGCCTTGAAATGGTTTGCTTTACTACAGCCGATGCATATCTGTCCAATGGCGGGACATTTACCTTCATGTGGAAATGACAGTCCACATCTGTAACATGTTTTCCTTTTCTGTGAAAGCATCGCCGTGTATCTCTTCGCATTGTATCTTGGCTTACTTTTCATGGCAAATACAAAGAGATGATGGACGGAGCACTGAAACTTTTCAGACACTCACCCCCAGTCACTATTAGATCTGGGTTGAATCCATTATCGTTATTTAGCTGCGAGAAGAACTTTGCACCATTCAATTGAGTTAACATATCAGACATGTGCAGACCAGGATGTCTCTCCCACTCAATTGCCTTGTTTGCCTGACGTATCTAAACAAATATGCACACAGCTCCTTCACTGTCTCTTTTAGGCACTATTACAATAGGAGAAACCCATGGTGTCGGACCAGTGGAGCGTTCAATGATGTCATGTTCAAGCAAATAATTAATTTTTGATTTGGCTCATTTGGTGTGACTGCGTAGCCTTGTTGGAGTGAGTCGAAGGCCGCTGAGGTAGTGTTTGGTGGGCCATTTTGTCTTCCACACTGTGACGCACTTCCTTTTCTCTTCGCCTTGAAATGGTTTGCTTTACTACAGCTGATGCATATCTGTCCAATGGCGGGACATTTACCTTCAAGTGGAATTAACAGTCCACATCTGTAACATGTTTTATATTTCTGTGAAAGCATTGCCTTGTATCTCTCCGCATTGTATCTTGGCTTACTTTTCATGGCAAATACAAGGAGATGATGGACGGAGCACTGAAACTTTTCAGACACTCACCCCCAGTCACTATTAGATCTGGGTTGAATCCATCATCGTTATTTAGCTCACTCCACCACCCCAGTACAGACCCAGCCATATGCAAATC
Organism: Calotriton arnoldi; assembly: GCA_963921515.1. NCBI lineage: Eukaryota > Metazoa > Chordata > Amphibia > Caudata > Salamandridae > Calotriton > Calotriton arnoldi. Next base: position 244,061 of record CAWUFW010003590.1, read on the forward strand.
AGTCTTGACCCTGTTCTTCATGGGAACAGTCCAACCCGAAGTGAGCTAAAGAACGATGCTGGATTCAACCCAGATCTGTGACTGGGGGTGAGTGTCTGAAAAGTTTTAGCGCTCCATCCATCATCTCCTTGTGTTTGCTTTGTTTGCCCTAAGTTGGCAGGGTATGCCCAGACGTGGGTCCCTTGCTCACTTTGCCCCTGGATTCAAGCTAGCCTGGCTGATGAGAGGTGTTACCCCGAAACTGGTCCCAGGATGCTTGTTTCCGGTCCAGGGAAGACCAGGCTTGGCAGTCAAGACTTATTTGCATATGGCTGGATCTGAACTGGGGTGACAAAGTGAGCTAAAGAACGATGATGGATTCAACCCAGATCTGTGACTGGGGGTGAGTGTCAGAAAAGTTTCAGCACTCTATCCATCATCTCCTTATGCTCATGACTGATGCACCTTGGGTGCCTCCAGCCTCCATGTCAGTCCCTTGATGAGCAGCACGCTCTTTAGCATGGGCTGCCTTGAGGACTTGTTCTCAGCTCAGAGTTTCTTTCAGCATAAGTAAATGAAAGGAATCTGACATTCATTGATTACTCTGAGGCGGGTAGCTTCCTCATCATTAAACTCAGTGAATTTACAGTGTTTCACCAGAACATCCAGTCTCCCAACAAATTCATAGATGATTTCACCTGGTCTCTGGTGTTCTTGACTGAATATGTATCTTTCAAAATCTACATTTGGCACTGGATTAAATTTGACATTCAACGCTGTTTTGATGTGATTGTATGACACTTCAACTCCTTGTGGTATCTTTTTCAGGACTTCTTTTACTCCTTCATGAGCCATGTTCTTGAGATACTTTACAATATTTTGCATCTATGAAATCTTCAAAAGTCCCTATCCATGCAGTCCATTTATTGCCAATATTGTGTTTTTTAGCACTATAAACCGCGTGGTTTTAAGAATGCAGCAGCCGTATATACCTTAGAAGACAGTAGTGGTCTCTCAGGTGCTTCTTTAGGAACTTGAATAAACAGAGCTTCTCTAGCTCCTCATGATGTGCTGGCTTAAGGATCAGCCTTAATTACTTTTGGAGCTTGGATCTTGCCCTGGCTCTTCATCAGAACTCTCCACTGATGGCGGTCTGTGGAGTTGTTCTGGGCCCCTTATACGGCGGCTTTGGTGGAAAGCAGCTTTATCTGCGGACAACTCCACATGCACAACCCCTCTGACACTCCCTCTGGGGCCATTCTGCACCACGTTGTGGCATTATGATTCATTAATGGTTTCAGTAAGTAGATAAACCTGGTATTCTACTAGTCCATGAAAGTAGATAACGTTATGATATTTGATTGACGCTGTGCTTGAATCTTTCTTCACAAACTCCTCATTAATCTCTGTTTCATAGCACATGAATTTCAGTTAACTTGTGCTGAACTATGGCTTTGTGCTGCTTTTGTAACCTGGTAGCATCCACCTTTAGTGTTCTTACTCCGTATAGCAAATGGCATTAATTTGTGTAATGGCACATTACAGTGTATTTGCGACTGTTTCATTCAGTTCCTAGCCACCAACATGTAGACTTTCAATGTTGCTTCCTTCATCGTTAAGCGTTTTACACAGGCTTGCATTGTGCTAAGACTTCACCGGTGCCTGAGTCGATTCTGTACTTCGAGTGCGACACACATAAGCAGATTGCTGGACCATGGAATGCTCTCTGAAAGAGTGCTTTCAGTGTACGGGCTTCGTATCCCCTATCTCATCGCCAGTTGTAGCTTCCTGCCAGCCCAGGTACTCGCCAATAACCATGCCACACATGCAGTGTAATTTCACACGTCTTTATTCTGCTGCGTGTAAGTCAGAACTCAACATTCTAAGCCTGTCTCAACTTATCTCTCCAACGCTTTCATCACAAGCCTGAGGTGTACAGTGGGAACAAAAAGAGTTCCAGCGTTCTTTTATTTACAAGACACTACACAGCACTTTCGAACAGGGTTCTCATCAGTTATGTGAATGCTAGGACTGTTGAGAGAGGAAAGGAGTCAGCTGCTTCCTCTAGTCTTATTACAAGGTCACCGGTAACTAAGACGGAGCTGACAGCAGGAGTTACCAGCTCTACTGTAATGACGAGATCCATAGTAACACCACAAATCTGGTGACTTTCATTTGAAGACTTGACCTTCTAAAAGTAGATAAAGTCTCCAGAAGAAATTCTGTAGAGAAATGAGGAATAGCCCAGAGAATAGAAATCAACAATACCAAATGTCCCTGATATTTCTTCAGTTCACAGCGGCCCTCAGGGTATCACACATAAATATACAGTTAAATAAGCACGCAGAGTTTCCGGCACTCTTGGTGTTCGCATTATTGAAAGTGGAATTGGCAGTTACAACTTTAGAGTACTCAGGATGAGGCCCCTAAAATGATGTCACAAAGGCCATGACCTACTATTTGACTTCTTTAGATTATATACCTTCCAACTCGTGGAATCTCTTTTTTTTGATGCAGGGAAGAGATGGACCCAAGGTCATACTGAGTTTTTTTGTGTTGTAGAGCAACATGGTAACAATGCCCTCAGTAAATCCAGCATAGTGTTCTGCTTTTAGGGTACCATATCATTAGTCCCTCTGCCGAATAATTCCTTTACACTTTGTATTGTTCTACGGTTCAACCCTTGGGGATTTTTGAATCCCCCTAGCAGCAACTATTGAGTGTGTAGAAATGGTCTGCTAGAACTTTTAGGTACTTAGGGGCCTATTACGATGGCGGTCGGATGTCCACCGCCGGGCTGGCGGTGGTGCCCGCCGGACCGGTGGTGGACAACCACCCGCGATCGCAAGCCAGAAAACCGCCGGTCAAATTAGGATGGCAGTGGTGACCGCGGCGGTGGGAAATTTCGACCGCCGCTTTTCCGCCGGTTGCCATCCGCACTCCTGCCTGGTGGACGGAGCAGGGCCAGGATAATGGTGGCGGTGCAGAGCAGGCTCTGCCGGCACGATTATGATGCCGGCGGTAGCCAGCCTTTCCTCAGCGGTCAGACAGCCATGGAAAGGCATGCGGAGATTGTCTTCCGGGGGCCCGTTGCCGGCCCCCAATGTGTTGTGGGGGGTGTGGGTGCACAGGTGGGGTACCCATGGTCCCCCCTACATTTCCCTGTACCAGGTGGCTGCCACGCAGTGCAGGGAAATGCAGGACATGCTCCTTTCGGCATCGCGGCGGTGCTGCGGGCAGCAGCAACTGCCGCAATGTTAAAGCCCGCGATCAGACCGCCGCGGTCGGATTTCGACTGCGGGTCATCGTAATTCGACCGGCGGTGATGTCGCGGGCCATGCAGGCGGTCTTTTCCCGCTACCATGGCGGTCGGGGAGGTTTTCCGACCGCCATCGTAATAGGCCCCTAAGTCACAATCCTGGCTAATTTCCGGCATTTTTTATTTCACATCTTGTGTGAGATTCCTGAAATTACACCTTTATGCGCATCATGTAATTTTCTGTCAGTACTGTGAAAACTCTTATTGCAGGGGGAAGGAAACAGCATGAACAAACAGAATGCGAGCGGCCAAATTTTTTGCGTCATGTGCAATTTAGCACTATTTTTACCTCAAAATGAGACCTCATGTGAAATTCCAAGACTAAAAAATATCTCTAGCTTTGCGGTCAGCGTAATTTTACAGAAATGTTCTATAATTGTAATTTCGCACACCAATAGTGTAGACACCATGCTTTCACCTCAACCTCTTGAGCTATATTGAATATGTAAAACATGCTATTGTTTAAAGTTTTTTGGGAGGCGCATACTTTTTATTGACATCAATAATACAAAACCTTATTATAGCTAAGAACCTTGTCACCGACTTAATAAAATATGGAATGTAGAATGCTATTAAAATCGTTTTAATATTGTATGCAATAAATAGGCTTATACTTTTAGTCTCAATCAAAATACTGAAGGAAAAAATAAATTTTTAGTAAATGAGGAGAGTAGCAAGATATATTAGTACTGCAATGTGATATTGATTCACTAACAGATGCAAATAAATCTGCTTGTTAACATCGATCCTGTTAATTCAATTTCTAAGAAGACTAATTCCTTCGAAATTAAAGTATAAATCATTTTCAGAACACATGATATTTTAAGAGATTCATTTGAAATTGTCTAATTAAAAGTCTTGGCAGAGTAGGGACAGTAGTGCTGTTCTGTAATTATTACAAGCATCACTATACCCACCCTGTACAGTAAAAATGAATGACACTAATTCCGAAGGAAAATAACGCGTTCAAATATCAGATTTTAAATCACATTTATTAGACATTTTCGCATTCAGTTGCATACAGAGTATCTGATTACGTTTTCATGAACGGTTTTAATTTAAATATAATTATATAAGTGCATGCAATTTGGAGACTAATTATATCGTTGCTGGAAAGCAGTGCTTCAATTTGTATTCTAGAGTTGGAAATAATTTGTTCTTGTGGCAGGTCTAACTAAAACAACTTCTACCAGTTTTTTTGTTACCAAAGTTTTGAAGTGTTTCATTGTACAATTTCGACTCAGTGATGTGGAGAAAAGAAGGTGTGAAATATACCCAATCTGCATTTTATTGAAGCTTTTCCGGCAAGACTGTCTTTTAGTGTGACTTTTGTGGAGACCCTACATTTGAATCAAGTGTAGAAATGTCAGTTTGTGATTTATCTAGCAACATCAGAAATGTAAAGGCATTGATTCGCAAGCAAAAAGATGCTGGGCCAAATTCACAAACATTTTGCTGTGACTTACCTTTGTAGTACTTCCGGGTTATTCCTAAATTCCCAGAGTAGACCACGAGTAGTCCTTGCTGACTCCTGAAATTTGTGAGCATGCCAGGAGTACTACAAGAGTAAATCACAACTACTCACATCACAATCTGTGTGAATCAGGCCCATATTCATTAAAACAGAAGTCGAATCTGATCCCTATGTATAGGTTTCCAAAAAGCATGTATTCAAAAAGAACCAATGACATTTGTACACATTCATAAACAAATATTACAAATTTACTCACATAAATTTGTTCTTGGAATCTTTTCAGCAGAAATCCCTTGCACTTGGATTGTACATATGTTTTGGCAATCACCTGAAACACATTAAGATGAAAGATCCACAGTCAGAATCTTCTTTCATATTCAATTGAATGTGGTATATGGAACAAAATTAATTCAAAACCAAAATGTATTTCTGTGATGAGAAGGCAAATATCATAGTAACATTCTTAACGGAACACTATTCTGAGCTCCACGGTGTCCCACATAATCTGACAGCACTTACCAAGTAGACAATAAAGGAGAAAGTCACCCAGGTGGTGAATATGTTGAGGGTGAAGATTCATATTGTTAGGAAAAATAAGAGAAGGTCAAAGGAGGAGTTAAGGTAAGTCAAACAGTATATTAGAAGGATACAGGCGGCAGCTGTAGTGCTTTGAAATAGAACCTCTACTTGCCTAAGTATTTTCCCAACATCATACCTACTCTCTAACTCCTTATCTCATTACCATTCTGTAGCATTGTTAAAAGTCACTTGTGAACTACTTCAGTTTCTGGAGGGGTTCAGAGGATAACACATGTTGCAGCTAGATCACAGCTCTGGTTCATCTGGTCAACTTACTCATAGCAAAATGATTATTGGCCTGGAACCAGCTCGACCAGGATTGAAGACTGGCTAGATTTAGGCAATTGCACTTCAACTTTTGGTCAAAAGATTACTGTAAATTGACAGGATCTGTGTAATAAATGATTCCAACGTGAATTCTTGTTTGTATGATTGTCAAAATAGAGGGTGACAACTTGCATTTGTTTCTTCTCACTAGTTTACGATTAGCAGATGCAATGCTGGCAGTTGTGAGAAGATGCTGGTCAGTTGACCAGCTGTCTGCCTTGTATCTATACCTGTTTGAATTCAATTTGCAGTAGTCATTGGTAGCAGTTCTTTCTCTGATATCTCTTCATTTGAATAATGTAAGCTTGAGTATGACTCAGAAATATGCCTTCAGAGTATTCAAAAATATCACTACACTTGTAGTTTGCACATTGCACATTGTCTTGGGAATATAATTGATATAAGTAGAGCTAAATTGTGAATATAACACCTGATCTAGAACAGCAAGTGGAATATCCAAGTATGTCTAGAGGTGTTCACTCCTTGAAAAGCCCAGTTCCTTAATGCTAGAACACTATCAGAAATCATAATATCCTATGATTGTACCTAAGAATGCATCGCTTGATCCACCCCCCTAAATAAAATAATTTTAGGAATACTGCTGGTTGGGATATGAATTAAACAAATATACTTGATTATGTGGATCCACAAAGTTATCAGTGGATGCGAGAATCCTAATATCCATTCACACTAACACTCTCAGAATCTATTGGCAAGTCTCCAGTATCTTGGGGCCAGATGTACGACCCGCAGGGCCATGTACAGACGCTATTTAGCGAGTCGCATTTTATTTGCGACTCGCTAAATAGCGTTTGCGACTCGCAATTAGGAAGGGGCATTTCAAGGGTGTCCCTTCCTAATTGCGACTCTGAGCCCTATGTATGACTGTTTTGCGACCGCAATTGCGGTTGCAAAACAGGCGCAATTTACCACCTACTTCAAGTAGGTGGTAATGCAGTCGCAAATGGAAAGGGGTTCCCAGGGGACCCCTTCCCCTTTGCAAATGCATGTAAAAATATTTTTTAAGGGCAGGCAGTGGTCCCAGGGACCACTGCCTGCCCTTAATAAATGAAACGAAAACGTTTCATTTTTTTTTTTTTAAATGCATCCTGTTTTCCTTTAAGGAAAACGGGCTGCATTTAAAAAAAAAGCTGCTTTATTTAAAAGCAGTTCCAGACATGGTGGTCTGCTGAGCCTAGCAGGCCACCATCCCTGGGAGGGCGAGCCATTCTCAATGGGGTCGCAAAATGCGAGTGCCTCATGAATATTGATGAGCCTCGCATTTTGCGACTCCCATTGGGAATCGCTAACAGTGTCTCTGACACTGTTGTACATTTGGAATTGCGACTCGCAAATTGCGACTGGCTGTTTTTAGCAATTTGCGAGTCGCAATTCCAAATGGTCGTACATCTGGCCCTTAGTGAGAATCTAATATACAGTGTGCAGACTATGTAACAACAAGTTGCTTATAACGTATTGCAGTTTAAAAATTAGTCTTTATATGAGATCCTGGTTTCCTGAAGTTAACCAATATTCCAGCGCATAGTTCCCTGCTCCAGAGCTATGCATTGCTGATTACATCTCACATTCAAACTTCTGACAGTCCAAGTGAAAAGACAAATAATCCCACCCATAAGTGTCTGTTTTTTCTCCACACACCTTCCCAAGCAAGCCTTAGCTGGCATCCTCACCCCCTGCCTTACCCTAGCAACCTCCATCCCTCCCCCCAAAGCATACGCACCCACTCAATCTCACCTAGAAGCAGCTCTCACACCCCAACTGTGATGTATACAGCCAATGTGCTGCATGTGCTCTGCCACAATATTGTGCTAAAAAGCACTATTAACCTGTTTTATGTAAGTAAAAGAGGTTAGCCTATTCCAACCTTTTGTTTAAGCAAAATTTGGACAAATGTGTAGTCCCTGCAATCTATTCCCATATGGATAAATTGTGTGCATTAAAAATGAAATATTTGATGCCTGCAATACCTCAATCTTTTATTGTGCAATTATGTAGCCTATCTATATCATAATGGAAAAGATGAGAGCAGTGATATCTACTGTCACTTTAGCTCAATGCTGTACAGTATGGCTGTTAAAACCATGTATAAGATACAGTCCTTCACTGAAGCATTCATTTCTATCCATCCCCAGTTGTATCTAATGGTTGACACAGACAACTACAGACTGACATGATATATTACTTTTTCTCCCCTGTTCGTAGGCCTGATATTTCTGACCCCTACCACAGTGATTCTGCTATCACCACAAATGACTTAGAGGACATGGATGTTTAGCTTTGTCACTAGCATGGACACATTATACCACTGACAGAGCTCTGGGGTAAGAGCAAAAGGGACAGAGAGGGCAACCAGCTCCAAATGTATCAAGCTCAACATGGCAACAGGCAGGTCATCGTTGCACACTGCCGGGTGGCACTTGATCCTCCAGCTAATGCATTTCTCTCAGCAATACCTACCAGAAGCATGGCTGAATTATTTTTGACCTCTACATCCTGGCAGTCTAAACTCAGACTGTTAAGCAACAGGTGCTTGAAAATAGGGAGACTGGCTGGAGGAGAGAAGGTATTACAGGACTTATATTTGATTATTACAAGCTGAGGAAATTGTTATCAATGTTGACCCCAAAAGTGAATTGGAGATGAGTGAGGACTGAACTTCACGTTCATGCTGGAGAAGATGAGAGAACATATAGACGAATGCACAGCTGATGCAGAAAGAAAGTGACTGATGCAGGTACCTTCTCTTTCACTCACCCTGCCCCACATTATACTGTATATGACTACAGACCGAGTGAGAGGATTTTTTTATATGGAGGAAGTGCATGCTTTGCTAAGCAAGACTTTAGTACACAAGGATGCACTCAGATTACTTTTAGTGCTATGTGTTTTAGCCATCAGGAATCTTCCAAAATTGTGTCTGTGGGCATTGTCTTAATGACACCCTTCCCTTCTACTTTATGCTGGATGCTGAGCGTAGTCGAAAGCTCTGACCACATCCCCCAAAGGAGGATCCATGGAAATAGGACATGCAAATGAAAATAACTTTATTCGGCATAAAATGCTATAAAAGTACAACGTAAAATCACATCAAATCAGGATTAGAAATTAAATTCCGTTTTATCTTAAAACACACTATCACAAATCTAAAACATTAATCCGAAAAGTACGATGATGCCATACATATAAGTATAAGACCAGAAAAAGAAAGGCAGGTCATATTTGATTGCCTGGGATTCATTCTGGAATGATAGAGCTTGTGAAATTATTCCATGTAGGCTCTCCTATGTACCAGTTATGGGCCTAGTTACACCAGTATCTGTGTCCTGATGAATTCAAGAGGCCTAGGAAGCTACAGATATGCAGAAACCTATCAGCACCATAGAATGGTATCTAATCCTCATAAATTTCTCCAGTGGATTGAGCTGCAAAATTCGAATTGTATCTCGAAATTCAGTTTCCATTAACATCCATCTCTAAATCAGGCCCTTGCTTTTGCTCTGGACTCCTCTGATGGTCTTCTTTGTCCATCTGGATATTGAAATTCAGCTAGAAGAGGATGCGGCGAGTTCTGAACAATGGTCATATCTGACTTGTTCTCTTTAATGTTTGTTGTCTGTACATTATAGCACAGGAATCATTAGAGTTGTACTAAAAATGTACCCTAGGGGCCCTCAGTCACCCTCAACTGCGGGTAAGCTGACTTTCCTGATTCGAGAAAGGATTGCATGTTAGTGCTGTGCTCAGCTCCAGAATAATTTGCTCTTATTTTTTGTCTGATGCCCCGTACCTGAATAGTAGATTAATATTTTGCAAGTCCTGTGTTGCTACAGCTATGCTTGTGACCTGTGTACTTGACCTCTCTGTGACGTGTTTAACGATAGCGCTTGGTATAATGTTTTGCTCTTCTGATTCTCATTTGCAAATAATCAATAAAGGATGCCTTTAAAAAAAAACAATATGCAAGGATTCAGAGTGATAGGTGTGTGAGGACATTGGCATTCTCTGAACATCATCCTTTAATCCACTCCACGCCACAAGCATCCAATGTGAACTCGGATTTGACTTGAAGGTCTGTGTGTCGCATGCAGAGGCACAGTGCCATGCAAGTGACCTTAATATTAACCGGGTCCTCTATCTTTCTTAACAATATATAAATCCTTGGCTACATAACTTCCCACACTGCAGGTCTGTGAGTAATTTACTAGGTAGAAATTGTCTGGCCAGGACAAGAGTCATGCTGTACACTTACAACAAGTTATTCGATTATTCTCCTGAACTCTTCCCATGGTCTATTATCATGTTTCTGTCCACAACCCACTCATCTTCTCGAGTTGTTATGCACTTGTATGACTCCCGGGATGTTAGCGCCGTTACACTCCGGACGGAGTAGCTGTGCGCTATATAAATACTGGTCATTCATTCAATCATTCATTCCCTCACTGAAATTCCGTTTTGAGCAGGATGAAGTGGCGAGCATTTTACTCAAAGGTATTTTCACGTGTTCTCCCTCTCATTCGCTCTGTTTGCAGCAGCAGAAAAGAAGCAGGCACTAAGGGCCAAATATACAAAACCATTTTGCGTTCACAAACCCTGCGATTCACAAAGTCACAGGATTTGCGAACGTAAAATGTTTTTTACAATGTACTAAACACATTTTGTGCTACGGAAATGCATTTCCACCTCGCAAAGTGGCTTACTCAATTGTAAATAGGAAGGAATGTGAAAGGGGTGTTCCTTCATAAGTGTTATTTAGTATGTATGTATGTATGTATGTATGTATGTATGTATGTTTGCGGCTGCAATTGTAGTTGGAAACCATTGGCCAGTTACCAAGACATCAATGGGGGCGATAATTGACTTGTGAAGGGATACAGTGGCGTAGCAAGAGGGGGTGGGGGCGGTCCGCCCAGGGCGTCATGAGTTTTAGGGGCGGCGGCCTCCCCTGTTACCTGCGGCCATCGCGGGGCGGCCACCGAGGAAATCGCCAGCACCCCCTCCCCCCCGCTCTTACACACAGCTGTGGGGCGACAAATGCAGGGGCCGCCACGGGTTGCCATAGGTCTAGCTACGCCACTGAAGGGATAGAGTCTGCTGTGGCCCCCTTACCTTTGGGAACCGCGTCAGCAGCCTTGGGGAGTAGGCATGCAGTGGTCTAGGGGAACACTGCCTGCTCCCCCGATTTTTTTTTCAAATAGGAAACATTCATTTTTTAAAGCAGCACAGCTTCTTTATGAAACATGGGCTGCTTTTTTTTTTTTTTTTTTTTTTAAAAGGCAGGTTCTCTGTGTCTGTAGCCAATCACAGGGGGCTGCAAATAGTGGCCTGCCTAATTAATAGTACTTAGGGCGGATTGTTCTGTGAACTGCTGTCTCTGAAGATGATATGATGTGACCTATTAGCAAATAGGTTGCATTGGAAAATTGAAAACTGGTTGAAAAAGTCTGTGCATCATTTGCAACTACTTACAACCAGCCCTATTGTACATCTGACCCTAAAATCTTTCAGAAATATTCAATATTCACCGCCTCATGGATTTGTAGGGTATGAGACCAAAAATGATGTGCATTTGGAACGAATGTGTGATAGATAAATGGATTTGTCATAGTGCTTGTGATTTTTATGATGTTATCTTGATATCTTTTCTGTAATGGCTTCATGGCCTGTGGGCCAGAGTACAATTAACTTAGGGGAGTGTTTAATAGAAAAAAATGTGGAGGATATAAAGAGTAGAAGTCAAAGGGAGAAAGAAGACAATGAGGGAGAAAAAGAGACAGGGACAGGTGCGATGTGACCTACACACATCTAGCAGTCCTTTTGCACGGGTGGCCTGATTTATGTCTGATCTATCAGTGCCATTGTTTTTATTTATTGCACGAAAAGGCATGTTATTGCTTAGAAAACATATGCTTCCCAAGAATTTAAAACCCACATGAATACCCTGTCGAAATGAACAAAACACCTGCTGCAGACTCGATGCTGCCAGGGGGCAGCTTGTTAAAAAGTTGGCCGATAGCCGAGAATTTCATAAATGCACAATGATCTCACGGAGAGGGGGTGTAGAAAAAAATGAAACACAATAGGAGTTATGTGTAGCGGTAAGATGCATGGTCCATGATAACCTACTTATCGCTCAATCCCCTGCAGCCCTCTCTGAAGTAATATTGGCATTTTAATAAGGTTTCAGATAGAGCTCAAATACGTTTTCGTACACGGATTCACTGACACCGTTATTGGCAACCAAAGACAGACGCCCCTCAGTTAGTTTCCTCAATGAAGGCAGATTCGGACAAGGAAAGAAAATAGGCCTGGACACCAAATTCAAAGTGGCTTCCATTAACCAATCAGAAAGCTAAATAAGTGTCCCACATTTGCAAATCAGGGTAGTTTTAAACTTTTAAAGACAAGCTGTATAGGTGTTTTGTAAGGTATGAGGTATTGTATGCCTTTTTTACTTGTTGCAGGCAATGTTTGTGGTATTATCAGAGAAATAAACAGTAAAAACTGCTCCACCAGACCATAAAACCAGCCCACAAATAGCCAGAAGACCAGCCCTTGGAGCACTGCCTGATTGCTGTATAGACCAGTCCGACTCTTAGTAAAAGATTTGTTTTTACTTTACATGATGAGGAACGGATTCATATTGTTAGATTATGAAAGTACAATGGGTAGTTAATACAAACAGATGTATCCTTACGGCTAGAGCGGTCGACCTCGAAGCTGGGGAACCGGTTTCGAGTCTCGGCAGGGACACTCAACATCCTGTGATTCTAGGCAAATCGCTGAGGGCCAGATGTATCAAGCGTTTTACCGTTCGCAAACGGGCCAAATCGCAGAATTGGCCCGTTTGCGAACGGTAAAAAGCCTTTTGGGATGTATCATCCCAAAAGGCATTTGCAAAATAGGGAATCGCAATTTATGCGATTACCTATTTTGCGAATGCATGTAGGGAATCGCAATTTGCGATTCCTTAAATGCAATGCAGGAAGCAAGAAGGAATCGCAAATTGCCACCAACTTCAAGTTGGTGCTAATTTGCAAATTCCTAGAAAAATGCACATTTTTGCATTTTTCTAAGTGCCATGTGGCGCACACAGATGTCCTTCGGGCATGTATCTACGCCACATGTGCATACTTACCTTTTTTGGGGGTGCATCAGGATGGCATTTTGGCCCCCTTGCACCCTTGAAATTGCATGTGCAATTTGCGAGTACCTATTTGGTACTCGCAAATTGCGAATGTAATCCTATTCATTCCTATGGGCCTCTAGGCCCATAGAAATGAATGGGAAGGTATTCCTTAATAGTTAATCGCAATTTGCGATTCGCTATTAAGGAATATGTAGGAATCGCAAATGTTTTTGCAAATCCTACATACATTGCATTTTGCAATTCTTAAATAGCGAATCGGTAAAATTCGCTATTTAAGAATCGCAAAAGCAATTCTTGATACATCTGGCCCTATAAATCTATACAGGATCTGCTCGTTTAGACATCATAAACTAAGGGATTGGTGACCAGACTGATTCCAGACACTCCCAAAGGATATGTTAGCCTTTAGACCAGCTAGCTCACAGTGTCACCATAAGCCCCCTAACCTTACCAAGGAGTAAATAGTTTCTGGCAACTATCGAACATGACAACCCTGACACCTCAGGGATCGTGGAAACAGTACCGTACTTTTCGCTCAGTCACTCGTGCTCACTTATTCTCAGAGAAATACACAGAATAAACAATGGGGACGTTTTCAATGAGCATATATTGAACCAACATCATTCTAGTACAAAATACGTGTGCTGCGACAACCATTAGACAGAAACAGATATATACGATTACACGCACCAACAGAGTAAATGACAGGTAGAATTCGACCATGGTGCTAAAACAGTGAATATATGCAGGTATATAGATACACGGCAGTAATCACGTGTACTCCTAAGATGCTAACCCTATCTAAGTGTACCTAAATGTACCTAGCATGTATGTGGGTGTAAAGCCAAGAATCCCCTAGGAAAGAGCCAACCCCATTACCTGATGAGAGAGAATGAAGGACCCTGTCTTGATCTTGAATTGGACACCCCGCAAAGGATGTCAGACCACTGCGAGCTGTAAGTTCTGCATGCAGGGACTTCAGCATCTCGTGTCAGCATCGAAGCTTCTCCTCTGGTTTGCCCATCGAAGATGTGGTGCTTATATATCCGAAAGGTACCCTCAGGGGTTCTACACAGATGTGTCATGGTACTGTGGGCCTGTCGTCCAATAATGACAATAGCGATGACTTTTGTACAGAGTTATTATACAGAAGATGGTAATCCTGCTGTGTGATACTAAGAATCCTCATGCATAATAAATGAGGCTAGTTTTAGAAGAAAACCACACAACATTTATTCAGCACCTAAGTAGGCAAAAGGTCAGCACCAGAACCGTTATGTAGAGCAAGGTAGGGCAAATGTAGGTAAAAGGTCATGCAGCTACCTAGGCATATATTAGGGTACATTGGGGCTCATAACACTAGACCTTCTCTAGAATTCAGCAACATCATTACCCTTAAAACCACCATGAACTCCATCAGCACTGGAGCACAGCCACTTCCCATCTTCATCTCCACCAATTTATTGTTAACTTTGGCTACTCTTTGCAGATTTCACCATTGTCCATTGGTTAAATTCCATCCACTTCAGTTTCCTCACCAAAGTCTTCCACACCTTCTCCAACAACTTAATTTGTGCAACATGCTCTCTTTTCGACTCTCACGCTTTTGACACACTTCAATGCATTAATTATACCTGACATTACTGCCCTTTTATTTCTATCACATTTTATTGGATCACCTTGCTCTGTCCCTTAACTCTTTTTTTCAAGTCCTAGTCTGTAAAACCAAGCAGGTCTTCCTCTACTCTACTCCACAAACCTTCGAAAAATAATACTGATTTGGTACCATGGGATGCATTCTTCCCATTTGCCCAAGCCCATCACAGATGTTCATTGACTTGTTTGTTTATCCTCTTGGACATTGCCCTGGGCATTATCAATGCTAAACATTTTATGTTTAATCCTGAACTAGAAGGACACTTTTGCATTTCTCTGGCTGTAAATTGCATACCATTATTAGTCAGCAATTCAGCCGAACGCCTTTCTCTGGAGAACACATCAGTAAGACAATTCTCAGAAACTTTAGTAGTTGGCTGCCTTAAGATACACACTTTGATCCATTTAATCTTAATTCTATTACCAGAATGGTACATTTCTAGGCCTGGATAAAACAAGGAAAAGTAAAAAAAATTCTCTTTCCACCTGCTCCGATGCCCTTTTCAGTATGCCTACCTTCAACGTCAGTTGAACTCAATGCCTTATAGGCTTATCACTCAGAAGGCATATGCTACATTATTATTATTATTATTTAGCTTGTAAAGCGCCTGGTTACTCCAACGGAGTGTCCCCGTGCTAGAACACCATCAAAACCCCAACAACTGACCTAAGCAAGCTTCACTCTTTCTCTCAACATCCCAATCAATTTCATACCTCCGTGTTGTTCAAAGTCACATCCAAATGATCTTGGTGAGTGATTTCAACTAACTTATCTACTACAACACTAGGAGGAATCAATTTGTTTCCTCTAAACAACAGGCCCTCTATAATTAAAACCTCAGATTTCAGCTTTTAGTACATCTGCAAACTGACAGGAGGACTATTGTTCAGGCAAGCCTTTTCTGATCAAGTACAAAAAACTGCAATGCCACAACCTTGGCCAAAGCTTCTCTCCATTCTTAATATACCTTTTTACGACTCCATTTATTCTTAAAACACAAACTATATGGATAAATATCAATAGTAAAATTAAGAATAAATACAGACACAAATGTTAAATAAATAAATACCATAAACTGGGAGCCCTAGTTATAGATGATAAGATTATCAAAATAGAGGCTTATCACTTATGCACTAGACATATGCTACTTCTAGGTAGTATGTGTGTTCACCCACCACTGGTCTACAGACTGAATATTATATTGGAGAAAAGGGAACTGATATTGGAGTTGGAAGGGGAAAACATATACCCACGAATTAGAGATCTCATTTTGTACTAAAACTTACAAAAACATAAAACATAGAATGATTTACATGCAAGACTGAATGAACAAGTATTAGAAAAGCCAATAGATCTTGCTTGAATGTCTGAACAAATGCAAAAACAGTCATACAGTTGAGCATTTGACCATGCCTGTGTTTGCATGTTAGCATGTTAAAACCAGAACTTTTAACTTTGCCTATCCTTATTTTATCCAGCAGTAAATCCCACACTTCTATCTGCTGAAAACAAGAGATATCAATAGTATGTAATGGAGGGTTGGCCGGGTTTTCAATTTGCATTTAATAGACCTTTGTGGTTGACTGAGAGGTGAAGGGAGTTAGCATTCAAAAATCACAATAGTAACAGTGTAACCTATTTAGTCACACAATAAGGACCAGGATTCAGTAAGTTAAGGTGGATTTATTAAACATTAAGGGCCTCATTACGATGTCGGTCAGAAAGCATTCCGACCGACTCGGTGTCGGAATGGTTTCCAACTGAATCGGATTCGGGGAGTCCGACCGACCAATTACGATGCTTCCGAACACCGTTCGGTCAGACTCCCATTGACTTCAATGAGAGCCTGTGTTCCGACCGACTACACTGGCTTCCATTGAAGAAAGGGGTGGGTGCGAAAACCTTGCACCCTGTGGCGGGTACCCCATGGTGCCTGCCACACTGTGCATGGCTGGAAAGAGGGGACCCATGGGTACTCCTACAGGCCTCAACCGGAGGCCTCTGGGTGAAGGGGGGCCTGCTACGGGCCCCTGAAGTCAGTTTCCGACAGCCGATCCGTGTCGGTGAAACCGAGTCGGAAAGGCTGTCCGAATCCGACATTGTAATGTGCCGGTCAGAAACGTTGTCCATAGAGCCGTACGAGTCGGCTCCGACCGACTCGGTTTCTCCAAATGCCGTTCGGAACCGAGTCGGAAAGTCGGAACGGTTTCTGACCATTGTAATAGGTCAGTCAGAAATGTTTCCGAGTCGGTCGGAAACGAGGCTTCCAACATGGATTGGGACGAACCGAATGCTGTTCGGAGCCTTTCCAACCGACATCGTAATGATGCCCTAAGTATAAAACCACCAAGTAAGAAAACAGAAAAGTATTATATACATGAAGCATTACAAGGATATTAAGGCATCCAATATGGATTTTGGCTTGAAAGCAGAAGTCTAATAAATATCTACAGTCAGGACAATACAAATACTACAGACTTCAGTGCAATGCTCCTCTGAGAAGCTCCATTCCTTCTGCCTAAACATGAATAATTCAAAAATAGTTTGACCTAAATTTGAATCTACCTATAGATGGGTCATTAAGGATGGGCAGTGAGGAGTTTAAGGTTGCAGGAAGGTGTCTGCATTGCAAGGATTTCAGTAGAAAACCTCTAAAGGAACAAGTGTTTAGCATATAGCCATACGCTTGCAAGGAACAGGGCAAGCAGAGTGATCTGTACCTCTCTAAGTCCAAAAAGATCTGGCCTACAGTCTAATAGCATGCACATTAATTAAAGCATACAGATACAGTCTCATGAGCTAATCGTCATGCCACCTTTCCTTGGGCCAATGGTGATGAACCTTTCGATATTTAAGCGTCATTGGAGTTTCCTACCGTCCCACGAAACCCAGGCACCCCCACGTCCTTAAGCACTTCATTTGTTGCAGATATACAATGAATAAACAGCTTCTTCACAGTGTTAGCTTTTTCACACTTTCTGCCAAGAATTTCCTCTCAGGCCTCTCTATCTCTAATACACAATGGACTTTCTCTAACTGATGAAACCTTGGGACTGCACCTGCAGAGGAGAGAACATGCAATTCAAGCAGAAAAATACATTGCAAGATCCAGGCCTACTATGGTCAAGTTAAACCAAACCTTAAAGTGAAATTCAGTTACATGAGTATAGGTGCACATGCTGTGTCAAAATAAATGCTAGATGAATACCAAAATCAATCTGACACATTTGCATGCAATGTAACTTGAAACATAAGTAGAAAAACTACATTTCTTCATGATTTATTTATTTAAAGTTTTGTATAGCGCGAACAAGACACTGAAGGGTATCATAGTGCTTCACAGTAATGGAGTGGGGAACAAAGTAAGGGGACGTTGAAGAAAGGGTAAGAGAGGGTAACATGATGAGCTAATAAAATTGTACAGGGATGCGAGCAAACGTTACTTAATAAGGTAAGGCAGAGAATCAGTAGCGGTCGGTGGTGGGAGTGCCGCCGGGCGCTGACGTGGGCGGGGAGGGCAGGGTGGGGGTAGTAGACTACGGATTACGGCGGATTACAGGTAAGTAAACATATAAATAAATAAACGAATTTCGTTCTCGCGCTGCATTGCCAATTGCGATGCAGCGCGAGAAACGAAATTCGTTTTATTTATTTATATGTTTACTTACCTGTAATCCGCCGTAATCCGTAGCTTACTACCCCCCACCATGCCCCTCCCCCGCCCCACGTCAGCGCCCGGCGGCACTCCCACCATCGACCGCTACTGCAGAGAATCATAGACATTACAATTGTTAGGAAAAAAAAAAGGACATTCCGCAAACAGACGAGCCATGAACCAATTAAGGCAGGAACTTGTTTATTAGGATTGTTTTTACTTCATGTTTGAAAGCAGTCGTGTAGGGGATTCTGCAAATTTCCGGTAGGAGAGAGTTCCAGATCTTAGGTGGTGCGCCAGAGAAGGCTCTGAGTCTCGTTTTCGTTTTGCGAAAGGTCTGAGGTTTCAGTAGTAGAGAATTTGCACTTCTGGAAGGTCTGCCCCCTCCTGATAATTCCAGTTTTTGAGCCAGGTATCCAGGTGTTTTGAAGTGGAGGGCTTTGTGCGTCAAACAAGCAATCTTTAAATGTATTCTTGCTTCGTAGGGTAACCACTTTAGAAATCTTAAGGCTGGGGATATGTGCTCATTTCTTTTTGTGTCAGTGATCAGTCTGGCAGCGGCATTCAATGAAGCCCTGAGCGGGGCCAAGGTATATTTGGGGAGGCACAGAGCGTCGCGCTCCCATAGCCTAGCCTCGGTAGGACAAGTGCTTGTTCCACCTGCTTGAAGTCCTCTTGAGGGAGGAATGGCTTTAGGTTTCTAAGAATCCTTATTTGGTGATTCGCACCCTTGCACATCTTACTAATATTTTTCTTCATGTTCAAGTGCGAGTCTAGGGTGATTCCAAGAGATTTAGCTGAGTCGATGATAACCAGGGAGCAGGTGTTTCATCCAGAGGTCAATCTTGAGGGTATGTTTAGGAGGGGAAATGAGAAGGAATTCTGTTTTGGTGGTGTTCAGCAGGAGGCGGTTTTCAGTTAACCAGTTTTGGTTAATCGTCAATGAGGAGTTGAGTGAGATGAGGTCTTCAGAAGAATTGATTTTCAGATAAAGTTGTGTGTCATCCGCATACATATGGAAAAGAATGTTCATGGATGATAGATTGTTCGCTAGTGGTTCCAGGAAAATATTAAAGAGTATAGGAGAAAGGGCATATCCTTGCGGGACCCCCAGGGAGACTGCAGACGGATGGGATAAGGTATGATTCACCTTAACTCTTTGGAATCTATTGTGAAGGAAGGAAGAGAACCATTGCAGTACCAAGCCGGAAAGGCCCATCCTGTGTTCCAGAATAGCTAAGAGGTTGTCGTGATTAACCGTGTCGAATGCAGAGGAAAGATCAAGGAGGATTAAGAGGCAGGATTCATTATGGTCTAGCATGTTTAAGATGGCATCAATGATGTTTATGAGTGCCGATTCAGTACTGTGACCACTCCTAAAGCCAGATTGGTGTTGATCCAGGAGATTGAAAGCCTCGATGTGCGAGCAAAGTTGCGATTGGATGCATTTTTCTAGGAGCTTAGCCAGAGTAGGGATGTTGGAGATGGGACGAAAGTTGTTGAGATCAGATCTGTCCGCATCAGGTTTTTTTAGAGTGGGTGAGACCTGAGCTGCTTTTAGACATTCGGGGATCTTGCCTTGAGATAAAGAGGCGTTGACAATTTTAGTCCAGAGGGGGATGAGGGCCTCCTTGATTTCTTTGAAGACAGATTGTGGCAGTGGGTCGCTGAAGTGATTAGAGGGGTTAATGCTAAGAAGGGTTTCGTAGATGTCATTTTCACTGAGAGGCGAGAAGGAGTTCCATGTGGCCCTGTTCTTAGTGCTAATACTGAGATGCTTTTGACTCGCAGAGAGGACAGGATGAGCCGTACTCTCAAGTGATGTAAGAATGGCCCTCTTGGCTTCAAGGTCAAGACTGATGGATTCAGTTTTCTCCATAAAGAAGATATCCAGATCAGTGCAGGAAGGTGAATTGACTGCTGAGTCGAGGTGATTGGGAGCTATCACTGATTGCTGTTTGCAATTTCAAAAAGTTTTTGGGGGCGATTTGAGGCTTGTCTTAGTTGGGCTCTGAAGTAATCGGCCTAAGTCGTCTTGATTTTTTTATTGTAGGAGCTCCTAACCGATCTAAGGACTTTTAAATAATACACGGAAGGTGATGGAGCAGAGAAAATAAAAAATTTAACCCCTAACAAATTTTATAATTAATTAAATAAAATGTTCGTTTAAATGTATTAATCAACACTGTATGTGTGGGAATGGTAATATGCCAATGTGTGTGCTAAATAATCTATTAATGAATGTCCGTGTGTCTAGTTATAACGTAAAAATAAATGCGTACTAATAAAAATAAATGCATGTTATTGTGCTTCATAGAAATAAAACGTGTCGTTGCAAAAACAAATAGTGATGGTAAGTAAGGAACAGCTTAAATGTTGCTTTCTGCTAGGTAACAACTAATTGGGGTACGTAGACGGGAGGGAAACGAAAGGGATATTTTTCTCTATTTTAATTATGTTTTGTTTGCCTCAAATTAGTGCTTCTAAAGTATAACCGAGTGGCGAGATAAAATGGCCGCCAGTGGGAAGATGTGCGCAGGCGCAAGGGAACACATGACACGTGATGAAATGGGAGAAAGCGAGCTCATGGTTTAACAGAGAGGCTAAGATGCAAGTAATGGTCAAGGCTGATGTGACCTAATTGAACTGATAGCGTGCCGTGATGATCAGCAAGAGCCCGTGGGAAACAAGTCAAGAGAAAGGACAATGACTGCGGAGTTCTTGAATGTGTCGAAAGAAGTTACAAATGAACTGATCGAATCGGATGGAAATGTTTAAGCGTATGGGAAAGGAAATGATCCAAGGACCCTTGAATCCAAAAGAACTTGATTAAAGAATGAATAAGCTGACATGCATGGACCAATGAAAGAAAAGCGTGATATTAATGTTGCAACAGTTAGTTAGCAAAGTTAGAATTAGGGTATAAGAGGGCCTACTCTTAGTGGGAGGGGGTCAAAAGAGTTGATGTCAGTCGTGGTTGCAGTCACAGTCAGGAAAGGAGTTGAAGAGTTGTGTTGGTGGCTTCCAGTGCTGGGTGGTCCTGATCGATCCCTTACTGAGCGGGAGATGCTGAAAGACTGTTAGAGGAGACGGGTTGCAGGTAGCTGATGCTGACGAGCTGAAGTTGCTGTTGCTGTCTTTATTTTACAGTTGAGTATGAGAATCAGGCTATTTCTAATTCCTAACTTAGGTTAGAAATCATTAGGCTAAATTAGGAAGCTAGGCAGGTAATTAGGGTTTTGGCTTCATGACAAAATTTCCTTTCTGCAATAAATTGATTATGCTTAATAAAATTGTGAATTTAAGAATGAATAATTGAATAAAGTATTAAAATTCTTTTCATGCTTTTTAAATTATATAAAATTTAAGATTCTTTAAACACAAAATGACTCAGTGGTTATTTTCCTAAATGATTGTGACATAAGTAATTGGTTATTGTGATTCAGCTGGTCTTAATCACTATGAACTAATTTCTTAAATGAATGATTCATCGACAAGCAATAAGCAGGAATATCTTAAGAAATAACTAAAAGAAAGGGACAAAATAAGGTAATAAGATATCCTGGCTCTTCCAGCGGTACATAAAATGGTGTTCTCCATTTAGTTCTCATGCTTCTCCTAGGAGTACAGAATTTCACAAAGGTGTAAAGGAAATCCAGGAGTGTGCGTGTGTGTTAGACAATGTTTATGGGCCCCATCGTCATGAGGATATGAGAAATATAGTTTGCCCCGGATGACCTATAAGTAACCTAGGAGGAGAATAGTTTTTATTGTACGCGCTGCATCAGATTTCTTGGTAGCAGAGTTATGGTTTTCTATAGATTAGTTTAGTGATTATTGTTTATTGATTATTGATTATTTTTGATGACTAACACTTTATGTTGAGTCGCGTTATGTTATATGTAAGTTTTCACGCTTCTGGGATGTAGGAAGTGGAACACGTGTGGCAAGAGAAGTCACATGGAATTTGGTACATGGTCTGAATTCATTTTAGTTATAACGCAGGTTGTGTTATGTTAGGGATTTCTGTGTGAAAAGTGTGTAAATGAAATAGCAAATCACGTTTACTTGTGAAACTTTGGCCTTAATTCTCAGGAGCCTAGTCTCCACATGTGTCTTATCCCCAGAGAAACGAGTAAATTGTTTGTTTGAAAGAAGGGTAAGGTAGAGAGAAGTGCTACTTTATCGGTGAGAGTAAATAATTCTGTGGTAGGGTAGAGGTAAGCGCTGCCTACTGGAAAACAGGATTCTTGTGTAAAAGGACAAGGCTGTCACTTTGTTTAGCGAATCAGACTATGGAATTGTTTATTTGTTGTAACTAACGAAGAAAACAGTGAAAAGAAAATTGTCGATAAATTTTGTAAAGGAGGGGTAAAGAGTAGAAGTGACGTGGAAAAGTGCCGCGCTAGGATTGGATAGTGCGCTAGTCAAGTGAACACAGAGCAGGAGTGACGTAGAAAAGTGCAGCGCTAGGATTGGTTGGTTCGCGGACGGTGGGAATTGTTCTGATTGGTACTTTAGTGTGAGTCGCGCTGTAATTGGTCGAAGTTCCGTACACAGAAACAGCGTTAGAGTAAAAAGAAAACAAATAGAAAACATGCCGTATTACGAGTATGAAAGGGAGAGAACGTCATGGACGACGAAATTGAAGAATTTCTTTAAGAAAGACAAAAAGGTTGTGACTAGAGAGGGACAAATAATTCCTCCGCCGAAATCAGCAGTTTCACACATGATGCTGAAATATGGATATCATACGTGCATATGGTTGGACAATTGGGTAAAATATACAAAGAATGATGGAGCATTGGCTTTCCCTGAAAATGGTTCTTTTAATGTAGCGGTTTTACGGAATTTAAGAGAAAAGATGTTTAAATTGGAACCTAGACCTAGACCGACACAGTTTGAGGCTTTAACAGAATGGGAAGATGAGATGTACGAGCGAGAAAGATTCAGAGGAATGAAAGGTTATGAGTTTGTGCCCGGAAGATTGTGGGGAATGAATCATGAGGACAGAATAAAACGATGGAGATGTGCTAACATGACAGGAGGTTTGTTTCCAGCTTTTACAGTTGAGGAGGGGACTAAGAAAAAACGGACTGAGAAAAAGAAACATATAGAGAGAGAAAAGTATATGCATGAGAGCGAAACGGATGACGAATTGCTGGAAGATATATTAAATAGAAATCCACCTCCGTATCAGCAGAGTTCTACAGTGGTGACACCAAATGCGCCACCAATAGAGACTATGCGAAATAAAAGTCCGGAAAAGAGAAATGAGGTAAATAGGTCACAAGAACAAATGAGAACTTCTCAAAATGAGGGAATAGAAAGCGAAAATGCAAGCGAATTGGCAAGGACAACAAAAGAACTAACTGAGAAAATTAGAGAATTAACGAAAAATATGGAAGCAGTTACTGTGCCTGTAACAATAGGTCCAGTAATACCAGTTTTTGAGAATCAGAAAATTGATGAACGATCTTTGGTGATTCCCTTGAGTTCACAATTTCAGAGAGAAAAGGAAAGAATGGAAACAAGTCCAGGTACAAGCAATTTGGCTAGTGCTTACAGACCAAGTCCACCTGAAAATTTGACAATAAATGAGTGTAACGGTAGAAAAATACCTATGGTAACTGAATCTGCAACAGTGACACCTGAAAAGAGTGGAAATTGGACAGAAATAAATAGTACTCCCATAGGTCCGACTCCTGATGAGTTAAATGAGTGGATGAAAGCTTTTAAAATAAAAGAAACAGAAGAAAAACCATTAGATGTGATCAGATTGAAAATAGATATGGAAGAATTAATTCTAGAACGATTGGTACTGAAAAGATAAAAAATTATCAGGATGATGAAATAATGTTTCTGTGCAAAAGTATAACATGGAGGGCAAAGAATTTACATGACAAACTAGAAGAAGTGGCTAGTGAGATTGGGATAGATTTTGCAAAAGTAAAAACATTGCAGAAACCATACAGAGTAGACTTTTGTGAAAAAGATATTGAAAATTTGAATACAGCAGGAAGGCTGACACAGATAAAGGAGTTGATTGTGTTGTTGAGAAAATGGGGTGATGTGGACAGGTGGAAGGTTAGATGGACAAAGAAGAATGAGAAAAGTATAGACAAAGGTTCATTGGCTTTTATGATAACAGAAAAAGAACCTGTTGCTAAAGAATACCCTATGAGAGAAACTCCAGGTGGTAGTTACATGCATGTTCCCTGGACTAGGCAGGACATCCTGTCATTTACAAATGACTTTCCAAAGTTAAGAGAGAAGCCAGTTGAGTGGTACCGACAAGTAGAAAGGTTTGTAAAGGTCTCAAAAGTGTTGTGGATAGATTTGGATGGATTGTTTGACATAGTGGTACCAACGGATCTGTGGTCAGAATGTAAGATTACGGTTGACTGGCCAACTACAGAATATCCAAGAGATCCTAAGACAGGAGCTCCAGGACCAGATGTGATGAAGAAATACGACAAGGTGATTACCTTTTTGAAGAATAAGATTCCTCCCAAAGAGACAGATTGGGTTAAGATTGATAGAACTACACAGGAAAGTAAGGAGTCT
Source organism: Calotriton arnoldi (assembly GCA_963921515.1). Lineage (NCBI taxonomy): Eukaryota > Metazoa > Chordata > Amphibia > Caudata > Salamandridae > Calotriton > Calotriton arnoldi. The sequence goes on from CAWUFW010003590.1 coordinate 268,786, forward strand.
GTACATGCATATTATGAGCGATTGTTATTGGTTTTCAAGCAGTATAGTGGTTATGAGGAGTTGAGTGAAAAGGACATGAGTCATTTTGTATACCGATTTGTGTTTGGCCTGAAACAAGAAATAAGCGATATGATTAAGCAACATATGATAAACTGGCAGAATGGAAGTGTAGATGAGGTGCTGAGGTATGCTAAGTATTGTAGTGATGAAATAGAGAGTAAACAGCGTAAGTTGAAAGAAAAGGCAATGTGGGCACAAGTGAAAGTGGCAGAAAAACAAGAAGCCCAATTGGACAATAATAATGGAAACGAATCAGGACAGAATAAGATGCGACCAAACATAGGTAAAGGAAAAGGTCAAGTGAGTCTAGAAGAGGCAAAGAAGAAATGGCCATGTCATAATTGCGGAAAATTAGGGCATTGGAGAAATGAGTGTAAGTTCCCACCTAAACCTAATCCGGAACATCAATCATTAACTCCACAGGTGCAGAATGAGGTAGTTGTTCAACAAAGTCAGGTGCCACAACCACCACTTCCCAACACTGTTAACCAGCAAAGATACAGTACAGAAACAGGATTCTACGGAGGAGAGCAGGTAACACAGTTGCCGCGAGCAGCTAACATTTCTCAGTATTGGTTGCGTCAGAGTGAGGATGACCCGGATGAAAGTTTCTGACGGTGCGCAGGAGAGGGGAAAGAGTGCGTGCTTGGCGCAACTCTAGAGGTAGATCAGTCTGGTCCCTTTGTGGATGGAGAAGTGAATGGTGCAAACGTAACATTCCTTGTCGATACTGGAGCTACCCGTTCTACTGTTAGATCAGTGGAAATTCCAAACCTTCCTCTCTCAGGTGAATACATCCAAGTGGTAGGAGTAGCCAATCAGCAGATTAAAACCCCACTTACTGAATTGGTGGAAGTAAAAATTGGTTCTTTTAGCAAAATGCATAAATTTGTAGTGTGCGATTGTAGTCCTGTAAATCTTTTAGGTCGTGACCTTTTGTGCAAAATGAATTGCACAATTTATTGTACGCCAGATGGAATAGGTTTCCAGACTTCAGATGAAGATGTTTTGTATAAAGTAACTTTGATGAATCAAGAACCTGAAACGAATGGTTTATTTCCTGCATTTGATGCAGAAAAACTTCCAGAAGAACTGAAAAGTACAGTAAAAGAAAGTGTGTGGGATTTTACAGGAGAGGACATTGGATTAATGAGAGAAGTTGATCCCGTAAAAGTAACAGTGAAAGAAGGGATAATTTATCCAAACACGCCACAGTACAAATTAACTCCAGAAATAATTGAAGGAATAACTCCTGTGATAAATAAGATGATTGAACAGGGAATTCTGAAAGAAATCATGAGCAGTCCATGTAATTCACCTATTATGGGACTGAAAAAGCCAAATGGAACATATAGAATAGTACAGGATTTGAGAAAGATCAACAAAATAGTTGTACCATGTTGTCCAATAGTGCCAAACCCTGCAGTAATTCTATATCAAATCCCACATGAAGCTGAGTGGTACACTGTGATAGATTTGTGTCACGCATTTTTCTCTATTCCTTTGCATCCAGATAGCCAGCCATTATTTGCATTCCGGTTCGGAGAGCGTATTTTGGCATGGTGCCGAATTCCACAGGGGTATACAGAAAGCCCCTCAATTTTTAATCAGATTCTAAAGAAATCTCTGGAAGATTTAAAAATGCCAGAAAAATCAGTGATGGTGCAGTATATCGATGACCTATTGGTGGCATCGAAAACTAAAGAAGCATGTGTAAGTGACACAATTGCTTTACTGAACCATTTGGAGAAAAGAGGACATAAAGTGTCCCCTTCAAAATTGCAGTTTTGTCAGAAAGAAGTCCAGTATTTAGGGCATAAAATTGAGAAAGGAGTGCGGAAAATAGCGACAGAAAGAGTAAGAATGATTCAAGGAATGAGAGCACCAATGACTCAAAGAGAGGTAAGAATGTTTTTGGGAATGGTTGGATATTGTCGACAGTGGATAAGTGGATTTTCTTTGATTGCAAAACCCTTACAAAAATTGACAAAGAAAGATGTAAAGGACCCTTTTGAGTTAAACAAAGAAGAAATGAAATCTTTCAAAGAATTGAAAAAGAAACTGTGTGAGGCCCCTGCTTTAGGCATGCCTGATTATGAGAAGGATTTTGAGTTGTACTGCAGTGAAAGAGATGGATGTGCATTTTCAGTACTGGTACAAAAACACGGGACCATGAAAAGGCCAATCGCTTACTTTTCAGCTGTTTTAGATCCTATAGCAAAAGCATTGCCTGGGTGTCTGAAAGCAGTTGCTGCTACTTGTGTAAGTCTGGAACAAAGTGAAGGTATAGTGATGGGGTATCCACTGAGAGTGTATGTTCCCCATTCAGTAGAAATTCTTTTGACAAGAACAAAAACACAGTACATGACACATAGTCGGCTGACTAAGTACGAAAAAGTCATCTTGAGTGCTGAAAATGTGACCATAGATAGATGCATAAATGTAAATCCTTCTACATCATTGCCAGATGAAGAGAGTATAATTGAACAAGACGAAGTAGATCATGATTGTCTGAATGTGCTGGAATATTGCACAAAACCAAGAGCTGACATAAAAGATGAACCGTTAAAGGAATCGGATTATGTCATGTTTGTAGATGGTTCATGTTTACGCACAAAAGAAGGAGTGTTAAGCGCAGCTTACGCAGTATGCACAGTGGCAACTGTGATGGAAGCGTCTTGTCTGAAAGGAGTTAGGTCTGCCCAAGTTGCAGAACTAATTGCTTTGATTCAAGCATGTAAATTGGGGAAAAATGTACGAATCACGATTGTGACCGATAGCCAATATGGTTTCGGCATCGTACACGATTTCGGTCAGATTTGGTCACAAAGAGGATTTTTGACATCTGCAGGAACACCTATCAGAAATGGAGATTATGTTAAAAAACTGCTTGAGGCGATACAGTTGCCTAAACAAATAGCTGTAGTGAAGTGCAAGGCGCATAAGAAAAACGAAGACTACATAGCGGTCGGCAATAATTATGCTGATGAGATCGCTAGATATTGTGCGGAAAACATGGCGTCACTGAACAAAAATAGAGAAAGGGAACATGTCTCTTGTCCTTTGCTTTTCACTAATACAGTCGAAACATGGGATGAAGTAAGGCAGTTACAAGAAACAGCAAGAGATGAGGAAAAAGATTACTGGATAAAAGCAGGATGTAGAAGACAGGAAAATAATGGTGTGTGGGTATACAGAGATGAAAGACCAGTTATGCCTGATAGCATGATTGCAGACATGGCACGGATGTACCATGGACAAGCTCATATTGGGAGAGATGCAATGATTAGACTTTTTAGACAAACCTGGTATAACCCAAAATTCAGAGCCATTGCTGAAAGTCTTTGTCAAAGATGTCTTATTTGTCAACAGTTTAACCCAGGAAGAAAAACAGTAGTGAGTCTAGGAACAATAGGACGAGAAGGAGGTCCATTCACAAGAATGCAATTGGACTTTATCGAGATGCCCCCTAGTAACAGATTAAGATATGTTCTAGTGGTCGTCTGTTTGTTCTCTCGTTGGGTGGAGGCATACCCCACAAGAAGGAATGATGGAACAACAGTGGCAAAACTTATGCTGCGAGAGTTCATTCCAAGGTATGGTTTTCCAGTCACGGTTGAAACAGATAGAGGAACACATTTCCAAAATGAGTTGATCCAATTGATTTGTGAAGCACTGAGTATTAAACAAAAACTACATTGTGCTTACAGACCAGAGGCTTCTGGGGTAGTAGAGCAGATTAATGGAACGATTAAAAACAGATTGGGAAAAATGTGTCAAGCTACAGGACTCAAATGGCCGGATGCACTGCCTCTTGTTCTGATGACCATCAGAAGCATCCCTGAAAAGAAAACGGGACTCAGTCCTCATGAGATGATCATGGGACGAGCAATGAGACAAGCACACGTACCCGTCAACAAGTTATTAACTATAACTGATGATCTAGTACTGGATTATTGCAAGGGACTGGCTGATGTGGTGCGTTCTGTGTTTCATCAGGTTGGACCGGATGCGACCACTCTTGAAAGAAAACCAGCTCACGACTTGAATCCAGGAGACTGGGTCCGCATAAAAGTCCACAGGAGAAGAAACTGTCTAGTTCCGCGTTGGGACGAGCCAAGACAGGTAATCCTAGTGACAACGACTGCCGTCAAGTGTGCAGGAGTGAAGAACTGGGTTCATGCCAGCCACACAATCAGAGTTCCAGAACCTACAGATCGACATGTGAGTCGGCGTCTGGAAGTGTGGGATAAAAGTTTAACGGCTGGGACAACAAAGATAAAGGAAAGGGTGCCAGAACTTGAAGATCGACCTGAAAGTCGACATCTGGAAACCCCAACTGCAAGTACCTCTAGAGAAGAAGAAGAAGAAGAAAGAAATTCAGAAATTCCAGAACCTGAAGATCGACCTGTAAGTCGACATCTGGAAATATCTGACACAACTTCAGACTCTGATGATTCAGTTGAAAACCGTGAAGAGTTCCTAAGGAAAACTTGGGGTTATAAACCAATTAGAGAAGAAACTGAGCAAGAAATTGAGTTAAATGAACAACCAGGTACAAGTTTTGGTGGAACTCCTTCAGAAACAATATTAATAGATGAAGTAGGGAAAGAAGTACACAAAAGATTAGAAAATCGAGAAGAACCCCGAGGAGCAATAGGGACAGATAGAGAAATAGAAGAACAGGGAAATTTAGAAACAGAAAAGGAGAAAAACACCAAATCGGAAAAACACTGAGGAGGGACAGTAATAAGGGAAAACCAAAAGGAGAAGACAGATCCACCAGTAGGAGATGACGAGATTATAAGTTTCAAAATAAGAGACAATAGTGAGACAGTTGAAACAGAAACAGAAGAAAGTGGAGGAGAGGAAAAAGCAAAGACTGAATCAAGAAAAAGAAATTGGAAATCAGAAAGAGAAGAAAGAGAAGGTGAAGCCAAAAGGCCAAGAAAAGGAGATAATTGGCCCAACAGCTATGTAAGAAAATTGAGATATAGAATAATAAGAGCGGAAGACGAAGGTGCTGAACAAGTAAATGAAGTAACAAGTCAAAAGGGACAAGAAAAACTCAGTGGAAAAAGATTACAAAAGTCCAAAAGGACAAAGAAAGTGAATTCAAAATTTAAGTCACCTGAGTGGCTGTATATTGCACTAACTGATTACAAAGAAGAAGAAGAAAACACTCACGGAAACCAGAGACTGAGAAGTCGGATGGGAAAAGGTGAGATGCAACAAAACTGAAGTGAAGACTTATAGTGCTTCTGCCGGACATGACAATTTTACTGGATGTGACAAATCACCGGATGTGACAATGAAAGAATTCTGGAGAGAATTAAAAGAAAGTACCAAGCAAAGACTTTTTGAAAGCAGAGTGGCATCTAAGTCATTTCTGAGGTGTAGTGACACAATTTTCTGAAACTTAAAAAATAGAAAAAGAAAAATGGAAAATAATAGGGATAGAAGAGATAAATGTGAATTTATAAAGAGATGGTGCAAAATGTGCTGCTTTTGTACAGGGTTATTAATGACCATATGGATAGTTTTAGCAATCACAATTCCTATTAGTGTAGCTGTGATAGAAGCAAAAAATGATACTAAACTAGAAGAAGAAACTAGTATTAAAGAACCAGTTATTTTAAGAAGTAGTGCAGAGTTGCATAAGGATAGGTCAGTAACAGATTTTTCAAAGAATGTTTTTACAAAATTGTTGTATGAGTACGTAGAAACAATGGACGTAAGAGATTGTTATGTTTGTATGCAATTGCCTGCATCAGTATCAGAAGGTGTGACTTATCATCACCTACCTCTGACTTATGGAATAACATGTAGTGTAATAGCGAGTTTATTTTATAAAACAGGTAGATTAGAATCTTATTATACTGATATAGATAAGATTTTTGCAAACATTCCAGTAGTACCAGAACTTAACAAAGTAAAACCAGCAAAAGTTTTAGGAGAATTCTTTTTAGAACATAGAAAATTAACGTTAGAAGAAATAGTTAGTAACAACCTTACCTGTGAGTTAAAGAAAGAAGAAAAAGTATTTTTAGAAATGGTTGAAGAAAGAAGAATGAAATTTCAAAAAGAAGCAATAAAAGAGGAAGGAAAACGCTTATGGACGTTTGAGGAAGGAAATCATGAAGGGAAGAAGATAAATGCAGCAATGACATTAGACTGGCCGCAAACAGGAAAGTTGTGCATTAGGAGAAATAAGACAGTCTATGACAATTACTTTGTAGGTTCCAGTATCTGCCATGACAATTATCAAATTCTGGGAGGTTGGGGATTCAAAGGTGGAAAGGACCCAATATTTCCAGGTATCTATTATGTTTGTGGGAATAGAGCTTATTACAGGTTACCGGACCATTGGTATGGAACTTGCTATGTAGGCCTGGTCTTTCCCAAAAATTTTCACATGGACAGAGAAGAAAAGGGAACATACAAGATGATTAATAGATTTACACGTAGAAAGAGGGAAAGTTTTTCAGAAATTGTAGGTGATATTTTTGGAGCATTGATACCAGCAGTGGGAATATCTTTGAATGCATTTAAAATTCGGAAGTTATCCACAGTAGTAGATCGTTTGTCTACAGATACTGCGGGAGGGTTCTTAATGGTAAATACCGAAATGGTTGCCATGAGAGCTATGGTGATGCAAAATCGGCTTGCCCTTGATATTCTTTTGGCAAAAGAGGGTGGAGTCTGTGGAATGTTGAAAGTCCAACATTGTTGTACTTACATTCCTGATAACAGTGAAAATATACAGAAGTATATTACAAATATTACAAGTTTGCACAAAGAATTAGTTCCACTGGAGGTTGAAAGTGTTTTGGGAAAACTTGGTAGAGGGTTTTCCTCAGTAGCGAATTGGTTAACTAGGATGAGTAGACTAGTGATAGGGAAAGTTATAATAGTAGCAACTATAGTAATATTGTTAGCCATGATATTGAAAATAGTAATAACATGTATAAAGAGAAAAGTAAGACAGAATAAGATAAGAAGAAATAACAGATTAATGAGAGAAAGAGAGAGAGAAATGGGTGAAATTGAGTTGGAGAAAATGAAAGAAAGCATGTACAAAGAGACTAAAAGGCAAGATGAAGAAGAAACAGATGTATAAATAACAGAAAGCAAAGGATGAAAGACATGCTGCCTGAAAAGAAGTATGACTTGGGTTTTATGTGGTGATTTAAAAATCACCAAAGGGGGGAGTTGATGGAGCAGAGAAAATAAAAAAATTTAACCCCTAACAAATTTTATAATTAATTAAATAAAATGTTCGTTTAAATGTATTAATCAACACTGTATGTGTGGGAATGGTAATATGCCAATGTGTGTGCTAAATAATCTATTAATGAATGTCCGTGTGTCTAGTTATAACGTAAAAATAAATGCGTACTAATAAAAATAAATGCATGTTATTGTGCTTCATAGAAATAAAACGTGTCGTTGCAAAAACAAATAGTGATGGTAAGTAAGGAACAGCTTAAATGTTGCTTTCTGCTATGTAACAACTAATTGGGGTACGTAGACGGGAGGGAAACGAAAGGGATATTTTTCTCTATTTTAATTATGTTTTGTTTGCCTCAAATTAGTGCTTCTAAAGTATAACCGAGTGGCGAGATAAAATGGCCGCCAGTGGGAAGATGTGCGCAGGCGCAAGGGAACACATGACACGTGATGAAATGGGAGAAAGCGAGCTCATGGTTTAACAGAGAGGCTAAGATGCAAGTAATGGTCAAGGCTGATGTGACCTAATTGAACTGATAGCGTGCCGTGATGATCAGCAAGAGCCCGTGGGAAACAAGTCAAGAGAAAGGACAATGACTGCGGAGTTCTCGAATGTGTCGAAAGAAGTTACAAATGAACTGATCGAATCGGATGGAAATGTTTAAGCGTATGGGAAAGGAAATGATCCAAGGACCCTTGAATCCAAAAGAACTTGATTAAAGAATGAATAAGCTGACATGCATGGACCAATGAAAGAAAAGCGTGATATTAATGTTGCAACAGTTAGTTAGCAAAGTTAGAATTAGGGTATAAGAGGGCCTACTCTTAGTGGGAGGGGGTCAAAAGAGTTGATGTCAGTCGTGGTTGCAGTCACAGTCAGGAAAGGAGTTGAAGAGTCGTGTTGGTGGCTTCCAGTGCTGGGTGGTCCTGATCGATCCCTTACTGAGCGGGAGATGCTGAAAGACTGTTAGAGGAGACGGGTTGCAGGTAGCTGATGCTGACGAGCTGAAGTTGTTGTTGCTGTCTTTATTTTACAGTTGAGTATGAGAATCAGGCTATTTCTAATTCCTAACTTAGGTTAGAAATCATTAGGCTAAATTAGGAAGCTAGGCAGGTAATTAGGGTTTTGGCTTCATGACAAAATTTCCTTTCTGCAATAAATTGATTATGCTTAATAAAATTGTGAATTTAAGAATGAATAATTGAATAAAGTATTAAAATTCTTTTCATGCTTTTTAAATTATATAAAATTTAAGATTCTTTAAACACAAAATGACTCAGTGGTTATTTTCCTAAATGATTGTGACATAAGTAATTGGTTATTGTGATTCAGCTGGTCTTAATCACTATGAACTAATTTCTTAAATGAATGATTCATCGACAAGCAATAAGCAGGAATATCTTAAGAAATAACTAAAAGAAAGGGACAAAATAAGGTAATAAGATATCCTGGCTCTTCCAGCGGTACATAAAATGGTGTTCTCCATTTAGTTCTCATGCTTCTTCTAGGAGTACAGAATTTCACAAAGGTGTAAAGGAAATCCAGGAGTGTGCGTGTGTGTTAGACGATGTTTATGGGCCCCATCGTCATGAGGATATGAGAAATATAGTTTGCCCCTGGATGACCTATAAGTAACCTAGGAGGAGAATAGTTTTTATTGTACGCGCTGCATCAAAGGTTTTGATCTCCATAGACGTTCAGCTGCCCTTAAGTTGCGGCGATCAGAGTTTAGGTTGTCGTTGAACCATGGTTTGGAGATTTTGGAGGTGGCATTTTTGTTGTTGTAGAGTAGCTATTGAATCCATGATACCAGAGATAGTAGAGTTGTAGAAGTCCGTGAGATCATGAACATCAGTCAAGTCGTCTTGGGTAGACAAGGCATTTTTACATTCGGTAGCTAGGCAGTCCGTGTTAATATTCCTGAGGTCCCTTTTCCACTGTTTAATTTTCTTGGGTTGGATCCTTTTCCGTATCACCTCCCTATTGATAAGGAAGAAGATGCTGTAGTGGTCGGACCAATCACAAGGAGTAATGTCCTCCAATGTGATGGTATTGCCTTTTGAAATAATGAGGTCCAGAATTTCACCTTTGTTGTGAGTTGGCCGGTCACAGAATTGGGTAAGGTCCATATCCGATAGGAAAGCGTTAAGACGGATCACCGCTTGGTCATTAGATTTAGACCAATGAAGGTTGAAGTCACTGAGGTAGATTTGGGATATTGAGTGGTCGTCATTGGAGGAGATAATTTCCATTAGTTGTTCGATGAAGAGTAAATTATCGCCAGGAGGGTGGTAGAAAGTATGAAGTTTGCATACAGGGAGGTGGTTACTAGTGATGTTGAGGCAAAGGTATTCAACTACGGATGAGGTGGAAGTCTCCATGTGAGAGACAGATAGTGTGTTCCAGTGTATACAAGCTAATCCCCCGCCCTGTTTCGTGGTTCTGTCTAGACGGATTATGTCATGACTAGGAGGTACTAGGAGGTCTAATATGGGGGTGGAGAAAGGATTTAGCCAGGTTTCCGTGAGGATTATGATATCTAGCTCATTGTTTTGGATGAGATCAAATATATCTGAAGCATGTTTTTTTGCTTATCTACAATTGAGTAGTGCACATTTCAACCGAATCGGGGTGTGTGATGTAGGGGTCTGGGTGATGTTCACTAGCTTGAGGTTGTCGCTATTTATGACTCTGTGGTTGTTAGAGGGTTCCCAGTTTGGGTTGGCTAGAATGGAGTGAATTTGGGCCATAGGGACCTTGTCAATATCTAGAGTGATCCAGTAGGAGAGGAGTAGATCCTCGATAGCACTGGCCGCAAGTTCGACCATCATTCTTCTAGGGCGGGAGGGGGCGTTGGGGAGGGGTAGTGTTTTAGAGATAGGGAGCGAGGAGTGCTGGTCGAGGCCATTGGGTGCAGTGGCGGGGACTGTGTGCATCTTTCCTAGGGAACTAAGAGAACTAAGCAAGGGCAGATGGTCGGGTGAGAGGGCTATCAGTTCATGGAATTCGTGAATAAGTAGGTTCACTTGGAGAGATAACTTGTCCAGACACGCCACCAAGTCTGAGTGTTGGTTCAAAGATAGGAGCTGAGGGGAGGGAACCTGCAGAGAGAGGGGACCTCGAGTGATATCTGCATGAGGTAATATGGGAGTGCGAGGGTCCTGGGGCAGGGATGCGTCCTTAAGATCATATGGGAGCCCGGCTCGATTGGAAGCAGCGGCAGGGGGGGAAGGTTGGTAGAGGGCAGGTTGAGGGTTGTAATTTAGGTGCTCAGTGTGTTAAGATAAGGAGTTATCGTTGATATCGGTCTTGTATGCTCCATCGGTAGGGAAGGCTTAGCAAGTGCATCCCAAGATGAAAGAGTATCGGAAGAGAGGGGAGGGGGTATGTCTTCAACGGGCATCTCGATGGGAGAGACGCCGAGATTCTGACTTGCTAACGGCGAGATGATTAGGCTAAACATTAATATGCACACGCTTATGAATCTCTAGTTTCCACAGTGTATGCACCGCAGTTTTACATTCGAGTGCACAAGTTCACATTAATAGCATTAGAACACACAAAATGTATGGTACTAAGAGCACATATATTGCGAAGTTGTGACGTTTAAGGGTGGAACTAAAATTATTCAATGCACTGCCCTCGAAGCAAAGAATGCTTAGTCACAAGTGTCAGGAGTCTCATCTGTTACCTTCACACTACTCACACAAAGGCAAAGCATTACTGCATGTGGAGCCAAATAAAGGTGGGTGCCACAATGGTTCTAAAGGTGGCAGCCATCTTGGAAGAGTAAAAACATTATACAGTACACACGCCTGTTTCAAGATGCTTGCCAGACTGATTCAAATTGTGATGGCCATCTTGGAGTGGTAATAGAATGATACACAATGTACAATACAGTTCCATGATGGCCACAACATTTGAAATTAGTCTGTGCGTGGGTTATGGAGCTGAACACTCATATGCTGACTATAGAACCTGAAACATGAATGCTACAGTGAAATAAATAATAATTGCTTTAGGAATAAAAAGGATGTCTGACATAACTAATGGAATTTGACAAAAAGTGTGATAATTACCTGTAATTTTCCAATATAGAATACACCTACATGTAGTGCAGTGGAATAACGGTTAAACAAGGGGCAACAAGGTATTCCAAGGAACGTATGTAGTATGATCATTTATATGCACACAATAATTCCTTTACATGCTTCAACACAAAATTGAGATTTTAGATAACAGTTGATCAAATTACCAAATTGCATAAATGCACAAAAGGAAATTCAGATTCTGGGGATGGCACTTTTATGACCAGTGCAAACAGAACAAGATGATGGATGGAGTGCTGAAAGTTTTCAACCACTCACCCCCAGTCAACAGATCTGGGTTTAATCCATTGTTCTTTTGTTCACTATGCCACCCCAGTTTGGACCTAGCCATATGCAAATCAGTGTTGACCCCGCACCCCATGGGAACAGTCCAGCCCGAACTGCCTGGTCAGGACCTCCCTGGACTGGAAACCAGCATCCTCGGACCGGTTTCAGGGAAACGCCCCTCATCAGCCAGGCTAGCTTGAATCCAGTGGCAGAGCGAGCAAGAGACCAACATCTGAGCATACCCTTGGCCACTTAGGGTGAACATAGCAAACACAACAAGATGATGGACAGAGTGCTGAAACTTTTCAACCACTCACCCTCAGTCAACAGATCTGTGTTTAATCCATCGTTCTTTTGCACATTATGCCATTCCAATTTGGAGCCAGCCATATGCAAATCAGTCCTGACCCTGCTCCCCATGGGAACAGTCCAGCCCGAACTGCCAGGCCATGTCCTCCCTGGACCGGAAAAAAGCATTCTAGGACTGGTTTCAGGGTATCACCCCTCATCAGCCAAGCTAGCTTGAATCCAGTGGCACAGTGAGCAAGGGACCTACGTCTGGGCATACCCTTTGCCACTTGCCCAGTGGCAGTCTGTGGGTGGGAGACACCCTCTTATTCTAACCCTAAACTGGTCTGGTTAGTTCTTTCCTTTCTCCTGGGTTTGGCTCTAGTCTAGCTAGTGAAACGCAGGGCAGGTCGGCCCAGGTGTGAGCTGCATTTGACAGTGACTTGATAGGCCTCTTCAACTCTTTGAAGAGCAATCAGGGCAGGGGCACAGTGACTCCCCGTCCATCCTGTAAGGAAGACCCACTCTCCTCTACACCTAGGCTATTTGTCCTCTTGCTGGTCCCAATACACATCTGCCAGTGGGGCAGCCATCACCAATTAGTAGACTATGGACACTAGCAGAAAGGCACATTTGACTTAGGCAGGGAAAAGCCAACTTTCTAAAAGTGGCCTTTCCAAAATAGTAATTAAAAGACCGACTTCACCATTAAAGAGGATTTTACGTTAAAAATAAAATATGTGAAGAAATATTTGCCTAACTGTTCCAAAACTGAATTTAACATTTATTAAGTGTAATAAGGTACACCAGTGTTAGTGTATGGGTTGCAATCCTTCTTACTGTGAAACACCTTCTCTTGCATTTTCCATTCCATCTGTATCTAAAATGGTTGATAAAAGAGCTACAGCTGCTCAATGAGATCTGAGGGCAGGTCCTCTATGCCAGAGGAGTTTCAACCCAAACTTTCTAACGCCTCTCCCATGGGCCCAACGGACAATGAAGGACTTATGCAACAAACTTTTGGAGACCATGGTGGGTAGATTAGCACCAATTTACAATCGATTGGGGGCAATTGAGACAGAGCTACGTAAGCTGAACCTATCCCCAGTTGATCAGCAACAGGCTATGGTGCTACCTGTTGTTCCACATTCCATGGCCACTACTTCCACCATCTTGCCCACTATACCAGACAATACTGCTGCTGTGTCGGTGGGTGGGAAACTGCTCCTTGAAGGGTGTGCATACAAATCAACCTATTGTGGCTTCCCGTGAATCGATGAGAGACGAACTTGCTATACCGGGTGAGAAAAGGTGAAGGGTTAAGGAGTGATGTGTGGAGGCACTCCAGGCAATAGGGGCCACCCTGGCCAACAAATGTAATCCTATTTCGGTCAACCTTCTCCCTGATGCATGCCCGTATGTGATTGTGTTGTCAAATGTGCCTTGTCTTCCTGTAGGTTCGGTTGAGTTGTTTGCTCAACTCAAGAACAAGGTCTTACATTGGCTGCATGCTTTTGCCGCTTTAGCATTTATATTCAGACGTGTCAAATATACTTATGGTCAGAAGGGCGGGATGGGTTTGACCACTGCCACAAGCGTTTGAAGGAGATTGTGTCATTGTCAATTTTAGGTCTCCTAATATTGTGCAATATTTACTGGTTAATTGTCCTCAACATGGTGGGCTACGCTCTGATATTCTCCCCTTTCCACTGGGTTCAAAATTAAAAAAATCTTTATTCAGTTCATTGCATTAATAAACTATAAAAGCACACATCTAAAAACATTCCATCATATTACAGTTGGTACATACATTAAGTCAAGATTTAGATCGCACATGATAGATACTAGACTGAGAATAAAACAAAATGTATTCCTTGTTAAAATTCAAGTAAAGAGTTAAAAACAATCTCGTTATTATTAAGAAGTGTCCAATTCCATAAATATTATAATAGTTTAAAAGGAATAAAAACAGTGAAAAAACATCACGTCCCTATCTTATCAGTTAGTTACATTCTCAAGACCCAAGAGTGCACTGTGCTAATTCTTGTTTCTCAGATGGAATTTCCAAATAAATGCAAACAATAAAGAGGATGGTTAATCACAATTGTTAGCATTTGACCTCTTTCTTAAGAGAAACTCAATTGCACAGTGATAAGAAAAGTCAGGTACATCTATTAGTGAAACACTAAAGGCTTATTTTGAAGCCCCTTACGCCGCTGGTGGGTCACTTTTAATATGGGAAAAAGTGACCTACCCGCTGCGTAAGGGCTTGTAAAGTGGCCCCTATATGTTCTCTTACAGGCCTTTTCTGATTCTTAATGCATTTGAAAAATATTTTGCTAAGGCATGACTGAATTTAATGTCAGCCATGTCCATTAGAAATAGGTATTCTTTTTGATAATTGTGCAGGCCATCTTGTAGGAAAATTGGTTTTAAATACTTTTTCATGCACTCAAGATAGTATTTGCAAAAGAGGGTTATGTGCATTGTTGATTGAGTCAAGAGGTTTTCACATGGGCATTTCACGGCATTAACCGCCCACTTATTGCCGGAAAGGCAACTAGATGATGCAATATGGAAAAATTAAATCTTGTCAGGAGAAATTTATGTTGGACTTTTCCACCCTGGACAGATAGTTCTGTAAACCTTGTTGGCTATGATATAAAGTGTATATACTTACTGTGCTTTTTGACTCCTCCCTAAGTATGGTTGTGTCCAGACATTTATCTAAAACAAGCTGTTTTAATACTGTTTTAGGATAATGTGAAATGTTTTCTGGGTTCTTCCACAAGTTCATGTCTTTAGCACAAATAAGTTGTAGGCTCTTCCTAACTTGGGATAACCACAGTATTTTATATACCTGATCCAATACCATGCAAGCCTTAAGCATTCCTTGGGTTAGTTGAGTCTCCGGTTTTGTCCAAACTGATCACCATAGTGACAGTGGTTTTGACACTATTATGTCTGTGATTGACTGAAGGCCCAACTCCATTTGTACAATAACTCCAGGGGGAGAGAGTGGAACCGCTATTAGCCTTTTCAGAAATGTATCCTCTATTCTTTGCAGGATTGTATTATCTCCTGGCCCCAGACAGCTGCTCCATAAGTTGTGGCAGTTACTTTCTTGGCCTTGTAGAGGGTTAACCCACTGGGGTTTTTTTACCGCCATCTGAGGCCTGGGCCTTCAACGCTAATCCCTCTATCTTGACTAGTTGTCCCCAACAGTGTAACTAGTTCTCTACCCGCACTTAGGTGGACTGACTATAGACTGATAGCAATCTTGTAGTTCCCCAGTCTTCTTTGGTTTCAAGAGCACGTAACCTTATCTCGGGGCACCAAAGGCCATTTCCTTCAGTTTACTCTTCCGAAAGTGATTGATCCCTGTTGTCCCCTGACTGCATGACTAGAACCTTGTCTGGCACTGCATGCCTACCTGAAACTACCCCCCAGGTGTTGAGTAGGGAACCGGTTTACATCAAGTCCACAGAATGGCCATCTTTAGATGCTGTTGATGTCGGCTACCCTTCCACTAGCTCCTCGTTCCACCTGTTAGCTATTCTTTGTTAAAATATTGCTGGCATCAAGGGTAAGCTTGGCAATCCTGGTTGAAGCCAGTTTATCAATAGCCACACAATTCTTTTATTCCAGGAGACCTGGGTGGTTGAACAGGTGTTTTGGAGTGGCTTTAAGAGATTCAGTGTCCCTGCAATCAGGTCTCCAGCTGAGTGGTCGTCAGGCAGGCTGCTCTGTAGTCAAACTCCAAATGGGTTCTCCAGACATCCAAGGGCTAATTTTCTCCCCTTCTAAGGCTAAGCCTCTCCTGTTGATAAATATCTATAGCAGGAGTTGTGGGTATAGCAAAGAATCACTGACCCTACACTTGCTGAACAAAATTCTGGCACTCCATTTGGAGTCCCATTATGTTATTGTGCCCGGAGATTTTAATCTTACCTTTAAACCCAATGGTATTATTCAATACCTATTTACTATGGAAGGCCAAACATGGGGAGCCCCTGAATTAATTTCACCAGTGAAGAGGAACATTACAAGGGCTGCTCTTCAAATGGTTGATCTAACTTTAGCATATAGCCTTAGAGCACGCAATGGTCGTTCATCCTCTTATGTTACTCCAGTCCCCGCTTTTAGGAGAGGGTCGTATTCCAGCTTTATTGGGTATATCCTTTTGGATGTGAGACTCTGGAGTCAGATGGATGATATGAGAGTGTTAGAATGTGAGAGGGGTGATCATAACCCTCTGGTACTTAGAATGAAACAGATTATGTCCTTTGTCTTGCCCCCTGACTCTGAGAAATATGACCAGCAGTTAAAATCACGAACAACCGGAGAAATGTGAAGTGGGAGGTAGTGTGCTCTTCCCCAATGTAATCTCAGATATATATTTAGTTCTTGTTTACCACATGGAGACCATGTTTGAAAATTGGGGAAACAATTCAGTGATTTTGACTGAGCACAATAGAGTATTTAATAGGCTTAAGAATTTTCTCACTAAAGAATTCTTGAGAACACCTGGGATAAACTCCTCAAGGGGATGGGTCTCCCAACCTTGCACAGTTGCAAATAACAATCTCCAGAGAGAAAGGGAGTCACCCAGGCAAGAAGGGAGTGCAGAGTACAATATAATTTTACAATAAAACAAGCCAATATAGCATAGGAAAATGAAATCTTGTCTGATATTTTAGAAGCTTCGGCCAACAATGATCTTAAGAAATTCTAGCAATTAGTCAGCATAGCTGGTGGGAAACATGGGAAACCAGCAGAGTCATCAATCTTGTCCAATGAATGGGCTGCCCATTTTGGGAATCTGTACTCCTGTGCCCATGAACCAGCCACGGTCCATCCCTATCCGGAAGATAGCCCTATGTCCAACTCACATTCGGCCCTGGTAGTTTTTTCCCTCACAGAGACCGCACTAACAGTAGCCGCATGAAAGCAAGGGAAGGCACCAGGGTTGGATAAGATACCTGTAGACCTTTTTAAATCAGATACCTCCATTTGGTTCCTTACATCAGCGTGGTGATCAGTGCAGTTGTGGGTGGGGCAGCTATGACTGCCTCATGGAAAGGTGCTGAGATTGTCCCTGATTTTAAGAAGGGGATTCCTAGCAACCCTTCAAACTACCAGCCAATTAGCCTTATGGAAACCTTCAAATAGGTTTTTTGTAAACAAGTGTGGGAACGGCTCTTGGACTCGTGCAACAAAAATCAAATCTTTTCTAATCTACAGGCAGATTTCAGGCCTAAAATAAGTGCAATTGATCAGGCCTTCCGTTTCCTTTTGGTCAAGTGGAAGACTGTAGGTCTAGGAGGGGGATTTCTTTTTGTGACATTCATTTTCCTTTGTGTCACTTTTGATTTGGTCCCTAGAAAGAAATTATGGGAGGTCTTACATGGGATGGGGATTCCTCGCAATTTGTTACGCATAATTATGCATCTCCGTGAAGGAAACTATGCAAGGGAAAGTGTGGCACAAGAGGGGAGCTAACTGAGGCTATTACCCTTGAGAAGGGAGTGCATCAAGGCTGTGTCTTTGCACCCACTCTTTCTCTCCTATACATCAACAATTGTGTAGTATTTGCTTGACTGTGCTAAGGACTCCCCCACCCTAGCAGGACAGAAAGTCCCTGCCCTTTTTGCTGCCAATTACAATCTTTTATTGGCTAAAGTGAAGAGGGGTTTTCAAAATTTGATTGACACCTTTAGCTTGTTTTGCACTGAGCACGGCCTTGAATTTAATACCTCAAAAACTAAGCTGATGACCTACTCCAGGAAAAAAGGGTGAAGGGTGCCATCAACATAGGAAAGGAAGCATTGGAAAGGGTCGGGGAGTTTGACTACCTAGGAATTCGATTAGCAGACTCAGGATTTTGAGACCTGCAAATACTCAAAAGCTTGCTTACGATTAAACACAGAGCTGAGGCCATATGTAGATTTGCTAAAAGGGCCTCTTGGTTTCCAATCCTCCCTGCCATGGAAATACATAAGAAACAAGTCAGGGGCGTGGCACTGTACGGTACCGACTTATGGGGTCATTCCAATATGGGACCGTTGGGTGTCGCTGAAAATAATTTCATCAGAGCCCTTAATGGCCTAGGGAGGGGCACGCAATTGGTGCCATTATGATTGGACTTAGGTATTACTTCAATCGCAGAGTGAGCCTCCTTGAGACCATTTTATACTGGGTGCGTATTTGTTTTACCAGTGAATTGCACCATTATAGTGAAGGGTTTGCAGGTTTTTAAAAATTGCAATCGTCTACAAAAATCAAATTGCTTATCTTTGTTTAGCCAATTTTTGGGAAGATCCCTCTTCTATCCATGCCAATGCTGCCCCTATGGTGAAATTGTGATTTCAGGAGAAACCGGTGTTGTATTCCGCTTTAGGTGTCCGTATATAGGCTTTCCTGAAACATGTCCTTATATAGGCACAATTCGCATTGCCCTTATATAGGCATAGAACCCCAGTCCTTATTTAGGCATTAGCCGTGCACTCCAAATACAGGCATGGTCACCGACATCCGTCCACCCTAACGTCACAACGAGTTCTTAGAAACCAGACCCTTAAGCTCTTGGGAGTTCCCCTAGCACAGGATTATTGATTTCTCCAAGAACTCATTTATTATGCATGAACCGCTATTCCTTAAGGGTTCATTCCTGACGTCTTCCTCTGTCCGACTTCACGTCAATGCTAACATTCCAAGGCACCTACCAGGTATAAATATACCTTCCCTTGCCCAAGCAAGTTAGGAGGAGACCTCGACTTTAGAGGAGCCCGTGTCCCGGCCTGACGCACTGAGAAGACGCTGTCATCCCTGCTCGCAGAGAATCCAGCTTCCAGTGTTCTGACTCCCTTCGCGGGGTGTTAGAGTTCCAGATCCGGAAAGAGATTCCCACCTCTCTCAGTCTCAAGGTATGGAGCTGACTAGAACCTAGAGGGACTCTTGGCATACCAGACTATAGCATACCATACTATAGAATACTTCACCTACTTCTTACCTTGCACCACACTTAGGTTAGGTACGCTGGGGTAGAACCAGCTTAGAGAAGCATCTTATGAGTACTCGCATTTTTAGCTCATGTTATTTATGTACATGAATATATGCTAAAAGATAATGCTAGCGCAGTATTATTTCTTTCTACTGCTTACGCTGTACATTATATATCTTGCATACTGTCTTGTGATCATAACAGCTCATATCTCTTACACGAGAAACAAGACTGTTCAATAAATCCTTTTATTGAAACGCCCGTCTATTCTTTCTGTGTAACTCTGAGGAAACTAAGCATGCATGATTAGCTGAGTGAAACTGTTATCTATTGTTTCCACGATTCTGAGACGTGCTCCGATTCTAAAGGGAAATAAAGTTGTCATGTTTATGCGGTTGCCAGAAACTACTCCCTTCTTGTTTTCAAGGAGTTTCTAGTGGCCTCTGAGCTAGCTGGCACAAAGTAATTAAGTTTAATATACTCGATAGGGACATACCGACCTCAGTCCTATGTCAAAACTATAGGGTATATTATTCCAATGCGCAGAGCATATTAGGGAAATAGGAACTACACTACATGGCACCCAACCGTTTGGTAAGGCAGTAATTAAACGCTAGATACTGAGTAACTCAGTCATGCTTTTCTCTCAGAGACCCCTACTCACATACTCCATAAGACGTCTGGAGTGGGTAGGGTTAAATATCCGCCAAAGCTAAATAGGACAAAAACCCTATATATTAGCTATTTTGGTTTGTTCAACGTTGAAGGATACAGTGTTCCAAAATATTGTGCACCTTATCTTTTGTTTCCTTGAAACTTGTACTACATTTTTCAAAAAACAAATGTCCATACACGGGGACAATGACACCGGGAACGGTGTAGCTGCGGCTGACCCAGTCATAACAGCTTTTAATTTTACCGGTTTAAATGAAACCGAGGAAGAGGGTGTTATAGACATCGCTCCAAACTTAAGAAGAGCCATCACTCTAAAACTTATAAAACACGGCCTACCACCAAGAGGGGGAAGAGCAGTTTTCGTGATAGAGGCACACGAATCCTTTCAGACAGAGGTATTCTATTCATGGATAGTATTCCCAGAATCAAATCCAGTAACAACAGTGTTTCACTTCTACAAAGAAGATGAACCACCAGAGGAATATATTCCTTTCGAGGATATTGAAATTCCACTAACATACCAGGAGCATCAGCTCTGGTTTGAAGGCGCCCTAAAACATCACAAAAACATTACCAGGCTCGGTCCACTAGGTAGACCAGGAGCAACATGGCCGATTCTAGCCGGCTACACACCTCATCCTGACATTGAAGAAATGTCAGAGGAGGAATTACTTACTCAACTACAAGAGTTAATAAAAATTTACAGACAATTAGTCCAATATGTCATGCGGACTTTCACAGTCCAACCACCATTGACCATTCCAAATCAAATCCCTCAACAGGGGAATACACTAAAAATTACACCATAGACTTTACACGCAGTCATGGGTAAAATGCCCACAAAACGTGAGCAAATTCCATTCTGGATAGCTCAAAAAATTACTCAAATAGAAGCAGTATTTCCTAATACTAGCCCTTATGAGAAACACAGAATACTAACAATCTGTTTTACCAATGGGGATCACACCACAACTGGAAGATTGCACCACTTGGGGCGCAGTCTTTGCTGCCATCTATACTAAAACACATGGTGTTCCATCAATTGCAGTAATACCAGATGTCCTGAAACAAATTCAAAATGAATACGGGGCAGAGCCTGCTCTGAATTTAGGTATGAAATTACTGAAAAATTTCGACCAGGTCTCAACAATAATATTATCTAATATTAAAGGGGAGGCAGCATCAGTGGCGATCCGCCAACGCTTAAGGGAATTTGATGTAACAGAACATCAACATGAACTACCCAGAATAATAGAACAATCTTATGCAGAATTAGGCAGAGATAGTTTGGGTGGAAAACCTTTGAAGCCAAAACTATCTGAAAGTCCTGAGAAGGACTCTATTAAACAAACTCCTACATCTTCTAAAAAGAAGTGGGAAACTAATAAACAGAATTCAAACGAGAAACGTTCTCAATCCCGAGGTAGGTCTCCTCAAAAGGAGCCCTCTGAAAGGAGGTATAACCTCAGGAATAGGGATAATTTAAGAAAAGCTGACAGGTATCAAGATACTGATACACGTTCCTCTCGTACCTTTCAGATATCGTCACAGACATTGGAAAGAAGAGGACGATCAGAACATAGAGAAGAACACGTGAAATCCAAAGACGATAAACACGTTCAGAAAAATAAATCAAAACCTCAATTCTCAAAAAAGAAGGTAGCAGGTCTGAAGATCAGACATGCCGAGAATACTGAGAACACAACTCAAGAACGGAGAATGGGCTCAGACAATGCTGGACAGTGCAGCAGAAGTCACAATAGTCGCCAGAACCTGAAGGAACTTCTGGAGATAGTGGACTTGAATGAGTACATCACAGTAGAAACTGTAGACACCAGGGTTAGTTCTCCACAAAAGTTATATGAAATAACACTCCGAATGGAGGGAGACATACCAAGAAAAGTGAAAGCACTCTTTTGGGAGAAACTTTCAAGGGGTTATGATATACTTCTAGCAGAAAAAGACTGGCCACCACAATTTGTCAGGGAGTGCCCACATGGCGAGGACATTATTATGCCTGCCTTCTCCAACCATATTCCAATTCACCTAAAATATAATTATGCCAGGAAAGGGGCAGTTGCCCAGGCCCCAGCATTATATAAAAATCATGTAGGATGAGATGAGGACTCACCTCACCACAAAATACAGTTAAAAAATCAACCTACTGCACAAAGGCAATACCCAATAAAGCAAGAAGCTAAAAAACAGGTCAGGGAGATCTTATATCAACTTGAACACCAAGGGGTGATTGAAACATGCACCTCCTCAATGAACAATCCTTTGTTTCCTGTATCCAAACCAGAAAATACATATCATCTAGTATTGGATTACAGACACTTGAACACTTGTTCTAAAACATTTGCAGTGCAAAATGCACATAGTACAGCATTAATGAATAACATTGTGCGTAAAAAATATAAAACCACATTGGATATTTCAAATGGTTTCTTTTGTCAAAACATAGCACCTGAAAGCAGGTACTTAACAGCTTTCTCAATAATGGTAAACACAATCCTCAGCACACGTCTTTTAAGTAATATGCAATTATCCAATTTGTTTTAGTCAAGCATAAATGATAGAGACATTTTGTCCCGCGACTTTCTCAAGGCTTACAAGAGTCCAAAATCGCACTCGAGAACACGGCGCTGATGTGGGGACCTACACGTCCTTCTTACGTGCTCTAGGTTTGGCTCATGACTAAGATCCACGGTTAAATGCGACGTGGACATCGGAACATAGATTTAAATTTTCCAGTGGGATGGAATTATCACCACTGATAAATTAACATTTTGGACTCTTGTAAGCCTTGAGAAAGTCGCGGGACAAAATTCCTTTGTGCGACGAAACACGTGTTGGCTGATGCAAGAACAAAGAGAATAAAGAAAAGAAACCAAGCTCGAAAATGTCTCTATCATTTATGCATGAGTAAAACAAATTGGATAATTGCATATTACTTAAAAGACGTGTGCTGAGGATTGTGTTTATGTTTATGTTGGTTTCGACCACGTGTTTGGGGAGACTGGTGGTTCTTCTCACCTTTCAGCACCGTCCATATAATTTCTCAGAAATCTAAATAGAGTGTAAGTGCTACTCATTCTTGGAGCGCCATTTTACCTATAACCATACCACTGCACCGTCGTGGATTTCTCAATAATGGGGACCCAGCGTCAATTTTATAGACTCCCACAAGGGTTCAAGAACAGCCCGGGATTATTCTCAGCGAAAGTAACAGAGTTATTACAAATTTATGATAATGAGGCATTGTCATATGTCGATGGCATCTATCTGACAGACGATGACCTAGATAGGCACTTGAATAGGGTGAGTACCATTATATTGGGCTTCGCCTCTGAGGGTTATAAATTCAACTTTAAAAAATCCAGGTTTGCCCATCTCAATGTCCTTTTCTTAGGATATGAGCTTTCAAGTGAAGGCAAGAGCTTGGCAGCTAACTTTTTAGAAAAATGTGCGCTGCTCCAACCTCCAAAAACGCTGAAATATTTACAATCTATCATGGGTTTTCTAAACTTTGGAAGAACTTACATTCTAAATTACGCAGAAAGGGTTAAACCTCTCTACGAATTAATCAAACCAGATTTTTCAACAAAACATTGGACACAGGAACACACAGAAATCCTGCGTTCACTCCAAGCTAACATGTTAGCAACAAATCACTTACAAACACGCGTAAGTAGACGCAATTTAGTGATCCGAATAATTTCGGGTCAATGCGGATTCACCTATTTAACATTTAGTGAGGGTGAAAAAGTACCAATAGCATACAAATCACATTTGTATACACAAGCAGAAATGCACTTCACTTCAACAGAAAAAATACTGACAGCAGTTCAAACTGCAGTAGCAAAAGAAAGAGCTCTAGCTCAAGGGAAACGCGTTATTGTCGTAACTCCAGTACCAGCCTTAGAGGCGGTCACAAAAGCGAGCATTCCAAATGCAAAAGCTTTATATCCTAGATGGATACAATGGGTTAATTCTCTTGCTGCAACAGATGTTGAATATGTTTTTGATCCTGATTTAAAAACACAAGCGTTCCTGCAATATGAACATGAATATCCTCTGCCCACTGAAATTCTGCCTCTCGATCAGTATGAATTTATTATTTACACTGACGGATCCGCACAACCCGCTACAGGGAGTAAGCAAGCTTACAGTGCAGCGTGCGCAATCGTTAAAGGTCGCATGCGCGATGGTAACTTCAGACCAATGGTCACTAAAACTCAATCTCTAGGAGATTGTACAGCTCAGCGAGCTGAACTACAAGCATTCAAGCTGGCACTTGAAAGTACAGATCGCGAATGCCCCACACTAATTGTGTGCGATTCTTTCTACTGTGTTCAGTCGTATAATGAATATATACAAAATTGGCTTGAAAACGGGTTCAAAGATGCAAAAGGTGGCACAATAAAGCATAAAACGCTTTGGGAACAAGTAGTTCAGTTGAAAAACGAACTACCAAAGGCTCACGTGATACACACCCTGAGTCATCAACGTGATGGCGTTCACGTTGCAGGGAATTCATTGGCTGACGAAGCCGCAAAGGGGGCTGTTCAGACGGCTTCCGTAGCTGCGATCACTCGTTCAAAAACGAGAATAGACAGTGAGATATTGTTGGCTGTCAATGCTACAAGCAAAGGCAGTGGTGCAGCGTTACCTAAAAAGTTTCCACTCAAGTACTCTTATGTAATTGATGCGAACAACGTTCCTTTTGCTCGTATCCCTGGAGTGGGAGATAGGGTAATTCCAAATAAGGAACGTAGATTAGGACTAATCCTAGCAGCACATGATGGGATAGCCTATGCCCATGCAGGTGTTTCTGCAACAGTATCTTTACTTAAACAAAGATATTGGTGGCCTGGCATTAGGATACAGACCAAGAACTATGTTTTAGAATGTGAAATATGCCAACAGATGAAAGTCTCCACAGTGAAACGTCCTGCGCAGACACCCCTGTTAATTTCAGACAAACCATTAGCTTGTGTTTACCTGGACCACTGCGGTCCCTTGCAAAGGGACGGTAACTATAAATATATCATGGTTGCAGTGGATTCGTGCTCAAGGTTCCTATGGATATGGCCTCAGCGCTCGGCTGACGCTCGAACTGTTATAAAAGATTTGCGAGTCTTTATCGGCACATATGCAATAGGCACACTACACTCTGACCAGGGCCCTGCGTTTAGCTCTCGGGCTTACAAAGAAGCCATGGCCAGTTTGGGCGTTGCATTGCGGTACTCCTCTCCATTTCATCCTGAGGGAAATTCTGTTGTGGAAAGGAAAAACCGGGACATAAAGCAGTCTATAACAGCTAGAGTATTAGGTTCGGGTGATGGGTGGGTCAAACATCTTTATGGGGTCCAACGCTCATTAAATAATTTGCCAAGAAGTTCTCTAGGGGGGGTCACTCCATATGAGGTCCTATTTGGGACAAGAATGTGGGTTCCCGATCTCGAAAGTAAAGGCACAGTGGTGGCAAATAAACCCTTTGATATCAAAGATCGTTTGGCTGTTTTACAGGATCTAAATGAACTAAGATCGAAACAAAGCAACGTGTTCCTGAAGCCAACCACCACTGGGGAAAACCGGCAGTCCCAGCAAGGCCTGTCTGGATCCCATAAGTTGGGGATCTAGTCAGAGAGAAGATTGCGGACAAGAAGGAATTTGAACCTTCTTACAGACAACCAGTACCTGTCCTAGCCATTCACGGAACAAGAACAGTACTTCTGCCATCCCTTGCTGGAAAAAAGGAGAAAAGATTTGTGTCAATCGACCTCATCAAACCACAGTATGTGGCCAATACTAAATAGTAGGCCTCGTGGACTCCGACCTAGTAGCAGACGCACTCCCCTCGCTACTATCCAAGAGGTTCAGACTGAAAGACTCATAACAATCGAGAATTCAGCAGTAACAGATGAAGGACTAAGCAACAATGCTATGGAACTCATCCCTCTTGAAACTCAAGTAACAGTTCGTCCAGATACACCTGTCTATACCAACGTAACAAGTGATCAACTGGTTCCAGCGATTTTAATGAATCCTGATGCAATTCCAAGAATTGACCGAACTGCTTCTGGCTATTTCATTAACTTTGGTACGTTTTCTGAGGATCCCAGTGAACCTGAAATGACGCCAGCATCAAAAACTTTCAAACAACAAGTACAAGACCTTTTTCATTTCCTGAAAGAGACTTATCTGGTTTCACCATGGATTGAACTATGGATTATTTCTGGAATATTTTTCTTTCTGCTTTGGCTAGCTTTGGTTATGACTATCAGCATGCTTATAAATGGCAGATACATCCGTTTGGACCTTGAAAGTAAAAATGTGAACTTACTTTTAAAACCTCACAAACCTTCCCATCGTGAAACAAGAGACTTGTCAGCAGTGAACATCACAGCCGTTCCTATACAGGATGGTATAGTGTGGGACAAAACCGATTTCGACATATTCGGCCCTACTGAACTTTTGAATATTCCACATTTATTTAAAATTTCATTAAGTGATTTTATTACCTCCAGTGCCTATTCTGATGATTGGGACTTTGAGACTGTAAATGATATGATGTCTGACCTAGAAAGGTCTGCTGCATTCTCTAACAATGAATACTTAGAGGGTTCATCAGACTATGAACAGCTTTATTGTTATAACCACTATGGTCATCATTTCTTGCATAAATCTGCAACACCTTGAAATGTGTTTATGTTTAACCAATGGGAACATTGTCCTACACCACCAAAAGGTAGTTCAAAAACGTTTGCAAATAAGTTTCCATATTTTTCAGGGTACAATTCATCTGATCCAGAATCATTTTACTATAAGAATGTAAACAAAACAGGACAGAAAATTATGTTAACTAATACAAAACAGATTTATTCTGCAGCCTTTATTACCCAACTGTCTAGACAAGGATTTGACTTTTGGAAAGACACAATAGACACAAAAACTGTCTGGGGTTCTAAAGATTGGCAAGTACAGGGGATAGAAGCTTTGTTTAGAGCATGTATCATCCCTCAGCAAATAATGTTTTTGAATGACACTGTACAACAAACATCTTGCCTTGATTTAGCCAAGATCAAATACATGAATACACCTTCTGTACCAACACCTGCAAGTAATAACACTACACAGGCAGCGGTTACAGTTGGCACAATACTACAAACCAACAGAACAGATCCTGATTGTAAAAAATGGTTACTCTGGCCCACAGACACAAACATCTGTCAAGAAAGATTCCTGAATAAAAGACAGGGGTTTACAATCCATAGGCCAAACCCACGATATGTTCAAAGACAACATCCAGGGGTAGTAACAACATACAGTGTAGGAAAATTGTGCCTTGACTGGTTACAAAAATTTACACTCGAGGATGTGAAACAACACTTATCTTTACTTAAAGAAGATGCAGACCTTAGGGAATTCTTGCTAGGACCAAGAAAACCGTGTCAAAAACGTTTCATATATGCCGGCATCTATGCTGCTTATAATGAGATATGGAAGGTTTCACAGGCAGTGGCCGCAGAAAGAATACGTGAACTTGATCGTATTAATTTAGAGAAATCTCTCACTGTGGTCGACAATGGGTTAACAACTTTGTCATCCAGAATTTATTCATTGGACAACATTGTATCCTCTGCTATTGACATACTGGAACAAGATTTAGCCATGTTACAACAAGGCCAATCTCAGTTACGTTCTATTATGTTATTAAGCTGGACGCTGCAATCTTTGCGTGCAGGCTATGTGCCTTGGCGTTTTATCAACACGTCGTCTCTGTTTGCAGAATACAATCTAACTGATAAACAGATCGAACTGGCACAAAGGGGAGCAAAGTATACAGTGCTGAGCATTGAAAAACTGGAAAAATTACCATTTACAGTAGCAGAAAAACCAGCTACAGAATGGCTTATTCATGGCAAAATCACTCTGCCTGTCACTACTTTTCAGTTTCAGTATTGCCTCAAACAAATTCAAGCAGGCAAATATGAAAGGTTGGGTAAAGAATACATTAAGACATCCTGGGATTTACCTTACTACTACAGATGTTGGAGTGGGGATCGTGAAGTGTTTCTAAGCGGTTCACTCATATGTCAGGACATTTCTTTACACGGGGCTTGTAATGGTTCTGTGGCAAACTTATCCTGCCACCAGCAAGGTACACCAGCTGCTGTGATTAATCCAACATTTGGCCAACTTTCTAACGGGAGTTACCTCATGTTGAATTATCAGAGTTGCTGTGGCATGTTGCCAGGCATCCCATATCTGGTAACGGTCGACTCCAGGGTTACTTGCTGTTTGCAAGTATTGTTCCCCCAAACAGAGACAGTCAGGGAGTTGCCTCTATGGCCTTCATTGAATGTTTCTTTTATACGTTTTGATACTT
The DNA here is from genome assembly GCA_963921515.1 of Calotriton arnoldi. NCBI lineage: Eukaryota > Metazoa > Chordata > Amphibia > Caudata > Salamandridae > Calotriton > Calotriton arnoldi. The sequence continues at coordinate 296,814 of CAWUFW010003590.1, forward strand.
TAAGCAGAATGAAAGCCATGATTTTACAACAAACCGTGCCTTTGACCTCGGCCAAAGAAATCTATGATTTACAAATTGCAAGGACTTCGGCTGAGATACAGGCTCTAATTCGTACAAACTGCCCTATACATTTCGCAGAAATGATGGGACGTATCTTTAACATGTCTGATACGAGCGGAATTGTACATGTATTTAAGACCATCTGTTCAGGACTGTTAGCACCTTTTCAAGCAGTCCTCGGAATCATCCCAAACTTCGCACACTCGGTGTTTGGTGGTGTGCCATTAATTCTAGCACTTGTTGCAGGAATCTTATTTCTATTCCTACTATTACGCTATGGCAAGCCTATTCACGGCATCACTCCCAGCGATGTGGAGAAAGCTCTCCTAGAACAGAAGTGCTGTGAGCGCATAGTGCAACTTTTTGGCATACCTTGTCTACGGGAACTTAATACAACATGGTTTCTGTCATTCAGACCAATCTGGCAAGATTGCATCTTACCTGTTCTACGCTGCCTGCTTTGCGGTGAAGAATGCGTGCTAGACACCTGTCTAACACTCCCATCAGTCATGCCAACGGATATCGATACTCTGCTGGACCCGATAACGGCCCATGCTCTGTGTTGTCCCCAGAGGCTACCAATCCTGATGACGGCATTCATTGAGATCTCACAGACACTTCCTGCTGCTGCTCAGGTACGAGATGGATCAACAGGCACACAGGTAACAACGGACGCGAACATTGCTGCGGCATCCCATGCTGAAGGCGATGCTTCTCATCTCTGTGCGATTAACCTTCTGAACGAGGTATTCCAAATGTCACCAACATCAGTAGACGATATTATGTCTATAGAAATAGATGATTTCATGTTTACACCAGACCCATACACTGACTTTGATTCGGCTCTCAGTGTACCAGGGACGCAATGAAATTTGGCCTCCATATTTTCAAAACAGAACAAAACTTGGAACTCTTCCTAAAAATTGAACTTTTTCTTTTTCTCTATTTTTTGAAAACACATGGCAAAACAATCTGCTTACAGTAGAACTATTCATATAAAACAGACTTCTTTGATTACTTCCAGGGACACATTGTCACCTTTTCTGTCTAAAATTTCATTTAATACCATGATATGCAATGGCTTTGATTTTTGAAAACTTATCAACCATTTCGTCATATGTATATATTTCTGTTTATTCATTCATGGTGCATTTCATTTATAATATATGCTTAGAATGAAAAAATGCTTTAAAATGTACAGTACCGATTGCATTTAACAGTTTACTTTTAAACTTCTTTTTAATATGCTTTTAGAAATGTTTTTAGCAACATGTGGTACTCAGTTTAATGTTTAGCATTTCATGTTTAGCATTTAGTATTATCGTTCATTCGAAAGTGGAGTGGATGTTGTATTCCGCTTTAGGTGTCCGTATATAGGCTTTCCTGAAACATGTCCTTATATAGGCACAATTCGCATTGCCCTTATATAGGCATAGAATCCCAGTCCTTATTTAGGCATTAGCCGTGCACTCCAAATACAGGCATGGTCACCGACATCCGTCCACCCTAACGTCACAACGAGTTCTTAGAAACCAGACCCTTAAGCTTTTGGGAGTTCCCCTAGCACAGGATTATTGATTTCTCCAAGAACTCATTTATTATGCATGAACCGCTATTCCTTAAGGGTTCATTCCTGACGTCTTCCTCTGTCCGACTTCACGTCAATGCTAACATTCCAAGGCACCTACCAGGTATAAATATACCTTCCCTTGCCCAAGCAAGTTAGGAGGAGACCTCGACTTTAGAGGAGCCCGTGTCCCGGCCTGACGCACTGAGAAGACGCTGTCATCCCTGCTCGCAGAGAATCCAGCTTCCAGTGTTCTGACTCCCTTCGTGGGGTGTTAGAGTTCCAGATCCGGAAAGAGATTCCCACCTCTCTCATTCTCAAGGTATGGAGCTGACTAGAACCTAGAGGGACTCTTGGCATACCAGACTATAGCATACCATACTATAGAATACTTCACCTACTTCTTACCTTGCACCACACTTAGGTTAGGTACACTGGGGTAGAACTAGCTTAGAGAAGCATCTTATGAGTACTCGCATTTTTAGCTCATGTTATTTATGTACGTGAATATATGCTAAAAGATAATGCTAGCGCAGTATTATTTCTTTCTACTGCTTACGCTGTACATTATATATCTTGCATACTGTCTTGTGATCATAACAGCTCATATCTCTTACACGAGAAACAAGACTGTTCAATAAATCCTTTTATTGAAACGCCCGTCTATTCTTTCTGTGTTACTCTGAGGAAACTAAGCATGCACGATTAGCGGAGTGAAACTGTTATCTATTGTTTCCACGATTCTGAGACGTGTTCCGGTTCTAAAGGGAAACAAAGTTGTCATGTTTATGCGGTTGCCAGAAACTACTCCCTTCTTGTTTTCAAGGAGTTTCTAGTGGCCTCTGAGCTAGCTGGCACAAAGTAATTAAGTTTAATATACTCGATAGGGACATACCGACCTCAGTCCTATGTCAAAACTATAGGGTATATTATTCCAATGCGCAGAGCCTATTAGGGAAATAGGAACTACACTACACCGGCTGCCCAAAATGAGTTGCAGAATTCTATGAGTAGCCTTACCAGATGTTTTCTATTGTACAAATCAAGTCAAGTCAAACAAGTCTTTATTCGGCCTGAGCCACAAAGGCCCACACAAAACAAGAAAAACATGATGCATGAAAATTCCAAACATTTTTGACTATATGTCAATTTTAAATTACTCAAAATACAGGATCAAAGAGACAAGCTGATGCATACCAGTTTTGATAAGATTCCATTTGATCGCCCAAGATGCCAATACCGATGCCAAATTCAGCATAGGAAGGGCTCATTCAATTGGCAGAAAAAGCATGTATGTTGCTTACAGTCATCTATAAAGTTATGCTAAAGTTGAAAATCACACATTGCGTGTTGAGGGGTAATTGTACTAAAATGAAAAACATGTGGCAGGTTTCAAATACATATATGTTAATTAAAATCATCCATAAAATTCATATCTTTTTCTAATGTGAAAAGCTGATTTTATCAAATTTAATATCACTTGGTAAATTTCTAGGGACCCTAAAGACTGCAGGAATACTAACCCTTTTTTATAGTGTCTCAAATTTGACTTGCACAATAACAGCGCCAGGAAAGAATGTCTCGGCTCTGCGTACAAAGAGTGTGAGAAGTTGGCCTGGTATATGCTGTCCACTAATTATTGCACCAGTCCAAACAGCCCTTATGGTGATTAAGTTAAAGATAACCTTTATAGAAAGCTATCCTAGTGGTAGCTATGGAGAGCAGCCTTCAGGCTAAGTCTTGAAGGAATGTTAAGCAGCTTGTTTTACCAGAATGCAACCTTATAGTATTGGTTAAATGAAAGGGAAACCACACAGTAGTTATAAAAATATGTATTTATTATATATAACACTCTCTAGTATCCTCTACACGAGGATTGAACACAAATCAAATAATACAGTTGCAGAGAATCATACGTAAGTAGCACAATACACAGTAGGCTCCAGGGGGAGACCAAACCATATACTAAATAAGTGGGATAAGAACCACAACTCGGGACTAGACCTAGTCTAGAAGGTGTAGAATCGCTGGGACCCCAAGGAACCACTGAAGGTGAGTGAGTAGGGACCCCACGGAGGCCGGGTGCAGAGTGAGAACACGACCGCGTGCTCCGTACAATTCAATGGGAAAGTCGCGGTTGGAAAATCAGAGATTAAGGACCCTTCCCAGCAGATTACGAAGACAACCTTTGGAACTTAAGAGTTTGGAGAGCCACCCCACCCGTGGATACCTTTGTACCTGTCCCTATCCCAGAGGAGCCGGGTGCATAGGTGCGAAGTGGCGTCGGAAACCCTCGTCGTTCTCTATGGAAGTCGACAAAGAAATGCTGCTGCTGGAAGAAAGAAAAGTGTCTGGTGGAATCCAAACGTGGATTCTAGATGAGAAGAACCTGAAAGCAGAGGGGACAGAGTCTGGGTCACTTTGGAGTGACCAGGGGCTCGGTAGACGAATGCCCACCGATGTCGGGTGCTTCAGGTGTGTTGATGGTGATCTTGACTCTTCAGCTGTGCGGACCAGGAGATGTCTTGGACAACCAGGAGCTGGATACGAGCTGTCCCACAAAGGATGTCGAGTGCTGAGGGGTCGGTGTCCGGCGGGAGCACCAACAAGCCTTGGCAGCGGCAAACAATGTAGATGGTCAAATTCGGTGTTGGTCTGGCCCAGCAAGGACCAGGAGACTCACCACAGCAAGGGGAGTCAGGGCAGGCCTGGAGAAATCAGGGGAGCCCAAATAAAGCAATGTTGACCCTCAAGTGGACCCACAGGCCGAAGGCACAGGAGTCGCGAGGGGACCTCAGGCAGTTTCACAGGATACCACCTAGCAGGGCACAGAGTACAAGGATGTTGGAGTCTTTCTCAGAAAAGATGCGCTCGGGTAAGGGCTACTAATGGCCCAATGCACAGAATTGTTTCATGACAGCAAGCATGTGCAGCTGCAAATGTACACGGTGCACAGGGGTATGGGTTATGCAGTCCCCATGAGGGATATCTGCCTCAAGCTCGGTAAGAGGGCAGCTTGACCTCAAAGACCTTTAGAAACCTACCTCCTGTGTTGCTGGAGCCTTCAGAATCTGCAGGAGCTCAGGATCAGCAGACCAGTCAGATGGGTTACGGTGCCTGCGTTTGCAGGGGAGTGACTCCTTCACCCCATGGGAGATTCTTCTGTTGTCTTGGAGGTCCACAGGGTCCTGCACAGAACCTGTATGGATCACGAACACTGGCGAGACTGGGGACGGCTAGGGAAGATGAAGTCGAGCCCAAGGGAGGTCCAGCGAAGTCCAGCGTGTCCAGACGGTCGAAGTGTAGTGGTATCTTCTTGCAGAATCTTGTCCACGTAAAATCCAATGTCCTGTAGCCAGGTAACCCATTTTAAACCCACGGGAGAGGGTTGGACAGATTCTAGGGACCCTCCTAGGGGAGGGACAGGACAGGGGGGAGGCTACTCCCATGTCCTTTGTCCAGTTTCACGCCAGAGCAGGAGCAAATGTCTCCTAGAACTGGTTTGAGCTGGACTATGCACAGGGACACCAAGTGTGCCCCTCGTGCAGACTTTCTGGCATGGAGACAGTGCCCCCACCCAGCCCCAACACACTAAATCCTGTCTGGAAGGTGGTAACACCTCCCTGTGACAGGATGCCTATTGTGCTGCCTTCCCCTGCTCGAGCTTGGCTCAGCTGCAGGAGGGCAGACTCGTGTCTGTGTCTGGCAGCATCCATTTTGTGCTGTAAGGCTCGAGAAAGTTGGTACCGGTAGACTTAGGTACCCCCAGAACCTCGGTTCTGAGGGGAGGAATCATACCTCTGGTGTGGAGGTATGATTCCAAGGTGTATGACACCAAACACGACATACTTCGTTGCAGTCATTTTCGAGATAGCATTTACCGCGAGGTTATAATGCACCTATACCTATATGTCTGGTAGTATCACGTACAGCCCGGGAGAATGGTCTCCGAAGACTGCAGAGGGGCCCTGCTCATGCAGGAGCACACTCTCACGCAAAACCCAGCACCCTGCCTTCAGGATTGTTAAGGCCTGCTATAGGGGTGACTTACAAAGTTTTAAGTGTAGTGATATATATAGATATAGTGAACCTATATCTAAAGTAAGTGGTGCCATCACCAGCTTACACAGGCTGCAGTAGCAGACCTGAGGTTCCATTTTGCATGGCCTCTCATGGGTGGCATAATACATACTTCAGCCCATGGGAGGCCTCTGGGGTACCTATGCCCTGGGTACATTTGTACCATATACTAGGGACTGATAAGGGTACCCCAGTATCCAATCTGGGGTTGTACCAAAGTACATACATTGCAATTTAAGGGAGAAAGCAGATAGGCTGGGGTCCTGAATAGCAGGATCCCAGCCAGACTAGTCTGGAGACTATTTGCAGTGTGCACAATTAAAACTGCATCGTCCGCATATAATAAAATGGGAAAAGACTTTTTTCCCATGCTTGGCATATCCTTTCAATTTTCCACCAGAAAATTACTGGTCCTGTTAATATAGAGCAGGAAGAGAAATGGAGCTAGGATGCTCCCCTGCCTGACACCCTTGGTGGCGCTAATGTGGGGAGAACATACACCAAGGGGACCATAACGCACCCTTGCTGTGAGATCTTTGTGTAATCCCCTAATGAGAGTTAAGAGTTCAAGCTCCACCCCCATTTCACCTTTTAGATCCCACAGCTTAAAGTGATTCATCAGATCAAAGGTACTTGATAAATCAGTGAAAGCCAGGTGCATGACCCCTTTTTCACCTTGACGTACTTCCCCACTATTAAGTAGAGATTTAAGCATTTTTCAATTGTTCCTTTGCTGGGTCTGAAGCCAAATTGGACTTAGACAAAACATTTTTGGCCAGGGCCCAGTCTTTTAGGCGGGTCAATAATATTCACCCTAAGATCTTGGCGCATGAATCTTTCAAGGAGATCACCCAAAAACAGGTTGGTTGGGACCAGTTCCCTTTTTTGAATATAGGGACTAAGTGGCAGTCTTCAAGACACAGGGATTGGCCCCTGGACAATGGATCTGAACACGATTGTAAGTAGTGGAGCCCATTAATGGATATTTGATTTGAAAATATCAGCTAGGACACCATCCGGTCACAGGGCTTTTCCTGAAATGCACTATTTTATGGCTTTAATTACCTCATGGACTTCAAACTGATTTTGGAGCTCACAGGGGGACTCAATAGCTTGAGTGCAAGTTAGCCCTTGAGACAGACATATCTCCTTGTGAGAAGATTTTAGTGATTTTAGTGATTTTAGTGAAATGAGAAACCCATGCATCCACCAATATTACAGTATCAATACTCTAGTGTACAAATCTATCATCAATCAAGAGGAATTTTTAAATTATATCCGGATGGTACATGCTCATTCATTGTTTTTACATTTTAGATATGGGGCCTTTCCAATTGCAGCTTATATTATGGGACGCCGCCAGACCCGAGAACCAACACTGTTTTTACTGTACCTCTGTAAATGAAACAGAGAAGCATTTTTTCTTTTGCCTGTAGCATGCTAAAGCCAGAAACAAGCGGATTTCCTCCCTTTGTTAGTGCCTGAGAGTGATGGAAAGTAGGCAAGGACTTAGGATCTGTAAAAGTGACTTGTCAAAAATAGCTACACTTGCTGTATCCAAGTTTTTGTATGCAGCTTGGTACATCAGGCAAAAGTTGTTACCCAAATCCTGATGAAATTATGTATAATGGGTTCTGTTGCACTTTATATTTTAATATTTTTGTTATACTTTTTTTATTGTATTGTTTGTAAATATATGAGTTTGTTGGAACCTTATTTATTATTGGAATTGCTTTTTATTGCTCAATGTGTTTTATGACGTTGTGATGATGAAATTGTATTTTTGATCAATAAAATAAAATTTGAAATTTGACTTTGGGGGTTTTCACTACCAGGACAACTAAAACATTAAATATACATGTCCTACTTTTTACCAACCAAGCTCACAGCCCTAGGAGCCTTTAGGCTTAGCCAGGGGCTGACTTATAAGTATTAAAGAGAACATTTTAACCCTGGCAAAAGGTTTTTTCAGACATGTGAAAATTTTAGTTTGAAACTGTACTACAAACTGCAGTGGCATGTCCAAGACATGTTTTACAGGACTTTTTTAGTGGGTGGTGCAATGGGTGCTGCAGCTTGCTAGTAGCATTCAATTCACATGCCCTAGGTACAGTTAGTACAATGTACTAGGGACTTATAAGTGAATCGATTGTACCAATCAGGTATATACCAAATTAACCATGCTAAAAAGGAAATGTACTAACACTTTACTACTGGCTAGCAAGGCTAAAGTACACAGAGTCCTAATGCCAACATAATTAGGATCAGCTACAGAGTGCAAAATATTTGGGGAATACCACGCAAAAGATGTTCATTTCCAATAATATGTCTACGTTTTAATACTACCTAATAGTGCAGAGAATTGTCCCCACTCCTCTATTGAAAATCCTGGTTTTCTTTTCTGGAATGTGGCGGGACTCAGAAACAAAATCAATAACCTAGAGTGCGTAGAATTTGTTGAGGGTTTTAATTTGATTTGTCTCCAAGAGACCTGGTTGGAGGAACCTGTTCATATGAATGGGTTTAGAACATTCCATGTCTCTGCTGTTTCATCTACACATGGTAGATCCGAAGGACGTTTATGTATTTTTGTTTCGAATAATTTACCATCTGTAAGAACAGTTGAAGTTCTAACTAACCCTTATTACCAAATATTTGTCTGTGAAGGCTCTGGCCTGGCCAGGCTAGCAGTGATCATTTTGTACAATAATGCCCCTACAGATGAAATTATAACTCACCTGCATAAAATGTATGAGGTCCTGGAAAAACTGTCAAATAGCAATAGGAAGAAACTATATATTTGTGTGAGGTGATTTTAATATCCAATTGTGTAGTTTATCTTCTGAGAAAACATGTGGTATGTATAACCTAGATGGTGAGGGTAAAACACATTTCATTCACATCTGTTATGGTGATAAATTAAACGAACTTATTTATACTTAGATTTATCATCTACAAACAACATTTCATTTCCATTTGCTCCATTTAGGTGTACCTTTAATGGGAGAAATAATTATAGTATCATTGATTATGTTTTAGCATCAAATAATCTGGCCACCCATGTTTTTAATTTTAAAACACATTATATCCTACTAAGTGATCACTACCCACAATCTCTACAAATTTCAACAGTGCTATTAACTCGAAAATAACCGGGCATGGCCCGGCTCTTGCTGGAGACCTTGAGTTAGCTACTCTTAATGCCTACTCACTGCGGTGGCATCAGATTACCCCGGAGGGGTTTTTAAGAAAGTTAATCCGCAATACGGGGGAAGCCTTTGAAATTTGTCTAGATGATACCTCACAACCAAAGGAGATCATTGATGCTTTTTTAACTATTAGCCAGGTTGCGAAGGAGAATCTTCACTTCACCACAAAAACTAACAAAGACAGAAATGGTTGGTTTGATTCACAATGTACTAAGGCTAACAAGAGGCTAAAGGAGGCACTACATAAGAACCCCAGGTGCAGAGCTGAGGTCCAGAATTGCAGATCTGCTTATGGTATGGCCCTGAAACAAAGGAAAGCACAGTTAAGAGAAGAGGCATGGGATGCGTTATGTGGATCGAGTATGAATAATGATAATAACGCATTTTGGAAGATAGTCAATTCTGCACCACTGAGTGAGGATGTTGGACCTGGGATTGGGGTCACAATACCTGAGGATGACTGGATTAAACATTTCTCCGGCATCTATTCTGCACCCATCCCTAAACTTGCCACTCCCCAGGTATATAATCTTAATGACAATCTAGCTCCTGGAGAAACTTCCTGTGTTATTCCATTTAGTCTAGAGGAAGTCACCAACGTAATAGTGGCTAACAAAGGGGGTAAGGCACCCGGCCCGATACAATACCTGTGGATTTGAATAAGGCTAATATTCCTCTCTGGGGACCCGTTCTGACCGTTGTTCTAAGTGCTTGTTGTAATTTAGAATTCCTCCCAACATGGGCGGAATCTATAATAGTGCCGATCTATAAAAAAGGGGGCCGGCATAACCCTGCCTGTTATAGGCCGATTTCATTGCTCGACTCTTTGGTGAAAATAGTGGGTCGAATAATCTTAAATAGACTCCAAGAGTGGGCTGAGTCCAAGGGTATTTTGGCTGATATACAATATGGGTTCCGCACTGGGGTGGGGACAATAGAACAGTGCCTTAATTTGAGCATGTTATTAGGGAAATACACTAAGATCAAAGACGGGGACTTATATTTGGGCTTTATAGATTTGTCCTCTGCCTTTGATTGTGTGAATCACTCAAAGTTATGGGTAATTATGCGTGATATGGACGTGGAAGTTATGATCATTTCCTTTTTGAGGGATTTGTACTCTGGCATGAATGCTAGGGTCAGATATGGGAGTAGGGGTGAATGTTCCCAGACATTCAGCATAGAAAGAGGGGTGAGGCAGGGTTGCGTCCTTGCACTCTTCCTCTTTTTGCTTTGTATAAATAACGCAGGCACTGCGCTGACCCGTCAATCTAGAGATCTTGCCCAGGTGGGTCATCGTCCAATGCCTGCCCTTCTCTATGCTGATGAAGCCATTTTAATGGCACGCACCCCAAATGCGATGCAGTCTGTACTTGATGATTTTGTCGACTACATGCAGGATCTTGACTTGCATGTGAACCAAGCGAAAACATTCATTATGAAGTGCAGCAGGAAAACTGGAAACTGTTGTGCAATTAAAATCCTGGATACTGCTATAGAATTTACTAACAACTTCTCGTATCTAGGTGTTTTATTCGATAAAGAAGACACATGGAAGCGTGCCATTGAGACCAGGGCATTGCTGTTCAGAAGCGCCTGTATGGATCTTCAGAAATTTGCCATCAGACTAGGTACAAATCCCCCTCGAGAGATGCTCACTATTTATAAGGCCAAATGTGTTAGTAAAGCATTATATGGGGCAGGAATATGGGGGTAAGTAAACTGTATGGCATTGCAATTTGTCGAAAATGAGTTTCTGAGGTACCTGTTAGCTACACCCAAAAGTGCCTCAACTTTTGTGTGCCATACAGAGTTGGGTATATTGTTCCTCGCTGATCTAGTTAAGATTCAACCTATTTTATTGTGGCACAAAGTCTGGTCGGCTTAGTACACTGCTCTAAATTGGTCCGTTATTAAGGACTGTTTAAAATCAACCCTCTATACATGAATCCCATTGTTGATATATATACAGCGATTTTGCCAGGATCTGGGGCATCCAGACTATTTTACCAACCCTGAATCCCTAGCTGATATCAATAGGAAAGATTTAAAAGCTGAGGGGCATATTCACAAGGAGCTATCGCCGAATTAACAGCACTTTATCGCAGCCAAAGTCATGATAAATTTACCTCCCCATTCACAAGCTGGTGTAAACAGCCCACAGCACCAGTTTACCCGCGATAGCAGCCGCAAAAAACATCGCCACAGAGGAGCCGCGCAACTATCGCTAATGAGATACAGAGTGGGCGTTCCCGTGCCAAAAGGCGCGACAACATCACACCTCAACATTCACAACGACCAGCCACATCGGTGATAAAAACACAAAACAGGCGATAAGGCGCGTTAGCACCAGGAAATCTACACCTGCTCTGACCTGGTGTAAAGTCGGACGGCAGCCAGCACCACAAAAAGGAGCATAGCCCAGGGCCACATCCGAAGGGAAACAGATGCCATGGAGCCACTCATCATGCGGCCCGGACACCCAAGAGGGCCACAACACCCACCGCCACCACCCCAGGACCCCAACCCACACCCGGAACACCCCCCCCCCGGACCACCACAGACGCAGCGCAGACAAAGACAGCGGAACCCCAGGAAACGTACCAGCCGCACAGACCCAACATCTGACAATGTCACCGTCCACTACAGGCTGAAAGGGACAACCATCCAACACATCCTGACCATCATCGCCTAACAGGCTACAGCACCAACACAGCGGACAACCAACATCCCACCCCACACAAAGCTGCTGGCTTGGCTGCACCTGTTGGCCCCTGGTACCCCCCACACAACACCCGCCAGAGTTGGAGGAGTCACACAGTCAGCCACATCCAAGTCCCCCACACCTGTCCTGGACATCACCATCACCCTGGTACCCAGTCCCCATACGTACAACACAATGCGCCGGATCCGCTGGAGACCAAGCAAGGACCATACGCCATAGCAGGATGCACGCACATGTTGGGGGCAATCCACAGCACACATGTACTACCTGTGCCCCCTGGTGACACAGCACACAATCACCTCAACAGGAAGCACACGTCTCACATCAATGTGCAGCCAACAACAGAACACTGTGGAATCTCCAACAATGTCACCTTCAAATACACAGCCAGTGTGCATGATACCTTCATCCTCCGACAGTCCATCATCAACCAACGTTCCCAGGATGCTAACAAGGGAAATGCACAGCCCCTTGGCAATATCCAAATGAACACCCCACACACCTCAACTCCACAACCATGCAACCCACAACTCTGGCAATGCACACGTCACAAAATCACATACAACAGGCACAACAACATGCCCACCCACCAAACACAACTTACAATGTTCACATGGGCAAGCCCTGAACATGAGCCAGCAACGGCATGGCACCACAGCCACATAATAGCCGAATGTGTGGAGAGGTGGCAACAAGGCATGTGTGAAGGATGCAGTAGAACCATTATTGGGAAAGTACACAATGCCAAGAGTGGCGGAGATGTGCTGGACACACCGCAGTATGCAGAACACACCCCTATCCATGGTGACATACACCGCTGGTGTATGGAGTGTAGTGGACAGTGGACGCCACCATGTCACCCCAGCCAGTGGGGGACCTCGTGGAAATGTTGCGTGTCACGCCCCCCCCTAAGCATCACCAGAGTGGGATGGCCCGGCGTACGCCACGCCAGCGTAGGGGTGTGAATAAAAAGCACATAGGCCTGGGCGTGGTCCTCTTCCAGAAAGACCCACGTCTCTGCCAGGGCGGCACCTCACACCCCGCCACGAGGCCGACGCCGTCCTCATGAGCAGAGTTGCCTGCGATGCTGTGCGCCTGCCGGACCCCGGCACGCTGGACCACGAACCAGTCAGGCCCGCCCCTGCGCAGCCAGGCCACACTGATCACCTGCCGACACCGGCGTGTGTCAAGGAGGGCCCACCACATGCCGGTGCAAGCTCCAAGCCCGAGTCCCGCGACCTGGCAGACACCTCAGACCATCACGGCCTCCACGCCACAGGCCCGCTTCATTCCCTTTTCGTTGACGTACTCCACTGCCGCCTTCGGCCTACTCTTCGGACCAGTAGGTCCCACATGTGAAACTGTGTCCTGAGTCATGAATGGCAGTGACCCCACATCCGAGCCAGCGGCCACAGCACCAGACGCCCCCTGATCAGTGAGGCATAGTTCCATATGGGCATCTTGCGACACGTGGTGCCACTAACCCTGTTCAACGCCAGCCGGCGACACGTGGTGCCACTAACCCTGTTCAACGCTAGCCTGCTACACGGGGTGCCACTAACCCTGTCCAACGCAGGCCGGTGGGGCCATCCAACCTATGCCGGCGACACTAGGTGAGTGGGCCGTGCTGACCGCTGCCGCAGGCCTACACGACGGTCAGGTAGGTCACACATTTGGAGCTGAGTCTTGATTACACCATGGCAGTGAACATCATTTAAGGCAGAGAACAATTCACTATACTCCCTTCGATGTGGTGCCAACAAGTCTGTGCATGGCATCACAACCACACATGTCTGTGGGCCTACGCGGACCACTGCCCTCGGCCTACGCTGCGCACGAGTGGGATCACAGATTTGGAACTGAACATCTGTAATTCAAAAGGCAGAATACATATCATCGCACGCACGGAGAGGCGTAAGAGGATGACGCGTTGCAGTCCGGAGGGAACAGGATCATCGTTACGGAGGTGATTGAACACTACCGACAACTGCCACTGTGTCACTAACTCTGTGCCTTGCGTGCCAACGACACATGGCTGTGGGCCACTGCTGACCGCTGCCTCCGGCCTACACTGCGGGCCACCAGGGCCCACACATAGCATCTAGTCTTGACCGGCCCGGACGTCGCATCACCGCAGGAGGCACACGCCACCACCGCAAGGACCACCTCCAACCGCCATCTGCCAGAGGCGAAAGGGTGGTCCTGACAGACCTACGGAGTTGCTCAGACCTGTCGTGGATGCCATCATCGGCCTGATACCCTGCTCAGCACTCCAGGTGCCAGTGACTCAGTGCACCGCAAGCCATTGTCCGTTACTGATTGAGTTTTGTGCTGTTGTGAGGTTGCGCAGCAATGTCACCTCATGCAGTGGGGTAGACCTGGGACGTTGATGAGGAAGTTGATGCAGGTGTAACACACCCCACTGCATCTGCATCAGGACTAACCAGAAGGGACACGATCCTAGCAATTCCCTCACATGAGCGCGCTCTTCTCTAGTGCCCCTACCTCAGTGCACTGCGACTCACGGAACCTCCTGACTGAATATTGGCTGACCTCTGTCTTTACTCTGGTTCCCTCCATGTTGCTCTGCAGTTGACTCTGTTATGCTGATGTTTTCTGTTTCCATTACACTGGTGTCCACTGTTCAGGTTGTTGCCAGCACCAAGCACTCCGTGAGGGGTGGCTTATACTCACCCCACACACATCCAGCACAGGCCTCACTGTACATGTGGCCCTGCCAATGAAGGGGCCGGGTGCACGTGCCCGTAGCCAGTTCAACATGATATGTGCATGTGTCCCTGTGGTCTTGTTGTATGCATGGGGGCCCTGGGCCCTACGACATTACATTGTGCTGTGTACAGCGGACGCAGACATATCAACGCAGGCAGCGGGCTAGGACCTGGACATGTAGCTTTGTCGTCACCCACTCAATTCGTAAGGGGAGTGGACTGTGCCGTCGTACGCAGAGCCAATGTGGGTGTGTGACTGATATGTGCATGCCCCTGGGCATTGTTCTGTACTGGGTATGTGCATCTGCATGTGTCTCTATGGCAGTGTGGGTCTCTTTTGTGGGGTGTAGGTGGTTCCTGAAGGGTATTGGACACACACGTATGTGCTCTAGTTCGCCTTCCATGGGTTGGGCAACACCCGCACCTGTAGGGCCACCTCCTTTTGGCGTTCTGACACCTGGCATTGGGGTGCCATGTGTGGGTCGGTGAAGTATTGTGAGCCAGCCATGATTGCGGGTGCTTCATTCTGTGTGGTCTGTTGCAGGGGCTGGGTTCTCCTCTGAGTAGCTTGTCTGCCCTGGTCCTGGTGGTGGGTTGTGTGGGATGTCCATGGGCTGTTGTAGAGCGTGGGTGTTGAAGGTGTGGTGTTCGTCTCCGGCATCACTGATGGGTTGTCTGTTCTGACCTGCTGGAGGTGTTGTTTGTCCCTCTGCATTGTGAAGGGGAGGTGCATGTTGGCATTGTGTTTGCGCCTTGTCCTCGTCGACATGCAGACTGTGTGACAATGTACATTGTGACTGTTTGGGCAGTGGTGGCTATTTGAGTTGGGACAGTGTACATTTGGCCTACATGGCTGATGTGGGGTTGTAGCCATAGATATGCATCTCACAGTTCCCTGCTCTGTCCAATGTGATTGTTCTGTTTCTGCGCCTGGGCGGACCCAGTTGTGTCCCCTGTTCTGCAGTGTGGGTGTTGCACTTTGTGCCACATTGTCATGGTATGTGCTGTGATTGCTATGTGTGTGTGCTGCAGTGTGCCAAGGGGATCTGGGACATGATCCTGGATAATTGTGGGTGTGCAGTGTGCTACACCTCATTGTGCATGTGTGCCATTGTGCCCATCTCCCCCCGTCCCCCCAGTCCCTGTTCGTTACACTCCCTGTTGATGTTGTGTCAGGTCCTCTCGAGCTGTGTCCGTACTCCCTACTCCTTGCACCGTCTACACACTGTTGACTGTGGCCTGGGTTTCCTCCAGCTCCTCCTGTGGCGCAGGACTGCCACCTCCTGTCACCGTTGCTGCCTTCCTGTTGGCAGCGGGTTTGTACCTGGTTTAGGTTGTCACATCCTGCCGGCGCCTCTTGGCCTCCTGGATTGGCCTCCTCGGCACTCCGACTGCATTCCAGGTTGTCTGCTTGTGGGTCAGTTGCTGGTAGTGTTCTGTCACCTCCTTGACGCTGGTCTTGTTTTCCTGCGGTCTGCACCCCGTCTTCCTCTCCCTTTTCTCCTTGGCCTTCCCCCAACCCAGTTGTTCCTTGCTGGTGGTCTGTGGGGGTTGTGGGGTTCGCGTTGACCTCTGCGCTGGGTCAGGGTGCATCCATGTTGCTACTTGCTTTGGCTTGTTTCTGGTGTGTTGTTTCTGTAGGTTTCATGGTGCATTTTCCCACCAGACGCGTGGGATTTGCAGGCCTGTGGCTGGTTTTCGCTACTTTTTGTACCGCGATTGGCCTCATCGCACGATTTTTCGCGTTTCGCATTTTTTCGGCGTGGCGTTGATTTTCACGCTGACATTTGATGCGTTATCTGGTGTCTATCGCATGCTACCGCCTTGTTGTGAATTCCACGTTGACACGGGGTTATTTTCCCACGCTAGGCTGCGATATTGAAAGTTGCGTTACGCTACTCTTGCGGTAGTTATCACACGTTCTTGTGAATATACCCCTCAGTGTATAGAGCCCTTAGAGGATGTAAGACTTTCAGCTGAACTAGTAAAGCCCACTGTTTTAAGAAATCAGATCATTTTAACAAGCTTTGACATGCAACACTACCTGAGAGTCGCACCGAATCAACAGCATAGATATATTCTGACTCGTTTTAGAATGGACATTTATCATTCTATGGTCACCTTCCTCGAACTGAATGATTGGTCCTCAAACTTATGTAAATGTGCCTGTGACAGTACCTCGACACAGAGTACAATGCATGTTGTTCTCTTATGTAAATTTTATAAAAAGTGGACGAAGCACTATATTTTAAGTCTTTTAAAGCATTTATCGTTTACTCAAAGTCGACCGGCGTATCTTTTCTTACAGACACTGCCTCCTGTTGATATTTGTGTAAGAATGGCATCTTTTTTATGGAGTGTCTTATATGCTAGGAAGAACATTATGATAGAGGATATGAATAATTCACCTAGCTAGGGGTAAAGTGTCTATATGAATTATGAAGGTAGTTTAACTTGTTTGGTATGTTGAAAACACTAATACATTGTTTTTATAACACAATTTATTAGTATGATTTAAGGTAAGAGAGCTGAATAGGATTATATGGTGGATTTAGACAAGAGGTTTGTATTTTCTTGTATGTACATCAATGATAGTACATATAGAATTTTAGTGGGGATGAGTCAAAAATATGGTATAGATGAATTTTAGACCGGTATTAAATGAGCTGTTTTAAAATGTGTATTTTTGATAAATGAAATGGGTTTTTTATTGTATTGTATTTTGTATTTTACATGTGTACCTTTTTGATGTGCTTTTATGGTCTAAACATATTTTGACAGAATAAAGATGATGATGATGGGTGGTGCAATGGGTGCTGCAGCTTGCTAGTAGCATTCAATTCACAGGCCCTAGGTACAGTTAATACCACGTACTAGGGACTTATAAGTGAATCGAATGTACCAATCAGGTATATACCAAATTAACCATGCTAAAAAGGAAATGTACTAACACTTTACCACTGGCTAGCAAGGCTAAAGTACACAGAGTCCTAATGCCAACATAATTAGAATCAGCTAAAGAGTGCAAAACATTTGGGGGAATACCACACAAAAGATGTTCATTTCCTATAATATGTCTTCGTTTTGACCCTTGTAAGGTGATTTGAAAGGGTCCGACATCAGGACTAATATCACAAGACACTCAAGCACCATATACTGCTAATTAGTCAGCTAGATGCTTGAGACAGAACAGGTACAGGACTCTGTCCCTATAGCCACGTATCCCTTGCAGTTAAGATGAAAGAAGAGCTTCTTTAACTTTGGATAAGTTTTGTGCCCCTATGACGTCTAAACATGATTGTTAGCCATACATCCTTCGTACTTCCAGGAAATTGTGGACCTGCTATGTAATCTTTGCTACTATGATTTTTTTGTGGCATGGGAGGTAGGATATCAGTTGGTAACTGCTAGATATTCTGGATCCACCAATGAGTTTTTCAGGCTTTTGAATAATCCCCTGCTGAGTAATAATTATGTAAGTCTGCGATGTCAGATGCATGGAACCCATGTAGTCTTTGATGTATCCTGTGAAGTTGAAATTGTCAGTTGTTTTGGACATTTAGATTTTTGATTTTTTTAGTAATTTGTAGTACTTGCCACTGGTTCAGTTGTGCAATTGAGTGTGTCGTACGGCTTATACATGCTCAGTAAAAACTTTGCTTTTGTTAGCCAGCATAAACATCCAAACTGTGCTAGACTAATTCTATGCACACCCTCAGGATATGTTGGCCTTAGTCCTGCTAGCTCACAGTGCACCATCAGTACCCCAAACCTGACATAAGGTAACAAATGGAATGTGCAACCGCAGAACTTGACAACAGTGACTCCCCAAGGAATTTGTGGTAACAAATCTAGAACTTATTCATTTTGTTACTCATGCATACCTAAAAAAATACACAAGATAATGTTTCAATATTTATTGAAGCATTGTGATTCTTGAGTAAAATACGTGTGCTACAATAATCCATAGAAGGAAACAGAATAGTGTGATCAGCAATACAAGAACAGTTAAGAAGATGAATAATTCAGCCATCGTGCTGTTTACAGAGAATATATGCAAGCATATAAATATTGTGATATTTTGCTCCTACCTAGCGCCATCTATCCTAGTGCCCCAAGGGTGCCAAATCCCTGTAGGGTGATCTAACTCCCCCGTTGCCTGTGGGTAAGTGTCATCAGGAAGCCCATCTTGGGGAAGAGCTGGGCTTTATCCCTCGCATGAGGCAACGGGAATCAGCTGGGAATGGAATTCCGGCCTGTTGTGACCTCTCAGTGCCAGCGAAATGCTCCTCTATCTAAACAAGGGAGTGATGTCATTTATATAATAAACATCACTCATGTTGTCATGCTGAACTCCTATTCAGGCCGCTATTGTTGATTCTATTTTGATAGCTTTGTCGCTGAGTAGACAATAACAAACAAAACCATTTTGTGCAGTGAACTTAGCTCTTGTTCAGAATGCTGAAGGTATTCAATAATAATACCTACGAAGTGGAAATGTAAGCAAAGCTATTTCAGAGAATATTATACTGTACACTCACACAAGCAAATGTGTGTCAAATGTCATCATGTTTAAGAAAAGAAGGCAACTTAAAAACGTGAGCATGGAAAATGGTGCTGATTTTTCTACCCGGTCGTATAATGTGACCACATGACACGCAATCCTTGGATGTGAAACGACTAAAAAGCTTCCTAAGAACAATGCTAAAAATAAATAGTGGTATAGCAACCTAAAATCATAAAAAATCGTGCTCTTTAAAAATAAAAGTATTCAAAAAGCCAAATTGTATTAAAATCAATATAAAAAGAAAATAAAAGGATTACAATGAAAAAGCAATTTAGAAAGATAAAAACAAGGCAGAATTAAAAAAGCTGCACTGCTTGAAACTGTCAGATAGTTTAAATGTTCCGAGGAGTAGACAAAACATTACTGTTCCCAGCATTTGCAGATGATGATCCCGGTGACACCCATCGCACCAGCTGCATAGAGCAAACATGATCCAATCCAGCCCCCTCAGCAGCTGCGGAAGGAGGACCTGCCAGTACCAAATCGGCAGATGGCGAGCTAGGCTGCAAATCACCAGGAGCCGAAGCATCCCAGGAAGGCTCATAGTATGCAACGCCAATCGCAAAGAGCATTGATACAAGTAGATCTTTGAAGGGCTCACCAGTAGTGCTACGTCCATGGATTGAACCGGTTGCATTCCCAAGCATATGTCTAGGGGACTCTTGAAAGTGCACAGTAGACAGTAGAAGACGGGCTACATGCAGTGTAGCTAGACAGGCAGATAGTACAATAACCAATCGTTGTTAAGTTCTTGGAGCAAGGGTACGCCAAAAGACTGTATCATTCTCTCATGACACAGGAGCACTTGTGGCAGTGCCATCCCTATTTGGCTGCATAACGGAGCATCCATTGCAGAACAGAAAAAATTAAATCAGAGTCCTGACAATTAGAAACAGGACCAGCGGTAAGCCTCCAAAAATGCTTCCTAGCACGGAGTGTATGAAAGATGGAATAACTCCAAAGACTGCCTGTGAATGTACTAACCAACCCAGAGTCAATTGACTTAGAAAAGTGTGCTACCCTCGCAGTACTAGACATGTTAAAAATGCGGTGCCCAAGCTCCCCGAAATGCTGTGGGAAATAAGTGTGAAGTAGTGACTGTATCTCAGAAGAAGACCTTACAACTTGAAGAGCAAAAAACTTTCTTGCAGATGTTAAGGCCACATCCTTCTGAACCAATAACCCTTTCAATCTGCTCAAGGCATCAAAATGCACATTGAAAAGCTTTATTGAAGGCCAAAGTGTTGCATCCCCAACTGTACGGGCAGGTGGAAACAGTACATGCGTACAACAGGTCACGACCGCAGAAACAGTCACCAGATAGGCAATTCCCAGTTTCATCCCACAGCAGCCCTGATCATTCAAAATCAAATAGCTAACATTGGAAGCAATCTGAATGCAAGACGAACCAGAGCAGCTGGAGAAGCCTTCAGATAGCACAACAAGTTTCCTTAAGATGCATTACATGTGCCATTGAGAGAAACCTCTCTTCACACCAAAGAATGTCCCACGGTACTCTCGCAGTCAGTCCCACTAAGAAAATCCTCAGTTTCATGAATCCTACACATGTACTTGAAAGGTAAGATCCATGACTCGTGTACATACCCCTCTTGTAGCGCTTCATATCTGCCCACTTGATGGTGTTAGAAGCTGTATAAGAAGTGAAAAGTCAAAATTGACAGAGAAATAAGGGGCATATTAACAACGGCCAGCGATAATTATCGCTGGCCGTGCTTAGCGATAATTATATTATCGCAGGCTATCTCTGGCATTTATCGCCCTGGTAGCGCGTTATTAACAACGCGTTACTCCAGGGCGATAAAAATTCCAGAGATAGCGAGGATATCGCACTTTTGCAGGGAACATCGCTGGTTTTCCAGCGATGTTCCCTGCAAAAGGGCGATAACCTTGCTGATACGACCCTGTGGTCGTATCAGCAGAATCCACCTCCTATGCCTAACATAGGTAAGTCAGGATTATAGCAGACGTTAGATTTTGGCGAAAACGGCCGTTTTCGCCAAAATCTAACGTCTGCTATAATCCTGTGGGCTGCCTTGTAAATATCGCGATGTGAACATCGTCGATATTTGCAACGTAGCCCATCCGGGGTACGCCAGTAACGCTCACTTTGCATCTCATTAGAGATGCAAGGATGGGCGTTGGGGAAAGGGCGATAGTGCAAGGATTCACGCGATAGCGTGACCTTGCTGATTAGGCGATAGAATTATCGCCGCTTTCCGTCCGAAAACGGACGCTAAAGCGGCGATAATTGCTTATCGCCTCGTTGTTAATATGCCCCTGTATCTGTGGATTATCCAATCCTGAAGGTATTTCTGCAACAGTGAATGGCAGTTTTTCCAACTTCTCTATGTGTAACATAGTATATGTCGCGTCATTCTTGGCCATGATGGATTGTTGAATTTTTAGGTTGTAAGGTATTAAAAAGTTAGTGGCATTAAGCTGTTTCGATTTAATGCGACCAGCACAAAGTGTCTGTAGAGTCCAACTCAGTAACATGATAGCCCTAAGCTGCGACTGCCCATGTTGTAAAGAAAACATGTCACTCTGTATGATGTTGATTGCAGATGACACAATATTACCCAGAGAGTATATCCTGGTGGATAAAGTAGTCATACCATTGTCTACTACTGCCAGAGCTCTTTCTAAATTTGGCCTGTCAACTGTCAAATTCATTCTGTTTCTCAGCAGCTTTGTGCTGTGAAACCTACCTCACTTAATTTTATATTGCATACTGAAAGCCCTTTTGACGTGGTCCACGAGAACCCAACAAAAAGTCCTGTAATCCCATGTCATCAGAAAGAAGGGATAAGTGTTTCACCTGAGACAACGTTGAATGCCTAAGCAAATCAAGGCACAACTTCCCAACACTGTAAGTTGTCACCACCCCGAGTGTTGTGTTTGCACATAACATGGGTCGGGCCTATTGATCCTAAACCCTTTGGTGTTGTTAAGAAAACGTGCTTGACAACCGTTAGTATCTAACGGCCACACTAACCACCACCCCTGATTGGTTTGTGAAGAATTGTATGTTACATTGCAAAGCATGCTGTCTAATGTTTCCTCCATGTAGTTTGTGAATTGTTGCCAATTCGTAAATCATGCAAATGTGGGAATATTTGGTGCATTTAAATCTTTTATCTTGGCCAGACCAAGACAGGATGCTAGCAGCACTTTTCTGTTCAGGAAAATCATTTGGTTTGATATAAGTTATGCTCTAAATAAAGCCTCATTCCTCTGAAGCTGCCAGTTTCTCGTTCCCCATATAGATTTTAAATCGACATTGTCCTTCCAAAAGTCAAACCCTTGTACAGACAGCTGGGACATGAAAGATGCAGAATAAATCAGCTTGGTGTGAGTGAGCATAGTTTTCTTAGCTCGTGAAGGTGTTAGTTTATAATAATAGGACTCTGGGCAGCTGGATTCTGACCAGAAGAAGAAAGAAAGAATGAAATACTTTTATTAGATTTCATTAAAAATCATAAACGTGTGATACAATTAACCCACAAAATACTTAAAAATCATTGAACATTAGTACTAATTTAAATATGAAATTGCGAAAAACCCGTTAAAATATGTTCTAAAACTGGTGTAAAAACGACTTTCTTTGGTTGCGTGTGAACATATTGTGTCCAGCCCTACAGGAGAAAACGGGCATCTGATATATTTGGGTTAGGCCAATCGCAGGATGTCCAAACTCATAATTCATGAACATAGATTATAAATAAAGTGCTGCTGCAATGGTCATGTGAGCTGTGAGATTTTAATTTAAGTAAACAAGGTTAATTCTGAGAAGGCATGTTTAATTCATCTGTCACTCTTCTCTAGTTCTTTTGCCGCTAATCTCAAAAACTTTATTGCCTTACATGCCAGTTGGACTGTCGAGCCTCCTAAGCATTTTATAACGGCAGATCTACAAGTCCTTATTTGTTCTTGCTGCAGTGTTGGCCGTAAAAGGGTTTTCCAAAGGTTTAGTGGCACCGGACAAATGCATAGTAGATGGAGTAGTGACTCGTTTCCATACCCACAGAGGCGGCATTCCAGGGTGGGCCAGGACCGTTTCCATTTTGGGGTAAGGTCTTTAGATGGATAAACTCCAAGCCTCAATAATATCAGGTTGAACTCTTTTGATCTTGAAAATTGTTCCAACAGATATGGTTGGGCTTTTAGACTGATATGTGTTGCATCACCACTCAGGCGTGGGATTTATGAGCCAAAGATGATTTGTCTATTAGCTCGGATTTGATGGCTTTGTTGGTTATTTGTTTGAACTCGGGATAGGCTGTTTTGTGAGCCAAGCATCCTCCAATTTTGAAGAGAGATTGCTTTAAAACAAAGTATACTGACTTATTCAACCTGGATTGTTTTTCAACTTCCAGCCAGCAGTAATGGGCTAAGGAGTTTTACTCTGCTGCCCTCATTCTCCGGTAATATTTGACGAGGGCCCCTTGTCTTGTCGGTATCTGGTTTTTTAGACCGAATTCCAGTCTTATCTGGGCTTGAGATATGTGGCGTGGAATTGAAAATAGTTTCTTAAAGAGACTAGATTGTGCAGTATTTAAGGCTGATGAATCCTTGGTGTTTAGCAGTTCCGATCCATACGCGATTGAGGGCAAGAATTTTGCTGTAACGACCTTTAACAAGTGGTTTGTTGAGCACTCACTAAATATATCATATGATACCTTATCCCAAACAATTCCATCAGGAACCAGAGCAGCAGAACTGTTCCGCAGGGAAAGGTCTTCTCAAACTTTGTGTGATGAAGAATGAGGTATTAAAACCATTTTCACCAGTCCAACAGCAGAGTGGTCTGCGAGATAGTGTCCATTCAGCAGCAGTAAAAAGACATTCACAAAACCAATCCAGATGAAGAGGAAAAGTAATGTAACTCTAATCCAAATGCATATCCATAAATGGATAAAGTATGTCTTTTTCAGCCAAATATAAATTTCCTGCAGTCCATCTTTGAGCGGTAGAGGTGGGTCAGACGAATCCGAAGAGAAGTCATCTAAGTCGATGAAGTACCCAGAGGCAGTTTGATCTCTTTTAGGTAGTTCTGGAGACTGTGTAGAAGTAGGAGTTGACTAGAATGGTGGTACGTTGTGATAGATACCATCTTTGTTTGGAGAAGTGAAATCTGTGTTTCAGTACATGAGGATTGTATGGCATTTATTGGTGTATCAGGAAGAAGTGATGCTTCATTGTTAACCGTCCCCAGCCAGGGTGAAGAAGCTTCATCATCTGTATAAGTTTCCAATGAAACTTGATATCAGGTAGTGAAAGGACACAGGTAACTTCCAAGAAGCCCTCGAGGCATACTGTGTAGAACTGGCCACATGATGTGGTTTGATAAGACTGATTGATACAAATCTCTTGTTTTTGCAGCCAGCAAGGGGCGGTAAAAGTACAGTTCTGGTACCTTCAACAACCAGGGCAGGTACAGGCGCTATGTATGATGGCCTGAATTCCTTTTTGTCCACAATCTTTTGCCAGAATAGATCCTGATCTTTGGAATCCAACCAGGAGTTGCTGGTGTATCCTTCAATTCACCAGTGGCGGAACATTTCTTCTGGATGTTGGTCTGAGCTTCTCAGAAGTTGCTCAGTTTCTGTAAAACATCCAAACATTCATTTATGTCAAATGATGTTTCTGCCACCACTGTAGTGGGACTGTCGAGTTCTGGAACCCACACCTTAACCCAAACATGATTTCATAGGGAGTCCAACCTCCCAGGGGTTCTCTAGGTAGATTGTTGAGGGCTCTCTGGACCTAAACAGGTGGTGAACCCAACTGCGACCTGAACCTAATACTCTAGCTGTTAAAAACTGCTTTAAGCCACAGTTCTTCCTCTCCACTATTGCATTTCCCTTGAGATGATAGGGGAGGAGTACTGCACAGTCACATCCAATTTTCCAATGGTGTCTCTGTAAGCCTTTGAGGCGAACACCAGACCCTGGTCCAAATGGAATGTGGCTACTACATATGTCCCGATAAAGACTTGCAGGTCTTTTATAACAGTTCGGTTGTCAGCAGATGGCTGTGACCAAGCCCATAGAAATCGAGATAAGGAATCCACTGCCACTAAGATGTATTTGTAAGGCCTGTCAGAATGTAAAGGGCTACAGTAGTCCAAATAAACACAAGCCAGAGGCCTGTCTGAGATCAATAGAGGTGTCTATGGTGGGTGTGCTACGGTGGAAACTTTCATCTGCTGGCAGATGTCACATTTAAGGACAAAGTCCTTTGTCTGTTTGTATAGACCTGGCCACCAATAGCGTTACTGCAATAATGAAACTGTATTCACCACCCCTGCATGAGTGGAAGCTGGGTCCTTATGTGCTGCAAGAATTAACCCTAATCTGTGATCTGAATTAGGTATTACTCTATCCCCTACTCCAGGAATATGAGCAAATGGGATGTTTTGCGCACTTAACTGGTAGGCGCATTTTGTTGAAATGCCTTTTGGCAAGTGGGTGACATCACGTACAGCATTGACAACTGTCATGATGTCGCCATCTATCATGCTGTTAGAACGTGTAATTGAAGCGACTGCAGCAGTTTGCATTGTTTCTTTTGCGGCTTCATCAGCCATGGAATTCCCTAAAACATGCCTTCCTCCATGATCATGATGCAACA
Organism: Calotriton arnoldi; assembly: GCA_963921515.1. Taxonomy (NCBI): domain Eukaryota; kingdom Metazoa; phylum Chordata; class Amphibia; order Caudata; family Salamandridae; genus Calotriton; species Calotriton arnoldi. Next base: position 322,405 of record CAWUFW010003590.1, read on the forward strand.
TTTGTATCACAGTGGCAAACATGCTTTGAATTTAACCACTGGTCCCCAAAGCATCCTGCACTTTATTGTGTACCCTTTGTAATCTCTGAATCCATTCTGGCTAAAGTAGTATAAGTACTCATTGTAAGACTGGACACAATACTATGAATCACACATTATGAGTGTGGGGAATCTAGTATCTGTATTCTCAAATGCCAGGATTAGAGCTTTCAGTTCAGCCAGCTGCGTTGTGCAATCGCCAAGTGATTGCATGTAGGTTTTAGGAGGGTGGAATTCTCCATCCTGCATCCTGCCCTTTACTGCTGTGCACACAGCAGAGTATAGTGTTTTGTCCCTACGGCAGGCTGAGTAGAACCATCAGTATAGATGATGTAATCATACTGATATAGAGGTATGACTTCATTAAGCAGAGGATATTTGTGTTCATATTGTAGAAATGTGTCAGGATTGGATTCACTCTAGTGCGGTCCCCTCAGGAACAGATGACCTTGCCCCAGATCCCTCCAACCAAAGCCAGCGACAGGTGATGACCACTGCTACTGACTTCAGCCCGGGGGAAAGGGAAAGTGGAAGACAAAACAAGAGAGACATGCCTCTGGACACAGGCTCCTTCTACCGAGGTTCCAAAAGGAAGTTCTGTAAAATAAGCACAAACAATTACCCTTCCTTCTGCCTGTGAGACTCCTCTAACACTCTCTCTCGATCTCTACTTGGATGCCTCTTACCTGTGTCTTATTAGAAGCTAGCTCCTCTCTAAGCTATTTTGTCTAAGAATATTTTATGTACTTCTGATTAACTGGAAGGACCCAGCCTGCTCATAGTCTACTCATGAAATGAGTTGTAGAAAGCTCTGCCTGCTAGAGTCTTTTCGTAGAAAGTGTTTTCAGTTCTTTGTAAATAGTTTCTTCTGATTTTTTTCCTCAAAAAATCATAGATAATACCACTCTTAATTTCTGGTGAAAATGTTCTCATTAAGCGGTGCAATACTAGAGAGTCACTGTGACATTTACCCTCAATCCTGTTGCTCCTTAAATACTGATTGTTCTCAGTCTCTAAACAATCTTTAATTGTCTCTTCTTTTAAATAACAAGTTGCAGTCTCTATATTTATCCACTCGCAATTTTTGAACTTGTCATGGACACAGCGAGTGGAAAACCAAAAACGGCTGGACACGCTTACTTGGAAATCATTGGAGTACTTCTCTTGACTGAAGTTTACTCCCAGAATCGCCCACTCCTTCTCTCTCTCGGGTCCTTAGTTCAGAACGACATCAGGTGATCACTCTCTCTCTGGAACACCTAAGTCAACCGGCAGAAAAGAAATTCGCCAAGATTAAAAATCACTCTATAGCGCAAGCGCACATATAATTTGTTACTTCCCTATTGGGATGACAGGCGGCAGCAAGAATCAAGATTTTTCTGTGGAAATTGAGAGGTTGACACGAAGCGCGAAGAACGACGCTCCTGTCAGGATGTTTTCCACAGTTGAAGTGCGCCGCGCGATAGTCGCGCAGGCGCATTACAGATCACCTTAGTTTCTGGGGAGAACAACTAGCCCGCGCACCACTACAGGAAGTGGGAGCGGACCGGTCTCTTCCCAAAATGGCGGAACGTCGTAATTCTCGCAATACAAAGCGAAGGGAGGATCTCCAACATGGATTCAGTCTTTTCCAGCGCGGATATTTCCTGTCCGGTTATTTGATAGAGGCAAAAGCGTCTTTCTTGTGACCCCCACTAGAGTCTTTATAGGGGTTCCTGACAAAATGCCTGTGTTTGTAATATAGAGTCAAATATGTATTCTACATCTGTTGCTGTAAGTGAATTGGCCCATTGTATCTATCTCGGATGTAAAGCTTTTGCGTTAGGATGCTGGCCTTTGTCACAGTCTCTAAGGCTGGAACCAGAGTTGCAAAAATTTTAGTTTCCCCTGACCCTATGATCTTTCTTTCACTACAGCAGTCTGTACCGCCGTCAACATGTTTTCTGTTGGTGCAAAATGCATTTCTCCATTGGTATATAAATGCGATTTATATGCAATTGGTAAAGTGTCACCTTCGTTGAATATGATATAGGAGTACCCTGATGCACCTGCAATTATACGGATCACCAGGTTTGTGGTATTCACACCTGTGTAAATGTTTTGAAGCAAACATCTCAGCTTGTACTGAACGTAAGATTTGTGTGTGTTCAGTTGTCCAATGTTTACTTGAAAAGTATGGGTGAATCAAGTTGTAGAAAGGCTTTACCCACTCTGCGTAGTCTGGAATGTATGCTCTGCCAGAATTTAGGAAACCCAATATTGATTGGAGCTTTTAAAATATGTTTAGTGGTTGTAGAAGTGCATGTTTTTCTAAGAAATGTGTCACAAGGTTTCTGCCTTCACTTGACAATTCATATCCTAAAAATAGGACGTTGAGATAGGCAATATTTGATTTCTTGAAATTAAATTTGTAGCCCACATGAGCAAATCCAAATACTATGTGATCTTCTCTAGCCAAGTGAGTTGACAAGTCATCACCTGTTAGGTATATGTCATCGACATAGGACAATGCCTGGTCATCAAATTCTTGTAAAGGTTCTGTAACCCTGGATCAAAACAGTCTGGGGCTATTCTTGTACCCTAGGGGCAATTGACAGAACTGCTTTTGAGAACTTAGGGCACTTAATGCAGTCAAGTATCTGCTTTGAGGCACTATATTTTGGCAGAAAAATCCATTTGAGATGTCCAATGTGAGTTTGTATTTCTTCCGCACTATGTTATTCATTAGTGCCGCGCTGTGTGTGTTTTATACAACGAATATGCATGTAGCGGTGTTCAGATGTCTGTAGTCTAATACTAGATGATGCAAATGATCTGGTTTCATTACTGGAAACAAAGGATTATTCGTAGGAGAATTCCGGCATGTGGAGACCTTTCAGTTCCCGCGAAATGCTCCTCTAACTAAACAAGGCAGTGATGTCGTTTGTATAATAAACATCACTCATGTTGTCATGCTGAAGTCCCAGTCAGGCCTCTATTGTTGATTCTAGTATGATAGCTCTGTCGCGGAGCCAACAATAACAAACAACAACATTTTGTGCAGTGAATTTAGCCCTTGTACAAAATGTTCAAGGTATTTGTAATTTGTCTATGAAGTGGAAATGTAAGCACAGCCATTTCAGAGAATATTCTTGTACAGGCACGCAAGCAAATGTGTGTCAAATGTATTTGTGTTTAAGAAAAGAAGGCAACTTAAAAACATAAGCATGTAAAATCATTGTGTTTCTACCTGGGCCTGTGTATGTGACCACATGACAAGTGTAAAAGACTGAGAACTTGTGGCAGGCCAGTAGGATTGTGACAAGATTTGTGATGCTATATTTGAAGATATCTAGTGAAGTAAGCAATACATCAGTAGGAGACAGTTAAGGTTGTAAAGTGAACTTCATGTTTCAAGGTGAGACCCTTCCTGGCTCACTGATTTCCAATTGTAGTAAAGGTATATTTTGGAAATTGGATTAGTGGTTGAGGGAGGTGAAAATCTACGCAAGCCGCAAACACAATATCTGTCGGGGTAAAACACAAGCAAACCCCAAATTAACGTGCACTTAACACTCTAGTAGCTTGGCACAAAAGCAGTCAGACTTAACTTAGAGGCAATGTGTAAAGTATTTATGCAGCACTTAAAACAGAAATAAAATGAAAAGACGTCATGAGAAAAATCCCACACCCATTTAGAAAATAGAGTAATATTTAATAGATTATTTGACACCAAAATAACAAAAATCCAATCAGTAGAACCAGAGCTTTTGAAAGATTTCAGGTAAGTATAGCACCAGAATAAACAAAGTGCCAATCGTGGTTATCTGGTTCTGTAAGACCAGGTGAAAGTCACTTGTTCAGGCTGACCGTGATAGAGCATGGGCTGGATAGAGTTACCTTCAAGTCTAGAACGAAGAGTTCCATTTTCAGTGGAAGGGGGAGAGGATTGGGGTGGTAGCTGATGTAGTGCACAGCGCAGGCCGAGCATTGCAGATGGTCACTGATTTAGTGCGAAGATCCTGTCAGATGTTGCAAATTGTTGTTGCTGTAGCTTAGCGTTGGTGTTCACCACGAGCTGTCGATGCTCTAGCTCGAAGTGCAGATCTCACTTTGCTGGGCATTGTTGGTGGTTGATGTAGGCTTGCTGAAGCTTTGCATTGGCAGGCGGGGCGCGCAGCAAGATCTTGGCAGGAACAGGCCCGTTCATGGTCATGAAGAGTAAAAAAAATCAGGACTTCTTCTCTTTGGAGATAAGCTCAACTGATGCCGCACCAAGGGTCCACGACCTGAGGGGCACCTCTTGGGGGTTAAAATCTAACTACAGCAGTGGCCACCAAGGCTCAGGGAGGTCCAGTTGCAGGTCCAGGCAGCTGAGCAGTTGCAGGGAGCCTCTGGAGCTTGCTATGTCCCTGTAGCTCAGAACTGGAGGCCAGTTAGCTGACCCTTGGAGTCACTTTACCTGGGATGAAGGGTGCACAAGGATGTCATTTGGGAGTAGTTAGGGGGTCCCAGCTATGACCACTAGCTTACTTCTTGCTACTCCTGGCACTTCCTTTGCAAGCCCGGGCCTCAGAGGGGGCAGAACTATTGCCTCCTCTGAGGCCAGGTGTCGCAAAGGAAGTGCCAGGAGTAGCAGGGGGGCACAGCTGTAGCTCAGAACAGGAGGCCAGTTAGCTAACCCTTGGAGTCACTTTACCCTGGGATGAAAGGTGCACATGAACATCATTTGGGAGTAGTTAGGGGTCACAGCTATGACCTCTAGCTTGCTTCTTGCTACTCCTGCCACTTTCTTTGTGAGCCCTGGCCTCAGAGGGGGATAAACTAATGCCTCCTCTGAGGCCAGGTGCACAAAGGAAGTGCCAGGAGTAGCAAGGGGGCACAACTGCGACCCCTGACTACTTCCAAATAACGTCCATGAGGGCAGAGGCTCCGGTTTCCTTCTCTGCAAGCAGGGCAACAGGCATCTGGGTAGCAGAGTAGCAGGACAGCAGTTTAGCACTGCTTCTGGAAGCAGAGCAGCATAGCAGTCCTTCTTCTGTTGTATTCACAGGTTCAGGAGTATAGTGAAAAGTGGGTGTGGGGTCTATTTGTATACCTGGTGCCTTTTTTTTAAGTAGGAGAAGTTACTAGAGAATTGACTTTGAAGTTCTTGAAGTTTCTTGACTCCCCTTCCCTGACTCCATGCTGAATGCAGGGGTGACAAGTCTTTTTTGTGAAGGCAGAGCACAGCCAATTCAGTTGCATGTGGAGTTGTGTCCAGCTCAGACCCCCATCCTGCCAGCTGATGGCCCATCCAGGCACACCTAATCCCTCTATTGTGTGGCTATCTGGAAGGAACAAACAAAGTCCATCATGTGACTCAGGAGCCGGCTGCAGGCACCAAATAGTTAGGCCAGGTAAATGCAAACTTTCTAACAGTGGCATTTTCAAAATTGTAACTTAAAATACTACTTTACCATTAAAAATTATTTTTAACTACAGTTTCTCAGACACCAAACATGAAACATGTACCTGTCCCAATCAAAAGGTAGCACTTATTAAATTAAATAAGGCAATTCACTGTTATCCTATGGGAAAGGTAGAACTTGCCAAAGTGATAAAAGAATTTAGGAGTTTTTCACTGCCAGGCAGTAGCGGCTCCTGGAGGGAGTCCTGCGGGGTGGTGGGGTGGGGCGGGGGAGGGGCAGGGTGGGGGGTAGTAAACTCCGGCTTACGGCCAAACTGATTTAAGTACATAAATAAATAAATAAAACGAATTACATTGCGTGCGCTGCATCGCCGATTCTCGCATTGAGAAACCATCCATTCACGTTGAGAAAGCTGCTACTCAAGTAAAAATCTACTCGAGCGGCAGAAAGGAAGCAGCGCCCGCTTGCGCTGTGCATGGTGCCGTTTGCGATGATTGCACAGTGGGGACAAGCACCTGGCACTGAAAATCACCACAAACTGCATTTATCTAAAGAAACTCCGCCGCTTGCGGAGCTCCCCGAACTCCGCCCAGGCTTAATTATAAGTAGCTTTGCCACTGAGCAGCAAGTACAGTTTAGGCATTCTGCAATGTTGGTACAAATTTCTAACCCACTCTCCATTCAAGTGAACTCATGCATAGATGTTGGCAGCATACATCATTTCCCCATTATACATTTTTCTTTCTGGTCTCTCTATTAATTCCTCTATTTCTCACTCTTTCTTTTCTACTTTTATGCGGTCATTTATTGTGTGGCAGAGTGGGATTTCTGCCATAAAATGGCAGAGCGGGTGCTTTGCCTAACTCATGGTTTCACTACCTTAGATGTGGGGTAACAACATGTTGAACTGTGTGCCCGTAGTGCCTCCCTCAGAGGAGCCAGTGAACAATCATTGATGATGGCTTACTCACCATGAAACATGACAGGAAAAATATCCCTACAAATCAGGGACAGTGATATTTTATTTTTATGGATAAAAACGCTGTTGGGTTTGCTACCGAGGAAAAAATGAATGCTATAGATTAGGCCATCAAGACATGATGTCCCTTCTACCATTTATTTCTGTTAAGATTGTTCCGCTATGTGGGCAAAAGCCTTTTTAATAAAACCCCCCCCAAAAAAAGACTTGCCTAACAAGTCATTCATCCTAAATAGGGTGGGTGGTCTGCGCTGCCATTACAGTGGTCTTGGTGGACCACCCGTCGGGGTCCGAATTCCTCATTAAGCTCCATTTCTCTCCCATAACACTGTCTTTCCATCGCTTTCTCTTTTTCTCTCTACTAATCTCTTTCAATGTTTTGGTTTCTCTCTCGCTCTTTTCTCTGTTTTCCTCATTTCTACTTTCCCTGTACTTCATCTCTCTCTGCCACCCTCTCTCTTTCTTGTTCGTTCTCCTTCTTGTTCCACTTTTCTTCTATCTTTCCCTGTCTTTTCCTGTCTATCTCTTTAGCCATTTTTTACGTTATATATATATCTATATCTTTATATATATATCTATATCTATATCTATATCTATATATATATATATATTATCTACTGGCGGTCGCCAGTAGATAGTTATAGTTAGGACCTATTTTCCATAGGAAATCCGCAACATTCTATTCCCAATAACTTTGGCGCCGGTTGACGAATCTTCATGAAATTTTCAAAACTCATGGGGCGCTCCGGTCCGCTCCTATCCTGAAAGTCTCGGGGTGATTCATCAAGTGGGGGCCGAGAAAAAAGGGGGGTCCCAAAACGTGTTTTCCCCATGCAATTTTCCATAGGAACCTTTAGTCGCAGCTACAGCCCAAACTGCTGAACGGAATTACACCAAATTTGGCAAAAAAGTAGCCCTTGGTTCAGAGTCATGCCTTTTGGTTAAATGGTGTAAATCCGTTCAGTAGTTCCTGAGAAAATCAAAAGTAAAATCACATATATATCTATGGCCGCGGAGGGTTTGCGCACCCTGAGCGCACCCTCCAGATCACGAGCTGTATGCTAATTGGCTGTCAACACTCCAAACCAGGAAGTGTTGGCAGCCATCTTGTTCCTCGGTAGAACCGAGGCACAAGAAACAAGTGCGCAAAACGCAAAAAGGGGGCAGGGTAGAAACACCCTGACCCCCTAGGCCTGCTTAGAAGGTCCCACAAGGATTTTTTTTTTTAAATCAGCGGCATGCGCTTAGGATGCGCGGATCCCGCCGTGAAAAAAAAAAACGAAGCGCGGACTCCCGCGCTTCGTTGTTATTTGGCCCTTGGGTGGGCCAAGTCCCGGGGGCATGCGGGGTTTAGAAAAATAATGAGAGGGGGGCCTCTAAGGCCCCCCAAGCCCCAGGGACCGCCACCCCCCAGGGCTTTCAATTAAAAATGGTGCGGGAGGGCACTCGGCCCTCCCGCAGCCCCGGGGACCGCCACCCCCGGGGCTTCTTTTTTTTTAATTAAAATTACCTGTGTGGGGGGGCTTGAGCCCCCCCACACGCCCCAGGGACCGCCACCTCCCCGGGGCACTAAGAATTTGAATGTGGGGGTCCGTTTTGGACCCCCGAGCCCCGGGGACCACCACCTCCCCGGGGCTTAGCACATGTTGGGAAGGGGGCCGCGCAGCCCCCCTCCTGGAGCCCTTGATGGCCCTGGGGACCACCACCCCCCAGGGCCGGCTCCTGCAGTGTCCCGGGGTGCTCACCCCCGGGACACTGTAGTTTGCTCTGGCAGGGCGGGAGCCTCGCGGCTCCCGTCCTGTCATAGCAAACTGCTTTGGTTTTTGGAATAGAGAGCAGGAAACCTGCTCTCTCTTCCAAAAACCAAAGACGATTGCTTTTCCACACGGGGAGCTGCATCTTAGCAGCTCCCCATGTGGAAAAACAATGTCGGCTCCCGAGGGACGCGGGGAGCCGGCGGGACCATGGGGGGATTGGGGAGCCCCCCACGGTCCCCAACGGAGAGGGCCAGCCCCGGGGGATGGGGTCCCCGGGGCTAAAGTGGCCCAGGAGGGGGCCACGCGGCCCCCTCCCCAAAATTGAAATAAAATTAAAAAAAAAAACAAAGGCCGGCCCCGGGGGATGGGGTCCCCGGGGCCATAAGTGGCCTGAGGAGGGGGGCAACGCAGCCCCCCTCCAAAAGATAAAAAAAAAAAAAAATAAGGCCAAGCCCCGGGGGATGGGGTCCCCGGGGCCGATTAAGGTCTTGGGAGGGGGGCCACGCGGCCCCTTCCAAATTTTTGGGATTTAAAAAAAAAATTAGGGGGCAGGCCCTGGGGGATGGGGTCCCCAGGGCAAATACATTACAAAGAAGGGGGCCACACAGCCCCCTTCTTAAAAATAGAAAAATAAAAAGACCGGCATCGCGCCGGAGGCCACGCCCCTCCTTGCAGCACTCTGCAAACGCGCCCCCGGGCGTTTGCAGATGGGGAACAAATTCCCCTTGAAAATCAGCGGGATGCGCTTAGGATGCGCGGATCCCGCCGTGAAAAAAAAAAACGAAGCGCAGACTCCCGCGCTTCGTTATTATTTGGCCCTTGGGTGGGCCAAGTCCTGGGGGCATGCGGGGTTTAGAAAAATAACGAGTAGGGGGCCTCTAAGGCCCCCCCAAGCCCTGGGGACCACCACCCCCCAGGGCTTTCAATTAAAAATGGTGCGGGAGGGCACTCGGCCCTCCCGCAGCCCCGGGGACCGCCACCCCCCGGGGCTTCTTTTTTTAAAATTAAAATTACCTGTGTGGGGGGGCTCGAGCCCCCCCACACACCCCGGGGACCGCCACCTCCCCGGGGCACTAAGAATTTGAATGTGGGGGTCCGTTTCGGACCCCCGAGCCCCGGAGAGCACCACCTCCCCGGAGCTTTGCACATGTTGGGAGGGGGGCCGCGCAGCCCCCCTCCTGGAGCCCTTGATGGCCCTGGGGACCACCACCCCCCAGGGCCAGCTCCTGCAGTGTCCCGGGGTGCTCACCCCCGGGACACTGTAGTTTGCTATGTTAGGGCGGGAGCCTCGCGGCTCCCGTCCTGTCATAGCAAACTGCTTTGGTTTTGGAATAGAGAGCAGGAAACCTGCTCTCTCTTCAAAAACCAAAGACGATTGCTTTTCCACACGGGGAGCTGCATCCTAGCAGCTCCCCATGTGGAAAAGCAATGCCGGCTCCCGAGGGACGCGGGGAGCCGGCGGGACCATGGGGGGATTGGGGACCCCCCACGGTCCCCAATGGAGAGGGCCAGCCCCGGGGGATGGGGTCCCCGGGGCTACAAGTGGCCCGGGAGGGGGGCCACGCCCCCTTCCCAAAATTGAAATTAAAAAAACAAAGGCCGGCCCTGGGGGATGGGGTCCCCGGGGCCATAAGTGGCCTGAGGAGGGGGGCAACGCAGCCCCCCTCCAAAAGATTTAAAAAAAAAAATTAGGCCAAGCCCCGGGGGATGGGGTCCCCGAGGCCGATTAAGGCCTCGGGCGAGGGGCCATGCGGCCCCCTTCCAAATTTTGGGAATTAAAAAAAAAAAATTAGGGGGCAGTCCCTGGGGGATGGGGTCCCCAGGGCAAATAAATTACAAAAAGAAGGGGGACCACACAGCCCCCCTTCTTAAAACTAAAAAAATAAAAAAGACCGGCATCGCGCCGGAGGCTATGCCCCCTCCTTGCAGCACTCTGCAAACGCGCCCCCTGGTGCGTTTGCAGATGGGGAACGAATTCCCCTTGAATACTGGGGGTCCCTGGGGGCCAACTAGCCCACCAGGAACCTCCAGTATGCGCCAGGGGGCTGCGTTGCAGAGAGGTGTTCTGAGGCCACGCCCCTTTTACACCTCTCTGCAACGCAGCTCTGTGGCGCTTAATGGAGGTAGCTGGTGGACTAGTTGCACCCCAGGGACCCTCAGGATTCAAGGGGAGTTAATCCCCGACTTAAAACGCGCCACGGGGCGCGTTTGCACAGTGGTGAAGGGAGGGGCGGGGCCTGAGGTGACATGTGTGCAAACACGCCCTGTGGCGTGTTTTAAGTTGGGGGATTAAGTCCCCTTGAATCCTGAGGGTCCCTGGGGTCCAACCAGCCCACCAGGTACCTCCAGTAAGCACCACAGAGCTGCGTTGCAGAGAGGTGTAAAAAGGGGCGTGGCCTCGGACCACCTCTCGGCAACGCAGGCCTGTGGTGCTTACTGGAAGTACCTGGTGGGCTAGTTGGGCCCCAGGGACCCTCAGGATTCAAGGTGACCTAATCCCCCAACTTAAAACACGCCACGGGGCGCGTTTGCACAGTGGTGAAGGGAGGGGGCAGGGCCTCAGGTGACATGTGCGCAAACACGTCCTGTGGTGCGTTTTAAGTTGGGGGATTAATTCCCCTTGGATTCAAGGTGACTTAATCTCCCAACTTAAAACGGCCACAGGGCGTGTTTGCACACGTCACCTCAGGCCCCCCCTCCCTTCACCACTGTGCAAACGCGCCCTGTAGCACGTTTTAAGAGGTAGTTTTAATCCCCCTGCCCTATTATGTACTAGGGACTTACAGAGGAGGTCATGCTAATCACAGGGGTACCCCAACGCATAGTGTTCCCTAGTGTATGTAGGTGTTTTCACTATATTCACATAAGTGTCTATATGAGTTATTGATTGGTTGTCTGAGTATCTGTATGGGTGCCTGAGTGTTTGTGTGGGTGGGATGTGTATGACTCTGTGCATAGATGTGTGAGTGGGTGATTCCCTGGGTGCATGGTTTCAAGAGTGCATCTGTGATGGACTGTATGGGTGGGTGAGTGTGTGTATGGGTGTGTTAGTGAGTGAATGTATATCTTAGTGGTATATGTGTAAGTAACTACATATGTGAAAGGTAGTATATGTGAGTGTTGGAGTATATAAATGACTATATGTGAGAGTGAGTGATTATGAGAGTGGCTGTATGGATGAGTGTGTGCTTGTATCAGTGATTGTATAAGAGCGTAAGAATGTGCTAGTATTTGTATGAGTAAGTGAGCTGGTGTGTGTATAACTGTATAGGTGAGTAAATGGCAGTGTGATTAATTATTTGCATGACTGACTAGGTGTGTGAGTACCTCTATGGAGGAGTGGCGGTGTTTGAGGGTCTATATAGGAGTATTAGTGCATATGATAGTCCTGTACTGAGTGACCGTAAGTATGAGTGACTGTACGGGTGAGTGACTGGATGTGTGTGTAGACCTAAGAATCAGTGAGTGGGTATGTAGTTATTGGTGCTGCAGTGTGTATGGTTTTGAGAATGGCAGTCCGTAATTTAGAGTGGGTGTATCAAAAGTTATATTAGGGTGTGAGAAGATGCATCAAATTATCACATGGATGATGTCATCAGTGATGTCATCAGTGATGTCATTTGGGATGTCATCAGTGATGTCATCAGTGATGTCATCAGTGATGTCACTGACCATTTCATGAGTGATGTAATATGTGACGTCATCAGCAGTGCATTGCGGGGGCGCGAGTTATAGTTAGCTGAACTAACTATAACGGGGAATTTCACGGGTTTTGTACGAGTGCAATGTCCAACTAACTATAACTTTCCCTAAAACCTATGGTTTTTTCAGTGAATTTCAAAGGTTTTTTAAATGCTAATTTCTAACTATAACGTGTCTGAAACCTATGGTTTTTTCAGTGAATTTCAAAGGTTTTTTAAATGCTAATTTCTAACTATAACGTGCCTGAAACCTATGGTTTTTAAGTGAATTTCAAAGGTTTTTTAAATGCTAGTTTCTAACTATGTCTACAGAGGTAGGACATGTGAAGGAAGAAGAAAAAACGCACAGAAAGAAGCAAAAGAAATGCAGAAAGAAGCAACAGAAGTCCACAAAGACAAAGAAAAGTGCAGGAAGAAGCAAAAGATGTGCAGAAAGAACCAACAGAGGAGCAGAAAGAGGCCTTGTTGCAAAATCATCCTGTGCCCACAACTTTTTCAGACGGGTACTGGTGGTAACTGACTCTGACTAACCAGAGCCAGTGCTATGCTAAAAGACACTTTATTCACAAACCCATACAGTCACTTACACACCAACAGACAGACGGATACAGAGATTCACACAGTTTAGTCACTAACCCATGCATTCAGTAAGATATGTTTAATCACTCACTTATAGAGTCCGTCACGCACCTACTAAATCATCCATTCAGACACTTATACACCCACTCATTCTTCAATACGCCTTTTCCTATATATATTAAACATATTTAAACTTTACAGAAACACACAGTACCTGGATGATGTCATCAGTGATGTCATTTGAGATGTCATCAGTGATGTCATCAGTGATGTCACTGACCATGGCATGAGTGATGTAATATGTGACGTCATCAGCAGTGCATTGCGGGGGCGCGAGTTATAGTTAGCTGAACTAACTATAACGGGGGAATTTCACAGGTTTTGTACGAGTGCAATGTCCAACTAGCTATAACTTTCCCTAAAACCTGTGGTTTTTTCAGTGAATATATATATATATATATTATCTACTGGCGGTCGCCAGTAGATAGTTATAGTTAGGACCTATTTTCCATAGGAAATCTGCAACATTCTATTTGAAATAACGTTGGCGCCGGTTGACGAATCTTTGCGAATGTTTCCAACTTGTTGGGGCGCTCCGGTCCGCTCCTATCCTGAAAGTCTCGGGGTGATTCGTCAAGCGGGGGCCGAGAAAAAAGGGGGGTCCCAAAACGTGTTTTCCCCATTCATTTTTCCATAGGAACCTTTAGTCGCAGCTACAGCCCGAACTGCTGAACGGAATTACACCAAATTTGGCAGAGGTAGCCCTTGGTTCAGTGTCGTGCCTTTTGCTTAAATGGTGTAAATCCGTTCAGTAGTTCCTGAGAAAATCAAAAGTAAAATCACATATATATCTGGGCGGAGCCTAACCACACATGTCATTGTGAGATCTGATTGGCTGTCAGCACTTCATCCTGGAATTGCTGGCAGCCATCTTGAGACCAATATACATGATAGTACCCCATTGAAATGCATTGTAGTGAATCAAAGATTTTGAGGGTTACCAAAAGGAGAACTATAAACGGTGATAACAGACTTTATTTACATTAGAATTCATTTGTTGATGGTACCATACTAATTTCAGGAATTGTGGTGTGTTCTAAGGTGATTTTACCCTGTGAAAAACCTTCTGCTGGGATATCATGAATCATGTTTGAGAGAAAACTATTTTCACATGCTTGTCCCATAGAGTTTTGGAAGGTGCTCCAGAAGCTAAAATGAGAGCATATTTTCTGTAAATTCACATTATCTTTCTCAGTCATGTGAGAATGAAGTCTGACATTCTCAGTAAAACATGTACATCCAACAAGGGCAGAGACTGTCAGTTGATTCCTTTGTGTTCTACTGCAGCTTCCCAGAGTGTTCTAAAGAACAACTAGAGTGCTAACAGCCTTACTTATGACAAAAGTATGGCACACCTGAAGCCATCTTGATTGGAATAAATTGGTAACACTTAAAACATTTAATTTAAAAAGGAACAACATGATGGGGTTCATTTTGTCATAGAAATTATGGTTAGTGCTGTAGAAAGAAAAATTAGGACATGTTTCAAGTGTGATCTCAAATATCTTCCTGCTATATTTCAACAGGAGCAGCCTGCCAGTTGATGCCTTTGTGTTCTACTGCAGCTTCCCAGAGTGTTCTAAAGAACAACTAGAGCGCTAACAGCCTTACTTATGACAAAAGTATGGCACACCTGAAGCCATCTTAATTGGAATAAACCAGTAACACTTAAAACATTTAATTTAAAAAGGAACAAAATGAGGGGTTCTTTTTGAAATAGAAATTATGGTTAGTGCTGCAGAAAGAAAAATTAGGGCATGTTTTAAGTGAGATCTCAAATCCTCTTCTATTTCATTAGAAAATTCTGACATGCAGACTGAAACAATCACTTTCAATACCAGCAGCAGACTTCCAGTTAACTCCCTGGTGAGCAGTAGCTTTACTACAGTGATCTAATGAGCAATTAGAGTGCTAACATTCTGAATTTATGGCAAATGTGAGACACATCTGAATGCCTTCTTGATGGAATCAAAGTAAAAAACTGAAAGCATTTCCTACTGAGGAGACTGCAGTAAATGAGGAAATTAGGAAACTTCATAACAAAGAAGTCTTCCAAGATGGCCACCAGTGAAAAAAGAGCCCAAATATAGCACAAATATTACCCAGATGTAGCCCACATATAGCCCAATGACAAAAATGTGCAAAACACTTTTTATTTTTAGTTTTTTTGCAGTTGTATGTAGTGCAGACTGGTCAGGTATTGGAGCGTTGCATCTTAAAACATGACCCCCCTACACTACAAAAACACCACTGCACTACCCTAAACCCGAAAACACTACCCCCAGCACGACCCCCTACACTACACAAGCACCACTGCACTATCCTAAACCCTAAAACACTACCCCCAGCATGACCCCCTACACTACACAAACACCACTGCACTACCCTAAACCCTAAAACACTACCCCCAGCACGACCCCCTACACTACCCAAACACCACTGCACTAACCTAAATCCTAAAACACTACCCCCAGCACGACCCCCCTACACTACCCAAACACCACTGCACTACCCTAAAACATGACCCCCTACACTACACAAACACCACTGCACTACCCTAAACCCTAAAACACTACCCCCAGCATGACCCCCTACACTACACAAGCACCACTGCACTACCCTAAACCCTAAAACACTACCCCCAGCACGACCCCTACACTTCACAAACACCACTGCACTACCCTAAACCCTAAAACACTACCCCCAGCACGACCCCCTACACTACCCAAACACCACTGCACTAACCTAAATCCTAAAACACTACCCCCAGCACGACCCCCTACACTACCCAAACACCACTGCACTACCCTAAAACATGACCCCCTACACTACACAAACACCACTGCACTACCCTAAACCCTAAAACACTACCCCCAGCACGACCCCCTACACTACACATGCACCACTGCACTACCCTAAACCCTAAATCACTACCCCCAGCACGACCCCCGACACTGCCCGAACACCATTGCACTGCCCTAAACCCTGAAACACCAGCCCCTGCACGACCCCCTACACTGCCCGAACACCACTGCACTGCCCTAAACCCTGAAACACCACCCCTAGCACGACCCCTACACTGCCCAAACACCACTGCACTGCCCTAAACCCTGAAACACCACCCCCTTCACGACCCCCTACACTCCCCGAACACCACTGCACTGCCCTAAACCCTGAAACACCACCCCCAGCACGACCCCCTACACTGCCTGAACACCTCTGCTCTGCCCTAATCCCTGAAACACTATCCCCAGCAAGACCCCCTACACTGCCCAAACACCACTGCACTGCCCTAAACCCTGAAACATCACCCCCAGCAAGACCCCCTACACTGCCCGAACACCACTGTCCTAAACCCTGAAACACCACCCCCAGCACGACCCCCTACACTGCCCGAACACCACTGCATTGCCCTAAACCCTGAAACACCACCCCCAGCACGACGCCCTACACTCCTCGAACACCACTGCTCTGCCCAAAACCCTGAAACACCAGCCCCAGCACGACCCCCTACACTGCCCAAACACCACTGCACTGCCCTAAACCTTGAAACACCAGCCCCAGCATGACCCCTACACTGCCCGAACACCACTGCACTACCCTAAACCCTGAAACACCACCCCTAGCACGACCCCCTACACTGCCCGAGCACCACTGCACTGCCCTAAACCCTGAAACACCAGCCCCAGCACGACCCGCTACACTGCCCGAACACCACTGCACTGCCCTAAACCCTGAAACACCAGCCCCAGCACGACCCCCTACACTGCCCGAACACCACTGCACTGCCCTAAACCATGAAACACCAGCCTCAGCATGACCCCCTACGCTGCCTGAACACCACTGCACTGCCCTAAACCCTGAAACACCACCCCCAGCACGACCCCCTACACTGCCCGAACACCATTGCACTGCCCTAAACCCTGAAACACCACCCCCTGCACGACCCCCTACACTGCCCGAACACTACTGCACTGCCCTAAACCCTGAAACACCATCCCCAGCACAACCCCCTACACTGCACGAACACCACTGCACTGCCCTAAACCCTGAAACACTACCCCCAGCAAGACCCCCTACACTGCCCGAACACCACTGCACTGCCCTAAACCCTGAAACATCACCCCCAGCAAGACCCCCTACACTGCCCGAACACCACTGCCCTAAACCCTGAAACACCACCCCAGCAAGACCCCTAAACTGCCCAAACACAACTGCACTGCCCTAAACCCTGAAACACCACACCCAGCACGACCCCCTACACTGCCCGAACACCACTACTCTGCCTAAAACCCTGAAACACCAGCCCCAGCACGACCCCTACACTGCCCAAACACCACTGCACTGCCCTAAACCCTCAAACACCAGCCCCAGCATGACCCCCTACACTGCCCAAACACCACTGCACTGCCCTAAACCCTGAAACACCACCCCCAGCATGACCCCCTACACTGCCCGAACACCACTGCACTGCCCTAAACCCTGAAACACCAGCCCCTGCACAACCCCGTACACTGCCCGAACACCACTGCACTGCCCTAAACCCTGAAACACCAGCCCCAGCACGACCGCCTACACTGCCCGAAAACCACTGCACTGCCCTAAACCCTGAAACACGACCCCCAGCATGATCCCCTACACTGCCCAAATACCACTGCACTGCCCTAAACCCTCAAACACCAGCCCCAGCACGACCCCCTACACTGCCCGAACAGCACTGCACTGCCCTAAACCCTGAAACACCAGCCCCAGCAAGACCCCCTACACTGCCCGAACACCACTGCACTAAACGCTGAAACACCACCCCCAGCAAGACCACCTACACTGGACGAACACCACTGCACTGCCCTAAACCCTGAAACACCACCCCCTGCATGACCCCCTACACTGCCCGAACACCACTGCACTGCCCTAAACCCTGAAACACCACCCCTCAGCACGACACCCTACACTGCCCGAACACCACTGCACTGCCCTAAACCCTGAAACACCACCGACAGCACGACCCCCTAAACTGCCCAAACACCACTGCACTGCCCTAAACCCTGAAACACCACCCCCTGCACGACCCCCTACACTGCCGGAACACCACTGCACTGCCCTAAACCCTAAAACACCACCCCCAGCACGACCCCCTACACTGCCCGAACACCACTGCACTAAACCCTGAAACACCACCCCCAGCAAGACCACCTACACTGGCCGAACACCACTGCACTGCCCTAAACCCTGAAACACCACCCCCTGCACGACCCCCTACACTTCCCAAACACCACTGCACTGCCCTAAACCCTGAAACACCACCCCTGCACGACCCCCTATACTGCCCGAACACCACTGCACTGCCCTAAACCCTGAAACACCACCCCTCAGCACGACACCCTACACTGCCCGAACACCACTGCACTGCCCTAAACCCTGAAACACCACCCCCAGCACAACCCCCTACACTGCCCAAACACCACTGCACTGCCCTAAACCCTGAAACACCACCCCCTGCACGACCCCCTACACTGCCGGAACACCACTGCACTGCCCTAAACCCTGAAACACTATCCCCAGCACGACCCCCTACACTGCTCGAACACCACTGCACTGCCCTAAACCCTGAAACATCACCCCCAGAAAGACCCCCTACACTGCCTGAACACCACTGCCCTAAACCCTGAAACACCACCCCCAGCAAGCCCCCTACACTCCCCGAACACCACTGCACTGCCCTAAACCCTGAAACACCACCTCCAGCACAACCCCCTACACTGCCTGAACACCATTGCTCTGCCCTAAACCCTGAAACACTAGCCCCAGCACGACACCCTACACTGCCCGAACACCACTGCACTGCCCTAAACCCTGAAACACCACCCCCAGCACGACCCCCTACACTGCCCGAACACCACTGCACTGCCCTAAACCCTGAAACACCAGCCCCAGCAAGACCCCCTACACTGCCCGAACACCACTGCACTGCCCTAGACTCTGAAACACCAGCCCCAGCAAGACCCCATACACTGCCCGAACACCACTGCACTACCCTAAACCCTGAAACGCCAGCCCCAGCATGACCCCCTACACTGCCCGAACACCACTGCTCTGCCCTAAACCCTGAAACACCAGCCCCAGCACCACCACCTACACTGCCCGAACACCACTGCACTGCCCTAAACCCTGAAACACCAGCCCCAGCACAACCCCCTACACTGCCCGAACACCACTGCACTGCCCTAAACCCTGAAACACCAGCACCAGCATGACCCCCTACACTGCCCGATCACCACTGTACTGCCCTAAACCCTGAAACACCAGCCCCAGCATGACCCCCTACACTGCCCAAACACCACTGCACTGCCCTAAACCCTGAAACACCACCCCCTGCACGACCCCCTACACTGCCCGAACACCACTGCACTGCCCTAAACCCTGAAACACCACCCCCTGCACGACCCCCTACACTGCCCGAACACCACTGCACTGCCCTAAACCCTGAAACACCACCCCCTGCACCGCCCCCTACAATGCCCAAACACCACTGCCCTAAACCCTGAAACACCACCCCCTGCACGACCCCCTACACTGCCCGAACACCACTGCACTGCCCTAAACCCTGAAACACCACTCCCAGCACGACCCCCTACACTGCCCGAACACCACTGCTCTGCCCTAAACCCTAAAACACCACCCCCAGCATGACCCCCTACACTGCCCGAACACCACTGCACTGCCCTAAACTCTAGAACACTACCCCCAGCACGACCCCCTACACTACCCGAACACCACTGCACTACCCTAAACCCTAAAATACTCCCCCAGCACGACCCCCTACACTACCCGAACACGACTGCACTGCCCTAAACCCTCAAACACTCCCCCAGCACGACCCCTACACTACCCGAACACCACTGCACTGCCCTAAACCCTAAAACACTCCCCCAGCACGACCCCCTACACTACCCAAACACCACTGCACTGCCCTAAACCCTAAAACACTCCCCCAGCAAGACCCCCTACACTACCCAAACACCACTGCACTGCCCTAAACCCTAAAACACTACCCCCGCATGACCCCCTACACTACCCAAACACCAATGCACTACCCTAATCCCTAAAACACTACCCCCGCACGACCCCCTACACTACCCAAAGACCACTGCACTACCCTAAACCCTAAAACACTACCCCTGCACGACTCCCTACACAACCCAAAGACCACTGCACTACCCTCAACCCTAAAACACGACCTCCTACACTACACAAACACCACTGCACTACCCTAAAACCTAAAACACTACCCCCTACACTACACAAAACAACACTGCACTACCCTAAACCCTAAAAAACTACGCCCAGCACGAACCCCTACACTACCCAAACACCACTGCACTACCCTAAACCCTAAAACACTACCCCCAGCAGTACCCCCTACACTACCCAAACACCACTGCACTACCCTGAACCCTAAAACACTACCCCTAGCAGTACCCCCTACACTACCCAAACACCATTGCACTACCCTAAACCCTAAAACACTACCTCCAGCAGTACCCCTACACTACCCAAACACCACTGCACTACCCTAAATCACTTCCCCCAGCACGACCCCCTACACTACCCAAACACCACTGCACTACCCTAAACCCTAAAACACTACCCCCAGCACGACCCCCTACACTACCCAAACACCACTGCACTACCCTAAACCCTAAAACACTACCCCCAGCAGTACCCCCTACACTACCCAAACACCACTGCAACTGCACTACCCTAAACCCTAAATCTACCCCCAGCATGACCCCCTACACTACACAAACACCACTGCACTACCCTAAACCCTAAAACAGTACCCCCAGCACGACCCTCTTCACTACCTAAACACAACTGCACAATTTGTTACAGGCGTTGCAACGCAGGCCTGTGGTGCTTACTGGAAGTACCTGGTGGGCTAGTTGGGCCCCAGGGACCCTCAGGATTGAAGGTGACCTAATCCCCCAACTTAAAACGCTCCACGGGGCGCGTTTGCACAGTGGTGAAGGGAGGGGCGGGGCCTCAGGTGACATGTGCGCAAACACGCCCTGTGGTGCGTTTTAAGTTGGGGAATTAATTCCCTTTGAATCCTGAGGGACCCTGGGGGCCAACTAGCCCACCAGGTACCTTCAGTAAGCACAACAGAGTTGCGTTGCAGAGAGGTGAAAAAAGGTGCATGGCCTCGGAACGCCTCTCTGCTACTCAGCTCTGTGGTCCTAACTGTAGGTACCTGGGGGGCTAGTTGGGCCCCAGGGACCCTCAGGATTCAAGGGGACTTAATCCCGCAACTTAAAACGCGCCACGGGGCGCGTTTGCACACATGTCACCTCAGGCCCCCCTCCCTTCACCACTGTGCAAACGCGCCCTGTAGCGCGTTTTAAGAGTTAGTTTTAATCCCCCTGCCCTATTATGTACTAGGGACTTGCAGAGGAGGTCATGCTAATCACAGGGGTACCCCAACGCATAGTGTTCCCTAGTGTATGTAGGTGTTTTCACTGTATTCTAAGTGTCTTTTAGCATAGCACTGGCTCTGGTTAGTCAGAGTCAGTTACCATCAGTACCCGTCTGAAAAAGTTGTGGGCACAGGACGATTTTGCAACAAGGCCTCTTTCTGCTCCTATGTTGGTTCTTTCTGCACATCTTTTGCTTCTTTCTGTGTGTTTTTTCTTCTTTCTTCACATGTCCTACCTCTGTAGGCATAGTTAGAAACTAGCATTTAAAAAACCTTTGAAATTCACTTAAAAAATCATAGGTTTCAGGCACGTTATAGTTAGAAATTAGCATTTAAAAAACCTTTGAAATTCACTGAAAAAACCATAGGTTTCAGACACGTTATAGTTAGAAATTAGCATTTAAAAAACCTTTGAAATTCACTGAAAAAACCATAGGTTTTAGGGACAGTTATAGTTAGTTGGACATTTCACTCGTACAAAACCTTAGAAATTCACCCGTTATAGTTAGTTCAGCTAACTATAACTCGCGCCCCCGCAATGCACTGCTGATGACGTCACATATTACATCACTCATGACATGGTCAGTGACATCACTGATGACATCTCAAATGACATCACTGATGACATCATCCATGTGATAAATTCATGCATCTTCTCACACCCTAATATAACTTTTGATACACCCACTCTAAATTACAGACTGCCATTCTCAAAACCATAGACACTCCAACACCAAAAACGACATACCCACTCACTAATTCTTAGGTCTACACACACATCCACTCACTCACCCGTACAGTCACTCATACTTACAGTCACTCAGTACAGGACTATCATATGCACTCATACACCTATATAAACACTCACACACCGCCACTCATCCATAGAGGTACTCACACACCTAGTCAGTCATGCAAAAAATTAATCACACACCCATTTACTCACCTATACAGTTATACACACACCAGCTCACTTACTCATACAAATACTAGCACATTCTTACGCTCTTATACAATAACTGATACAAGCACACACGCATCCATACAGCCACTCTCACTATCACACACTCTCACTTATAGCCATTTAAATACTCTAACACACATATATGCCTTTTACATATGTAGTTACTCGCACATGTACCACTGAGATATACATTCACTCACTAACACACCCATACACACACTCACCCACCCAAGCAGTCCATCACAGATGCACTCTTGAAATCATGCACCCAGTGAATCACCCACTCACACATCTATGTACAGAGTCACACACACCCACCCACACAAACACTCAGGCAGCCATACAGATACTCAGAGAACCAATCAATAACCCATATAGACCCTCATGTAGCTATTCGCAAATCCATGCATCCACTTACACACCAACAAACAGACGGATACAGACATTCACACAGTTTAGTCACTAACCCATGCATTCAGTAAGATACGTTTAATCACTCACTTGTAGAGTCAGTCACTCACGTACTAAATCATCCATTCAGACACTTATACACCCACTCATTCTTCAAAACGCCTTTGCCTATATATATTAAACATATTTAAACTTTACAGAAACACACAGTCACGGGATGATGTCATCAGTGATGTCATCAGTGATGTCATTTGAGATGTCATCAGTGATGTCATCAGTGATGTCACTGACCATGTCATGAGTGATGTAATATGTGACGTCATCAGCAGTGCATTGCGGGGGCACGAGTTATAGTTAGCTGAACTAACTATAACGGGGGAATTTCTATGGTTTTGTACGAGTGAAATGTCCAACTACCTATAACTGTCCCTAAAACCTATGGTTTTTTCAGTGAATATATATATATATATTACCATCTCTTTTTTGTCTCTTTCTGTTTCTGTGTTGATCCTCTTCGTTCTCTTTCTGTCCGTCTTTTTTCCTTACTCTTACTTCTCTCTTTCACTCCACCCCATCCTTCTCGCTCCCATCTCTCTCTCTCTTTTTTCTATTTTTCTGACTCACGCCTATTTCAGCCCTCATTATGAAATAAATCAACTCACATCAATAGAAATGCAACCTTTAATCATATTTACATCCAGATAAAAATAAACAATTACAAAGAATATTGTTGTTTGAACAAGCAACACATGTCCGAATATAAAGTAGCAGGCTTCCTGATATTACACCTAAAGTGTTCCGAAGGCAAATATTTACAAACTATTTTCCACTTACATTCTATTTTCTAACTGATAATAGCTGTTGGGCTTTCACGGAAAACAAACTAAATTGTTTTGTTCTTTGTATATTGTTAAAGTTATCTGTACGGAAGGACTGTAGATTGCACAGAGGCCTGCAGTTCAGAGCGATTACAAATCACTGCAATCAGTGTTAAGTTGGAAGTTCTAATAATACATAATAAAAGACTACAGCCCTGAGCAGTTTAGCTGAGAAGACAGAGTCAAAAATATAGGGTTTAAAAGTCTCTGAAGGCATCTATTTCAGGAAGTCTTTTTCTTTGTTGCTCTGTGTGAAAGGTGCTCTTGTATGTGTCTGTATATTTGTGATAAGGCATCTGACTGACAACTCAGACCTACTCAGGGACTTTTAATCCATCCCACTAGTGTATTCTCGTGTTAGGGACTGATTGATAGAACAGACACTACAAAAGTTTCCAAAATTGTCTCGAAATTGATGTTCGAATATAAATCAAAGTAAAAAAATTGTGTGAATTTGTGACCGCAGAAGTTGGCCAGGAATTTACAGCCAAGTAAATGATCAAGCAATGAAAAAGAGGTGCTATTTGTATGAATGACAGACACGAGACAATTCAGCCCCAAACACAAGGGGGCAGCAACACCTTGGTTCAAATTTGTGTTAGCACAAGTTGTGAGGTCATTTGCGGATGTGCAATTTGCACCCAATTCTAAGTTTGAAATCTTGGAACACTCCACCAGGGCATATATTATATATCAGAAGCACTGTTCAGTTTTGCACCATGGCACACTTTTAAACAGGTTGCCCCACGCAAACATGAACCGCGTGCTGGATTAGAATGAATGCCCTGGCTTCAGGGCAGCCATAAACTCAGTACTTCCCTGGGGATAGCGCATTCAGTAAAATACAGAGCGGCTACTTTAATCAGCAGCTCTGCTGTGTTTCACCCTGCAGGCGGCACCCTCTACACTTACGAGCGGCGACACAGATCTCCTTGCAGGCGAGTGCAGTAAGTGAATTTAGCCGCTTGCAGGGTGATGTCTGGAGGGTTCATCGGACCCCCCTTGTCCCCTCCAGAGGGCTCCCTTAGGTGGTGCACTGAGAAAGCACCACATGTTTGTGGCACATTGTCAATACGCCTCCTTACAGCTTCTTTGCCTTTGCGCCCACGTCCCTTATACGGCGTGGGCACAAAGGCAAAGAGATTCCCTCATTTGCATAGCCACACTCTAATACAAATTAGGGCATTGCCTCTCTAGATAACACTGATGCTACATGTATGCCAGCATTATCAATGAATCGATCAGTGTTTTGTAAAGCGCACTACTCACCCGTTGGAGTCTCAAGGCGCTGGGGGGGGGGGTGCAGCTCCGTTGGGATCATTCGAAGAGCCAGGTCTTGAGGTCTTTCCTGAATTCATGCAGAGTCGGGCTTCACCAGAGGTGGAGGGGGAGCTTGTTGCATGTCTTGGTTGCAAGGTAGGAGAAGGACCTTCCACTCACTCTGTTCCTGTAGAAGCTTGGGACGGTGGCTAGGGAGAGGTCGGCTCTTGGGTGCGTGGAAGGAGAGGCAATTATAGAAGGGGCCGCACAAGCATCTGCGCCCCTTTCTTTAATACCCTTTGGGAACACAAAGAGGGAGCACATGCCCGTTGCACCCCAAGGCACTTGTGTAATACAGCCATAGCTGTGCAAGTCACTACCATTTCAAGATGCAAAAACAAGGAATGTATACTATTTGCTCTCATGATTTTCAATAGTTTAAACCTGGTGCAAATTGCAAATTATGATTTATACCTGCCCCACATCACGGAAGCATGCATACATCCATAATTTGTGCCTGAATTATAATCCTTTTTGATCGTAAATGAGAGTGTGCCTCAAAGTACCATTACCAGCCCCATAGTTGTCGGGTCAGTCCAAAATAAAAAACAGCATGCAAAACATGGCACAATTACGACTATCATGGAGGGCATACAGGAAATTAAAAAGCTCCCAACAGAAGGCATGCACACACGGAGACTACAATGTTAAAAGGAGGAACTATACAGGAATGGAATGAAACAATGTAAATTTAAGGACTATTGTGACCCAATGCAGATCCTCAGAAAACATGAACACAGAGGTCCATGTATGCATTGTTGCCTGCCACAACTACACAACTACACAAGTCTCAAATCCAAATCATGACATTTTGCAGTTGCGCACTTGGAACTTATACTACCAAAAAAAAACACAGTCTTATACCAATACTTTGGGCTCTGGCTTACTTTCTACAATTGTTCAACAGCCTTTTTCTTTTATTCTGAGATGCTGTGAAACTGTTAAAAACAAGCATGACTCCTACATGGCCAATCATTCTGCTGCTCAGTTCAGTGAGTTTCCATAAACTCCTCACTTATTGTGTTGTTTTGGAGGGTGCAGGACAATGGGCTTTATCTTTAAACCAACAATTTCTGTGACTCAGAAAATATTTTAGCAATGAAAATGTTTGGTAATTGGAATGAAACATGTTAATCGAGATGATTTGGACCTACTGATGGCGCATAAACCAAATTGTTGACTAAGATGAAAAACTACAACGCATAATTGGTTTCTTTGTATAATAGCATGTACGTTCCTGTGAACTTCTGAGAGTTTCAAATTGGAATGAGTTCTGTTCATCCTTTAGTCATGTGCAATCACATGTGATGCCCTGGTCTGCATGATAGCACCACATTTAAATCATTATTTTCTGAGTTCATGTCCGCCCACATAACCATGGTTGGGTGACAACACCATATTACCTATGAAGCCAAGAGCAGGAGTTGGATTGAGATCAAAAATAGGCCCAGGAACCCTAAAAAAAGTGGCCCACATTTGCGGACTGCGCCCTTTCACAAAACACTGCTAAAATGTTTCATGTACTATAAAAAGAAGGGGGTGTTCTAAGAGAGGCATGTTTTCTTAACTTCACTGAGATTAAAAAAATGCAAATGTTGCCAGGACTCTTTGTGAACGGATTAGTTCACAGCGGTGAACCACACCGGAATATTAGTGAGGACCTTCTGCTCAGGCCCCCTGCTCAATCTGCAAGCATTAATGGGCCGGCCCAGCAAGAGACTGGTGATTGACACCTCCACCCCGTTGGTAAATGGGAGGTAATAGAAGCCCATCTGCCTCCAGAAAGGCTGCTCAGGCCCCCACTGGGCCGCTGGCGACATTGGACCACACAAATACAGCCCAAATCGGCCACCACACTGCCCAAAAAAGGGGCCCACAGCTGCATCTCCAATACTGGCCCATTGCTCGAGTGCCCGCCTTAACAATCCGACCCTGGCCAAGAATACAGGCCTTGAAAAAGAGTCCTGATTTTCTTTGACAGAAATCACTGAAGTTGCAGCAGAGTTTTAATGTGGTCCTATAAGTGATTCAATGTACTTAATGGACACAGATAAATGGTTGAAGTGGGCTTTCAGCAACATTATTATGGATTGCAGGCTCATTTAACTGCAAACAAATAAAACACAATTATGTCTTTCGATTAATTAAACCAACGTATAAGTAAAAAAGAGGAAATACTGGAGTTTAGAGATGATGAAATTAAACAAATCTGGGACCTATTAAAGAAACTTTTTCTGGGATGATGTTTAAAATTTCAAAAGAAGCAAATGTAAAAAAGTTAAGACAGAAATGAAGGAAACGAATTAGTGTTTTCATGTTATGTTAATAGTGTTTCCCTTTACCTTGTTACTAACTGCTCAGCCAGTGTGAGTGTTCTGTGTGGAATCTTGACATGTCTGGAATGCGTGGGTGCCTGGTGTGTGTGACAGTTGGAAGATGGGCTGAGCAGCTAGCAGGCTGCTCCTGGTGGGGCTCTATTACTATTGATCTCATGGACTGTTCTATGGATCTTGTGAACTCAATAAATATCCTAAAGACACTTCTTGGCTACGTCTGCTGTATGTCCTCTACGCATGGAACCAGCTTATTACACTATTAAAGAAACTTTTTCTGGGATGATGTTTAAAATTTCAAAAGAAGCAAATGTAAAAAGGTTAAGACAGAAATTAAGGAAACAAATCACACAGAAATTACATGAGTCAGGTTATGGGAATACTATAAAATTAAGCAGATTCCAAGGGCTCTTAGATTTCCCATAAAACCTACCGTAGCCAAAGAAAGGAAAGATTTCATCACTAAATTACAGATGATTTTGAATAAATACTGATTGGTGTAATCATCTTGGCCGTTCAATAACTGATTGAAGAAATACATGAGTTAGATGAAGGAAAGAAATTGAAAAAAACTGATTGGTTAACGCAGAGACAAGGAGGCCAAATTTGAACCTTATTGGGAAAAACAGGTCATATGATCAATAACTATAAAAGGAAATTGAACAAAGCAAACTGTGTAAATTCAAAAGAGATATATAGTAATGTCAAAGTGATATGACATATACAAGGCTTGAAATATATAATAGGAAAACACAGAGTGAAGGAATCAAGAAAATTGAACTGAAGAAAGTTCGGCAAGATCCCGGTCCGGACTGGCTACCGGGCGTTTTTTGCTGGGGTGGCAGGGTGGGGTCAAGGTTCACTGCTGAGGGGCTGATTTTGTTGCTGGGGAGCTGCCGGCGCTTCTAAATGAACAATGCAAAACAAATAGCTTGAAAGCATACTTTTTAAAACATTTGTTTTGCATTGTTTATTAAGGAAAGTCCGGTAGCCAGTCTGGCCCTGGCAAGATCTGTCCAGAATGAAAGCAACAACCAAAGAGCAATACAAACAAGAAAACAAGAACACCCTACACCAGGACCCAGTAGTAAGACTCCTTTTTAAGAGAAGGAAAACAAAACAGAGGGTGAATAAAAACTACGGACAAAACTTACACAAAGACGCTGAAGACAAAGGTAGAGAACCTAGATAAAAGTCTGGTAGTGAATCTATAATCTAGACAAAAAGACACCAGAGCCCTCTATATGCTGTAAAAAGTACTTACATTTCTAGTGCTGCAAGGCAGTAAGTTGTTTGAAACAAACACATGACTTTATACATTTATGAGGAAATTGCAGTGGAAAGATTTCTTCCTACAGCAACCACCAACAGAGGCCAATACTAAGGGGCCGATTCCGATTCAGGACGGAAAACGTACCAACCGACTCGGTACGGGAATGTAGTTCGACCGACACGTACCGGCGCAGTCCGATCCGCGTAGTACGATGCAATGCATGTGAATTACGACCGACTCGTACGGAACACAAGCCGAACGACCGAACCGCACGGAAAGCAGCCATCCGGCCGGAAAATCTACGCGAATCGAACCGACAGACACGCACCAGGAATGAACCTGACAGATACGTACCCGCGAACTCTGACCCGCGCAGTACGATGCAATGCGTGTAAAACCAGACCGAGTCGCAAGGAGCTCAAGCCGTACGACCGACACGCATAGAAAACAGGGAGCCGAAGCAACCCAATACTCCGCGACCGACGCGTACGCCGCACATGAAACCCAGCAGAAAGACAACGTGAAAGACTCGGAGAAGCTCGCACGAGACAACTGCAGCGTCCGACTCGGTCAGAAGAACGTCTCCTACATGCCCAGAAAATACAAAGGAAAAAAGACAAAAAAAGGGCCAAACAAGCAATGACAAAGTCAATAAATAGTGGGGGAAAAAACATGGAACAAAGACACACCCACAACTCCACCCATATAAAGGCCACAAATCCCTACCATGATCCTTTGCAAATTCAACTGACCTGCCAGCACAGAACACCATCAGACAGCAACCACAGACACACTCACAACTCATCCATCACACAAGCCACACACCATTAGCACTACCCTAATAGCACCCTCACATACACCCAGCAAAACTGACACTCACCCACCCTCACTTGCACACTCACACACACATCAATCCCCACCACCACCCGTCACCATGCCCCCAAAGAAGAATCCAAAGTTCCTAGACAGTGAATTGGAAGTCCTGGTAGATGAAATCCTAAGAGTAGAGCCACAGTTGTTTGGTACATTGGTCCAACAGACCCCCATGTCGCAGAAAACCAAGATGTGGGAGAGGATCGTCGACAGGGTGAACGCACAATCACCATGTTTGCGCACAAAGGAAGACATCCAGAACAGGTGGTATGACGTGCGCCGGAGGGTCAAGGACCTACTCAAGAAGGAATACGCCTTGAGTCACCACACCGGCAGTGGCCCTCCTGCCAAACCAGTATACCTCAGGTCCTGGGAGGAGAAGGTGCGGGCCATCCTACCACCAGAGAGCGTACATGGACTATCAGACATCCCAGAGCCTGGTGAGTACACAACCAATATACCCAATATTGTGTGACAATACACACACATCACTGTCAAGGGGATAGTGAAACAATGCACCGTTAGCAAAGCCACAGTAACCAAAAGATAATCATCCCAAGATGTGTATGCTAGTCAGACAAACACAATACCTGCCATCTCATAGTGATATGTAACTGTGTCATGACATGCACAAACCTAACAACAAATAGAGCAAGGCAGTGGCACAAATCTAACCAACAAACACTGTCAGACATTTTGCCACCACTAGAACACCACCTCACAGGGAAGCTGACTCAAAGGAAGGAATTGTGTGTATGCTGGTGAAGTGCGTGTAGCCAATAGCATGATGGGAGTTGTAGTAACAGATATTGGTCACCCTCACAATTGGCCCATCAACACCACTCTGAACCATGCTCACATCACAGGGAGTGGAAAAGAACTGACAAGATGGCTGACACTGGGTACTGCTGTGGGGAGAACAAGCCCCTGCTGGGTCTTGTGCTCAAAACAACAGCAGGACACCACTGACTGACATCCTGAAAGCCAACTTGCACTACCTGCAATGGAAGCACGTTCCATGGTGTGATATTTGGCTGGGTGGGAAGGAGGACTGACAGCTCTGACCATAGTTACCAGCAGCTTTTCTCACACACCCCCTTAACACAAACTCCACACAACTCACCTGGGAGAATGCATCGCCTCACACTCTAATTAAATATCCCACAAAGAACGACCACACTGGGTTATGCTGTGTGAAGCACAGGGACACTTTTGGGACTTGTAGCCAAACAAACGCCAGGACAACACTGTCAGCCATCCTGTCAGCACAGGCACACTACCCCACAGGGAAGCAGAGTCAAAAGGAAGGAAGTATGGGCATGCTGGGAAGGGGGGTGTAGGCAATAGCATGATGGGAGTGGTAGTCACAGCTCAACATCCCCCACCCGCATGGCCAGGCAAGCACACACTGAAGCATGCACACCTCACAGGGAGTGAAAAGCCACTTCCAAGATGTCTGACACTGGCCTCAGCTGTGGGGAGCACAAGGCCCTGCTGTGAACTGTGCACCAACAAACAACAGGACCACACTGTCAGCCATCTTGCCATTGCTGTCACACTCACACACAGTGAAGTCGACTCAAAAGGAAGGAAGTATGGGCATGCTGGGAAGGGGGGTGTAGGCAATAGCATGATGGGAGTGGTAGTCACAGCTCAACATCCCCCACCCGCATGGCCTGGCAAGCTCACAATGAAGCATGCACACCTCACAGGGAGTGAAAAGCCACTTCAAAGATGTCTGACAATGGTGCTCTGTTGTGGGGAGCACAAGGCCCTGCTGGGAACTGTGCACCAACCAACAGCAGGACACCACTGACTGACATCCTGACAACCAACTTTCACTCCCTGCAATGGAAGCACGTTTCATGGTGGGATGTCTGGCCTGGGGGGAGGAGGAGTGCCAGCTCCGACTACAGCTACCAGCAGGCCCTTACACACACACCACTTCCACTAACTCCAAACAACACACCTGGGACCGTGCTCCACAAGAGAGTGAGTGAAAAGCCACTTCCAAGATGTCTGACACTGGCCTCAGCTGTGGGGAGCACAAGGCCCTGCTGGGAACTGTGCACCAACAAACAACAGGACCACACTGTCAGCCATCTTGCCATTGCTGTCACACTCACACACAGTGAAGTCGACTCAAAAGGAAGGAAGTATGGGCATGCTGGGAAGGGGGTGTAGGCAATAGCATGATGGGAGTGGTAGTCACAGCTCAACATCCCCCACCCGCATGTCCCGGCAAGGTCACACTGAAGCATGCACACCTCACAGGGAGTGAAAAGCCACTTCAAAGATGTCTGACAATGGTGCTCTGTTGTGGGGAGCACAAGGCCCTGCTGGGAACTGTGCACCAACCAACAGCAGGACACCACTGACTGACATCCTGACAACCAACTTGCACTCCCTGCAATGGAAGCACGTTTCATGGTGGGATATCTGGCTGGGTGGGAAGGAGGACTGACAGCTCTGACCATAGTTACCAGCAGCTTTTCTCACACACCCCCTTAACACAAACTCCACACAACTCACCTGGGAGAATGCATCGTCTCACACTCTAATTAAATATCCCACAAAGAACTACCACACTGGGTTATGCTGTGTGAAGCACAGGGACACTTTTGGGACTTGTAGCCAAACAAACGCCAGGACAACACTGTCAGCCATCCTGTCAGCACAGGCACACTACCCCACAGGGAAGCAGAGTCAAAAGGAAGGAAGTATGGGCATGCTGGGAAGGGGGGTGTAGGCAATAGCATGATGGGAGTGGTAGTCACAGCTCAACATCCCCCACCCGCATGGCCAGGCAAGCACACACTGAAGCATGCACACCTCACAGGGAGTGAAAAGCCACTTCAAAGATGTCTGATAATGCTGCTCTGTTGTGGGGAGCACAAGGCCCTGCTGTGAACTGTGCACCAACAAACAACAGGACCACACTGTCAGCCATCTTGCTATTGCTGTCACACTCACACACAGTGAAGTCGACTCAAAAGGAAGGAAGTATGGGCATGCTGGGAAGGGGGGTGTAGGCAATAGCATGATGGGAGTGATAGTCACAGCTCAACATCCCCCACCCGCATGGCCTGGCAAGCTCACAATGAAGCATGCACACCTCACAGGGAGTGAAAAGCCACTTCAAAGATGTCTGACAATGGTGCTCTGTTGTGGAGAGCACAAGGCCATGCTGGGAACTGTGCACCAACCAACAACAGGACACCACTGACTGACATCCTGAGAGTTAACCTGCACCCACTGCAAGGTTGGCATGCTTCATGGTGGGATAACTGGGCTGGGTGGAGAAGGAGGTCCGGATGTCAACCAAATACCACCAATGCTGGCCATACACACACCTACTCTGCAAAAACACATTGCACACGTGGGACCAGTCACTCCCAAAGTAAAAGCCCTGGCAAGATGGCTGACACATGGGCATGAGCAATGATGTGCCTGCAATTCACACCCATGCACTGGCCAACCCAAACACGTACACACTCACAGCCATTGCAACTCTATGTTTACACACACTGTCAGGGGATGCAGTGTCCATGGGTGCCCCCTGGCCTGGCTGTGAAGGTGTGACTTGCAGATGACAACTGTGGAGAATCAGACAAACTACATAGCACAAAACACACAGGAAGTCACAGAGACATCATTGACAGGGGACACCTGACAGTGAATGCAATGGACACACCAATATACCGGACACTGTACCATGGTGTCAGTCACACAAGTTGCGGTTGTGAGCTGCATTCCACTCCCACATCGTTCGGCAACATATGCATCCTTCACACAACACACCACTCACTGTCATAGACACTGTAGACACAAGCACCAAGCTGGACTGCATTTGAGGAGACATGCTACTCACAGCAGCAGAACTGCAACACACACCACTGGCCATCACTGTCATGACAATGGAAAAGCCAGAGAGCTGCCATGCCCAATTCTAATCACCATGGAGGACATTGACAAGATTAATCACGTTTGCACGTACAAAACTCAGCAACAACATCATTAGCTACGTTAACAACATCACTTGTATGAAATGAGACGTGAACTAGGAACCCAGACAACAACACAGATACTCCCAAGAGATCCCAGGCATACCGGACTGTGACCATGTTGTCCAGACACACCAATGTGACGCACAAAGACTGGCAAAAACTGCCAACACACATGGCCCAATCTTGAAAGATATCCTAAGTGGAATTGCACGTATGTCCCTGTTAAAGGACAAATGTGGACAAGGATGACACACCTGTGTCAGGCACGTGATGGCCCTTGAGTAGCAATGGCCATGTACAGCCAATCTATACATGAGCTGGTCATGCACACACCTCAACATTCACATTGAAATGCTTCAGGTTGACAGGACAATGTGCTACAACAATATCAACCTCTGGCTGTGACAACTTAGCACAATGCAATGTACAGGCACGCATCCAGATGTACAGTCACAACTGTCATGTGTTTGAACCATTGATGCCTGTAGAAACATAACATACATTGTGTGTCTCTTCCAAACACAGGTGATGATGGGGACACAGCAGCAGATGATGAGTACTCCCTGTCCCAGGCTCCGGTGGCCCCTGAGCTCTCTGGTGTGGAACAGCCTCTGCCCTCCTCGGATGGCGAAGACCTACCTGGCCCCTCCGGTGTGAGTCATCATGCAGCACCAGCAGGACCACCATCTGCACCCCCTGCACCCACTCCTCCAACATCTGCCAACACACAGACCACCCCCGCTGACACGGACAGACCAAGGACACTGAATGACAACAGCACAGGGACCCCGGCCCCCTGGGAAGCAACGGACAACAACCCCAGTACCAACCCCCAAATGGGCCTAGGGTCACCTGTGTGTGCCACCACAGGTCCCGCACGTGTGGCCAGGGGTGGTGGGAGGGGTGGTAGGCAGAGGTCGCTGTTTGCAGAGGGGTCTGGACTGCATGATGACCCACAACTGGTACGCACTGCAGATGCGTACCAGAATAGCACCGGAGAGGTCAGCCAGGTAGTGGGGAACCTCAAGGACATTCAACAGCAGCAGGCTGCCCATCATGCCCGCTTGGACTCCCACATGTCCCGTCTGGAGACACACATGTCTGGCATGGAGTCCAAGTGGGACACATTGGAAGAACTGACAGCGGTGCAGAGGGACATATTGACATGCCTCCGCCAGATTAGCACCAACATGTCCACACCTCCCTGTGTGCCCACAACATCTGGTGCCGCAACAACTGCAACTTCCACAGGGAGGGAGGATGACTCTAGTGGAGAGTCCTCTGCACCGCAGCGGCCTGCGCATGAGGGTCCCCCCAGAAAGAAGCAGGGTCGTCCGAGGAAGGACAATTGAGAGGCAGATGGCCATGTACATCCCCCAGGAACCCAACACCTGTTCTGGAAATTCTCCTTTGTGTGCAAACTGTTCACCCTGTAGAATGCAACCCAACTCTCCCACATGACATGGGGAGTTTAAGTTGGACTAATGTATCAGATGACTGTGGACTTTACTCAGGACATTTCTGCTACCAACACTTCCAACTCATCTGGGAACTTTGGATTCCAATCCCAATGTACAGCACCCACCATCCTGTGCACTATCCTCACACATGTATGTAAATAAACTCACTAATACACCATACTTGCCTCTGTTGTGATTACAACGTGGTATTTTGTCATGGAGATGATGATCTGCTAAATGACACTGTGCATGCTAACTGCTACAGCAATTCCAACACCGGCATGTGAGTCATGGTGACGTGACACATATGAGGGAGACACACCACTAGGGCAACACAACACATACACACCAGGGCCATCTGACTCATCGCCTACACTGATGTTGCCAGGAAATACAGTGGAATGCACAGACACCACACCTATTCAGAGTCTGTGTTAACTAGCCCACAGGTGCAGTAAGCGAATGTCAGTCAGATGTGTGACCACAGACAACGCACATCCCAAAGTGAAGCACAGGTGTATTACACATTTGCAACATGTTGTTTCCACTACAGATGCAAGGTAATCCCACGTGGCAGTGGCCACACAGTCAACAAGTGTTGAAGAAATAAAGTCCAGGGGTGTGTGGCACATCACCTGTAGGGAAACGACTGCTTCCACCCTGGAAGTTGAATCATGGTGTCGGGGGATCACAGTTGACCAAACAACTCTGACAGTACCCTGTGAAGGACAGACATGACACACAGTCAAAAGCACTGAAGAACAGGACAGAACTGCAATACCCATGCCCAATACATGTCACAAGGTACCTACACAAAACCAAGTTAGCATGTCAACACTGTTGGGGAGTACAGACTACCTGTAAGGACACATCGCTGCACGCATCCAGTCAAGAAGCACATGGCCACACTCAAACAGCAACAGAGCACCACCAACACATATCATGCAAACTCAAATCATTGACATAACATCTCTGTATACTCACATTCAGCTGAAGAAGTTGGTGATGAGCTGTGTGCGGACATCACCCTCATCATCATCATCATCACTGGCATCGTGGCCCAGGCCAGGATCCTCCACAGGTGGCGGATGTTGGTCATCGTCATCCAGGATGAGAGGCAACTCCTTCCGCACTGCCAGGTTGTGTAGCATGCAGCAGACGATGCAAATCTTGCACACCTTTGCAGGGGCATATGGGAGGGCCCCTCCTGTCTTGTCCAGGCAGCGAAAGCGGCTCTTCAGGAGACCAAATGTCCGCTCGATCACTCTCCTGGTCCGACCATGTGCCTCATTGTAGCGCATCTGGGCTGGTGTCACAGGGTTCCTGAGGGGTGTCAGCAACCACGGCATGTTGGGGTATCCGGAGTCACCTACATACAGACAATTGCACATTAGCTGAGTTAGAAAAGAGGGTGGAATACAACATTGCAGAACACACACAATGGTACAAAGTCAGTACACACCGACAAGCCAGGCACGCTGGTTCTGCATCTGTGACATCATCCTCGGGATGCGACTACTCCTCATCACGTAGGCATTGTGTGCAAAACCGGGAAAACGTGCACACACATGTGAGATGCTCATATCTGCAAGACATACCACCAGAGCATTGATAGAATGGAATATTTTCCTGTTCCTGTATGCCTGCTCATGTGCCTGTGGTGGTACCAAAGCCATATGTGCCCCATCAATGGAGCCGATGACATGTGGCATCCTCCCCAGGGCATAGAAGTCACTCTTGACGTCAGTGAGTTGTTGACGTTTAGGGAAATAGATGTACTGGTTCAAGTATGTTAACATTGCCTCCAAAACATCGTGTAGCACACGGCTGAACATGGTCTGTGACATCCCACCAGCAGACGCCACAGTGTGTTGAAAGGTACCGGTGGCAAAGAAGTGTAGGGCTGCCATCACCTTCACCTTGGGGGTCACCGCTGTAGGGTATGGCCGGCCAGGTAGCAAATGTGGGGCCAACCGCCCGCCAATTCCTCAATCAGCGGCCTGTTGAAGCGGTACCGTCGGATGCAGTCACGTTCCACCATGGTTGCAAGGTCAGGGAATGGTCTATGGACAGCTGGTGCCCTGCAGTACATAGGTGAACAAAGAAAGATTGACAGTCACCCCACATATGTGGCATTGACCATACTAAATATCACATGATACATCATTACGAGACACAAGTACTTGATGTGTGTGCCGTTCTGTATGGACATATATGTCACCTACATGGCCATCATCTAACATCTCAGTTCAACATGTGTTGACAACAAGTTCCAGGTTGTGCTATGGGAAATCATTAGGCTGTGTCACAGTACCCATGTACTGCTGTCACGTTCCAAACACACACCACAGTGACAAGTGAGGACAGATGTGCCCCAGGCATCACAGCTCTTTGACAGGTAGATTCCCAGGGACCCTGTATTGCCACATGGACACTGGCAAGACATGGCGTATCATGTACACGGCAGCAAAACAACCATGACTCCCACAGGTAGTGGCCCCTGTTGCCTCTGCAGGACAGACATGGACGTCTGTGACACACACACGCACAACATCAAAGTCGATGCACAAACAACGTGGATGTGGAGACTGTCTCCCATTGTGCACATGGAATCAGAGACATCTGGAACACAACATGCACACAGACTGTGGAGGGCCATCACAATTGTGGCAATGGGTCACCCTGTGACGTACATACCATCCAACATGGGACTCAGGGTGTATTTGACATAACATACACATATACAACCTGGAAATGTGACCATGCCACATGCTCTGAACTGAACAGTTGCACATCACAGTGGTCATGTGCACAACACACAAAGGATTCTGTCCCCATGAACACGTGCACAGCCTGGGAGTGGCTGCCCCCAAGTGCCACCCAACAAACCACATGTTGACCCCCATACACACACAGGTAATGCAGCCTTACATGCCTTAGGATACAGTGTGGACAGGCTGTGGTGTTGTAGGTGTGCCCCTGAGTCCCTGGCAAGTAATTGTGGCTGGCATACGTTCATCATTGCATATGATGTTGACGGATGCGTGTTGTGTCTCGAAATACGCGTCGTACAGCACTGGACCGATCGGTGCGCACGCATTGGCCATTGCATATGATGTTGACGGATGCGTGTTGTGTCTCGAAATACGCGTCGTACAGCAATGGACCGATCGGTGCGCACGCATTGGCCATTGTATATGATGTTGACGGATGCGTGTTGTGTTTCGAAATACGTGTCGTACAGCAATGGACCGATTTGTGAGCACGTATTGGCCATTGCATATGATGTTGACGGATGCGTTTTGTGTTTCGAAATACGCGTTGTACAGCAATGGACCGATCGGTGCGCACGCATTGGCTATGGACTGACATGGTAACAGACGCGTTTTCGAAGCTTTTACGAGTCGGATGCAGTGAATTCAGTTGGCCAGCCACAACAATGTTGCAAATTCATGGGTGTCATCAAGTTGAAATTTTGAAGGATGATGTGGGCATGTACAAGTGGTGCAATTCCATGGATTGGCCAGATTCAGAAGATGCAAACGACTTGGACCTATCACTTTGGACACATGGGACAGTATCTGCCTCTGCAGCACACATATAATGCTGGCTGTTCCCCTGAGAGCTCACTTGCCAGCACTACATGCTCCAGGACGACATCTGCCACCACCACTGCTGCTGTCTCTGCATCCTCTGGCTACTGCAATGGCACGTACCGTGGAGAGAGCCCCAGCCTTCAGCACTGAGGAGAACCAGGCCCTGCTGGACAGCCTCCTTCCACAGTACAGCAAGCTGTATGGGAAACCAGGGGAGCAGGTGAGTGTGCTGTCCACTGCCTTACTAATTGTGCATGTTGTCTGACTAGCAAGACTTACAGTGTGTACACCAGTGGCTAGCATGCTCACTGAGTAGTTGTCACCCCCCAAAGTGTGTAGTTACATGCACTGAACAGGTATAGTGCAGTAACAGTGCATTCCAACAAGGTTGTACTTCCCAGGCAATGATACCATTCAGTAACTGCTGGACAACTGTTCATAGCCATAGTTGAACTACCTGTGTACATCATTTGCCCCGGTGATTGAGACATGTATATCCAACTGTGTGATGCACGGATATGTTGCATGTGTAGTAATGGCCTTTTCACTTTGTCATCCTCACAGGTTGATGCCCACCAGAAGCAGGAGATCTGGCTGACCATCGCCCGGGGGTCTACAGGCGCAGGATCCGCAACTGCCAGAAGAGGTGGCAGGACCTTCGTGGCTGGACCTGGAGGATCGCAAGGGTCCAGCTGAAGCTGTCACCTCCTCGCAGGAGGGGCGGACACCGGACCCTGACCCCCCACATGCTCCAGATTCTGGTGGTGGTCTTCCCTGACCTGGATGGGCAGCTGAAGGCCAGACAGCAGCAAGGAGGGGGTAAGTGCTAGCCTTTTCTGGGTACTATGACTAACATGCTCTATGCACTCCTTTAGCCTGGTTCCACTTCCACAGTACGACTGTCTTGTCGTCCTGGACTCATGTCCCTCACTTGTGTCATGCCCCCTCCTCATTTGATACATAGGTGTGGCCCTTACAGTCTGTGACTTAGGTCACTTGGGTTATGTGTACTTGCAGTTACCTGTGGTTCAAGTTGGGGACAGCATCAGTTACAGGAACTTTGTTCTCGGCTGCATGGGTGGTACAATTGCTCACACAATGCCTGTGATCTGACATGTACTCTGGGTATGGCTTCGATATGTGTTCCAATTGCTGCTCTGACTCACCACATGTCTGGGGTATGTGCCACACACCCATGCTGCAGCAGAGAACAAGGTAGGAGCCTCAGAAGTATGTACATCATGTGTGTGACACATGCATAGCCACCTGCCTAGTGTTCAGGGTAATACCATGTTGCACATGGACCAGGACTGTAATGCCTACTCCGGACTGTAGGAGAGTAGGATCTGCTTCACATGGGTACCCCCACTTTTTGCTGATGCTTCACTGTTTTTCGACATTAGTCTGGCTGGGGCCCTGCTAATCAGAACCCCAGCCTAGCTGCTTCCTCTCTAAAATGGTTTCCATGTGCCTTAGGCACATCACTGATTGGAATCTGGAGTGCCCTTATAAGTCCCTAGTATATGGTATACTATGTACCAAGGGCATAGGTACCTCAGAGGCCTACCAGGGGCTGCAGCATGTATTATGCCACCCCTGGAAGGCCATCCAAACTGACACCACAGGTCTGCTACTGCAGACTGGGTAAGGAGGTGCATGCACCCCTTACTGTGATATAGGTTGCCTATATCACTAAATACATACACACATATAAACCTATAAGTCACTCCTATGGCAGGCCTTATCAATCCTGAAGGCAGAGTGCGTGGTTCCTATGTGAGAGGGTGCCCCTGCATGAGCAGGGCCCCTCTGCAGCGTTCTGAGACCCTTCTCTGATGCTGTTTGTAGTGCAGCCTGACCATATACTCTTAAGCGCATTATAACCTCGCGTTAAATGCTAACTTTGGAATGGCTGCACCTAAACATGTCGTGTTTGGTGTCAAACATCTTGGAATACTACCCCCCCGCCAATTCTGGCAGCGGGGTTAGCATTCCACCCTTCTAGAGGGAGAGACATGTTAACCCTGGCCTGGCCGGTAACTTCTTTCTAAAGCCCTGGCATCACAAAATGGATGCTGCTGCCACAGACACAAGTCTGGCCTCCTGCTGCTGGACGAAACTCCGGCAGGGGAGGCCTGGACAATAGGTTTCCTGTCCCAGGGAGGTGTGACCACCTCCCCAGACAGGATAATGTGTATTGGGGCTGGGCGGGAGCACTTTCGGGTGCTTTGAAGTCCTGCACTGGGGGCACACTTGGTGTCCCTGTGCATACCCCAGTTCAAACCGGATCAGGGGCTTGCAGCCCCTGCTTTGGCGCAAACTGGACAAAGGGAAAGGGGTGTAGCCACCCCTCTGCCCTGACCCACCCATAGGTGGGGCCACAGAGTAGTCCAACCCCTAAACTTAGTATAAGTATAGGAACCCAGTCCTTAGGACTTTAGATTATCCCTGGACGAAACTCTGAAACAGAATCCTGGACCTTCGACGCTCTACTCAAGACTAGAGGACAGAAGAATCTCCCTTGGGGTCAAGGAGTGACTCCCCTGCTTGGCAGGCACCAAAGAAGCAATTGTCCAGTCTGCATCGCCTAAGCTCCCGTTGGACGCCGAAGTCTTTGCATCACCAGAGGTAGATTTCCAGACTTTCCCGAGGCTGCCCTGAGTCCCCAGCAAAGCTGAGGCCCGTAGCTGTCGTGGGTAACATGGAACCGTGACCCCTGGACATCGCATGCATTTGCTACTGCATCCTCTTCTGGGTCTTCCACGAAGTTGTGCTTTGGGCTCCGAGTAGCCCTAGCCTCCAGCACCAACTGCACCGAAGATCACTGGCCTCCACTCCACGATTGTCTTGTGAGCCAGCTCCACGTGCGATGTCTCGAGGCTCCTTCGCGGTCGCTAGCCCATTGGCTAGTAGCCCTTCACGAAGGCCAATCCTTTTCTTCTTGGGCTCCCTGATTGCTCCAGGCTTGCCCTCACTTACCCTTGCTGGGTGAGTTCCTCAGACCTTGCTGGTCTGCATCATCGTCATTCTTTACTTTCATCGAGACTTGCTGTTGCCAAGG
Organism: Calotriton arnoldi; assembly: GCA_963921515.1. Taxonomy (NCBI): domain Eukaryota; kingdom Metazoa; phylum Chordata; class Amphibia; order Caudata; family Salamandridae; genus Calotriton; species Calotriton arnoldi. The sequence continues at coordinate 363,559 of CAWUFW010003590.1, forward strand.
CTTGTTGGGTCCAATCCGGTCGCCGATGCCTCAGCACTCGACAGACATTATGTACCAGCCCGAATCCTGCTCCTGGTTGCTGACAACTCCTCCTGGACCTCGTGGCTGAAGAGTCAAGATGACCGTCAACCTACCTGAAGCACTCGACATCGGTGGGCATCTGCTCATCGCCTTCCTGGTCACTGGCTAGTGACCCAGACTCTGTCCCCTCTGCTTTCAGGTTCTTCAGATCTCCGATCCACTCTTGGATCCACCCGGACACTTTCCACTTGGTCGCCAGCAGCACTTTGCAGCAGATCGCCATTCAAATCGACGACGAAACCCGACCCCGAAAGGCACCTATGCACCCGGCTTCCCTGGGTGAGGTAACACGAGTACTCCGGTGCTCCCGTGGGTAGAGACTCTAGAACGACCTAGTTCTCAAAGGGTTTGCTCCAAGTCCTCCTTTAAGTGTCCCTTTTCTTTAATTTCCTGATCGCGACTTTCTCCATAGAAGTTAACGGCGTATCGCGGTTGTGTATTTACACTGCACGCGTCCCCCGTGGGTCCCCTGTGTCACTACCTTGGGTGGTTCCTTGTGGTCCAAGCACTTCTAGAGGCTCTAGGCCTAGTGTCTAGTTCAGTCGTGGTTCTTATACCACTTTATTGGTATATGGTTTGGTACGCCCCTAGGGCCCAAACGTGTATTTGTGCTATTACTGTGTTTAAATAACTTATAACTGGTGTATTTCGAACTCTAGCCTCATAAAGAGACTAGAGGGGTGTGTTTAGCAATAAATACATATATTTTGAATATATACCTGGTGTGGTGCTCTTTCATTTGATCACTCAAGAGATTATAGACTGGTAAAACAAGCTGCTTTACATTCCTTCAAGACTTAGCCTGAAGGCTGCTCTCCATAGCTACCACTAGGATAGCTTTCAATAAGGTTGTCTTTAACCTATCTCCAATAAGGGGTTGTTTGGACTGGTGCAAGGTGCCCACTATAATTAGTGGACAGCATATGCCAGTCCAACTTCTCACATTGGTGTGCAGCGTGTGGGATTCCAGCTTGCTATTGTTTTACCAGATAATCTCAATTGAATTGATCAACTGAAAACCACTAAAGGTACCTAAGGTACATATAATTTAGGCTTAGAATACAGTAAGTTCTACTGAACTTAGAGTTGTGTGTTAAGGGATAGCACACCCTTTCTACAATTCAAGAGAGTTTAGTAGGCCACACTAGAGTAGGTAGTGCATACACCACACCTCACTAGTGATGTCTTCAAAGCCAGGACCCAGTGAGTCCTTGCCAGAAGCCCATGGGCTTCTCCCCTCCAAGTATGATACACTCCCATTCTTGGAATTGAGAGCATTATGTAACTTGAGGAAATTGAAGACAGGACAGAGTCCCACCACCCAACATCTTAGAGAGATGTTGGAAGCTTATGATCTCAGCAGGCCCTTAGGGACTGAAGGGGTAGGAGCAGAGGGTGGGGCAGAAGATGAGGATGGGGCCAGGGGTAGCAGTACCCCCAGCCCCCCTCTGGAACTGACCAGGAGGGTGACAATGACCCTGACCTGGATAACCCAATCCCTCCTGTGGACGATGAAGAGGAAGATCAGAATGATCCCCACTTTGTCCCCCCAGGAAGGATTATGAGTGTGCCCAGAAGGTCTAGGTCTCCTTCTCAGGAGTCTAACCACTCTGGCACCTCCATAGGGACCTCTGTCTCATCTCATAGGAGGGAATCCTCTCATGAGAGGAGAAAGAGGCTGGTTCAATATGAGGAAGCTCAGCTTGAACTCAGAAAACAGCAACTGGCTATAGACAGGGAGTCCCTAGATCTCTACAAAGAGAGAAGAAAGTTGGGACTAGAGTCCCATGGTGGCAGCCATGTCCCTAGAGTTAGGAAAGGTCCTATGACCATAGGAACCTGAGCAAGATTGTCCCTCCCTACCAGAGTGGGGATGACATCCACAAATGGATAACTGCTCTAGAGAGGGCCTGTAAAGTACAGAAGGTCCCTCAAGAGCAGTGGGCAGCAATCTTGTGGCTCTCCTTTGCAGACAAAGGTAGAGACAAGCTCCTCACTGTAAGAGAGGAGGATGCTGATAATTACAAGGTCTTGAAGAGTGCTCTTATTGATGGGTTTGGCCTAACAACTGAACAGTACAGGTTGAAGTTCAGAGATACCCAAAAAGCACAGACTCAAGACTGGGTAGACTATGTGGATTGTTCTGGAAAGGCTCTGGAAGGCTGGTTGATAGGCAGTAAGGTGTGTGACTTCTCAGGATTGTACAATCTCATAATGAGGGAGCAGATTCTTAATAACTGTCAAAATCAGCTGCTGCATCAGTACCTGGTGGACTCTGATCTGACCTCTCCCCAAGAATTGGGAAAGAAGGCAGACAAATGGGTCAGAACCAGGGTGAGGCAGAAGGTACAGAACCAAGGTGGGGACCCTAAGAAGCAAGATGCTAAGAACTCTGAAAAGGGTGGGGAGAAGGGTAAAGATCAAAAGTCTTCACAAGGCCCCCAAAAATCTTCTTCAGGTGGGGATTCACAGTCTACAAAAGGGAAAGGCCAAAGAAAACCATGGTGCAAGGTCTGTAAGCAAAAGACCCACTGGACCAGTGATTGCACCAAGTCCAAAGACTCAAGTCCAGCACCCACCAATGCCCCTAAGGCACCTGTTCCCCCTAGTACAGTTACAGTTGGTGGGAGTGCTCCAGCCAAGGGTTTAGTAGGGTTCACCCTGGGTACTGAGTTGGGCTCTGACCTAGTCAGAGAACTAACTCAGGCTGTGTTAGTCTGTGATGGAGGCATGGATGTGACCTCCTCTGTGAGTCCCAGTAATCTGGGCAAGTACAGACAACAGCCTTTAATCAATGGACGAGAGGCTTTGGCATTTAGGGACACAGGGGCAAGTGTCACAATGGTGACACAAGACCTTGTGAATCCTGGGCAAGTTATACTTGGTGAGATGTACCAAGTGACCAATGCTAGCAACGTCAGAACAGACCATACTCTGGCAGTTGTTAACTTCTCCTGGGGAGGGGTAACTGGCCTTAAGAAGGTTGTGGTGAGTGCAAACCTACCAGTCGAATGCTTGCTTGGCAATGACTTAGAAACTTCTGCTTGGGCAGAAGTGGAGCTCAGGACCCATGCAGAAATGCTGGGGATCCCTGCAGATGTGTTTGCTGTGACCAGGTCACAAGCCAAAATGTCTAGCACTGAACAGGCCTTGGATTCTGGAATAATGGACCAAGTGCCTTCCAAGAGGAGGAGTAGTAGGGTAAAGGCAGTGCCTTCCCCTTGGCTCAGAAGGAAGATCAGACCCTTGAGGGGGATGATCTCAGTCCTGAGGAAGGAACTGTCCCAGAGGAGCTTGAAACTGACCAGGTTGAGTTCTTGGGGACAGGGGGACCTTCCAGGGCAGATCTGAGCCAGGAGCAGCAGAGCTGCCCCTCCCTTGAACCCCTCAGACAGCAAGCTGCTGCTGAGGCTGCTGGGAAAGCTAGTGGTCCCCATACAGTGTATTGGGATGATGGACTCCTGTACTCAGAGTGTAGAGACCCCAAGCCTGGTGCTACCAGGAGGTTGGTTATACCTCTAAAGTTCAGGGGCTTCCTATTGACCCTAGCCCATGATATTCCCTTGGCAGGTCACCTGGGCCAGAACAAGACTTGGGACAGAATTGTCCCTCACTTTCACTGGCCCCACATGTCTGAAGACACCAAGGAGTTTTGTCGCTCCTGTGTAACCTGCCAGGCCAGTGGCAAGGCAGGTGGCACTACAAAGGCCCCCTGATACCACTACCTGTGGTGGGGGTGCCCTTTGAAAGGGTAGGGATTGACATTGTTGGTCCCATGGATCCCCAAACAGCATCTGGGCACAGGTTTATCCTGGTGGTAGTGGATCATGCCACCAGGTACCCAGAGGCTATACCCCTTAGGACCACTACAGCACCTGTGGTGGCAAGGGCCCTCCTGGGAATTTTCTCAAGAGTGGGCTTTCCTAAGGAGGTAGTATCAGACAGGGGGCAAACTTCATGTCTGGATACTTAAAAGCAATGTGGAAGGAGTGTGGAGTGACTTACAAGTTCACCACACCCTATCACCCACAATGCAATGGTTTAGTTGAGAGATTCAACAAAACCTTGAAGGGCATGATTAAAGGGCTCCCAGAAAAGCTTAGGCGAAGATGGGACATACTCTTGCCCTGCCTTTTATTTGCATATAGGGAGGTGCCTCAGAAGGGGGTTGGTTACAGCCCTTTTGAACTTCTGTTTGGCCACTGTGCTTGGTGAAGGAAGGATGGGAGTTACCTCTCAAGCCCCCAAAGCAAGACATAGTGGACTATGTACTTGGTCTCCGCTCCCGGATGGCTGAGTATATGAAAAAGGCAACCAAAAACCTTGAGGCTAGCCAGGAACTTCAAAAGGCCTGGCATGACCAAAAGGCTGTTCTGACTGTTTACCAGCCAGGACAGAAGGTGTGGGTGTTGGAGCCAGTGGCCCCAGCAGCTCTCCAGGACAAATGGAGTGGACCCCACACTATTGTTGAGCAGAAGGGTGAGGTTACCTACTTAGTAGACCTAGGAACACCCAGGAGTCCCCACAGGGTTCTCCATGTCAACAGGTTAAAACCATATGTGGACAGGGCAGACATGGGCTTGCTCATGGCTACTGATGAAGGGCAGGAGGAAGAGAGTGACCCACTCCCTGACCTGCTCTCACAGAACCCTGACGATGGGTCAGTAGATGGTGTAGCCTTGGCAGGCAGCCTCACTACCCAGCAACAAACTGATTGTAGACAGGTGCTCAATCAGTTTAGACACATGTTTTCACTGACACCCAGTCAGACCACCTGGTGCACTCATGAAGTGGACACTGGGGACAGTCTGCCTATTAAAAATAAGATTTATAGGCAACCTGACCATGTCAGGGACTGTATCAGGACTGAAGTCCAGAAAATGTTGGAATTGGGAGTTATTGAACCCTCAGATAGCCCTTGGGCTTGTCCAGTGGTCCTTGTGCCAAAACCTCACACCAGTGGTGGAAAAAGAGAGATGAAATGAAATGAAATGAAATTCGTACTTGTAAAGCGCACTGCTGCCCCCAACAGAGGCGTCCTGGCGCTATACGCATACCGCTGTAGAACCCTTCCTGGCTATTCCCTGTGAGATGTCCACTCCTGGGCACCCCCAAGGTGAAGCCAGGCATCCCAGCGCTGGTGGGGCCGTTGTGGAGATTAAGCAAGCTATTGCCCAGATTTGCAGAGTGGGACCCATGATTAGAATAGGCACCGAGGCGAGAATTATCAGGTCCGAGGAAATTGAGCCCAAGACCCGCCAAGGTGGGAATTGAACCCTGGTCCCGGGCCAGATCTCTGCATCAGGGTCTGCCGCTCTAACCATTGAGCCACACTTCTCCACATGATGAGGTTTTGTGTGGACTACAGGGGTCTCAATGCAGTCACTAGGACTGATGCCCATCCAATACCAAGGGCAGATGAGCTCATAGATACTTTGGCCTCAGCCAAATATCTCAGCACATTTGACTTGACAGCTGGCTACTGGCAGATCAGACTAGCTGATACTGCAAAGCCCAAAACAGCATTCTCAACCCCTAGTGGGCATTATCAATTTGTGGTGATGCCCTTTGGTCTGAAGAATGCACCTGCCACTTTCCAGAGGTTGGTGAACACAGTTCTCACAGGTCTGGAAGCCTATAGTGCAGCATATCTAGATGATATTGCTGTCTTTAGCTCCACCTGGGAGGATCACCTGGTCCACCTCAGGAATGTTTTACAGGCCCTGCAAAAGGCAGGCCTGACTATCAAGGCCACTAAGCGCCAGATAGGGCAGAGTCAGGTTGTGTACCTGGGCCACCTTGTGGGTGGAGGCCAGGTTCAACCTTTGCAGAGCAAGATCCAGACTATCATGGACTGGACTGCTCCAACTACCCAGACTCAGGTGAGAGCCTTCTTAGGCCTGACTGGGTACTATAGGAGATTTGTCAAGGGATATGGATCAATAGTGACACCCCTGAATGACTTAACTTCTAAGAAAATGCCCAAAAGGTTCAGTGGACAGTTAGCTGTCAAAAGGCATTTGATGACCTGAAGCAGGCCATGTGCACTGCTCCCATTCTACAGAGTCCTGATTACTCCAAGAAGTTCATTGTTCAAACTGATGCATCTGAATTGGGGGTAGGGGCTGTACTGTCACAATTGAATGAAGAAGGTCAGGATCAGCCAGTAGCTTTCATTAGCAGAAGGCTGACCCCTAGAGAGAAACGTTGGTCAGCCATAGAGAGGGAGGCCTTTGCTGTGGTCTGGGCTCTGAAGAAGTTGAGGCCATACTTGTTTGGTACCCACTTCCTTGTTCAGACAGACCATAAGCCCCTCTTATGGCTAAAACAAATGAAGGGTGAAAACCCCAAACTGCTTAGGTGGTCCATTTCCCTACAGGGGATGGACTTCACAATGGAACATAGACCTGGGAGTAACCATGCCAATGCAGATGGACTCTCTAGGTACTTCCACTTAGAACATGAAGACTTAACTGGGCAAGGTTAGTTTAATGTCCCTACATTTGGGGGGGGGTTGTGTAGGAGAGTAGGATCTGCTTCACATGGGTACCCCCACTTTTTGCTGATGCTTCACTGTTTTTCGACATTAGTCTGGCTGGGGCCCTGCTAATCAGAACCCCAGCCTAGCTGCTTCCTCTCTAAAATGGTTTCCATGTGCCTTAGGCACATCACTGATTGGAATCTGGAGTGCCATTATAAGTCCCTAGTATATGGTATACTATGTACCAAGGGCATAGGTACCTCAGAGGCCTACCAGGGGCTGCAGCATGTATTATGCCACCCCTGGAAGGCCATCCAAACTGACACCACAGGTCTGCTACTGCAGCCTGGGTAAGGAGGTGCATGCACCCCTTACTGTGATATAGGTTGCCTATATCACTAAATACATACACACATATAAACCTATAAGTCACTCCTATGGCAGGCCTTATCAATCCTGAAGGCAGAGTGCGTGGTTCCTATGTGAGAGGGTGCCCCTGCATGAGCAGGGCCCCTCTGCAGCGTTTGGAGACCCTTCTCTGATGCTGTTTGTAGTGCAGCCTGACCATATACTCTTAAGCGCATTATAACCTCGCGTTAAATGCTAACTTTGGAATGGCTGCACCTAAACATGTCGTGTTTGGTGTCAAACATCTTGGAATACTACCCCCGCCAATTCTGGCGGCAGGGGTAGCATTCCACCCTTCTAGAGGGAGAGACATGTTAACCCTGGCCTGGCCGGTAACTTCTTTCTAAAGCCCTGGCATCACAAAATGGATGCTGCTGCCACAGACACAAGTCTGGCCTCCTGCTGCTGGATGAAACTCCGGCAGGGGAGGCCTGGACAATAGGTTTCCTGTCCCAGGGAGGTGTGACCACCTCCCCAGACAGGATAATGTGTATTGGGGCTGGGCGGGAGCACTTTCGGGTGCTTTGAAGTCCTGCACTGGGGGCACACTTGGTGTCCCTAGTGCATACCCCAGTTCAAACCGGATCAGGGGCTTGCAGCCCCTGCTTTGGCACGAACTGGACAAAGGGAAAGGGGTGTAGCCACCCCTCTGCCCTGACCCACCCATAGGTGGGGCCACAGAGTAGTCCAACCCCTAAACTTAGTATAAGTATAGGAACCCAGTCCTTAGGACTTTAGATTATTCCTGGTCGAAACTCTGAAACAGAATCCTGGACCTTCGACGCTCTACTCAAGACTAGAGGACAGAAGAATCTCCCTTGGGGTCAAGGAGTGACTCCCCTGCTTGGCAGGCACCAAAGAAGCAATTGTCCGGTCTGCATCGCCTAAGCTCCCGTCGGACGCCGAAGTCTTTGCATCACCAGAGGTGGATTTCCAGACTTCCCCGAGGCTGTCCTGAGTCCCCAGCAAAGCTGAGGCCCGTAGCTGTTGTGGGTAACGTGGAACCGTGACCCCTGGACACCGCACGCATTTGATAGTGCATCCTCTTCTGGGTCTCCCACGAAGTCGTGCTTTAGGCTCCGAGTAGCCCTAGCCTCCAGCACCAACTGCACCGAAGATCACTGGCCTCCACTCCACGAGTGTCCTGTGAGCCAGCTCCACGTACGACATCTCAAGGCTCCTTCACGGTTGCTAGCCCGTTGGCTAGTAGCCCTTCACGAAGGCAAATCCTTTTCTTCTTGGGCTCCCTGGTTGCTCCAGGCTTGCCCTCACTTACCCTTGCTGGGTGAGTTCCTCAGACCTTGCTGATCTGCATCATCATCATTCTTTACTTTCATCGAGACTTGCCGTTGCCAAGGCTTGTTGGGTCCAATCCGGTCGCCGACACCTCAGCACTCGACAGACATCATGTACCAGCCTGAATCCTGCTCCTGGTTGCCGACAACGCCTCCTGGACCTCGTGGCTGAAGAGTCAAGACGACCGCCAACCTACCTGAAGCACTCGACATCGGTGGGCATCTGCTCATCGCCTTCCTGGTCACTGGCTAGTGACCCAGACTCTGTCCCCTCTGCTTTCAGGTTCTTCAGATCTCCGATCCACTCTTGGATCCACCCGGACACTTTCCACTTGGTCGCCAGCAGCACTTTGCAGCAGATCGCCATTCAAATCGACGACGAAACCCGACCCCGAAAGGCACCTATGCACCCGGCTTCCCTGGGTGAGGTAACACGAGTACTCCGGTGCTCCCGTGGGTAGAGACTCTAGAACGACCTAGTTCTCAAAGGGTTTGCTCCAAGTCCTCCTTTAAGTGTCCCTTTTCTTTAATTTCCTGATCGCGACTTTCTCCATAGAAGTTAACGGCGTATCGCGGTTGTGTATTTACACTGCACGCGTCCCCCGTGGGTCCCCTGTGTCACTACCTTGCGTGGTTCCTTGTGGTCCAAGCACTTCTAGAGGCTCTAGGCCTAGTGTCTAGTTCAGTCGTGGTTCTTATACCACTTTATTGGTATATGGTTTGGTACGCCCCTAGGGCCCAAACGTGTATTTGTGCTATTACTGTGTTTAAATAACTTATAACTGGTGTACTTCGAACTCTAGCCTCATAAAGAGACTAGAGGGGTGTGTTTAGCAATAAATACATATATTTTGAATATATACCTGGTGTGGTGCTCTTTCATTTGATCACTCAAGAGATTATAGACTGGTAAAACAAGCTGCTTTACATTCCTTCAAGACTTAGCCTGAAGGCTGCTCTCCATAGCTACCACTAGGATAGCTTTCAATAAGGTTGTCTTTAACCTATCTCCAATAAGGGGTTGTTTGGACTGGTGCAAGGTGCCCACTATAATTAGTGGACAGCATATGCCAGGCCAACTTCTCACACGGACATCGAAGGCACTCTGTTCTCCCACTCCCGTGTGTCAGCATACATATTGGGCATTGTGAAGGGTGCACTCAGGTGTCTGCCTCTGAGTCACCGTGGTGAGGCCTTGCTTTTTGGACTCCTGGAGTGTTTAACAATTTGGGGTGGCCAGCCATCTGAGTTGTGACTATGAGATCTGCACATTGGTTAATGCATAGGTCTCGGATCCCTTGACTGTGCACAATGGTGTATGAAACATTGATGTGCAGGCAGCTGTGGTTCATTCTCATCAGACGGTGAAGTGCTCATGTGTATGGATTTGTGTTTGCAGTCACTCAAATGTCTCATTTGAATGACGTGGGATCATCTTAGTCCTCATGATGTGGGTGGCCAGGGGTGCACATGTGCACCTGTCAGCTACAGGGCTTGCATTCCCAAAACTTCCATGATTATGACACAGTGCAGACTGGTGTTGTGTGTATGCACTGCCCCTGTGACAGGAGACAGTTATGACTGACTTGCCAGACAGGCCTGTGCCTTGACATTCAACTTGCAAAGGGTGATCCAGCAGTAGTGTGATATGTCCTGCATGCACACCATTGTCGCATTGTCTATCAGGACATGAGGACATCATTGTGTCTGGTGATGGAAACAAAATCCGCATATCGACAGAGACTCTGCCCATCACTTTTCCTGACTCATGTACTGAGTCAGTGGCAGGAGATGGCATGTGTTTGCAGTGACACATTTCCATATGTTCTCTTGGATGTCCAACAACTGTGTATGTGGTGCATGTGTGCACATATGATTAGTCGCATACAACAGGCACCAGACAGATGGGTGCATGGACAGGTAGGATATGAGTGGCATGAATGACTGTCAGGCAGACAATGGGCTTCTTCAAATCAGTGTCAGCACTTATTGCAATGTCTAGCAAATGATGGCAGGGCTTGCTCTGTGATGTGCTGTACTTACTGTGGTGTGTGTGGTCAGTACAGGTGTCTAATGTTGCTCTGTTTATCCTGATTGTTTGCAGATACATCCACGGCCACAGGAGGAGACAGCTCCACGGACCAAGAGGAGCGGCAGAGCCAGACTGGGTCCACTGCAGAGGAGACCGAGGGACCCAGTGGCACAGAGGGTGAGGGGAGCCACACTGAGGAGACCTCAGCTACGACCACCTCGGCTGAGGAACACAGCACTTCCAGTGAGGACTCCCTTGTGGAGGCGGGTGTCAGCAGACCACGGACAAAATTGAGCAAGTCTGTCCCCGCCACCACCACCATCTCCACCCTCCCATCTGCTCCCATCCCACATGTCCGTCGAGGCTCCCGTGTAGGGGAGCGTGTCTCCTTCATGCCAAGCACCACACCCCCTGCCTCTGTCTCCCCTGCTGCCCTGAGTGTGGAGTCTGTGGACTTGCTGAAACAGATCCATGTAGGGCAGACATCAATGCTGAGTGTCCTCCATGCACACATGGGTCTGTTGACACAACTGGTGTCATTTATGGAGGGCATGTCATCTGGCATGTCTGCCCTACATCGGACCAATCAGTCCATGGCCTCCTCACTGACGGCAGCAGTGTCCCTCCTGCAACAGTCCCTCACCCCTCCTACCTCTGCCCCATCCACAATCCCCAGCACCCTACCTGTCCCAAGCACACACACACCGGCACAGGCACCCACCAGCACAGACACAAGCAGCACACAGACACACACGCCAAAATCCAGACGGACACGCACGCACAGTCAGGGGACTGATACCTCACTCACAGGGGATGGGGCCCAGACACACACACACGCATCCACGGCAACTCCGCAGTCCTCAGATACCTCTCCCTCCAAAACCCCTTCCCTTGCCTCACCTGCAACCCCCCCCTCCCAGAAGCTCTTCCTCTGTGAGCTTGGCCTCTTCCCCACAGATCCATATGAGCCAACGTACAGGCAGAAGAGGCCACCACCACACACAGAGGGGAGTGCCCCTCACACCCGGACACCCTCCCCCAGGCACAGGCAGACTGAGGACCCCATTAGGAAGTCCCCCCGGACCAGGAAGGGCAAGACCCCACCACCACCACCACACAGCTCCACCACACAGTCTCTCTCCTCCATCCCCCAGGCCACCACACCACAGGTTCCCCCGCCACACCCTGCCCCAGGTTCCCCCACACACCAATACCGCATCCCCAAACTGCTTAGGCCCTCCCCCTACCTCTTGCTCTTCCACCCCCAACCCAGACACTCGGCCTGTTTGTGCCACTGGTGTGGAGACCGGGTCCCCCCCTCTGTCCTGCCCACCTCATCTGCCCCCCTTCCACTCCCTTGGAGTTATGCACTGCAGTGGAGTCCACAACCACCCCTTGTGACTTGGGCACTGCAGTAGGGACCCAGTCCACTCCATCTGACTGGCCCACTGCAGTGGTGCCGGCACCCACACCATCTGACTTGTGCCCTACAGTGGTGCCGGCCCCCACTGAGTCAGACACCTCCACTGCAGTTGCCGGTGACACTCCTGCACCCACCACCCCTTCACTGCCTCCTTCTGGCATCCCCTGATCCTGTCCCTGCGGTGCCTGGCCTGCCCCTTGTATGCCCCTCCGAGGGCGATGTCCCCTGTCCGTACCAGTGCAGGCAAGCAATGGGTGACAAGTTGTCACATGTCACCCTGTTCGGACTGTGAATGTGGACTGGCCATTGGCCTTAGTTACTTTTGGACTCCCCCTATGAGTGGGGATGGTAGTAGTGACAGGCATCCAGCCCCCTATGAGTAGGGGTGGTAGTAGTGACAGGCATCCAGGCCCCCATGAGTAGGGGTGGTGGTAGTGGTAGGCATCCATCCCCCTATGAGTGGGGATGGTAGTAGTGACAGGCATCCAGGCCCCCATGAGTAGGGGTGGTGGTAGTGGTAGGCATCCATCCCCCTATGAGTGGGGATGGTAGTAGTGACAGGCATCCAGGCCTCCATGAGTAGGGGTCGTGGTAGTGACAGGCATCCAGCCCCCCATGAGTAGGAGTGGTGGTGGTGGTAGCCATCAGGCCCCTATGGGTGTGTATGGCATTGGTGATAGCCATCCCGCCCCTATGGTTCTGCTGTTGCTAGTGTACGTCATTTCTGCATCCCTATGTGTGTGTGACATATGTCGGGTACGTGTCGTTTGTTTGTGTAGTGGGTGTATGACTTACCGTCTGCGCCGTACGCGTCCGTACCGGTTCCGGTAATAGATGTACAGTATTGGTAGGACCTGCGCGATGGGATTCATGGTTGGTTCGTCTCGTTCGGGTTTCTCGTGGCTTCGACTCGTACTCGTAGCAGGCTTGTTCATCTCGTAGCCGTGGATCGTCTTGTGGTGCGAATCGGAGCTTATGTGCAGCTCTCCCGGATGCTCTGACGTGCCGGACGTAGCGACCAGTTCCGCGCGTACGGATTGAGCATCGTACTAGTCCTGCCAGAAGGTGCTGTATATTTACTTCCGTGCGACTCGAATCGGCGTTTACGGATCCAGCTCGGTCTGGGAACTGGAGCTGGAATGGGAACGTACGGCTCGCTCGGAATTTTAGCAGTAATGCGCATCGTACTTGCTCGCTCGGATGACTGTTCGGATAGTTCGGGAAAGACGCGTTCGGCTCGTATTTTTTCTGGACGAATCGTATTCGTGCGCTTCCGGCCGAGATCGGAATCGACCCCAAAGTCTGTATATTAGTTTACCTTGAGGAGGGGCGTGGACTGACGAACCAAGATGGTTACCTTGAGGCTTCCAGGGAGGGACCTCTTTATCCATACCCAGCCGGCAGCTGCTGCAGACATCCGCCTCCCCTGACCAGCACTTGTGACAGGGGAGGCCTGGCGGAACCTGCCTTGCCGCATTCGGCGCTTCAGGATGCCAGTGGCCTCGATCGGCGGTCGGATGCTGCTGGGCAGCGGGCCCCGAATTGCAGCCTTCAAATGCAGGTTACGCCTCGCACCACACCATGTGAGTCCTGTGTAAGGCAGCAACCTGAAGGTCTTTCTGGCAGCCCTTACGGCTTTCCCGTTGTGCGGGCCGAGTGAGTGGTGAGAGGCCCTAGGTGGGACACAGGGTGGGGGTGGCAGATGGCACCCATGGAGGTCCCGTGCATTTCAGCAGCTGCCCCCCTTGTCCCCCTCCTCCCACCTGGACTTCTCCAGCCTCCCTCCTCCGCTCCAGTGGCCACAGAGGGGGCAACGTGAGAGGCAACCAGGAAAATCGCGCTGTGATGGTGATCATATTTCCCTAGACTAACTCACCACTAATCCTGTTTGGGTTCCGGAATAGCGTGCTACCCGCCAAAAAGTGCTTCAACACCTTATCAGGGGTAGCAAGCACTATATAAATTCAAACCTTTCCCTCTTCTATCATTCCACTATCTTTCTCATGCAAATAACAGACTAACATCCACCACTCAAATTAATTTCATATTTCACTATACTAATTCACCTTTTGGGTTCCGGAGTAGCGTGCTACTCACCGGAAAAGCATTTTGACACCTCGTCAGGGCTAGTACTCGCTCTATAAATACAATTACAAAATAATACAATACAATACAATCTCTGGCGCTGGTGGCGAACAGGACCTGAGACATCCTGGTGGCCTACAGCAACTGTGACTTGGAGCGGGGCAAGCCTGGGGGAGGGGAGGCGACCCTCATCACATCTGCTGACTCTGAAGTTGCCCCCTGACCAGAGGCTAAATGTTGCCTTCCCCTGTTTCCCCCTCAGCCCCCAATCTTTCTACGTTTCTGCTTTGCCGCTGTGGTCATGACCTGAGGAAACAAAGAGGCTGAATCTAGCCCTGTCGCTGAGGTGCCCATAGGTGCCAGGACTCTAGCGACTAGGAGACCATCATATTCCCCCTGTGATGCGTTCTGTAGTTGAGCTCGGCGAGGCGGGACTCACCTCCAGCTTTTGACTGTCCATCACTGGTCCTGAGACCTGTTGCAGCCTGGGAGTTTTGACCTCTGCTAGATCCACTGAAACTGCCCCGACTGCGAGCCACTTGCCTTGGCTGCTCTGCAGGGACCCCCTACCTAAGAAAGCGGGGGCTTCTTTGCTTGACATCTGGGAACTCCACTGAACTTCCCTCTGGGTGCTTTTTTCTGCTTCCATCTGTGTGTGTGGTGCAAAGACTCTCTGCGATGGGGCGACTCCGATCTGTGCACCCTCCTAGACTTAACACACTGCAGACTGCGCATGCGCAGAGGCTAGAACTGATCCTTCCTGCAGTGAGCTGATGACACACCTGCCTGCTGAGGACAAGCTTAACATAGTGCTGGCAGCAATCAAGAGATCGTGCATCTCTAAGAAAAACAAGATTAGCTCCCTGGCAGTGGATTTCAACGTCCTTCGTGACGATCACAGGAAGCTTGTGGATAGAGTGACTGGTGCTGAATGTAATCTGGCTGATCTTCAACCGGTATCAGCAGCTACTCACAAGAGCTTGCTGGCGATGCAGGACCATGGTAAGCAGTTGGAGGCTCAAGCAGATGATGTGGAGAGTCACTCACTCAGGAGCAATCTGTATTTTGTGGGCATTCCCAAAACTGTGGAGGGGCAAGACGCTGTGGCCTACATGGAAGATTGGCTCCAATGCTTTACACCCTCTGAAGCCATGTTGCCCTTCTTTGTCATCGAGAGGGCACACAGGGTTCCCTCTCATCTCCTCTGACAGGATCCCCCCATGCCCTGCGGTCCTCAAGGTCCTCCAATGAACCGCCTCCGAAGACGACCTCTTTTCCATTATTGAATATCTCAACTTCCAAATCAGCACGGACGCCAAAACTACCATCAGAGAAACCCTCACCTACAGACCCCCAGTCCTCCGCCCCAGCTTCTGCAACATCATCACCAATTTCATAACCCCCTGGCAATCGACTCCAAACACTACATGCTCCTCAGTGACCTCAACTTCCACCTCAATGACCTCAACAGCACCAACTCCGCTGACCTCCTGGAGAGCTTGAGCAACATCGGCCTCTAGCAGCTGGTCACCAGCCCCACACACAAAGCAGGGCACACCATGGATCCCATCTACACATTCAGCAACAGAATCAAGTTCTCCCATGTAACTGAGCTAACCTGGACTGACCACAGCATCGTCCACTTCACCATCACAGGCTCACCAACTCCCTCACCAAACCTGCCATACCCTCTCATCACAGCTGGAGCAGAGTCACTGAGCCCCAGTGGCCCACCGCCCTCAATTCCACCAGACCGGACCCCACCACCAACCTCAAAGTGGACGTCTAGAACTTCTCTGACTGGATCCCCAGAACCGCTGACACTGTTGCCCCGATGAGGATAGCCAGCACCAGCAGGCCCAGCAAGCAAGCCAGATGGTTCACGCCCAAGGTCCGACTCCTCAAGCAGGAAGGCAAGCGACTGGAGAGATGCTGTCGCTCCAACAGGAACACCTCAGACTTCACCACCTACACGTCAGTCCTCAGCAATTACACCTCTGCCTCAAGGAAGCCAAGAAGGACGCTGTTGGAAAGTAGGATCTGCTTCTATGGTTACCCCCACTTTTTGCTTGAGGTGATGCTGTTTTCGACTAGTCTGACTGGGATCCTGCTGATCAGGAACCCTGTCTATCTGCTTTCTCCTGAAACTGTTGCATTCAGTACTTAGGTACACCCCAGATTGGATACTGGGTACCCTTGTCAGTCCCTAGTATATGGTACCCATGTACCCAGGGCATAGGTATCCCAGAGGTCTCCCATGGGCTGAAGCATGTATTATGCCACCCATGAGAGTCCATTCAAAATGGAACTACAGGCATGACATTGCAGCCTGTGTAAGTTGGTGCTTGCACCACTTACTAAAGATACAGGTTTACTATATCTAAGGGTCACTGCACTTAAATCCTATAAGTCACCCTTATAGCAGGCCTTTACAATACTGAAGGCAGGGTGCTTGGTTCTAAGTGAGAGGGTGCCCCTGCATGAGCAGGACACCCCTGCAGCCTACGGAGTCCATTCTCCCGGGTTGTCAGTGAAGCAGCCATATACTATATAGAGGGGCACCGCATAATTACGCAATGACCATCTCGAAAATGGCTGCAACGAATCCTATCATGTTTGGTATCAAACATGTTGGAATCATACCCCGATACCGTAAACAGTGTGGGAGGTATGATTCCAAGCACTGGGAGAACCCTCTGTTAGACTCTCAGTGTTCCCGGTACCAGCCTTCTAGACCCAGACAGCACAAAATGGTTGCTGCCGACTAGAGAGACATTTCTGCCCTCCTGCTGCTAAGCCAAGCTCAAGCAGAGGAAGGTAGAACAATAGGCATCCTGTCACAGGGAGGTGTGATCACCTCCCAGACAGGACTTAGTGTAATAGGGCTGGGTGCGCTTGCAAGCACCAGAAAGCCTGCATGAGGGGCACATTTAGTGTCCCTGTGCATAGTCCAGTTCAAATCGGTCCTGGGACCCGTTGGCTCCTGCTCTGGCACGAAACTGGACAAAGGACTTGGGAGTAACCTCCCCCTTGTCCAGACCCTCCCCTGGGAGGGTCCCCTGAATCTTCCCAACCCTTTCCCTAGGGTACTTAAGGGATTACCTGGGTGTAGGTCCCTAGATTCATGGTGGAATAAGATTCAGATCAGTCACCACTTCTGCTTCTACCTCTGGGCACTTTGGACTTCGCTGGACTTAGTTTGAGCCGCACTTCGTCTCCCTTCCAGTCTGCTGCATCGTCTGTGCCTGTGCATCATACAGGAACCTTCCAAGGCCTGTGAAGCATCAAAGTCACTTGAAGGAAATCTCTCTTGGGGTGAAGGAGTCACTTCCCTGCATTCGCAGGCACCTCAACACTGCTGACCGGTCTACTGATCCAGAGCTCCTGCGGACTCTGAAGGGTTCAACAACACAGGTGGTGGTTCTATGTTTCCTTCCAGGCCTGCGCTGTCCTATCACCGAGTTTGAGGCCAGTTTCCCTCGTGGAGGCTGCAATAACCGAACCCCTGTGCCTGCATTCTTTTGCAAGTGCAAAGGCTTGTTGGCAACTTTGCAACAAGTGCATTGGGCTCCAAGTAGCCCCAACCTCTGTCAACTCCTTCCACCAAGATCTTCAGCCATATCACCTCATGGGCACCATTGCCTGCTCCTTTGGTGAGCGGCTTGAGGTCCTCTTGCGACTCCAGTGCCTACGGCCTGTGGGTCAATTTGAGGGTCACACTTATTACTTTTGGGCTCCCCTGATTGCTCAGGGCCTGCCCTGACTCCCCTGCTTGTGGTGAGTCCCCTGGACCTTGCTGGTCCCAACTTTGCACCTTCTCAACTTACTGCGTGGGTTGCATTTGCCAAGGCTTGTTGGTGCTCCCGCCGGACACCGACCCCTCAGCACTTAACATTCTTCATTGAACAGCTCATAACCGGGTCCTGGTCTTTCTCAGCATCGCCTGGTCCGCACAGCTGCAGAGTCAAGGTCGTCGTCATCTTCCCTGAAGCACCCGACATAGGAGGGCTTTCATCTTCCAAGCCTCCTGGTCACTCCTGAGTGACATAGTCTCTGTCCCCTCTGCTTTCAAGTACTTCTCATTTGGATTTCCACGGACACTGTCCTCCATTGGGTTCAACTGCGGTTTCCAACACCACTTCACACGTATGTACCCGGCTTCCCTGGTGTAGGTAACGTGGCTACTAGGATATCCACGGGTGGGGTGGCTCTCCAACCTTCTGTCTTCCAAGGGGTTCCTCCAGGGTCCACTGGGAAGGGTCATTAATCTTTAAAAATCCACCGTGACTTTCACATAGACTTGTACAGGGCACGCGGTCGTGTTCACACACTGCACACGCTCTCCGTGGGGTCCTTATCTACTTACCTTGGGTGGGTCTGTGCGTCCCCAGCAATTCTACGTCCTCTCGACATCGTCCTGACTCGAGTCATGGTTCTTATACCACTTTCCTAATATATGGTTTGGTCCCCCCCGGGGGCCCTCTGTGTATTTCATGCTATTTTCTGTATTTCTTGCTAAAGTATTGGGTGCATTGTGTTTATCTCCGTGTGGGAGATACTAGAACGTATTAGAGAGTATTATATAATAAATACATATTTTTATAAATACTTGGTGTGGTTCTTTTCACTTAATCTATACTATTAGATTTCATTCTGGTAAAACAAGCTGCTTTACACTCCTTCTGGACTAAGCCTGAAGGCTGGTCTCCAGAGCTACCACTTAAAGAGCTTTTTAAGGTTGTCTAAGACCTCATAAATCATCATAAGGGTTGTCTGGACTGGTGCGAGGTGCCCACTTACATAAGTGGACATCATATACCAGACCAGCTTCTCACAGACGCCCTAACCAACCGCATCAAGACAAACGCCAACCACACTAAGGAACTCTTCAGCATTGTCCAAGAGTTCTTCTGCCCATCAGCCATCAAAAACATGATCTGACCATCCCAGACCCTCTGCCACCCTCTGGCAGACTACTTCCACAACAAGATAGCCAACATCTACGGCAATTTCGAACCTCAACCCACAATTCCAACCACCTCCTGACACCCACCAAAGACACTCACAGCCACTTGCTCAGTGACTGGAAGCAGCTCACCCCACAGGACACTATAACCATCATGAACCCGATCCACTCTGGAGCACAGACAGACCCCTGCCCCCACCATGTTTTCAACCGTGGACAAAAGGAAATCGGAAGTGCCCTCACCAACATCCTCAACGCTTCCATCACCACAGCCACCATTCCAAGCACATCGAAGCACGCACAGGTCAAACCACTCCTGAAGAAGCCCTCCGCTGACCCCAAAGAATTGAAGAATTACCACCCCATCTCGCTGCTCTCCTTCCCCCACCAAGTCCTGGAGAAAGCCCTCTCTCGCCAGCTCACCGAACATCTGTAAGCAAACAGCCTGCTCGATGCATCTCAATCTGACTTCTGACCCAACCACAGCACCGTGACCATCCTGATTCCACATCTGACTACATCAGACGCCTCCTCGACCGAGTAGAGACAGCAGCCCTAATCCTTCTCAACCCCTCAGCAGCTTTCTTCACCATATCCCACCACACCTTCATCACCAGACTCCACCACATCAGCATC
Source organism: Calotriton arnoldi (assembly GCA_963921515.1). Taxonomy (NCBI): domain Eukaryota; kingdom Metazoa; phylum Chordata; class Amphibia; order Caudata; family Salamandridae; genus Calotriton; species Calotriton arnoldi. The sequence continues at coordinate 382,966 of CAWUFW010003590.1, forward strand.
CGTGGCAACGCCCTCTAACGGATCGCCTCCTTTCTCACCGGACGCACACAGAAGATCAGCCTTACACCCTTCACCTCCAAACCCAAGAGCATCATCTGCTGCTTTTCCCAAGGCTCCTCCCTCAGCCCCACCGTCTTCAACACCTACATGTCACCGCTAGCCAACATCATCAGAACCCACAGACTCAGCATCATCTCATATACGCTGACGATACCCAGCTCATCCTCTCTCTCACCGAAGGCCTAGCCACCACCAGATCCAACTTCTGCTACTCCATGACCAGCGTCGCAGACTGGATGAGATCCAACTGCCTGAAGCTGAACATGGACAAGACGGAAGTGCTCATCTTCGGAAAGAACACCTCACCCTGGGATGACACAGGACCGACCCCCACTCACCACACCCACAACCTCGGCATCATCTTAGACAACCAACTCACAATGGAACAACAGGTCAACACAGTGGCATCATCCTGCTTCCTCACCCTCCACATGCTCCAAAAGATCTTCAGATGGATCCCTGTCAACACCAGGAAAACAGTCACTCAGGTCCTCATTTCCAGCCGTCTAGACTATGGAAATGAATTCTACGCCGTAGCTATATCACAGCTCCTAAATGACTCCAGACCGTACAGAACACAGCAACCAGACTGATCCTCAAACTTCCCAAACAAACCAGCATCACCTCCCACCCCAGAAGTCTCCACTGGCTTCCTGTCCAGAAGAGATGCCAGTTTAAGCTGCTGACACATGCCTACAAAGCCATCCACAGCATTGGACCCATCTACATCAACTACCATCTGATCTTCCACCACCCCTCCAGACATTTCCGCTCCGCCTCCCTCGCACACTTAACCTGCATCGGCCGTAGCAGAGGCCGTTACTTCTCCTACTTCACTGCCAAGTCCGGGAACTACCTTCTCCTACACCTCCAAACGGCTTCCTCACTTACCAACTTCAGGAAAGGGCTCAAGACATGGCTCTTCGACTAATGCCCCATGGGGTCCCAGTGCCTGAATTCCCCCAGGAGAGATAAGTTGCGCTTTATAAATACTGTTTGAATTGAATATGTTTTGGCCTTGTCCTTAGCTGGTTGATTACTGGCTGTCTGTTACTGCTCGCCTCTCACACACCCCTGAGGTTCCCTCACTGCGCACCTGTGTTGTGTGTGCTCTTGGCCTGATTGATCACACGAAGAAAAATAAGGCAGTCACCAGGTTTCTTGACCTGGTACTTTTCTTGTCTAAGTGGGGGATCATGCGTGCCTGGAAGTCGTGTGCCCCCCTTGGCCGCTTGCTTGGGCTTGATCGGCGATGGTGGAGGGAACTGCCTTGCAGTCAGAAGAACTGCGGGGTCTCTAGAAGTACCCAATTTTGCATCAGTGCGATGCCCAGCTCAAAGCTCTCACATCTGGGGCAGATGCTTCTGACCCTCTCCCACCTGAACAGCTACTTGCCCCCCTCAGCACAGAGCCTGCTTCTCAGACCAGTGCCCTTCACCCGGTCTCTGTCATAGATGTTCCTCCTGTGCATCGCCTGCCGCTGGAGGCCTGAGCTATCACCTCACCTCACCCTCCCTCTTTCTACTCCCTCCCCCTGATTCCGTCAATTACCTACAATACTGGTGCTCAATTTGTACGGATTCTTCTACAGTAACAATGGATGTCCATGTGTGTGTGATTAGGGATTGGACGTCTTCGTGCATTGGCTGTGTGTGCCTGTGTTGTTCACCCCGACCATCTTCCTTCTTCTTTCTGGAACTATGTGCACTTGCCTGCGCTACTCATGCTTCCCATTGTTATTTAACGTATGCATTCTGTACATTGTTACACCACTATTGTTATTATAACAAGCTCATGTCATGCACGGTCGAGATGACAGCGTTGTTTGCAAACTGCTCAATAAAAACAAGTTTAAAAAATCAGTTTACCTTGAAACCCCTTATCATTAATGACTTGCATGGTAAAAGCATGTGTGGTAAAAGCATATGTGTGGTAATGGACGGGTGGTAAATGCATGCGTGGTAATGGACTTGTGTGGTTCCACCATACATCCCTTTTAATTGAAAACTAGTCACTCCCTTCCCCTTTATCTCAAACTTGCAGTTTCCTCCTTACTCCTCTTGTGATGGTTTTCGGTCTTTCTCCTTCTTTCCCCTTTGTTTGTATTTCCCTCTCTTGAGGAAAACTCAGTGTCAGTCCTCAAATATGAGAGCTGGTGGGCCCCCACCTGCAACCACTGGCTCAAATTAAGCACTGCTTAATCTTAGCCCCCCACCATCGTACTCAATTAACCTCAGCATGGCAGGACAAAATGTATAGCATTTGTACCATATTCTGAATTGCAGTTTTACACAATGTTTCAGTACTCTCAGTGTAACAGATTTTGTTTTATGTACCGGTCTCTTCCAATGCACGTGCATTATTTATTTGACCATCATTGAGTAATGAATTAATAAATGCAAATTATATTTGGACCATATGATGTATACAACTGAATATTTTATGAATACTCTCTCTCTTGAAAATGCAATTGAATGAAAGTAATAAAAATGTGCTTACTTGAAAATGGTTTTTATTGGATATAAATGACTGTTTTTAGTAATTCACAATTATGTATGCAAAATCTAGTGCACAATGATGTCCTATAAAAATGAGAACAATTTGTCTGAAAACCAATATTATTTTTTCAGCTTCTTATTACTTGTGTCGTAACAGATCTAGAGATATGCAGTGTTCATGAAATACAACAGGGACATTAAATGATTTTTACAAAATATGTGAAAAAAATAATCAAATATGAAAGTGTGTTATTTGCTGATAAAGAAAACACTTTAAAACAACTATCAGAAAACTTCAGTATAAAGAAAAAATCATTGTCAGTGTCCATGAGCTCCTTGTGAACTCTACTGTACCTCAATTAATTGTATTGCATGGGGTTGTCTGGCATGGCATCTGTTATGGTATTGGTCATGCGTCCGTTGCTTCCAGAAGCAACAAGGATGAAGACTAAGCTATGGAGAAGGTGGAAGGAACACCAAAGGAAACAAGGTTGCAAGTTTCAGATTCATAGAAGGCAGCGCCCACCCTGACTAAAAGCATTATGGATGTCGGACAACCCCCTGCAATATCAATAATTGAGTTTCAGCAGAGTTCACATGTACAACCCACACCAGCTGTGGGAGCATCTCATGGGCCCTCCCGCCGTTGCTTTCTTACCCATCAATTATGGACACCAAGACCTTCTGTGATGTAGAACGGCTGCAGTTTATTCACATCATAAGCTTGTACATAAGTTATCACAATAGCATCTGTCATTAATATGCTCCGCTCTTGCTTATCTTGCATTTAATTGTAATGCATTCTGTTCATAACTGGTTATACAATGTACATCTCATCTTTATAGCATATTAACAACCATAACTTGCACAATCCTGCGATGCATCATCAAAGAAGTCATAACGTCTTTTTAATGATTGTCATAAATCACCTTTTATCAATTGCCGTAACAGCTCTCCACCTGTCAGTTACTTGATATAGCGGGTCGCAGCTTTGAGGCTTCTGTTGCTACTGAATATCTGGCATTTGCGGCCCTGTGTCCATGCCTGGGCTGCAAGTGCATGTCCACCCAGTACTGATCAATTCTTACCCCTTTGTTTGTCCTCAGTGTCCCTGCCATGAGGCATTTCAAGGACCTTGTTCGGGCAATCGTCCTTATACATCCTTGTGTGAAGATATATATTGTTAAAACCGCATGACTCCCTGCCCCCTCGTCACCCTGCTGGTGCGACATCAACATTATCCAGTGTGGGTGGGTGAGATCAGATTCTCTGGGCAATAATGGGCAAGGCTGGGGACCACTTCTCTTGGTTTCCTTTTGGCAGAGCTCGTGGCCACTCCCCTCATCCGATTGGGCTACTTGTTTTGGTCACTCTCTGACCTTCTGCTTTGGTGTGCTTTTAGCCACCCTGAGGCTGCCATGCCCTTTGTTTTGCCGCCCACGGGGGGAGTTAGCCACCACCCCTCCAGGGTCGGCTGCACCTCCTGGTCCAGCGGTACAGGGAGTTCATGGACATACCTAGCTTGTTTCTCAAGTAATACATGAGTCCCGAGGAAGATCTCATTACGCTTGTGGTCCCTCATCCAAGAATGAAATGCGTAGGCATCACAGTGGAGTATTTTTTATGGACTTTCTAAAAGCAAAGTGGTTAATCTATGGACACCATTAAAAGTACCCTCTTATGGGACAACATTGATTGACTCTAATGTAGTGTTACATACATTGTGGTTCGTTACATCTAAAAAGAGCCTGATGTATGTATGAACTCTAGAAGTGGGGTCATAAAGTCGGGTACTAAGCGAATGATTTTGTGCGAATAAAATGTAATTTGGCCAGTCATTTGTCACGAGTGGAATGGTCAGTGAAAAATGATGGAGTGGATTGCAGCCAACATGATAGCCAGTGGCAGATATTAACTGACTCATTCCATCCATCATCTTGTTGTTGCAGTTGACACCTTTGTGTGGCCCACACTCAGTGCACCTCCTGATGACCTCTTTGCATCTGCATCTGCACCTCCATCTATAAAAAGGCTCAGGTGTAGAGGCAAAGGATTTCCTGATTTGCATGGGACCATGCCACAATGCAAATGAAGGAACACCCCCTTGACATGCTACATTGACACCTGCGTGATGTGTATTGCGTTACATCACAGAAAGGGTGCCAGTGGTGCCTTCCACAATGCCACAGTCCCCTGTGGTGCAAAAAAGAGTGCTCAACATGGGGAATATTATCAAGCCCTTTATCGCCGCGTTAGCGGCACTTTTCTGCAGCTAATGCAGCGATATTTTTATCACACTATTAACAAGCTGCAGCTAACGGGCCTTAGCGTGAGTTTATTAGCGATAGCGGCCGTTCTTTTACCTCTAAGCATGTCAGCGATATATATCGCTAATGACATGCACAGTAGGCGTTCCTGACTAAAACTCCATTGAAACAGTCGCAAACACAACTTCCCCCTATTATCAATGCCCGCGAAGCGATAGGAAAATTCGCGCTAACCGCGCTTATCGCAGGGAACTTAACGCCTGAAAAAAACTTGCCTTAACCATCTTGTCAATGGGGGGTGGATTGTTGGGTTAAGTATACACTTGCCTATTAGCAAGCTTTTCATTAGCGCTGTTGATTTAGCGCTGGAATACTCACGCTATTGCTGGTTTTACACGCTATCGCTGGATTTCCTATCGCCTTTGCGATACGCGTTGATAATACCGCGCTATCACGGCGAGGAAATCCAGCGATAGCCGGCGATAAAAAAAACTGCGCTAAGCGCGCTTTGCGATAAATATCGCAGATCCTTGATAATATGCCCCCATCTCTTTTGAAGCACTTCCTGCCATGCAGGAATCATCCTAGAGCAGCGCACAGACATTGAACATTTCATAAACCTTTGTCCAAGTTCATGTTCCTGGAAATCGTATTTCAAGTTTTTTTTCACTGGGGGCTTTCAAGATGTATATATATACCTTACATTTATTTCAGACTACTACTAGTTCAGTTGTGCAAACCCCATTTCCATGATCCAATCAGCCTATGGTTACATCACCATAATATGATGAGAGGGAGGGACAGGCCCACTGCCAATCAGGCGTCAGCACATCGAGGCAGAGAACTTAAATAAAGACTTTGCTCTGTGCCCCCTTCTAAAAATAACACTGTTGATGCACCACTAATGCTCTCTTCTCGGGCAAGCAACAAAGAATCCTCAAGCACAGCTTTCTTTCTGGTATTTACCTTGCCACCATCAACAACTTTGAATGTTGTGATAGTCCCTCAATTATTTTTTTTAACTTGTGCTTTCCCATGACAGGTCTACGATTGCATGACGGATAACATGACAGAACTGTTTAAAAACCAGGGGGGGGGGGGCAGCATATCACATCTGAGGAATTAGAACATGGCCCGCTTCTACTGCAACTGGCACCCCTTAACTTCAGCAACAAAACTCCAATCTCTCTGCCAAATCGACAACCTTCAAGAATGGAACTTTCCCTTACATTGATATAGCATTTCCAGAGCCTTGTTCTAGAACATTCGCCCTACTAAGAGGCAGCAGTACATTTTTTGTACTATTTATGGCAGCTGTAAAGTTATTGAACGCAAACCAGATTGTTAAGGTAACTGTGAACTGAGGCTGCTGTCCTAATGTGAGCTGTGGGTGAGGTCTCACAAAGCCAAAACTCACTGTTAGGAAAGTAGTTTGCTGGCTTATCTTAGTAGCTTGTCACAAGCATTAAGGCTTCCTCAAAGGATACACGTAAAACATAACCAACATATTATTCCTGGTAAGAAATTATTCAAAAATGTCAAACTAATTTAATTCAAAAAGATGCAAATATCACATTTAAAATAACTTCAAATGTAAGAAAAACGAACGTACGGGTCAGGCGATATTAAAAACCAAAAACGGTCACATATTAAACAATGGAAATAAAATCATTGTAAGTCACAGGGGTGCAGCACATTCAAAATTTGGGAGCCTCTGAGGCGGATCAGCAATGTAATGTGTTCTGATGCAAGCTGCTTTCTCGAACCCGTACCAAGTTATAATTTTTGGCCGACTGGTGGAGGAGCGCGGTCAGGGATGGGTTAGTTGTCATCCTAGTCAAATGTTTTATCCTTAGATATAGAATGTAATTGGGTGTCCAACATTTTCAGTAATACTAAGGTAATATCTATAGCCCAAAGTGAATCAACAGGGGAGAATAATTGGGGGATATTCACAAGAACGAGTGATAATCATCGCAAAATCCGCTTAACGCAACTTTGCACATCGCAGTCTATCGCGGGAAAATAACGCTGTGTTAACGTTGTATTCCCAACACGGCGGTACCATGCGATAGTCTCACGTCAACGCGCAAAATGTCCGCGAAAACATTACCGGGACGGCGAAGAAAACCCAAACGCGAAAAAAGTTGCGATGGGCCCAACCGCGATAAGACAATGAGCGAAAAGCAGCGCCAGGCCTGCAATTCACACACGTCAGGCGGGAAAAACCACTACAAAAGCACCAAAAAATAACACAAAACAAAAAACGAACTACAGCGACACAGAATGGAGGCAGCCGGAGCAGTGACAGAGGACGGCCAGAACCCCACAAGCCCCCCGGAGGAGCAGGCTGGTATCTCGGGGACAGGGAAGGGCAAGGAAAAGAAGAAGAGGAAGACGCGGTTCAGTCCGCAGGAAAACAGGATCCTGATCACGGAGCTGGTAGAACACCATCAACATCTGTTCGTCACCTCCACTGTGTCATTGGCAACAAGAAATGGAATATGGCAGTCCATCGTGGACAAGGTGAATGCAGTCGGAGTGCGGATGAGGACAATTGGAGAGGTCAAGAGGCGCTGGAATGACGTGAAGCGCAAGACCAAGCAGAAACTCGCCAACTACCAGAAGGCAGCAATGCAGACTGGAGGTGGTAGTCCAGCGCCACGGGAGGAGCTGGATGAGATGGAGGAAATGGTGTCCACAGTCATCAGTGGGGAGACGGTGGCATGAGTAGGTGGACCGGACACTGCTCAAAATGACCCGACACTACAGCAACAGGGTGAGTAACGACCAGGGACTGGGGGGACGGGGGAGATGGGCACAATGGCACACATGCACAATGGAGTACAGCACACTGCACACCCACAATGACTCTGGATCATGTCCCTGAACCCCTTGGCGCATTGCAGCACACATAGCAACTGCACGTAGGCCCCCGTCGACTATGTGCCCAGACGAGTCCCTCCCACACATCACTCATCACACTACCAACCCATGCACATGTGCTGAACCCAGCAAAGATGCGGGTCCGTGAGCCACACTGACAATGCAAGTGACACCGCATGACGATTAGCATGGCTGCAGTCCGATCACCATGACATGGTGCACGCCACCACACTGTGGTGGCGGAGTGTGGACCACATCCGTAAAGGAGCATGCCATACTCTGCCACATCCACCTGCACAGACAACCCCTGACGTCAACTACACATCTGCGGACAAACCATGCCCCAGAGTCCCAACTGCCACCAAGACCCAAATCCACCCCAGTCTGCAACATCTCAGCACTGTATGGGCACAGATGTCAAAGGCACACCGCCTGAAAGGGACAAGGGGCAGCAAAATCCGAGCTGCAGGGGCGACCCCCCCAAAATGCAGCACACACACATGACATTCAGAGCACATCAGCATTGACAACAATGTGGTACAGACTGCAACACGTTAACAACAGGACAGAGGACACCACAGGTGCTGCCTGTGTGTAGAAACTTGCCAATCACATTTGGCATAGCAGGGAAATGTGAGATGTCAATGTACAGGCACAAACACATATCCTTGATGTTGTCGAAATGTCCACTGTCCCGCATTTAATAGGCAGCATCTCCTGGACAGCCACAATGTACATTGCCATGCAGTCTGTATGTGAACTTGTACAATGCATCAACACACATGTGAACACGATGTAATACTGCATCTCCCCTTCACATTGCAGAGGGAGCATCAACACCTCCTGCAGTTCAGCCCCACCAACTCTTCACCGATGACGGGGAGGACACCTCCGACATCGACACCGAAGCCCTCCAAGACCTCTTCGACTGCCTCGGCACCCCATCTCCAGGAGCAGGGCAGCCCAGCTGCATCGAGGAGATCCCACCCCCTGCACAGAGCACACAGCAGGACGCACCTACCACCCCGGCCGTCTCCCAGGACCCCCACGAACAACACATGGCCTTCCAATGCCGTGTGTTGGAGGCCCAGGAGAAGATGGCCGATCAGGTGCGGGTGGGGTTCGACCTCATGGCAGCCAAACTTGATGCCATACATGGGTGTCTGATTCCCATCAGGGACCACATACAGTCCCTGACGGACACCCACAGTCCGCTCCATGCCCTCCAACGATCCATGGCTGACATTGCTGGAGTCATGATACTGAGACAAGAACAACTGTCCAGTCAGAGTGGCTCCAGCGATGTCAGCCGGGAGTTGGGACAGATGCGGGGGAACATGGAGAACATGGAGCGGATGACGGCGGAAAGAATGGCTGCCACGGCTGCACACCAGGGAGTTGTGGCTGGGACCTTCCATGCCCAGCAGCACATCGCCATGGCATTGCTGCCTCAAGGCCTTGCGCAAATTAATGCTGCTGCTGCTGCTTCTACCTCCACATCTCCGCCCCCTGATGTGTCAGTGGCACACTGTGCTTCCGACATACCACCACTACCCACGTGTGAGGCACATGTGACATCAGAGGACGAAGATGCGGGTGAAGCAACCTTACTGGTACGGAGGAGGCAGTAGCATTCATCTCCGCCATATGGCCTTTTCCTGCTTGGTCCTGCCCTTTGCATCATCAACTTCCACTGTCTCCCGATGCACTCTGTGACACTCACCTTGGACCTCGACATGGACTGCCATATTCTGTTTGGTTGCCAATGACACAGCGATCAGACTGCGGATTGCACTCTTCCTCTTACGTGGTACCTGTCATTCCCTGAAGGACTCTGTTTGGCCCTCCACGGGCCGAATATGTGAAGTGGGGTTTGCAAGGCCCTGTACTGCTCCAGCTGCACCACTCCATTGGATGTGAATAAAGCATTCTGTTTCGCACAGATGTGTCATGTCTTTGATCATTCAAGTATGAAAGTATGGATGAATGTAGGGTCAGTGATTCCCCCTTACGTCCATGTTGCTCATGTCATGGGACTTGCGTCACAGGGTGCAACATTGTCGATAGCGGGCCGTGTGGCTCAGACACAGCAACAGAGGCACACACATCAGTTGGTTTCCTGTGCAGCCCATATATGAACCACACCCAGACGCAAGGGATATTTGTTCACACCCGTACGCTGGCCTGGCGTACGTCGAGCCAGCCCACTCGGCTTACGTATAAAGGGGGGACGATGACGCAACGTGTCCCAGTTCTTCCCCAATGCCTGAGGTGACATGGCTGCGTCCTCCTGCCATATGACGAGGCTCACTCAGATAGGGTCCATGACTTGCGTTGCACGGAGTCGGTGGCACCGGTTACACTGCGGCCGGCACGGGCCGACCGCCACGGGACGGTAACTTTCTGTGCACTGAGGTAGGGGCACTGTTAGACCTGGCATCCTTGGCGTGGGTCTCCCTTCCATTTTTTGATGATGCCTCCAATGTTATTGATCTGTTTTTGCTGGTTTAGATGCTTTGGGCACTGTGCCACTGCTATTCAGTGCCACAGTGCAAGTGCTCCCTATGATAAATTAATGTATGTATTAGTGACTCCATGATTGGATGATTGGTTTACTTGTCAGTCCCTAGTACAGTGCACTGAGTGTGCCCAGGGCGTATAAATCCAATGCCGCTGGTGGGCTTGCAGCACTGGTTGTGCCACCCACAGAAGCAGCTTGTAAAGTGTGTCTCAGGCCTGCCATTGCAGAGCCTGTGTGCAGCCTAGGGCTGCCATGTCGACTTGATGGGTGCACCCACTTACCAGGCCCTAAACCTTCCCTTTACTGCATGTTGGTCACCCCTAAAGTAGGCCCTAGGGCAGGGTGCATTGTAAGTATAAGGTAGGACATGCCCTGGTGTGTGTGGCATGTCCTAATAGTGAATTACAGCCATTTTCGTTTTTCACTATTGCAAGGCTACCTGCTCCCCATAGGCCAGAATGGGCAGTTTGATTATTACACCTTATAATCCTAACTGACCCAGAGAACATGGTAGAAAAACGAATTTAGTATGCCTGAACTCAGGATGATAAAAATACATCTTTTAGTGGAGTTGGTTTTAACATTCTGTGTTTGAAAATACCACTTTTAGAAAGTAGGTATTTTCTTGCCTAACTATCCAAGCCTGCCTCTGCTAGGTTGTGTATTCCTTGTCTGGAGTTTGAGTGACAGGGGCTGGGGGTGGCTACAGGAGACAGGGTGAGTCAGCACAGGGCTGAATAGAGAGATCTGCATCCAGAGTGGAGGGAGGAGTTGCACCTGGGTCTGAATAGGGCTGTGCCTGCCTTCCACAATGCTGGCTCCACCTCCTGCCGGGCGGCTGAGCACTCTGCCCCACATTCTGAAAGGACAGAAGGAGTCCTGTAAACAAAGTGCTCCAGGACTGACCAGAACTGGTTTTGGACTAGGCAAAGGCCTCTCTGCCTTCAGAGAACAAAGAGAAAAAGTGTATAAAAAGGGGACCCAGACTCCTAGGAAATTAGATCACTTTTGGGAAACAAGAAGAAACCTTTGCTGAGGAGCGGAACCAAGAAGAAACTGAGGAGTGACTTTCCCTAAGCTGAAGTGCTGCTTGGGGGATTGGCCTGCAGTGGTTGCCTAACTGCCAAAGAAAGGAGAGAGGAACTTTGTGTGTACTTTCATCAACTTGTGAAGGATCTCCAAGGGCTTGATTTTAGAGCTTGCCTCCTGCTGAAGTCTCAGGGACAACAGACTTCACCCACCAGCTCCCCCTGTGTTCCCTTGCTGGGAAATTGGACCTTCTGACACACTTGCGTGTCTCTGGGAGCTGGAAGCGCGACTCAACCCGAAGAAGCGTGTCGCCGCAGCCGCTGAGTATCGCATCGCCGGAGAAGAGTGTCGACGTCGCAGCAGACGCCGGCGCATCCCCGAAGAAGCGCGCCGCATCCTTCGAAGCGCCTCGCAGCACCGGAGAAAAGTGTCGCCGTCGCATCAGACGCCATCGCATCCCCGGGGCAGAGCATCGACCTCGCATCAGACACCGACGCATCGCAACACGAGGCGCGCCCCGCATCCCAGGAGAAGATCGTCGACCTCGCATCAGACGCCGTCGCATTGCCAGGGAAGCATGTCGCAGGGCCTGTCGCGGCTCCAAAGACTCATCGAAATCGTCGCACGGCCGTCGGGTGTGCACGCATCACCTCTTCGTTGTCGCAACCTCAAGAAGATGCCACTTTGTTTCTTTTGCACCAGATCTTCAACGCATCACCGTCCTTGCGTGTAAGGGACTACCGCATCACCTTCCCTGCAACACTTTTCGTTGCCCTGCATTACGCATCTCAGGTACATTGAACTCAAAGTGTTGCATTGCTATTTTAAGAGACTCAAGCTAATTCTACCACCTTTAAAGTACAGTATTGTGGATTATTTATGTCATTTATGGTCTTGTGGTAAATCTATATAAAAGATACTTATTTTTATAATACAACCTGTGTGGTGTCCATTTGTAGTGTTGTCACTAGATTACTGTATGTGTTCACAAATGCTTTACACACTGCCTCTGAACTAAGCCTGTCTGCTCGTTCCAAGCTACCAAGAGGGTGAGCAGGGGTTATTTCAGGAGTGTACCCCCTTACCCTGACTAGAAGCAAGAGTCCCTATTTGGACAAAGGGACCTACCTCTGCCAACTAGAGACCCCCAGTTCTAACAGGCACCTAAAGTGCTGAGCAGGTGTGCAGCCTGCGATGATGCCGTGTGCACTGATATGGTCTCTGCCATTGCAATATCAAGACCCAGAATCAAGTGTGCGACCTGGTGGACCGCGGTGCGTGGCTGCATGAAGTGGAGGCTGCCAGGGTCGCGGGCCCCGGGCTTGGAGTTTGTACCGGCACGTGGTGGGCCCTCTTGGGGACACACCGGTGGCGGAAGGTGAGCAGTGAGGCCTGTGTGCGCAGTGTTGGCACTGTCTCTCCCTGTCCCTCTCTTCCTTTCACTGTCTCTCTCTCTCCCTCTCTTTCTCTCTCTTTCTCTCTCTCACTCTCCCTCTCTTTCTTTCACTGTCTCTCTCTCCCTCTGTTGCTCTCTCTCTCCTTCTCCCTCGTTCCCCTTTCTCTCTCTTTCTCTCTCTCCCTCTCTTTCACTCTCTCTCTCTCTGTCTACATTTCTTTCTCTTTCTCTTTCTCTCTCTCTCTGTCCCTTTTTGGGCACATGACGCACCTTCTTATCTTCAATTTTGTCTTGCAGGTTTTGACTTGCAGATTGTCCAGAGGAGACCCGCCATGACTCTGCCACTTACTGGTGTTGAGTTAAATTTGGATTAAATGATTCTTTTTGGAATTCTCAGGTGTATGGATGTTTTTCCTTTTTCTGGCCACACATGAATGTTGATTGTTGTACTTGTGCGACATCAGGCGAATTGTTGTGTTCATGTATTTGTAAGGTAGATGTGAGATCTCTTTGTCCGGGGGGGGTGCCCGGGGTAGGGCCCCGGGGGTGGGGGGGTCAGGGGGGTGCCTGGGGGTGGTGGTGGTGGGTGTTGTGGCCCTCTTGGGCTCCGAGCTGCATGATCAGTAGCTCCTTGGCATCTGTTGTTCTTCTGGTGTGGCTGTGGGCTGGGCTCCCTTTTATGGTGCAGGTTGTCGTCCGCTTTAGCACCAGGTAGGAGCAGGTGTTGAATCCCTGCTGCTAACGTGCCTTATCGCATGTTTTTGAATCTTATATCCGATCTGGCTGGTCGTTGAGAATGTTGCGGAGTGGTGATTTCGCGGGTTTTTGCACGGGAACGCCTACTCTGCATCTCATTAGCGTAAGTTGCCGGTGTCATCCGTGGCAATGTTTTTTGCGGCTATTATCGCAGGTAAACTGGTGATATCGGCTGTTAGCACCAGCTTGTGGATGGTGCGATGGATTTATCACCACTTTGGCTGCGATGAAGTGCTGCTAACTCGGCAATAAGTCCTTGAGAATATGCCCCTAATTATTTTTCATTGTCCTGCACCGCCGTCAAGCTCTTCCTCCATCTGTGGAGAAGTCTAAAGAAATGTCCAGTTGGCACTAGTCTGTTGTTCCTCTTTCAAGCAAACACAGAAGCCCTTTTCTCCAGGACCTCCTGCGCTATCCAGATTTGTGTGAGAACGTCCAAACTTCAGACATGCTTTTACCCTTTTCGATCGTCAAGCGACTATTTTCCTTAGCATTAGAAGCAGCTGCCCAGGTCTAAAAATTCAAGATAAAGCTGGAGTCAAAATTGTCTCTGCACAGCCCTCTAGCCCTTCATCAGGCAAATGCAAACAGTGACAGCAAGTAGTGGACAGTGTTTCTGTTCCAGTCAGTTCCCTTCCTGAGAATGTCCTTGCAGCACGTTTTCACAGCGGCATAGCTAAGTTTATGGGCCCTAGTGCAAGCAAATTAATTGAGTCCCCTCATTAGAGTGACATCACTATCTGCCAGCTGTCCCGACACTCCTCAAACTCCTTCAACAGAGCCTGCATCTACAATATCAAAACTCTCTGCCATTCTCATACACACTGCATTGCATTTCCACTCCATGCACTGCATTGCTGTATGTCACAGCCATAACCCTAAAAGCATTACAAAAGCAAATAGGTTTAGCCCTTGTAAAGTGTGTGGACCCAAATGCATACCATGCCGGTACCCCCATGCTCACACTGCTGTCCTCACATAGTCACATCCGTCACACTGCACTCACAGATGCATATGCCTCACTTTGCATTCACACAGGCACAACTTTCAACCTGTAAACCACTTATCCTGCACTCACTAAAGACAATGTTAAGTCTGGATTCCTCAGGCACACCCCTCACAATGCACTTGCAAAACATGGTGTGTGCCCCACACAAGCGCACTGCTCACATACAGGTACACCACTAACTAGGAAGAAGCAGAGTTGGGACAGATGCTGGCACAGGAGGCAAAGTTTGAGTATCTGGTGCATCGGTCAACTAATACAATTCAAAACTGTTGAGGTAAGCTACACTGAAGCCTAAATGTTCACTGAAGTTATAAAATCTCCCATCAGCTGCACTTGGAACAGCACTGCCACTATGTGAGTCCAATCTTTCTTGTCTTTTGCAGAGTAGAGTTGTGGAATCAAAAAAGTCTCACTTGCCTTCTAAAAAGCAAGGTGATGGTTTTCTTTGTAGCACAAGCATATGCTAAAATGAATAAAGAAAGAAGTAAGGAAAAAATATACCAACTAAGGGGCAGATTACGATCTCGCTAGGAAAGCCCTCCGTACGATTTGGATCCGGAGGGCTTTCCTAGCGAATTGCGCTCCGCGAGTCCGAGCGACCAATTACGATGCACCCGTATGGTGACGGACTCGGTTCGCTCGGACTCCCATTGAACTCTATGTGAGCCTGTATACCGACTCGTACACAGGCTCCCATAGCAAAAAAGGGGTGAGTGGGGAAAAGCGTACACCCTGTGGCGGGCACCCCATCGTGCCCACCACACTGTGCATGCATGGAAAGGGGGGACCCATGGGTACCCCCACGGGACCGATTCTGAGGGCCCCGGGTGAAGGGGGCCCTGCTACGGCCCCCCGAAGTCCGATTCCGACAGCTGTTACGTCTCGCTGAGACCGAGGCGATATAGCTGACCGAATCGTGCATTGTACTCATTTGGTCGGAATCCGGCTCCATTGCGTGGCACGATTCGTCTGCGAACGAGCCGGTTGGACAGTATTGGGTTCTGGAAACGATTCGGTCGACGTGGACAAGATCTTCACATCATACTTGGACGTTCGGAGCAGGTGACGACTCGGTCGGAAACATAGGCGCCCAATCGGATTCACATGTTCCGGTACCTGTCAGAAGGTCTTCCTAATGAGATCGTAATCTAGCCCTAAATGTGAAGGGCATGCGCTTCAATAAAAAGAAATAATAAAGCTTTGCACTGGTATGCTATCTTGGAACAGTAAAAAATGATAGAGCATGCAGAATACCATTTCACAATGGTGCATGGTTTTGAAGCTTGCAGGAGTGATGCCTGATGCTCTGCATAAGAAAGTTGGGGTTTGGTAGCAATGGCAGCGTAGCTGCTGGTACACCCATTACGCAATTTGAACTAGTGTGCATTTGCAGGTGAACTAAAGGGGAATGATCTAAAAAATACTTCTCGGGAGGTCAGACTGCTCTGGTTGCAGAGTACCACAAAATAAGCAGGTAAAATACTGTTACTCAGACTACCTGACACCCTAAAGCCCAGCAGTTGTCAACTAGGCAAAGTCAAACATTGGCAAGAAAACCAATGGCTGAAGAAGGCTAACCCACTGCCCAATTGTATGTCTGCTGTTCTGAGGAATTGAACCAATGATGAATAACTGAAGTGGGTTTACCCAAAGCCCATTTTCTCTGAGCCACAATATGCATTATTTTTGAGAAAAGATGAGGCTGGTGGACAGCTAAAACAGTCTTTGGCCATATATAAAAAACACCGAAATAGACTGCGTACAGGGAGTAGGAACGCAGCAGGTCCTTGGCTCACACACATAAGACATATAGCACTGATCAAGAGCATCCCAATCTTCCCTGATAGACATGGAACAAGTGTGGTATTGCAGGACCTGCACAGGTTTCTTTCAGAGACATGGAACAAGTGTGGTGCTGTAAAGTCAGCTAGTGCAAGCTTCCTTCAAATAAATGGAACACATATTGTTAGACCTTTCAGACTTAGGGTGGCCTTACCACAAACCTTTTGCCTTTACACCTCTTAATTTTGCTGATTTCATTTTTGTTGACTTTAGGACTCAGTTCACTTTACCACTGCTTCCCAGTTCTAATGGGCTTGGGCTCTCTCCCAGATACATGGTGGAATTAGTGGCTTATACTCATTTAGCACATTTAATTCACTTGTAAGTCCTTAGTAAAGTTGTCCCCATGTACCCAGGGCCTGCAAATTAAATGCTACAAGTGGGTCTGCAGCACTGATTGTGCCACCCACTTAGGTAACCCTGCAAAACATGTCCCAGGCCTGCCATTGCAGCCTGTGTGTGTAGTTTTAAACTACCATTTGTAACTGGCAAAATAAAACTTTTGCCAGGCCCAAACTTTCCTTTTTAATAGATACAAGTCACCCCTAGGGTAGGCCCTAAACAGTCCTTAGGGTAGGATGCAGTGTATCTAAAAAGTTGGATATGTACTTTTAAATTTTGCATGTCCTGGTAGTGAAAAAGTCTTAAATTAATTTTTCAATACTGCAAGGCCTACCTCTCATAGCTTAACACTGGATTCACTTATTAAATTTACTAGGTGATAACTTTCACTTGGGAGCAGATAGACAGGTTGAGTTTGGTGATAAAGATTTATTTTATTTAAAAGCCCTCTTTAATGGTTAAGTTGGATTTTAAGTCACAGTTCTGAAAATGGCACTTTTAGAAAGTTGGCATTTTCTTGTCCTAACCATTTGGTTAGACTGCCAATTGATCACATGACTAGGTGTAGCTGTCAGTTGATCTTTGTGCATTTCCCCCAGATAGTGAGACAAAGAGAGGCTAGGTGTTGGCAGGATGGACCACTCTGACTTAATGAGGGGGGGGAGCTGTCAGCTTACACATCACTAAGGCTCTGCCTGAACACACTCACAAAGGGTTTTTCACCAACCTTTGGTGTCCCCAGACAACCTGGGACAGGGCACGGAGAAAGGTGATGCCTAACATGTCAGGGGGTGGAAATCTTCAGAACCTTTTCTTACTTCAAAGTGGGCACCAGGTATACATAACGGACCCTCAGACCAAACTCTTCAGTACATGTCTGGACCTGTGGAAGACTTGGAAGAAGGACTGCAGTGCTGCTTTGCTGCAAGAAGGTCTGCCACTCTATTGCCCTGCTGTGCTGCCCTGCTGCCCTCTTGTCTAAGTGAGAAGGCCTGGACCTGCATCTTAAACCTGCCACCACCGGATTGACTCCAAGGGCTAGTTGGCTGTCATCCTGATCAGAGCCTCAGGAACAGAACAGGCTCCAACAACCTCAAACCAAAGACATTGACTCTGCCAACTGTAAGTGCTGCCATCTCAAGTGATGCCACCCAAGTCCTGGACCCTAGGAAGTGGGCCTGAATGTGTTCTTCCAGCCTGTCTGTGGTCCCAGCAGAACTAAAGCAGTGCCATGCATCGTCTTCCAAACTCCACAATGGAACAGCTATGCGGCACTTCCCCGACGCAGGGCTTCATATCACAGCTCCGCAGCCCCTCAGAACTGTTGCTGCACGACACATCCTTGGCACAGGCCTTTGCATCGGAAGGCCCTCATAGATGGCATCCTCAACGGTGACGCAGGACTTTGGATCGCAAGCCCCGCAACTTCTTTGGAACTAGCCAGTGCATGGGGTGTCTTCAAAACAGGACTTCGCGTACCAAGACCCTCGTCAGTGGCATCCTCGATAACGACACAGGATCTTGCATGCAGCCTCGCAGCTTTGCGGAACTGCCACTGCGTGACACATCTCCACCCCAGGACCTCACATTTCCTCTGCTGCACTGCACATCCTCCACGCGGAACTCCTCATTGCTCTGGAACTAGGATTTAAGGTATTTTGTGAAGTGACCCTAACTGGGTCCCTCTAGATGGCCTGCGCTCCATCACGGTTGCCCTGAAATTGTGACTTTGACCGGTCTAGCATGACAAGATCCCCACATTTTGGGCTTTATGCTTTTTGGCGCTATATACACTTACATCTTTAAAATTGCATATTTTCGGTTCAATTGATTGGACTTTGTCATTTTGGTCTTAAATTATTTATGAAATTTTACTGTATTTTTCTAAACTGGTGTGGCATTTTTCTTGTGTTGTGTGTCACTTATTACTGTATGAATTGCTGCAAAAATATCTAACACATTGTCTCAACTTTAGGTTAAGCCTGACTGCTCTGTGCCAAGCTACCAGAGGGTTGAGCATAGGTTAATTTGGGGTTTGCTTGTGACTTCACCCTGACAAGGATTATGGTTGCTTCTTGAGCAGGGTTTCACTCCCCCCTCAACTAACAACCCAATTTCTTGCATTGGTGTTCAGCTGTGAGGATTAGGACTTGTTTTTGTGCAGTGCCATACTGTGATTTTGTGTACACTGAAAATCCCAGATAAGTAATCTGAGATCAATTCAAGTTTTTTTTAAAAATTCTCCATAGCTTTCTGATTGGTTGTTTTCCTTTTCCTAAATTTAAGTTCCCTACCTCTTTGTCTTGTACCATGGAGATGCTCAATATGGACGGCCTCAGCAAGGCTGAGCTGCAGAAACTCTCTAAGGAAAGGGGGCTGCGGGCAGGAAAGAAGGCCACAAAACTTGACCTTCAAATAGCCCTCTGTGCCTATAAGGAGGTTACAAGGATTCAATCCAATCCTGAGGAGCCTGAGAAGGATCTGAATGAGGGAGATCCTGATGAGGAAGGGCTTGATGTAGGAGTGCAGGAGCCACTAGCTGTGGGCCTTGAGCAGAAGCTCTCAGAGGAGGGAGGCCATCTGTCCACAGAAAGAGAGCCAAGTGTGCAGGCACAGAGCAGTGTGTCTTCAAAGAACCTGTCCCTAGAATAGTTGGAGGACAGGAGGGCAGAAAAGGAGCTCAAGATGCAATTGGCAGAAGAGAGGAAGGCTAAGGCCAAGACTGAGGTTCAGAGGGCCTTGGTAGAAAATTAAATGCTGCAGGAGCATGAGATAAGCTTGAAGGAACTAAAGCTCAAAGTTAAACAAGCCTTAGAGTTCAGCAGCTATTGTGACAGCATACCTGCAATGTCTGAGAGAGGCAAGAAAGTCTACTTCACTAAAGAACTTGTGCCCAATTTTGTGGTAGAAGATGACATAGACAAATGCTTTTCTGCTTATAAGATAGCTCTGAGGATACATAAGGTTCAGTGGAGTATGGGGAGGTAGTTTATGGAAGCACATGTCTAGAGAGGGGAGGGACACACTTGAGGTGGGTGACCAGACAATGTATTCCCCATTAAAGCCATACTTGTTGCTAAATTTGGACTCGCCCCAGAGAAGTGCTGTCAGAGGTTCAGGGATAGCCCCAAACTCCCAAACCAGTCTGGAGTAGATTTCTTGGATTATTCTAGCAAGGCACTGAATAGCTTGCTGAAGGGCAGCAAAGTTGACATTTATGTTGGGCTGTACAACTTATTTTTGAGGGAGCACATGCTCAGTACTTCTTTTACAGAGCTGCACCAGCACCTAGTGGATAGCAAGCTGACTGATCCTAGAAAGCTTGCTGAAGAGGCGCATCTCTGGGTCAGTACCGGAGTTCATAAAGGCCTCTGGGGGACTCCCAAAAGGGTGTTCAGGGTTCCCACCAGAAGGAGGGGGACAATAAAAGCAAGAAAGAGTTCTTTCAAGGCCCCCAAAATAATTCCCTGGGGAAAGGGTCCCATTCCCAATCTGGCCACCAAAAGAAAGGATTTGAAGATACTGGTACATTTGCCTCTAAGTGCTATAAATGCTACCAGTATGAGAACGTCAAGGGAGATCCCAAGTGTCCTAAGAGTGTGCAGTGCCCCCATGGTGGCAGTCCCAGGGGTTGGCCAATGTAGCGCTTGGAGAGGAGATAGTCCCAGTCAGTGAGGAGGGCACAGCTGAGGTTTCCTTAGTGTTCTTAGGTGACAGAGAGATGGCACCTTGATCCCACATGATTTCCAATAGTTCCAAGTATAGGCAGTGGGTCATCATCAATGGGCAGAGGGTCTGAGAGACACATAAGCCAGTATGACTACTGTCAGCTGTCATCTGGTGTCCTCAGAGCAGGTGATACCCAATACATTGTACCAGGTTGTGGTAGCAGACAACCTCGAGAGCACTTCCCAGTGGCTCTGGTTCCCTTTGAGTGGGGGTGGTCTCAGGTTCTCTTAAGGTAGCTGTGAGCCCAGCCATGCATGTGCATTGTTTGCTAGAGAATGACTTGGAGCACACTGCCTGGAAGGAAGTCGAGCTCAGGTCGCACTTGGAAATATTGGGGTTGCCTCAGTGTGTCTGCATGACCATTTAAATCATGGCTGCCCAGGAGGGAGTCAAGAAAACCTGGAGCCTGGAATAATAGCCTAGGCAGCTTGAAAGAAGGGGGAGGTGCAGGGGCATGGGAAACCAGCCCCTGAAGCTCCTGTGGTACCAGTGGATGAGGCACCAGGTGAGGCCACCCCGGAACCAACCGGGGAAGACATTGCCTCCCTAGGAGACATGCCTGAGCTTGCTGGATGGCAAGTTGAGGGTGGGCCCTCCAGTCAGTTGTTCTGCATGGTGCAGAGAAAGTGCCCAACCTTACAGTGCTGAGGGGGAAGGCCATAGCCTAGGCAGCTAGTAACACCTCTGGAGATCACCCTATTTACTTAAAGATCAACCTCCTTTATAGTGAGCCTAAGGCGCCTGAGCATTGGGAAGCACATGTGCTGATGGTTTCCCAATGTTACAGGACCTACCTACTGGGTCTGGCTCCTGAGATACCCTGGCAGGACAAGACCTTTGCCAGGCTTGTCACCAACTTCTATTGCCACAGATGAAGATATCCTCAGATGCTTACTGTAGGACTTGCCTCACCTGCCAGGCCAGTGCGAAGACAGGGAAGAAGCTTAAGGCTTCCCTGAATCCTATGCTTGTCATTGCCACCTCCTTTGAGATGGTGGATATTGACATTGTTGGGCCTCTGGACCCCAAAACTGCCCTGGGTCACAGGTCTATCCTGGTTTTGGCTTACCATGCCAGCAGGTACCCGGAGGCCATTCATCTGAGGACCGTTATTGCACCTGCAGTGGCTAGGGCCTTGATGGGGATTCTTACCCACTTGGTTTTCACCAAGGAAGTGGTATCTGACAGAGGCACCAACTTCATGTGCTTGTTTCTGAAGTCCATGTGGGAGGAATGTGGGGTAACCTACAAGTTCTCCACACCTTTGTCGTGTAGTTCCTATAAATCTATATAGGATCTGCACGTTTAGACAACATAAACTGTGGGATTGGTGTCCAGACTGATTCCAGACACCCCCACTGTGCATGTTCACCTGTATACCAACTAGCTCACAGTGCCACTGAAAACTCCTCTTACCAAGGAGAGAATAGTTCCTGGCAACTATCAAACATGACAAATCTGTCCCATCGGGGATCGTGGAAACTGTACAGTACTTCTTGCTCAGTCACTCATGCTCACTTTGTCTCTGAGAAATACACAGAATAAAAGGTGGGGACATTTTCAATAAGCATTTATTGAACCAGCGTCATTCTAGTGTAAAATAGGTGTGCTGAAACAACCATAAGACAGAAACAGATATAAAAGATATTGAGCACCAATAGAGTAAATGGATGGTAGATTTCTACCATAGTGCTAAAACAATGAAATATATGCTAGCATATAAATACATGACAATAATAATGCGTACTCCTAAGTGTACCTAGCATGTATGTAGGTGTAGAGCCAAGCATCCCCCTAGGATGAGGCCAACCCCATTACCTGGTACGAGAGAATGAAGGAAACCGTCTTGGTCTCGAGATGGTCACCCCGCGAGGGATGTCAGACCACTTCGTGCTGGAGTGTCTGCGTGCAGGAACCTCAGCATCTCACGTCAGTGTGTCAGCATGGAAGTCTTTCTCCTCTGTCTGCCCAGGCAAAGATATGGTGTATATATACCCAAAAGGTACCCTCAGTGGATTCTACCTTGCTGTGTCATGTCGGCCGAGGATGACGGAAGGGATGACCCTTATACATAGTTATTATGCAGAAGATGGTAATCCTGCTGTGATTCTGAGAATCCTCATGCATAATTAATGAGGCTAGTTTTCGGGGAAAACCACACGACATTTATGCAGTGCTTAACTAGGTAAAAGGTCAATACCAAAACCCATTATGTAGTGCAATGGTACGGTAAATGTAGGTGAAGGGTTAGGTGACTACTCAAGCCTATATTGTGGTACCCTATGAAACATAACACCCACTTCTCATCCGCCGGACGACATACTAAAAAAGGGATATCCTTCTAATCAAGCATAAAATATTGGTAAAAGAAGTTTACACTTTTTTAAAAAGTTCATAAAATTTCTCAAAAATAAACTCTAAAAGTCCCTTAAAATATGTTCATATATATAGCCTGAGCCACTGAGTACGTCTGAAAGCCATGGTGCTCAGCAAGAGTAAATAAGAGAGGTAATATTTTTTTGTTTAATATTACATTTTCGGTTGTTTTGGAAAAAAGGCCGAATTCTTCCCAGCACACAGAGAGCCAAATGTTTATGTGTCCTGTGTGGGAGACGCAACATCACTGCTGCTTGCCTTCGCAGACGACGGTCCCTGTAACACCTCACAGATCAGGTGAATTGAGCAAAGATGATCTTCCTCAGTTCCCACAGCCGATGCTGGGTAAGTCTTTGAAACATCCAAAGCCTGTGTACCTGTAGTGGAGCCGGTATCCAATCCAACAGGAGCTGAAGCATCCTATGGTGGCTCTAAGAATGCCAACATCAACATTGAATACGCTGGG
Source organism: Calotriton arnoldi (assembly GCA_963921515.1). Taxonomy (NCBI): domain Eukaryota; kingdom Metazoa; phylum Chordata; class Amphibia; order Caudata; family Salamandridae; genus Calotriton; species Calotriton arnoldi. The sequence goes on from CAWUFW010003590.1 coordinate 406,143, forward strand.
GACACTGCAGTACATGGGCCGTTAACGGGTCCAGAAATGCATCCACGTCTGGTGGCGCAACCGATGGAAGTGTTAGACAGAGGTCCAACACACATTCATATCTGCAGAACAAGCAGCAGAGAACAGGCAAAACACAGTCAAGCCAGACTGGTCGAAATGATAGGAACCAAGACTCGCTTAGCTCCCGAAGTCGAGGTGTGCCCAGATGGAGTACCATGCAGTCACAGCAACATCGCTCCAAGAGCATTTTTTCCATCTTCTTGGTGACTGGGACGTCCATTGCGTAGCAGAAAATTAAAAATCAGGATACCCACTATCAAGAGCAGGATCAGCGGAAGCCCTCCAAAAATGTTTCCAAATACAGAGTGTATAAAAGCTGGAATCACTCCGAAGACTGTCTGAAAGGTGCTTAACAGTCCAGAACCTATGGTCTTAAATAGGTGTACTATACTCTTCGTATCAGACATGTTAAAGATACGTTGTACCATTTCTCCGAAATGGAAAGGGCAATTTGTTCGTACCAGTGCCTTTATCTCAGCTGAGGACCATGCAACCTGGAGATCAAAAGTCTCTCGGGCTGAGGTTAAGGGCACATCCTTCTGTAAGAGGATGTCTTTCATTCGGCTCAGAGTTTCAAACCGTATAAAGGAAACATTTAACGAAGGCCATAATGGTGCCTCCCTGACTGTTTGGGTCGGTGGAAACAATACTTGCATACAACAAGTAACCCTGGAACTTACAGTGACAAGATATGTGATGCCTGGAAGCATCCAGCAACAACCTTGATCCTTCAGTATTAAGTAACTCCCATTTGAGATCAGCCTGAACACTGGATTAATCACTGCAGCTGGGGAACCCTTTAACTGACAGGATAAGTTAGCTCCTGAACAGTTACAGGCCCCGTGAAGCATAATATCCTGGCAAATGAGAGATCCACTCAAAGAATTCTCGCAGTCTGTACTGCTGAGAAACACTTCAGTGTCCCCGTTCCTGCATCTAAATCTATACAGTAATTCCCAAGATTCATGGATGAATTCCCTACCCATCGCTTCATACCTGTCTACCCGGTGGTGTTCTAGGCAATATTGAAACTGGAAAGCTGTTACTGGCAATGTTATATGGCCATGAATTAACCATTCTGTGGACGGTGCCTCTACCACAGTGAAAGGTAATTGGTCTAATTTTTCAATGCGCAGCATTGTATATTTCGCATCCCTTTGTGCCATTGTTATCTGCTTGTCAGACAATTTATATGCAGAGAGCAGAGACGTACTGTTGATATATCGCCAGGGCACATAACCAGAGCGCAATGATTGCATCGTCCAGCTTAATGATACAATAGAACGCAAGTGTGATTGTCCATGTTGTAAGATGGACAGATTCTGTTCCATTATATCTATAGCAGAAGATACAATGTTGCCCAATGAATAAATCCTAGATGTTAGTGTGGTCATGCCATTGTCAACCACAGCCAAAGCCTTTTCTAAGTTAATTCTGTCAATTTCACGTAATCTCTCCGCAGCCTCCTGTTGAGAGATTTTCCAAATTTCATTATAAACTGCTCAGAGGAAGCGTTTCTGACGTGGCTTTCGGGGACCTTACAAAAATCCCTTAAGTTCATGTCTTCTGAGAGTAAGGACAAGTGTTGCTTCACCTCAGACAGTGTTGAGGTTTTTAGCCAATCTAGGCATAACTTCCCAACACTGTATGATGTCACCACCCCTTTATACATAGCGTAGGTCAGGCCTATGGATACTAAACCCTTCGGTGGTACCCCTGAATCTTGACTGACATCTATTTGTGTTAATAGGTCTAACTAACCATCCCTTCCAAATGGGGTCTGTTGAATTGTATGAAACTCCGTGCATGATGTAATCGAGTGCACCCCCACCATGTTCTGTATAGTTTTGCCATCCCTCAAAGTGTGTAAGCGAGGGAATATGAGGTGTGTTCAAGTCCTTAATCTTGGCTAACCCAAGACAGGAAGTCTGTTGCACAGTGTCGTTCAGGACAATAATCTGTTGTGGTATGAGGCATGCTCTAAATAGTGCCTCGGTTCCTTGAACCTGCCATTCCTTTGTGCCCCAGACTGATTTTGTGTCTATAGTGTCTTTCCATAAGTCGAAACCCTGTTCAGACAGTTGGGCAATAAAGGATGCAGACTATATCTGTTTCGTGTTAGTAAGCATACTTTTCTTAGCAGATGTAGGTGTAAGCTTATAATAATATGAGCGCGGATCAGATGTACTAAACCCAGAAAAATAAGCAAACTTTTGGGCAAACGTTTTTGAACTACCTTTCGGTGGTGTTCACATTGGTGATATCCGAAAACATTACGTGGTGCACTTGTTTTATGCAAAAAGTGATGACCATAATGTTGGTAACAGTACATTGTGTCAAAATCAGATGAGCCATCTATCACTTCATTTTTCGTAAATGCTGCAGACAGTTCTAAATCAGACAACATATCATTAACAGTTTCAAAATCCCAAATGTCAGAGTATGTACTGGAGGTGATGATATCATTTAAAGAAATTTTAAATACATGTGGTATTATTAAAACTTCAGAGGGACCAAATACATCATATGAAACTCTGTCCCAAACTATTCCATCAGGAATTGGAACTGCTGTAATGTTTACATAGGACAAGTCTCTCTGTTCACGATAAGATGACGTATGAGGCTTCAGTACCAAGTTCACATGTGATACTGCGGAGCGTTCCGTGAGATAGTGTCCATCATGATCAAGGAAAAGACAGTGACTAAACCTATCCAGAATAGTAGGAACAGTATTCCCGTTATTATCCATAGTTGTAGCCATGGTGAGACTAGGTATGTCTTTTTCAAAAATATGTCAAATTCATGAAGTTGTTTTTTGCCGGAAACTGGAGCCGGCGGTGAGTATGGTTCACTTGGATCCAGAGAAAATGTGTCGAAATCGATGAAGTAGCCAAATGCAGTTTGATCTATCTTTGGTAGCTCAGCAGGTTTTGTTGAACTTGCAGATGTCTCCTGTAGAGGCATATTGATGTAGATGTCGGTGGTATGTCAAATTGATATATGTGTTTCATTTGTGTTTTGATGTTCAATTTCAATAGGAACAAGTTCCATTTCATTGTTGGAAACACCATTACTTCGAATTGTAGACTCTTCGAATGTTATAAGTCTTTCTGTCTGAACTTTCTGTATGGTAGCGAGAGGAGAGCGGCGGCTACCCAGGAGCCCACGTGGCCTACTATTCAGGATCGGCCACTTAGTGTGGTTTGATCAGATCAATGGAGATGAATCTCTTTTCTTTCTTACCGGAAAGGGGCGGAAGAAGTACTGTTCTTGTTCCTTTGACAGCCAGGACACGTACAGGTGTTCTGTAAGATGGCCCAAATTCTTTTTGTCCACAATTTTTTCTCTGACCAGATCCCCGACTTTTGGGATCCAGGCAGGTCTTGCCGTTACTGTTTTTAATTCCCCAGTGGCGGAGCGTTTTACTTGGATGTTGCTTTGTAGTGCTCGGAATTCATTGAGTTCCTGTAAAACAGCCAAACGTTTATTGATTTCAAATGGTTTTTCATCCGCCACTGTGCTGCCACAATCGAGGTCAGATACCCACATTCCCGTCCTGAATAGGACTTCGTAAGGGGTGATACCTGCTAGGGAACTTCTTGGCATGTTATTAAGTGCCCTCTGGACTCCATATAGGTGATTGACCCAACTACCACCTGAACCTAATACCCTCGCTGTTAAAGATTGCTTTAAGTCTCGGTTTTTCCTCTCCACGACCGAATTTCCCTCTGGATGGTACCGGGAGGAGTACCGCAATGCAACACCCAAACTTCCCATGGCTTCCTTGTAAGCCCTAGAGCTAAACGCAGGGCCATGGTCAGAATGTAATCTGCCAACTGTATATGTCCCTATGAAGACTTGCAAATCTTTTATAACAGTTTGAGCGTCAGCTGAACGCTGAGGCCTGACCCACAGGAATCTAGAGCATGAATCCACTGCCACCAAGATGTACTTGTAAGTCCCATCAGCTTGTAAGGGGCCGCAGTGGTCCCAATAGACACAAGCAAGAGGTCTGTCTGATATTAGTAATGGTGTTTGCACTGGATGTGCTACAGTTGAACCCTTCATCTGCTGACAGATGTCACACTTAAAGACTAATGCTTTTGTTAGTTTTGTTAAACCTGGCCACCAATAGTGTTGTTTCAGTAGAGAAACTGTCGCGGAAATCCCTGCATGTGTGGAACGTGGACCCTCGTGTGCAGCTAGAATTAAACCTAATCTGCGATGCATGTTTGATATTACTCTATCCCCCACTCCTGGAATTTGAGCATACAGAATATTTTTTGCATCTAACTTGTAGGAGTACTTGAGTAGAAAGTCTTTTGGCAAGGCTGTGCTGTTTTTGCGTGAATCAATGACAACTATCACATTGTGCTTCTGTCTATTCTCGTGCTAGAGCGAGTGATTGCTGCTACGGCAGCAGTTCGCACTGTCGCTTTGGGGGCTTCATCAGCCAATGAATTCCCTTCAACATGAATGCCATGAGGTTGATGACTCAGTGTGTGTGTCACGTGAGCTCTTGGCAAGTCTTTTTTCAGCTCTGCCACTTGTTCCCAAAGCAATTTGTGCTTTATTGTGCATCCTTTTGAGTCTTTAAACCCATTTTGACCCCAGTAGTGAAGATAGTCATTATAAGACTGAACACAATAAAACGAATCGCACACTATAAGTGTGGGGAATTCCCGATCCGTTTGTATTAGTGCCAGTAATAGGGCTTTTAATTCTGCCAGCTGAGCTGTGCAGTCTCCCAGAGACTGCGTCTTCGTACTGCTAGGACGGACCTTGCCATCCTGCATATGTCCTTTTACAATCGCACAAGCTGCGCTGCATTGTTGTTTACTTCCTATGGCAGGCTGAGCAGAACCGTCAGTGTAAATAATGTATTCATATTGATCTAGAGGCAATATTTTATTCGGCAGAGGATATTCTTGTTCGTACTGCAGAAATGGTTGAGTTTTTAGTGTAGAATCAAATTTGTAATCTACATCTGTTGCAGTGAGAGAATTAGCCCATTGTATCTATCGTGGATGTAGCGCTTTTGCATTTGGAACGCTAGCTTTTGTAACAGCCTCTAAGGCCGGTACCAGGGTTACAACAATTATTCGTTTCCCCTGTGCCAGTGCTCCTTCTCTCACTATGGCAGTCTGTACTGCTGACAGAATTTTTTCTGTAGAAGCAAAGCGCATTTCAGCGTTTGTGTACAAGTGTGATTTATATGCTATAGGTACTGTTTCACCTTCATTGAAGGTTAGGTAAGTATACCCTGATTGACCCGCAATTACACGGATCACCAGATTTGTGGTATTTACACATGTATGTAGGTGTTTGGAAACTATCATGTCAGCTTGTAAGGAACAAAGGATATCTGTGTGTTCCTGTGTCCAATGTCTGATTGAAAAATCAGGTCTGATTAAATCGTAGAAAGGTTTATCTTTTTCTGCGTAATCCAAAATTTATGTTTTGCCAAAATTTAGGAATCCTAAAATGGATTGTAAATTTTTCAGAGTCTTTGGAGGTTGGAGCAGCGCACACTTTTCTAAAAAGTAAGCTGCTAGGCTTTTCCCTTCACTTGACAACTCGTATCCCAAAAATAGGACATTGAGGTGAGCTATTTTCGATTTTTTAAAGTTGAATTTGTAGCCCTCAGAGGCGAATTCCAAAATTATGTTGCTCACCCTGGTCAAATGATCCAATGAATCATCATCCGTCAGATAAATATCATCTACATAGGACAATGCCTCCTCATCAAAAGTTTGAAGCAAGTCTATTACCTAGCTGAAAGCAACCGGGGGGTATTCTTATGCCCTTGGGGCAGGCGACAGAATTGACGCTGAGAGCCTAAGACTGAAAATTCTGTCAAATATCTGCTTTCAGGCGCTATACTTTGGCAGAAAAATCCATTTGAGATATCTAGTGTTGTTTTGTATTTTTTCCGCACAATGTTATTTATTAATGCGGCACTATGTGCATTCTGTACTGCAAATGTCTTTGTGCATGTGTTCAGATGTCTGTAGTCTAAAACTAGACGGTATGTATTGTCAGGTTTCATTACGGGAAACAAAGGATTATTCATTGAAGAGGTGCAATTCTCTATTACACCTGGGTATTCAAGTTGATCTAAGATCTCCCTGACTTGTTTTTTCGCTTCTTGTTTTATTCAGTACTGTCTCTGTAGAGTTGGAGTAGTTTTCACTGGGATGACATGGTGAGGTGACTCAGTATCCCACCCTACACGGTTGTGATATAATGCTGGAGCAAGCGCTACCTCCCACTCCTGCGCGTATGAATTTTTAGTGATTCTGGAACGAGGTCAGAAAAAGCTGGTAAAATTACCCTTTCTGCCTTTGGGCACTCCATAACAATCTCAGGCGGCCAATATTTTTCAGCCAAAAGGATGTCATAGCCATAAGTCAGATTTTCTCAAAAGAGACCTTTAATTTTTCTGGGTTTGTCCCCCTCCATTTGGAGTGTTATTTCATATAACGGGTGTGGGACACTTATCCTCGTATCAGGTGTCTCCACCGTGATATGTTCATTCAACGCCGCTGTCACCAGAAATTCCATCAGTTTCTGGCGAGCTATTGTTACTTCTGCTGCGCTGTCTAGCATTGTCAGAGCCCATTCCCCGTTCAGAAGTTGAGTCCTCAGTATCCTTGGCATTTCTTATTTTAAGGCCAGCTACCTTCTTCTTTTTGAATTGAGGTTTTGATCTTCGTTTAGCTTCTTTTTTGATATTATAGTCCGAAGTATCTCTGGACCTTGTTCGTTCTTCTTGTCTGTGTTCTGACCATCCTTCACTCTTGGAGTTTTTTGATGAACCCTGAAAGGAATGAGAGGAACGTGTATCAGTACCCTGATAACTGTCAGGTTTTTTAATGTTATCATGATTCCTAAGGTTGGACCTCCTTTCGGAGGGCTCCTGTTGAGGAGACCCATCCCTTGATTGTGATCTATTGTCTCTATTCTTTTGTTTTTTATTATCCCATTTCTTCTTAGAAGAATCAGGTGCTTGCTTGGTGTTATCCTTTTCAGGACCACCCAGGAGTTGTGGTTTTGTTGCTCTAGCTCCCAAATTATATCTACCTAGTTTGGCATATGTATCTTCGATAACTTTAGGTAATTCATGCTCTTGTTGTATAGGAGTGAAATTCCTCAGGCGTTGGTGTATCGCCACCACTGCTGCCTCCCCTTTTATGTTTGCCAATAGAATAGTTGAGGCACAGGGTCAGACTGATTTGCATATGGCCATGTCTGAACTGGGGTGGTGGAGTGAGCTAAAGAATGATGATGGATTAAACCCAGATCAGTTGACTGGGGGTGAGTGTTTGATTGGCTCAAACGTTCCGTCCATCATCCCCTTTTGTATCGCTTTGTTCGCCCTAAGTTGGCAGGGGTATGCCCAGACGTGGGTCCCTTGCTCACTTTGCCACTGGATTCAAGCAAGCCTGGCTGATGACGGCTGGAATGCCAGAAACCGGTCCTAGGATGCCTGTTTCCGGTCCAGGGAAGACATGGCTTGGCAGTTCGGGCTGGACTGTTCCCATGAGGCACAGGATCAGACTGATTTGCATATGGCCATGTCTGAACTGGGGTGGTGGAGTGAGTTAAAGAATGATGATGGATTAAACCCAGATCAGTTGACTGGGGGTGAGTGTTTGATTGGCTCAAACGTTCCGTCCATCATCCCCTTTTGTATCGCTGAGTGTCCACCCAGGCACAACAGGGAGGGGGTTTGGTTTTGTGTTGGTCTCCAACTCATTTATTACTACTTACAGAGTTATTATCATGTGACTCTCATTTATTATATTGCAGTACTGTTGGTGTGATGTTTAGTGTTTTTGATAGGGTGTTTTCAGTCCTATTGAGCTTTTCATTGTATTTGGGTATTACAGACACTAAGAGACTGTCCGTTTATAGGCTGCTAACTCTCGTATGAACGACTGACCTTACCCTGTAGTACCAATTGCTATCCTCAAGATGCCACTAAATAGTGTACCCACACTAAGATGGAATGGCCGGTAGACCTATTGATTTTCGCTGTGTACTGCACATTGCCACCTGCCTGTGTGCTACTTTTTATTACCTTTGAAGTACTACTCATCTTTTTTCTATTTCCCCTACTGTTAATTTGGGACTAGGAAAGCCATTCCTCACTAATTAGTACTACACAGCATCACACAGAGCTGCTGCGCAGGGTCCAAAATTCCAGCTTTTATATTTTCTGTGTATGCCTGAACTGTATGAGGGGTTCACTACTTCTGCTCTGTTAACTTGAACGCCTGCCCCCAACAACTCAGCCCGAGGGGTCTTCAATTCATTCCAGCCGCACCCTTCGCCCTGTGGGGAATAACGGAGGAATGCGAGTGGACAGGAAACTATCACCTTTCTTCCTGTTTTCCTGTTTTCTTCTTTTCTGTTCCATGGAGAACCAGTACCGCTACTAGCACCCAGGACGTATTCTCCTTCCTACTTGTGAATGGTTTGGTGAACACGTAGTACTTGCAGTGTTCAATGAATGACGAACGGCTTCCTCTGCTTTTGCAAAAGCTGCAGGTTGGATGAAGGTGCGTGAGAACTTTCACCTCCCATTGTGTCAATTGTCATAAATAAAATGCGACACTCTTTGTCCCCCTATGTCCGGTACACCTGAACTGTCGTTAACACAAATAGGGCCAGTGCTCTCAATCGCCTCAAGCCCCACTAAGAGAAGTCACAATGCTGTCTGTGACAGATGATGGAGTAGAGGAGTAGAGTGAACCTCTCCCTGATCTTCTGTCATCCAAGGACAAAGATTGGTTAGTGGAAGGTGTCAACCTCTCTACTACCCTGACTCAAGAACAGCAGAGTGACTGCGGCCAGTTATTGGGCAGTTTGCTTCTCTGCTCTTCCTCAAGCCTGGGCTTAAACACTTGTGTACCAATGACATTGACAGTGGTGGCAGTCTCCCTATCAAGAACAAAATCTACAGATTGTCAGACAAGGTGAGGGGCAATATCAAGGAGGAGGTCTCCAAAATGATGGAGTTGGGAGTGAGTGAGCACTCCAGTAGTCCCTAGTCCAGCCAAGTAGTGCTGGTCCCCAAGGCCACCCCACCGGGTGCCATCCCAGAACTTCGGTTCTGTGTGAACTACAGGGGGCTCAACTCAGTCACGAAGACTGATGCTGACCCCATCACCGAGCTCATTGATCGGTTGGGGACTGCCAAGTTCCTCAGCACATTTGACCTAACATCTAGGTACTGACAGATTGCCATAACTGAGGGACCAAAGAGAATCCTGCATTTTCCACTCCAGAGGGCCACTTACAGTTTAAAGTGATGCCCTTTGGACTCAAGAGTACTCCTGCCACCTTTCACCGGTTGGTGAATCAGGTCCTGGCTGAGATGGAGGCCTTTAATGCTGCTTACTTGGATGACATAGCCACATCCAGCAGCAGCTGGAAGGACCACGTGTTTCGCCACCAGGAGGTGCCTCAGGATCTGCAGCCTTCAGGCCTGCCTATGAAGGCTAGAAAGTGCCAGATAGGGCAGGGGTCAAAGGTATATTGGGACACTTGATGAGTGGGGTAAGGTGCAGCCCCCCAGGCCAAAATAGAACCCATCAGGGCCTGGGAGCCCCCTAAAACTCAGACAGAAGTGAGGGCCTTTCTGGGCCTCACTAGCTATTACAGGAGGTTTGTCCAGGGGGATGGCATCATTGTTGTGACAAAGTGGGGACCCCTGCCCCCACTTTGTCTTTTCCCGGATTGCCCCAACCATATGCCCCTATGTCACACATATACTCAACTAATCTCTACATACTGCAGTATTTCCAGGGATCTGGAAAAAAGCCACGGTAGTTCCCCTACTAAAAAAAGTGGGCACCGATGTTCAAAATCCAGCAAACTATCGACCCATATCTCAGCTTCCATACCTATCCAAAGTGATGGAGAAGCTGGTAAATAAGCAACTCATCAACTACCTCGAGTCTAACGAACTCCTGGACATCACCCAAACCGGCTTTCGAGCTAATAATAGCACTGAGACAACTCTTCTGGCAGTATTAGACAACATCAGGTGTGTGGTCGACCAGGGCAGAGCTGCCGCCCTGATCCTGCTGGACTTGTCGGCGGCTTTTGATACCGTCCCACACAACCGCCTGCTGAAAACCTTGTATGAGAAAGGTGTACATTCTAAAGCCCTTCGATGGCTTTGTTCCTTTCTAAACAACCGAACACAAACCATACAGTTGGGTGCCTTTTCCTCAACCCCAGTACCAATCAAATATGGCGTACCACAGGGAGCTTCCCTGAGCCCTACCCTCTTTAACGTTTACGTGTTCTCACTAGCTAAAATCAGCGAAAAATGGGGCATCAGTATTTGCTCTTATGCAGATGATACCCAACTGATAATCGCTCTTGATGGACACGATGACACAAGAATCAGACTCACTAGCTGTCTTTCAGAAATGGCAGCCTGAATGTCTGACCACTGTCTGAAGTTAAATGCAGACAAGTCGGAGATTCTTCTTTTCGGAGGAGCACAATCAGTTTGGAATGCAACCTGGTGGCCATCTTCATTGGGCAATGCCCCCGCCCCCAAACAAGTTGCAAAAAATCTGGGCATCCTTGTTGACAGTGCACTTACCATGCAGGATCATGTACGTCAACTCTGCGGGAAGAGCTTTGCGACACTTAATTTGTTGAAAAGACTCTTCCAATGGATCCCTATAGAGTGTAGGAGAACCCTCGTCCAAGCCTTGCTTATAAGTAGGATGGACTATGGGAACGCTCTCTTTGTTGGCATGGCGGACTATCTTTTCTCCCAACTACAGCTGGTCCAGAATGCAGCTGCCAAATTGGTATGCAACAAGAGCAAGTACTGCTCAGCATCTGAGTGTATGAGGACACTCCATTGGCTCCCAGTCAGATAAAGGGCCAAATTTAAGCTGCTGAGTCATGCATATAAGGCCTTACATCATCTTGGACCCAGAATTCTCCAAGACAGAGTTGAATTCTATGCACCCACTCGAAACCTGAGGTCACGCCATCAGGCGCGGGCAGTAACCAAACGTATCAGGAAGTCCAGAGTGGGGGGTTGTTCCTTCTCTCATCTTGCTGCAACACTTTGGAACGAACTTCCTCTTGACCTTCGACTTACGGACAACTACACAGGGTTTAGGAAGAATCTAAAAATGCATCTTTTTCCCAAAGACTGACTCTTCACCTAGGAACCCCTCCCCTGGATCCTCTTGACCTTCGACTTACGGACAACTACACGGTGTTTAGGAAGAATCTAAAAACGCATCTTTTTCCCAAAGACTGACTCTTCACCTAGGAACCCCTCCCCTGGAACCCCTTCATTTTGGATGTGCTCTCCTTAGCGCCGTGATATCCTTACGGATGAATGTCGTGCTTTAGAAATAAAATACATAAATAAATAAATTGTTGCCCCCTTGACTGAGCTGACTGCGAGGGCATTTGGAGCCTTCAGCCTGTCCCTGGGTCATATGCCTAGGTATCACTGGCAGTTGGTCTTTGAGTATCGCTCCCAGACAGTGAGCCAAAAAGAGGCTAGGTTTTGGCAGGATGGGCAACTCTGACTTAACTAAAGGAAGGAACTGTCATTTAGCTCACTTGCACATCACAAAGAAAGGCTCTGCCTGAACACACGCAGAAAGTGTTTGTCACCAGTCTTTGGAATCCCCAGACAAGTAAGGGGGGGTCGGTGATGCCTGACAACTTCGGGGGGTGGGTGTAAACCTCCATAACCTTCTCCTACTTCAAAGTGAGCACCAGGTATAAATAATGGACCCTCAGACTTATGCCTTCATTACACATCTGGACCTGTGGAAGACCCAGAATGACTGCTGTGCTGCCTTGCTGCAAGGACTGCCACTCTACTGCCCTGCTGTGTTACCCTGCTTCCCTCCTGTCTGAATGAGAAGGACTGGACCTGCATCTTGAACCCAGGACCACCAGAGTGTGTTCAAGGGCTGGTCTCCAGATCAGAGCTTCTAGGACAGAACAGGCTCCAACAACCTTGAACCCAGCACCTGGGCTCTGCCAGCTGTGAGTCCTGCCATCCCAAGTGGTGCCACCCAAGTCCTGGACCCTTCGAAGTGGGCCTGAAGGTGCTCTGCCACCCCATCTGTGGTCCCAGCAGAACCGACCCAGCCCGATGCAACATCTCACAAAACTATGCATTGAAACTGCTGTGTGATGTAACTCTGACGCAGGACTTCGCATCACAGCCCCGTAGCCCATTGGAACTGCCGCTGAGCAATGCATCCTTGGTGCAGGCTTTCACATCGCGAGCCTCAACAATGACACAGAACTCCACATCGTAAGCCCCGCAACATCTTCAGAACCAGCCTGTGTGTGACATATCTTCGACGCAGCACTAAGCATAGCAAGCCCCCAGTTGACAACATCCTTGATGGCGATGCAGGATCTCGCAACGCAGCTTCCCGGAACCCACGCTGCATGACACATCTCCATCCTAGGAACTCGTATCACCTCTGCTGTGCAACGCATCCTCGATGCGGGACTCAGCATTGCTCCACAAACAGGATTTATGATACTTTGGTCTGGCGTGACCAAATAACCACAGTTGGCACCTTGTGCTTTTTGGGGCTATTTTCACTTAAATCTTTAAAATGGCATATTTCTGGTTCTACTGATAGGATTTTTGTACTTTATTTATTACATTTTACTCTTTTTTTCTAAATTGTATGAATTGCTGCATAAATACTTTACACATTGCCTCTAGCTTAAGCCTGACTGTTCTGTGCCAAGCTACAAGAGGGTTGAGCACAGGCTAATTCGGGGTTTTCTTGTGACTTCACCCTGTCAAGGACTGTGGTTGTTGCTTGAGTAGGGTTTCACCTCCCCAACCAACAACCCGATTTCTTACACATACACTAGTGCAGGGCTAGTCAGCGCAAGCTTCCTTCAAAGACATAGAAAAAATGTGGTACTGCAGGGCCAATACAAGCTTCCTTCAAAGACATGGAGCAAGTGTGGTACTCAGGGCCAGTGCAAGCTTGCTTCAATTACATGGAACAAGTGTTGTACTGCAGGACCACTGCAAACCTCCTTCCAAGACATCGAAAAGTGTGGCACTGGACGCACCATTTATTTGCTCTCTTAGATACAACAATCAGGCAGTGATTCTGATTTGGTAAAGTGTAAGGAACAGCAATGAGGTGTATGAGTGCAAGCTTGGCTCACACACTTAGCAAGATTTCCACACACAAAACAGGTACAGCACTGGGCAGGAGTACACACTTCCCTCACACCCATAGACCACATACTGATCTGGTCAGAAACAATTCAAGCTTTCCTCTCATACACAGAACATGGACAGCATCTGCAGCAGCAATCCGAGCCTGACTGACAACACACACATACACACGCAAACACACATGTTCCCCTCACCACACAGGTAGAAGCTGGGCATCAGCAGTGCAAGCTAAGATATCATCACATAGAAAACAGGCATCACACAGGCAGTAGCATTTAAGCTTATTTCAGGCACAGAATAACCACAGTGAAGTATAGATGTGGGTGAGCCACTGATGGCTTAAGCCAAATGCTAGGCTCTGGATCAGCTTCAGAACCTCTTGAGCCTTCAAGCCCAAATTGAGCTTAGCTTTCTTGTGGCTTCTATCTGCTACCCTCGCTGTAATCCCATGCACCAAGAATAAAATAAAAAAACATAAAACATTGATGTCAAACAGGAGTGATGGGGGATACCAATCTAGTGGCTGAATTACACAGTGTGATTCCAGAACACCAAGGATCAATCCCAGCTTGGCTGCTTGTCCAAATTATATGATCCTAGGCAATTATTTTATTTCATCATGTCTCCTTTCTTTTCAATATTCCATATGAGAAATCCTTGAAATATATGATGGTTGTGCTGTACAAAAAGCTCTCTTGTCCTTGACTAAATAGACTATAATGTTGCTTATGTAAAATACGAATAAGAAGAATAAAGGACAAAGCCCACATATATGGTGCGCATCACAACTGACTTGCTTTTTAGTTACCTAATGGTACTGTCATCGGAGTAGGGTGTGGGGACATGAACGTTTCTAAGTTTGTGTTTAAGAACAATCACTTTTAATAAACGCCTCTCAATGTGGTGATATAATTTGATTCCTAATGTGAAATGCTTGTCAGAGAGATATATGTTTTTGAATTTTGAAGACACTTTAGCATAATATTTGTTGCATGATTTCCATGCCAAATGTTGTGTTGGCTCAGCTTGTGTATGGGCGCTTAGCGCCAAGATGGGCTCTTAGATTCAAGACAGACCGTTGGCTCTGCTCTCCTGTTAATTTGTTGGCTTGCCCACTTCTACTACAGTACTGTGTAACAGTTACTCAAGTTCCCTCTCTCTCAGTAACTTGCTCAGGGGAGCAACATCTTGTTCCTCGCGATTCTGGCTGATTTCCATAGGTCTCAGAAAGATAAGTATTCCTACTTCTAGTTTTAATAAGAAAGAATTCTGCATTATTAATCTGAAGAAGTTGCTTTAACATTACCTCTGCATGGTTTGTAGCATAAAATGAAACAAACAACGGTCAAATAATTAATTTTCCCAGTTCCAACACTCTGTCCTAACTGTGTTTGTTTATTAACTGCCATGATCTGCCCTCCTCTCATCAGGCTGAACACAATGATTACTGTGACTGTCTTCTCTTCAGAAGCCGGGAAGCAATAGGGGCATAACTTCTTCTTTGATTTCTCCTGGAGTCAGGCAGTCAAGGACAAATGGTGCACTCTTCATTCACAAAAGTGAGAATGTGCACTGCTCAGCCATTCAGTGAACACACAATGGGGGATATTCTCAAGAACGTGCGATAATCATTGCCAAAATAGGTTAACGCAATTTGTCATATCGCGGAAAAATAACTCTGTGTGAACGTCTCATTCTCAACACGGCGGTAACATGCAATAGTTTCCCGATAACGCGTCAAATGTCCGCGATAAAAATCAAAAGCCTAATGTGAAAAAAGTTGCGATGGGCCCAAACGCGATAAAAAAATTAGGGATAAGCTGCGCCAGGCCTGCAATTCACACACGTCAGGCGGGAAAAATCACTATAAAAGCAGAAAAAAAAAAACACAAACAAAACCAAAACAACTGCGAAGAACAATGGAGGCAGCCAGAGCAAGTACAGAGGACAACCAGAACCCCACCACCCCCACGGAGGACCAGCCTGGGACCTCGGGGTCAGGGAAGGGCAAGGAGAAGAAGGAGAGGAAGACGCGGTTCAGTCCGCAGGAAAACAGGATCCTGATAACGGAGGTGGTAGAACACCATCAACAACTGTTCGTCACCTCAACTGTGTCATTGGCAACTAAAAATACAATATGGCAGTCCATCCTGGACAAGGTGAATGCAGTGCGGAGTGCTGAGGAGGACAATGGAAGAGCTCAAGAGGCGCTGGAATGATGTGAAGCGCAAAACCAAGCAGAAACTCGGCAACAACCAGAAGGCAGCAATGCAGACTGGAGGTGGGAGTCCAGCGCCACAGGAGGAGCTGGATGAGATGGAGGAAATGGTGTCCACAGTCATCAGTGGGGAGACGGTGGCAGGAGTTGGGGGACCGGACACTGCTCAACATGACCTGACAAAGCAGCAACAGGGTGAGTAACGCACCAGGGACTGGGGGACGGGGGAGATGGGCACAATGGCACACATGCACAATTAAGTACAGCACAGTGCACACCCACAATAACTCTGGATCATGTCCCTGATCCCCTTGGCACACTGCAGCACACCTAGAAACAGCAAGTAGGCACCCGTCGACTATGTGCCCAGAGGGGGCCCTTCCAACACATCACCAATCTCACTACCAACCCATGCACATGTGCCAAACCCAGCAAAGCGGCGTGTCTGTGAGCCACACTGACAATGCAAGTGACACTGCATGACGAATAGCATGGCTGCAGTCAATATACCATGACATGTTGCACGCCACGACACTGAGGTGGCTGAGTGTGGACCACATCCGTAAAGGAGCAGGTCACACTCTGACACATCCACGTGCACAAACAACCCCTGACGGCAACAACACATCTGCGGACAAACCATGCCCCAGAGTCCCAACTCCCACCAAGAGCCCAATTCACCCAAGTATGCAACATCTCAGCACTGTATAAGCACAGAAGTCAAAGGCACACCGCCTGAAAGTGACAAGGGGCAGCAAAATCAGAGCTGCAGGGGCGACTCTCCCAAAATGCAGTACACACACATAACATTAAGAGCACATCAACATTGACAACAATGTGGTACAAACTGCAACACATTCACAAAAGAACAGAGGACACAACTGGTGCCGCTTGTGTGTAGAAACTGGTCAATCACATTTGGCATAGCAGGGAAATTTGAGATGATAATGTACAAGTACAAACACACATCCGTGATGTTGTCGAAATGTCCACTGTCCCACATCAAATTCGCAGCTCCTCCCAAACATTCACAATGTACATTGTCATGCAGTCTGTATGTAAACTTGTACAATGCGTCAACATACATGTGAACACAATGTTAAACTGCATCTCCCCTTCACATTGCAGAGGGAGAATCAACACCTCCTGCAGAGCAGACCCAACAGCTCTTCACTGATGACGAAGAGGACTACCACACCTCCGACCCCGACGCACTTCAAGAGCTCATGGATAGCATCGGCACCTCACCTCCAGGAGCAGGGCAGCCCAGCTGCATCGAGGAGACCTCACCCCCTGCACAGACCACACAGCAGGAAGCACCTACCACCACGGCTGACTCCCAGGACCCCCACAAACAACACATGGCCTTCCAACGCCGTGTGTTAGGGTGCCAGGAGAAGATGGCTGATCAGGTGCGGGTGGGGTTTGACCTCATGGCAGCCAAACTAGATGCCATACGTGGGTGTCTAAGTCCCATCAGGGACCACTTACAGTCCCTAACGGACACCCACAGTCTGCTCCATGCTCTCCAACGGTCCATGGCTGACATCGCTGGAGTCCTGACTCTGAGACAAGAACAACTGTCTAGTCAGAGTGGCTCCAGCGATGTCAGCCGGGAGTTGGAACACATGCGGAGGATCATGGAGAACAGGGAGCGGATGCAGGCAGAAAGAATGGCTGCCACAGCTGCACACCAGCGAGATGTAGCTGGGATCTTCCATGCCCTGCAGACCCTCATCATGGCATTGCTGCCACAAGGCCTGGCGCCGATGAATGCTGCTGCTGCTTCTACATCCACATCTCTGCCCCCTGATGTGTCAGTGCCTCACAGTGCGGCAGACAATCCACCTCTGGCCCCTGATGTGTCAGTGCCACACAGTGTTGCTGACAAAACACCACCACCCACATGTGAGGCACATGAAACATCAGAGGACGAAGATGCGGATGATTCAGCCTTAGTGGTAAGAAGGAAGCGGTAGCATTCATCTCCACCATATGGCCTGTTTCTGCTTGGTTCTGCCCTCTGCATCATCACCTCCCACTGTCCCCCGATACACTCTGCAATACTCACCTTGGACCTCGACATGGACTGCCAAATTCTGTTTGGTTACCAATGACACAGCAATCAGACTGCGGACTGAACTCCTCCTCTTCCGATGAACTTGTCATTCCCAAAGGACTCTGGCTGGCCCTCCACGGGGCAACAATGTAAAGTGGGGTTTGCATGGACCTGTACTGCTCCAGCTTCAACACTCCACTGAATGTGAATAAAACATTCAGATTCACACATATGTGTCATGTCTATGATCATTCAAGTATGAAAGTATGGATGAATGTAGGGTCCGTGATTCCCCCTTACGTCCATGTTGCCCATGTTGTGGAACTTAAGTCACAGGGTGCAACATTGCCGATTGCGGTCCGGGTGGCGCCGACACTACAACAGAGACACACGCATTAGTTACTACCTTGTCCAGGCCAGAACTGAACCACGCCGAGAGCCCCCGGCTCATTGTTCACACCCCTATGCTGGACTGGCATACGCCAGCCCAGCCCAGCCCACTCCGCTTACGCTTACAGGGGGGGACGTCAAAGCTACATGTCCCAGGTCTTCCCTGTAGTGATCTGCTGATCACTGGTCTAGTTGTCAGCATGCCACAGCCACTCCCTGAGGGCTGGTGTACAACCACACCACACCCATCCAGCACAGGCGTCACAGAACATGTGACCCTGCCAATAAAAGGGGCCTACCACATCACATCACCCACTGCCGGAGGTGACATGATGACGTCCGCACCACGAGACTCAATCATAAATGGGCCATGACCTGTGGCGCACTGGGTTAGTGGCACCCGATGCACTGTGGCCGGCACGGGCCTACCGCCACGGGACGAAGACTTGCGGTGCACTGAGTTGGTGGCACCCGATGCACTGCGGCCGGCACGGGCCTACCGCCATGGGACGAAGACTTGCGGTGCACTGAGTTGGTGGCACCCGATGCACTGCATCCGGCACGGGCCTACCGCCACGGGACGATGACTTGCGGTGCACTGAGTTGGTGGCACCTGAGGAGCTGAGCGGGTGTGCAGTCTGCAATGATGCGTAGACCTCGATACGCCATCCTGCAAATCAAGAATCTATTTGAATTGTGGGCCCTGCTGGAGCGCAGTGTACGCTGAAGGCAGCAGTCAGCACACACATGACTCCGCGGTGCCGCAGGGTGCGCTGGGGGCCTTTGGCGCGGAATCCAGCGATCAGCTGAGGAGGTTGCACCGGCACGTGGTGGGCCCTCTTGGAGACACGCCGGTGGTGGCAGGTGAGCATTGAGGCCTGGGTGCGCAGGGGCGGCCAGTCATCGCTGGGCGGCGGACCGGGCTGGGGACCAGGGCTGGGGTGCAGCAGGCGCACAGGATCGTGCAGGCACCACCGGTCACGGCAGCGGCCTCGTGGCTTGGTGGGGGGCGCCGCACTGGCAGACACGACCCTGCATGCGATGACGAGATGTGCGCGGGTTGGCTTGGGACGTAGCCACCTCGTCCCCAGTGTAAATCTGGCCGTTGAAGGTGGTCGGCCACGTGTGTGTAGGCCTATGGACAGGATGTGGCGGACACAGAGACACACGCAGTGGTTACTTTGGTGGCCATCCCGGAACTGAACCACGCCCAAAACCCCGGGCTATTTATTCATGACATACGCCGGCCAAGGCCACTCCGCTCACGCTTACAGGGGGGGACGACAAAGCTACATGTCCAAGGTCTTCCACACTGACTGAGGTAACCTGTTTGCATCCACTGTCCACAACACTACAAACACCAGCAGTAAATGTCCACATGGACATGTCTGTGCTCTGGATACTGAAGTCTGTCCAGCACATCACCGCCTCACTTGGCATTGTGTACATTCTTATTGATGGGTCACTTGCCTCCTTCACACATACTTGGTTCCCACCTCTCCCCACATCCTGCAATTGTGTGGCAGAGGTGCCATGCCGTGGATGGTTTCTCTACATGGCTTGCCACAGTTTCCACAGTTACTTGTGTTGTCGTGTCTGGCAGTTGGGCATGTTGCTTGGCATGTTGTATGTGATTTTGTAACGCGTGCATTTCCACAGTTGTGAGTTGTATGATTGTATGGTTGAGGTGTGTGGTGTGTTCAGTTGGTACTTACCGGCGAGCAGTGCATTTCCATAGGTGCCATCCTCAAAGTGCTGGTTGGTGATGGACTTGCAGAAGATGTAGGAATCATGCACACTGCCTGGGAAGTTTGCGACGACATTCGTGAACAAGCCCCGGTGGCCCACTTTTGCCTGCACATTGATGGAATGCATGTGGTTTCTGTTGCGGTTATTGTGTGCAGTGTCGGCAGGGGGCACAAGTAGTACATGTGTGCAGTCAATTGCCCCCAACACGTGCGGGAAGCCAGCTATGGCGTAGTTCCCTTGCTTGGCCTCCAGCCGTTCCTGCGCAGTGTGGGGGAAGTGAAGGTGCAGGGGTATCAAGCTGATACAAATCGTGATGCTTACAGGTATGATAACTCCTGCATGATAAGACTGTAACAGAAGTTCGTGTGGTCGTAACCTTCCTTTTCTTTCCTACGAAGGTTACGCCCACACGAACTTCTGTTACGGTCTTTTTATGCAGGATTTATCATACCTGTTAGCATTCCGGTTTGTCCAAGTGCAATACACTGTACCAGATTACGTTTGTGACTATACGGACGCTTGACCATTGTCACCATTTATCCAACAGGTTTCTGAATACTGACTTTCGGAATGTGGAATTGTATTGGGGAGTTCCCGCAGCATATGCAATTAATTGAATCCACATGTTTCCCTGATGAAGTTCTCCGTTGGGAATGGAACGCGTTGGCTGAGCTTTTCGTATTGTTGATTTTTGTATTTGTAATAAAGAACTGTTTTTACACTACTGTTGACTACTGGACTTCATGACCTGGCGCACCCCCATTTCAGTGACTACAATCTTGGATCTGGAGCACAGAGGCGTCAGGTGACGGCTGGCGTTGGGGTTGGTTGCGCAGGTACACTACGAATTGGGACTAGCGTGTGGTGCGGATACAGGGGCCCGCCGTTGCTTTTGTGGACATGCATCCAAGACATGTGTGAGGAAGTTTGATAGGGCTGGCTGTGAGACTCCTCCGACTCTGGCAGTTGTTGGTTGGAAGGTAAAAGAGGCCAACAGGTGCAGCACAGCCAGCAGCTTTGTCTGCGGAGGGATGTTGGTTGTCCGCTGTGTTGGTACCGTCAGCCTGTGGGCAATGTGGGTCAGGATGCGGAGGATGGTTGTCCTTTTGAGCCTGTAGTGGGCAATGGCATCTTTTGGCGTTGAGTGTCTGAGGCTGGAGCATTTTAGGAACGTCCGCTGTCTTGTTCTGCGCTGCCTAGGTGGTAGTCCGGGGGGGTGGTCCGGGAGGGGGGCCTGGGGGTGGTGGCGGTGGGTGTTGTGGCCCTATTGGGTCTCCGAGCTGCATGATCATTGGCTCCATGGCATCTGTTGGTCTTCAGATGTGGCTCTGGCCTGGGCTCCCTTTCATGCTGCAGGTTGTTGTCCTGCTTAACACCAGTAAGAGGCAGGTGTTAAATCCCTGCTGCTAACGCGCATTATCGCCTGTTTTTGGATTGCTTCGCCGATCTGGCTGGTTGTTGAAAATATCGCCAAGTGGTGTTTTCGTGTGTTTTTGCACGGGAACGCCTACTCTGCATATCATTAGCGTTAGTTGTCGCTCTCATCCGTGGCGATGTTTTTTGCGGCAGCTATCGCTGGAAAACTGGCGATATCGGCAGTTTGCACCAGCTTGAGAATAGGGCGATAAATCTATTGCCTCTTTTGCGGCGCTAAAGTGCCGATAGATTGGCGATAAGTCCTTGAGAATATGCCCCAATGAGTCCTTTGCAGTGCCCCCTGAGGTGCTTCAGTGTATTTTGCTGCTTGGAGTCTGACTCCTGCAGCTGAGGAAAATGGACAGAGCTAACAGCAATGTTACATGACTGAACTCATAGGGGTTCTGAAAAATCCAAGCATCACACAAAAACTAAGTGTCACAAATGAGCCATGCCCATTCATCAGGAGAGTGGTAAGGGTGCAGTATGAAACTGGTGTTGCATTTAGGAGCACACTGTCACAAATATATTACTAAAGTATGGTGTGGTAGCCACTGTTATTTATGGACAGTAGATTTCCCATTGATATGACCACTAAATTTGAAAAGACAGTTTTACTGATAAATCTATATAGCGCACAAATGATAATGTGTAGAAATTGGGTTTCAGCGAATAATTGTCATTGCACATCGCCAAGTAATGTATTGTAATTTTTTTGATTCTATTAAAATCTTTGCTTCCATTACACTAATGAATTAGAAAAAAGTGCTTCATTTGTGCTTTCCTGTTTATTTATTTTGAAATAATTGTATACTTCATTTATTGGAATTTATGTTTTGTTGAGTGTTAGAAGAAAGACTTCCTAAAACATTTCCTTTCTCATCAGCAAGATTTTCACATAGTTCACTTTACATAACCCTTATAATTTGCAGTAGGCAAAAGAAAAGTAAACACTAGTCTGCATGTTTAAATATTAAGCAGCATTTTGTCAGAAAGGTTAGACTGACATTTGACCTCTGTCTATGAGCGCACAGCAAATATGATTAGATAAAAACAAACTTTAAAGTCAGCTTTACTGCTGGTTTGGAACTCACGCATGGTTATTTAGGTGTCCTCTCAGGGCTTAAGGGGCTAATGCTGTTGTAGTTGGGCCCCCCTCCCACCTCTGGACCCTGGTGCATTTCACCGGCTAGACCACTGGTAGCTACGTCCCTCAGTTTTCACTATTTTTCTAGCTACTTTATGCAACAGTGTGACCTAGGGGCCGATTACGATGTCGAGTGGAAAGCCTCCCCCGACAGTCAGCTTCCCCTAGACCATGGGGCCGATTCCGATGTCAGATAGACCGGAGTCTGTCCGACATCGGTTGGGAACTGGAACCGAACGACCTCCTGTCGTCAGTTCCAGCCCAGCAAGTAGGATGAGCCCAAACCCTGTTTGGTCGCAATCCTATACTTTACAATGGAAGCATGCATTCCAAACGGAATTCACGCTCTCATTGCAAAGAGCAGGGCTGCAGTTCATCCCTGCACAGTGGCAGGGACCTCAAGGTGCCTGCCACTGGGTGCAGGGATCAACAGGGGGGCACCATAGGTGCCCCCTAGGCCACCATTCGGCAGCCTTGTACTAATGGGGACCCTGCTGGGTGTCCCCAAAGACAGATTCCCAAAGCCTTTCTGTGTCAGAGAGGCCGGCACAGAAAGGCTTTGGGAATCTGCCATCGTAATCCCTCGGCCGGAAAGAGCCAGCTGAGGGATTACTAAAGGCTTTCCGAATGTAGGACGGGCTCTCCGAGCCCGTCGGAGGCCATTCGGAAATCCGATTCGGATTCCCTTACATCTGACACCATCAAAATGGGTCAGTCAGGAATCTGACCAGCCGATTATGATGTGGTCTGAAGGGCTCCAACCGACGGTCAAAGCTGTTTCAGCCCGCATCGTAATCGGGCCCCATGTCGGAACCCTTTCGATCGACTCGGTCAGTTTACAACCCGTCCGCTCGATTACGATGTTCGCGGTCGGATTGTAAACCGCATGGTCTTTCCGAATCGGTTCCGACCGGCTCTCGGAGAATTTGTGTCGGTCGGACCCGCATCGTACAGCTCTACAGACTGCGTTTCCGACCGAGAAATTACGATGTCGGTTTCCAACAGCCTTTCCGAGGTGGTCTGTCTGACATAAAAAGGCTGTCGGAAACTGATTTTGGGGCCCCTGGCAGGGCCTCCTTCATCCTGCGGCCTCCGGTTGATGGCTGAGGGGGCACCTAAGGGCCCCCCTTTAAAACCCTCCACTGTGTGCCAGGCACCGGGGGGTGCCTGCGAGAGGGTGCAGAGTTTTCTGCACACCCCCCATTTACCCATAGGATCTTGTGTTGTCGGGCAGAACACAGGCTCCCATAGGAGTCAATGGGACTCCGACCGAACAGTATTCAGTCGCATCGTAATCAGTCGGGTGTAACTGCCGACCGTGAGTCGGTCTGTCCCGAATCTGAGACGGTGTCAGGCGGAAAGTTTCCGCATGACATCGTGATCGGCCCCCTAGTTCATGAACAGTGATTTATTGCAAACATTCTCCTAGAGTCCTTTGGCTACGGAAAGCTACAATAAATGCACATTTCCTGACAATCTCCTCTCAGGCTCTCCTCAAACTGTTCCCAAGACTGGACCACTTCTTCCTCCAAAGCCTCAATGAAAATCACACCTGCGGGTCTTAACTGCTCTCTATCCCAAGCTGCATAAAGCCTCCAGTGTACCTGAAATATCCCTCTAGTAAAATAAAAAAAAAAGAGAGCAAGTTTTATAGCTTCTTTTTAAAAGACACGTGACCTAGGTGTAGGGAATTGCTTCCTGAAATCTTTCATTCTGCAAGACTTTGAACATGGGTCGCTTCTGCAGGTATGAACTGAGAAGTGAGACACCTATTTATGAGCCACATGGGGTAAGGAAATTGGGTTACTTCGTTGCTAATACCTTGGCTTAACTTCAGGCAGAAAATATGACAATTTATAAAATATAGTCAAAGAGGGTAGTTAATAAAAACCAACAGTTTTCCTGTATTTCCTAATACATATTTACCTACATTCTGCAATGTTAAAGCTTATAGCATTTTCCTAACAAAAAGTGTAGAAGCATTCAGTTAAGAGCAATTGTCATACTTTAAAAGGTAGGCTTTTAGCCTGTGCACAACACATGCTTTTAAACACATAGGGGGATATTCACAAGGACTTATCGCCGATTTATCAGCACTTGAGCGCCGCAAAAGTGGCGATAGATTTATCGCCCTATTCTCAAGCTGGTGCAAACTGCCGATATCGCCAGTTTTCCAGCGATAGCTGCCGCAAAAAACATTGCCACGGATGAGAGCGACAACTAACACTAATGATATGCAGAGTAGGCGTTCCCGTGCAAAAACACACGAAAACACCACTTCGCTATATTCTCAACGACCAGCCACATCTGCGATGCAACCCAAAAACAGGCGATAAGACGCGTTAGCAGCAGGGATTTAACACCTGCCTTTTACTGGTGTAAAGCAGTACGACAACCTGCAGCATGAAAGGGAGCCCAGGCCAGAGTCACATCTGAAGACCAACACATGTCATGGAGCTACTAATCATGCAGCTTGGAGACCCAAGAGGGCCACAACACCCACAACCACCACCCCCAGGACCACCCCCACCCCCAGGACCCCCCCCGGACCACCACCGAGGCAGCGCAGAACAAGACAGCGGACCTTCCGAAAACGCATCAGCCTCACAGACTTAACGCCAGAGGATGTCATTGCCCACTACAGGCTCAAAAGGACAACCATCCTCCGCATCATGACCCACATTGCCCACAGGCTGACGGTACCAACACAGCGGACAACCAACATCCCTCCGCAGACAAAGCTGCTGGCTGTGCTGCACCTGTTGGCCTCTGGTACCTTCCAACCAACAACTGCCAGAGTCGGAGGAGTCTCACAGCCAGCCCTATCAAAGTTCCTCACACCTGTCTTGGATGCCATCATCAGCTTCATACCCCAGCACCTTCACTTCCCCCACACTGCGCAGGAACAGCTGGAGACCAAGCAAGGCTTCTTCGCCATAGCTGGATTCCCGCACGTGTTGGGGGCAATCGACTGCACACATGTCCTACTTGTGCCCCCTGCCGACACTGCACACAATTACTGCAACAGGAAGCACACGCATTCCATCAATGTGCAGGCAATAGTGGACCACCGGGGACTGTTCACCAATGTCGTCGCCAACTACCCAGGCAGTGTGCATGATTCATACATCTTCCGACAGTCCATCATCAACCAGCGCTTTCAGGATGGCACCTATGGAAATGGACTGCTCGTTGGTAAGTACCAACGGAACACACCACACACCTCAATTCCACAATCACACAACGCACAACTGTGGGAATGGACACGTAACAAAATCACATACAACATGCCAACCAACATGCACACCTGCCAGACACGACAACACAAGTAACTGTGGTAAGAGGGGCCAGAAATGTGGACAAACCATACACTAAGGCATAGCCCCTCTGCCACACATTTGCAGAATGTGGGGCGAGGTGGGAACCACGATTATGCGAATGAGGCAATGGACCTATGAATAGCAATGTACATGATGCCAAGTGTGGCGGTGATGTGCTGGACAGTCTTGAGTATGCAGAGAACAGACATGTCCATGTGGACACATACTGCTGGAGTCTGTACTGTCGTGGACAGTGGACGCAAGCATGCCATCACAGGCAGTGGGGAACATCTTGGACAAGTAGCCATGTCGGCCCCCCTGTAAGCGTAAGCGTAGTGGGCAGGGCCTGCGCATGCCAGTCCAGCGTAGGGGAGTGACTAAATAGGCTGGGGCTCAGGGAGTGGTTCACTTCCGGGACAGCCACCGAAGTAACTACTGCGTGTGTCTCTGTGTCCGCCATATCCTAACCATAGGCCTACACACAAATGGCTGACCACCTACAATGGGCAAAGTCACACCGGCGATGAGGTGGCTACGTCCCACGCCACCCGGCGCACATCTCATCATCGCCTGCAGTGGCGTGTCTGCCAGGGCGGTGTACCTCACCCTGCCACGAGGCCGCCGTCGTGACCGGTGGTGCCTGCGTGATCCTGTGCGCCTGCCGCACACCAGCCCGCTGATCCCCAGACCCGACCTGCGCCCAGCGGTGAATGCCCACCCCTGCGCACCCAGGCCTCACTGCTCACCTGCCGCCAACGGCGTCTCTCCAAGAGGGCCCACCACGTGCCGGTGCAATCTCCAAGGCCGGGCTCCGCGAGCTTGGCAGCCTCCTCAGCCGATTGCTGGATTCTGCACAACAGGCCCCCAGCGCACCCAGCGGCACCGCACAGCGGAGTTGCAAGGTGGCTACTGCTGCCTTCTGACCACACTGCGGTACAGCAAGTAACAGACACATCCTTTCTAGTCTGCCCGTCCAGGCCTGCTGCATCATCGCAGGCTGCACACCCGCTCAGCTCATCCGGTGGGCCAAACTCAGTGCACCACAAGTTACCGTCCAGCCTCCAGCATTATAGCATGATGCACACCCGCTCAGCTCTTCCGGTGGGCCTACCTCAGTGCACCGCAAGTCATCCCCACATGGCGGTTGGCCCGTGCCGGACACAGGGCCTCAGGTGCCACTAACTCAGTGCACCGCAAGTCATTGTCCCGAGGGGCTACCCCACAAGTCCGCCTCCAGTAGCCAACAGCATGTCCTCAGTAACGCCACCGGAGCCCTTCACAGTCACGGGGCCACCCCCGTCCCAGGCAGGCTGCCGGGAAGCCTGGGTAGATCGTCTGGAGACGTACTCCGAGGCGCATGACATCCCAGCACCGCGGCGGTGGCGCACGCGTGTGAGGAGTGCGGAGAAATGGCCCGGGGCTCTGGGCATGGTTCAGTTCTGGGCTCTGGGCGTGGTTCAGTTCCGGCATGGCCACAAATGTGACTATGGCATGTGTCTCCATAGTAGTGTCTGCGCCACCCGGCCTGTAATTGACAATGTTGCAATGTAGCATGCACCAGGAGGGCGGCCTCCCCCGAATGGATTAATAAAGGAGCGCGAGACCACTCGGGGTCTCGGCTCATTCATGCCAACTGTTGTGTGTGTATCTACATTGCCGCAGCCTGAACTGAAGGCCTAGCCTCAATATCAGCGCGAGTTCAGCCAGGCCAGAACTCCACATCTGTGTCCGCCCCATCCTTACCATAGGCCTACACACACGTGGCCGCCCAGCTTCAATGGCCAACATCACAGTCTTGCTGTCAGTCCTGCGGACATGCGCAGACAGGCATGACAATGGTGTGCCGTAGGAGTGCAAGTGATGCAACCGCGCAGCACACACAAGTAAATAGGCTCGGTGGGAGGGTGGAGCAGCTGTGAGGCTACGTAATACACATTGTCCTAACACATTTGCCAGCAGCAATACATGGCTAACATGAGTCCCGAGGTCGCACAAATCACACACCACGAAACTTGTATGTCTGCCAACACAGCATGCAGAACCACCAGTTAACACTAATCTCACTTACCTCTCACAGGTGATCAAGGATATGCACTCTGCCCGTGGATGATGACACCCCTCCGAGATCCGAACACCCCGGCCCAGAGGCAGTACAATGTGGCCCACAAACGCACCAGGGGCATTGTTGAACGCACATTTGGCGTGTTGAAATCACGTTTCAGGTGCCTGGACATCACCGGTGGAAGACTCTTGTACAGCCCAGAAATAGTGTGCAAGATGATCACTGCATGTTGTGTTTTGCACAACATATGTGTACGCACCAATGCCCCATGGATCCAAGTCCCAGAAGCACCGGACGATGATGAGGAAGATGATGCAGGTGGACAACACCCCACTGCAGCTGCAGCAGGAATAGCCCAAAGGAACACAATCATCAACAATTTCTTCGCATGAGCACGTCACATTGTGACTGTCCACAGCAATCATGGCACAGTACAAGATGACCACATGACCAGCATGTGCAAATAAAATCTTAGCAACACACTTTTCCCGTGTGCATGTCAGTCCTCTGCATTAGCACATTACTCTGACGGGTGTAAGTGCAACATTGAGTGCTAACATTCGCATATGTTGCAAGAAGAGATGGTGTGTATGTCACCTCTGTACCAAGAGGCTGTTTAGGGCGTCACGTATTCGATATGCCATATCAGGGTGTCACATGTAGTACGTCATGCCACTCATCAGCGTCCTACGTGTACATGAGCATGACATGGAGGCCGTCATTGGTGTTCAGGAAAAGACAACAGGGTGCCATTTGTGGTCAGATATGTACCTGCCTGATGCAAATATACACCCTGTGTGTCGAGTCCCACAACATGAACAACATGGCCGTAAGGGGGATGTGGGCACAATGGACACTTCAGCAACATTGGGAGATGCACACCAGCCTAGAAGCCAGCAGGTCCACCTTGCGTGGAAGACACCAAGGTGTCCCCTGCTCAAATGTGCCATGTACAGGTCACATGTGTACACGGACGTCATCCATCAAGAGTAGTGATCAGTGCCAGCTAATAGGTGCAAGGTGAGTGGTCAACCGCCTCCTCACAGCTACCTGAACCCATCACTGTCAGACTGCAGCAAAACAACACTGCTACATCAGTGCATGCAATACTGACTGTGAGGGCACGTACATGGCTGGTAAGGGTTCAACCATGCCGGAAGGCGAAGCAGTGGCATCCCCCCTAATCCCCATCACATTTCCAGAATGCAAGCAGATGACAAACTAACATTGTGGATGACAGCCCCTCTGTCTGAACTAGAAGGCGGTAGCACATCTGCACCTCCGACCTTGGGAATGCATGCGCCCGGCACCCCCTGAGCGATACCAAAGCAGCTGCTGACAGCTCCCACACTACGCACAGCGCTATCCAGAGACCAACGTATACACACCCCACACACAGGAGTCCTTCCTCGTAGTTCACTTGCATGGTATGACCTTCACACTTACACACCGACCATCCCAGGAGTCCAAGCGCTCCACACTCAAACCAATCATTGCTCAGAGCTGTGGCTTCCACATAACTTTGACTTTGCCTTTGTGACACACAGCCCTATTTCATACATTGACGTGGGGCTAAGTTTGGAAATAGCGAGATTGTTGTTTTGGAGCAATGAGGCCACAGCTAGTTCACACATTCCCAGTCATCTCACTGCCTATCTGGGTCACGGACATACATGCGCATTGGAATCAGTTCCCAGGGAGCACCGTTGTTTGGAATTACTGCGCCCACATACATCCATACTTTCATACTTGCTTGATCATGGACATGACTCATCTGTGTGAATTTGAATGTCTTAATCACATTCAGTGGAGTGGTGAAGGTGGACCAGTACCTGGCCATGCACACGCTACTTTACAATGTTGCCCCGTGGAGGGCCAGCCAGGGTCCTTTGGGGAGGGAAAAGTACATCGTAGGAGAGGGAGTTCAGTCCGCAGTCTGATTTCTGTGTCATTGGTTGCCTAAACAAATGTAGCAGTCCATGTCGGGGGCCAAGGTGAGTGTCACAGAGTGTTAAGGGGGACAGTGGAGGGTGTTATTCCTGGTCATGATGCAGAGGGCAGAACCAAGCAGGAAGAGGCCATATGGCGGAGATGAATGCTACCGCTTCCTACTTATCCCAAGGGCAGATTCATCCTAATCATCGTCCTCCTATGTGTGATGTGCCTCACATGTGGGTGGTGGTGTTTTGTCTGCGGCACTGTGTGGCACTGACACATCAGGGGATGGAGGTGGATTGTCAGCCGCACTGTGAGGCACTGACACATCAGGGGGTGGTGATGTGGAGGGAGGAGTGGCAGCAGCATTCATCTGCACCAGGCCTTGTGGCCGCACTGCCATGATGAGGATCTGCAGGGCATGGTAGATCCCTGCTACATCTCGCTGGTGTGCAGCCGTGGCAGCCATTCTTCCCGCCTGCATCCGCTCCATGTTCCTCCCCATGTTGGCCAACTCACGGCTGAGATCGCTGGAGCCACTCTGACTAGACAGTTGTTCTTGTCTACGAGTCATGACTCCGGCGATGTCAGCCATGGATTGTTGGAGACAATGGAGCGGACTGTGGGTGTCCATTGGGGCCTGTAGGTGGTCCCTGATGGGACTTGGACACCCACGTATGGCATCTAGTTTGGCTGCCATGAGGTCGAACCCCACCCGCACCTGCTCTGCCATTCCCTTCTGGCCCTGCGACACACGGCATTGGAATGCCATGTGTTGCTCGTGGGGATCCTGGGAGACGGCCGTGGTGGTGGGTGCTTCCTGCTGTGTGGTCTGTGCAGGGGGTGGGTTCTCCTCGATGCAGCTGGACTGCCCTGCTCCTGGGGGTGGGGTGCTGAGGGTGTCCATGAGCTGTTGGAGGGCGTCGGGGTCGATGGTGTGTAGGTCCTCTTCGTCATCGGTGATGAGGAGTACGGTCTGCTCTGCAGGAGGTGATGATTCTCCCTCTGCAATGTGAAGGGGAGATGCAGTTTGACATTGTGTTCACATGTATGTTGACGCATTGGCCAAGTTTGCAAACAGACTGCATGTCAATGTACATTGTGACTGTTTGTGTGGAGATGCTTATTTAATGCTGGACAGTTGACATTTCGCCACCATCATGGATGTGAGCTTGTATCTGTCCATTATTATCTCACAGTTTCCTGCTATGCCAAATGCGAATGGCCATTTTCTACACACAAGCGGCAGCAGTTGTGTCCTCTGTTCTGTGGTGTAAGTGTTGCAGTTTGGTCCACTTTCTTGTAAATGTTGAGGTGCTCTGAGTGTTATGTGTGTGTGCTGCATTGTGGGTGATTTGCCCCTTCAGCTCTGATTTGGCTGTCCCTTATCCCTTTCAGGCGGTGTGCCTTTCACTTCTGTGCTTATACAGTGCTGAGCTGTTGCAGACCTGGGTAAATTGGGCTCTTGGTCGGAGTTGTGACTCTTGGGCATGGTTTGTCCGCAGATGTGCTGTACTTACTTGTGCATGTGTGCCATTGTGCCCATCTCCCCCCGTCCCCCCAGTCCCTGGTGGTTGCTCACCCTGTTGCTGTTGTCTCAGGTCATGTTGAGCAGTGTCCGGTCCTCCGACTCCTGCCACCGTCTCCCCACTGATGACTGTGGACACCATTTCCTCCATCTCATCCAGCTCCTCCTGTGGCGCAGGACTCCCACCCCCAGTCTGCATTGCTGCTTTGCGGTTGTTGGCGAGTTTCAGCTTGGTTTTGCGCTTCACATCATTCCAGCGCCTCTTGAGCTCTTCCATTGTCCTCCTCAGCACTCCGACTGCATTCACCTTGTCCACGATGGACTGCCATATTCCATTTTTTGTTGCCACTGACACAGTGGAGGTGACGAACAGTTGTTGATGGTGTTCTGTCACCTCCGTAATCAGGATCCTGTTTTCCTGCGGACTGAACCGCGTCTTCCTCTTCTTCTTCTCCTTGCCCTTCCCTGACCCCGAGGTCCCAGGCTGGTCCTCCGTGGGGCTTGTGGGGTTTGGGTTGTCCTCTGTGCTTGCTCCGGCTACCTCCATGGTGCTTCACAGTTGTTTGTGTTTTATTTGTATATCATTTTTGCCGCTTTTATAGTGATTTTTCCCGCCTCACTTGTGGGACTTGCGGGCCTGGTGCTGCTCTTCGCTGGATTTTTATCGCAGTTGGGCCCATTGCAACATTTTTCACGTTCGGGTTTCCTTTTTTATCGCCGTCGCAGTAGTTGTATCGCGGATATTTGACGCGTTATCGGGACACTATCGCATGTTACCGCCGTGTTGAGAATGAGACGTTAACACAGAGTTATTTTTCCGCGATGGACGGCGATATGAGAAGTTGCGTTAACCTATTTTGGCGATGATTATCGCACGTTCTTGAGAATATCCCCCTTAGGGGCTTATTTACAAGCCCCTTGCGCCACCGGTACGTCACGTTTTCCCATATTAAAAGTGACGCACCGGCGGCGCAAGGGGCTTGTAAATAAGCCCCAGAGGGGCATATTTACAAGCCCCTTGCGACATCTTTACGACACCGTTGCGTCAATTCTGTGACGCAGCGGCATCGTAAACAATGCGCCACTATGCGACATATTTACAACGTGACGCATCTAGGGAGATGCATCACGTTGTAAAGCCCTGCACTACATTATACCTGCATCAGGTATAATGTATGCAGGGTGGGGGTTCCGTCGCAAGGATGCCCCGTAAAAGTGACGCAGTGAAATCTACAAAATTTCACTGAGTCACTTTTACGACCCCGCTTCGTCAAAACCTTACGCCTGCTTGTAGCAGGCGTAAGGAGTGACGCAGCACAGCAACTATAGGCCGCCCCTGAGCAGTGCTGGAGTTGCGTAGCGCTTGCGACATGACTCCAGCACTACGTCACCTTTACGCCGACAGATGCGTCAGGCATCTGTCTATCCCTGCGCCATGGTGCGCCGCATTGTAAATGCGGCGCATCCATGGTAGCGCAAGGTGTTTTTTACGTCACACAAAATAACTGGGGCATCCCTGCTAATATGCAGGGATGCGCCAGTTATTGTAAATCTGCCCCATAGTATCTTTTTAAAATCAAACCCACCAACAAGTCTTTATCATTGCGCTTTATTTTTTCCACTGTTACAGCAAATTGAGACAAATGTTTTATCAGCCGCAAGGCTGAAATTCAATTTTCGTGTGTAATATATTTTCTCCTGACTATATTCCCTTTTTAACGCGGGAATTCCTAACATCTGTCCATACTTCAAACTCCTCACCATAACATGCTTCATCATCCATGAAATTCCAGGATCTTGCATTAATCTCTCCAGAGCAATTTGCAGATGGCTAATTTGACACCAGCTCTTCTTCTTTAGACGGCAGCCCATCTGCTCTCCAGATAGTGCACACTCTCATATTTCCGAAAATGAATTGAGTCTGTATTTTCCTGAATGGCCATTTATTTTGCTTTCAGGCACTTTGATTGAACGCTTTGCACATGAAGTGTCATCTTGTTAGAAACGCTCATCAGTTATATTAATCTTTTCCTTTGCTAGCTCTTGCCTACAAGCAGTTAAGGTGCCTGGCTCATGCCATCATACACCATACACCAAACACCACACACCGCACACAATACATAGCATACACAAAAGCATTCTCATACATAAAGATACAGAAATTGGCTTTCGGGCAGCCCCTTTTATCTTTTGGCTTTTTTCTAGTTCAGCTGACTATTGGCATTGGTTTTAGGGGTTGTCAATCAACTTTCGTAACAGTCGACTGCATTTCACGGGGGTGAACAACTTTCAAAAAGTTGATATAAATATTGCCTTTAAGGACTCCTTTAAATGTTTTTTTCAACTTTGTTTTTTATGCTGAGGGTCTTCCCCCACTCTGTCGGCCTGCCAGAATTACCCCCTCTACCTGTTCTTAGCCTGTTCTTCAGTGCTTCATACCGTCTGCCTCGCTTCCCATTTTTTATTTTATTATTTTCTTTTGAAAAGTCAGGCAGTTGGTAAGTGTTATTCAATTATTCCCTTTCTTTTTTTGCACCACTGCATACATTTTTTACATTCTAATAAGGCAGCCATGTTGAAAGGGTAAAATAAAAATAAATAATCCAAAATATCTTTCGTGCGCCACAAAGCATGTATCGCGCAAGCCTTTTGACGAATGGTGACGTATGCAATGCATGTATACGAACACAGGGCAGCTCAAATTAAACCTTTTCAAATGGTCACCCTGCTCTCACATGCATGTGCATGTGTAACAATACATATCTCTGCATCCATCACCAGTCATTCAAATAATGCATGCTTCTTGATGCATGCAGCTATTTCGGATTTTTTTTTATTTTATCATTTTAATATGGCCAACGGACATGTTAAATGTTAAAATAAAAAGCAATGTCAAGCCCAACACATCAGCACTTGACTTTTTAAAGCAAGATGCATTGGCTTTGCCAGGGTTAGTTTGTACTAAGCTAACCTTTGTTTGTGAATGGAAGTGTCCTGCTAACTGTCTTTTTTTACTTAATGTATTTATTGTTAAGTAAACAGTAGTTGCTCTGTCTTAGAAATAACAAAAAATAAAGCCATTACAAGGACAAGGAAATGAAATGAAATGACATGTGATCACTCTTTTCATGTTTTCAATTGATTATTATCCCAGATTTATAATAAATTGACTTATTAGACACCAATAGTGAGCATCTGTGTGATTGGGCACCGTTGTATTGCAAAGGAATGAATACATGATTTACCACCTTGACCATATCTTGACCATATCTAATTACGATTCCTATGTGATTAGGAAAGCATTCCCACTGGGGGCGTGGCTAGCGCCCGAGGGAAATGGCCACCAGTCCCTGACTCTCCCGGGACGGAGAGGGTGTCGACGTACCTGACGAGCTCCATACCGCCTGCAGGTGTTCCATAATGTGAGCGCTGACAGCCTAGATGTCGCTGCTCAGTATGAGATACACAGAGTTCACCACAATGGAACGTAAGCTGCCTTTTTCTTCATCTGCGCATTAGAGCGGTTCCGTTTCTGTAGCGGCCGCCATTTTGACTCGCGCTCTGTCGGATTCCTGTCACGGAAATCCTCAACGATAAATATGCGTTTCTGCATTTCCAATTAATTTCGTTTCTTCAGGAAGAATTGTTGCTTTCTTCACTTGTGTTCAGGGCTCCCTCAATTCTGGCCCCCTGAAAGTTAATATGTGCCTCAGCACCTCCGGCTGACTTTGCTCCTCAGCGTATGGATACTGCTTCCCCCAAATGGGTCCAAGGCTCTTTTTGCATAATTATTTCCTTGTGCGCCTATACTCCAGATAAAATTCAAGGCTTCATGTTTTTCTCCTCTTCTGCCTGCAAGTTTGAACAGCCTTTGGTCACCAATATTTCCTGACTTTTATCTTGTCTTCTTCCAGCATTTGCTCCATTTTACGTGTGCAGGGAATAAATGCACATCGTATCACCCACGAATAGGATGAATTTCACTTCACAATGACTGTGGTATTTACTTGAGCTTATTTTATATATTATATTGTTGTACCTCTTTCATAGTTGATCAAGGAGGCTTGATACTACATACCTTTATTTTTTCCATTTGCACTCCTACTTTGGATAATCCTGTGTAGTCCTAAACACTTACCAATTGTGTTTCTTAATAACTGCCTTTTCTTCATTCAGTGGTTGCTGCTTTTGTTCCTCCTTATTTAGGTACTGGGCTCATTTAAATCAAGATTTACCTCATTCTCTGCTCTTACTCAGTATATACTGCCTGGTGATGGATAACTCAACAAATGTTTCACCTAAGGGCGCTGCGTCATCCACTATTACAGCTGCCTCGAACACCAATAAAACGCCAAGCAAACGTCGAAAGAAAGACCCTCCTTTTCCTCCTAAACAACCCTCTTCAGTCTCTATGGACCTACTATTGGAGGAAATCAGAGCTCTTCGTCCTTTTATGGAGGAGACTAACTCAAAGCTACAATTATTAACTGATAACTGGTCAAGTTTGGAGAGCAGAGTGACAACAGTGGAACACAGCATTGAATCTCTTTCCTCATCTCACATCAAGATGGAGGCTCTCTACTCTCAAGTATCAACGCTCCAAAAACAAGTTGAAAACCTTGAAAACAGGAATCGACGCAACAACCTCCGTATTTACGGATTACCAGAGGGTTCGGAAGGCTCAGATCCTATCAACGTCTTCAAATCCTTTCTTCCTAAAGTCCTTAACTTGCCGCAGGATACTCTTCTTAACATACAGCGTGCCCACTGTTTGGGCCCTATCTCTTCAGCAAGTTCCTCTACAGGGAGGAAACAGAGAGGATTCATTTTGTATTTCTTAGAATACACAGACTTACTTAAAGTCCTATCTGCAGCCAGAGCAATCAACCGTATTACCTGGTCAAGAAATCCTCTATTCTTCTCTCAGGATTATTCCAAACCCACTGCTGATAGACGTCGTGACTTTCTTGCAATGAGACCACAACTTCGCTCTATGGGTGCACGATATGGTCTTTTTCATCCTTGCCTTTTCAAGGTGACTATCAACAATAAGACCACTACATACGAGGATCCCATAAAGCTAAAAAGCTTCCTCAATTCTTGCCACGCGGAGTTTATGGACACCTCCTCATTGCAGAACAAATAACTGTTCCTGATCTAGTCTGGCTTGAATTTTTTGCTCTTGTTTCTCTTTGATAACACTTTTTCCTAATGTATTTTTGATTGCAGTTACTGTTTCTTCACTCAATTGCTCAGCATGAATATTAATCCTTTTTTTCCCTTGCAGGTCTTAATTGCTTGATGTACTTCCCCCATGTCTTCTGCTCGTTGGGTTTGTCTCCCTTCCCGCCTTCCCGCTTAGAGTTTGGACTCGTCATTGTCCCATGTGGCCTCGTCTCCCCCCACCTCACATATGTCTCGGATTTTTTGTAAGTATGTTTTTTGTGTTTTCTTTACTTTTCTTCACAACAACTGTTTCTTTTTCCTTATTCATATCATTCTCCCTTTCTCTCTCTTGCCTATACTGCTCCCTTTCTATTCTTTTCTACTGCTATGTTTCTTATCATTCACAATGCTTCCTTTTCCTCCTTCTTTCCCCCTCCCTCTCTTGTTTGAGTTTCAAGGTTATTTTACATCTGCTTTTATCTTTTTTATCTTTTAATGATATTTGCATTATGGCTGGTTCATTTTATTACTTATGTTGTTTCCTTGATTTATGGCTTTAAAAATCATTACATGGAATGTTAAGGGTTTAAATTCCCCTATTAAGAGACAACGGGTATTATCTTACTTATCTAAACTGGATGCTAAAATTGTTTTGTTGCAAGAAACCCATCTCACAGAGTCTGAATCCTCAAAGCTTAAGAAGAATTGGGTTGGTGAAGTCTTTTTCTCACCTGGTGATGGCAAAAGAAATGGAGTTATCACTTTAGTTCACAAATCATTGAAGGTTTCCATTCTTTCGCATGAGAGGGACAATGAGGGTAGATGGTTGTTTACCAAGTTGGAGGTTGATGGTGTTTCGCTCTCTCTTTTTAATATTTATGCTCCTACTTCTGGTGAGGCCCCTTTTTGGACCCATTTACATCAACTGATTTCTCATAATAATGCTAACAATGTAATCCTTGCTTGGGATTGAAATCAAGTATATGACCCTTTTTTGGACCACAAATCCAAAGTTTCTTTCACTCCATCTAAATCACATAAAACTTTCACACAAACTATAAAGCATCTCCATCTAACTGATGCTTGGAGACTATGTAATCCGTCCCTGCAAGAGTTTACTTTTTACTCTTCACCTCATCAGACCCAGTCAAGAATTGACTATATTTTCATGTCACACAATGTTTCCCAATCTTTATTGTCCGCTGATATAGGCCCTATACTCATCTCCGATCATGCCCCTGTTTCCATCCTGCTAGACATCCTGCCTCACTCTGACCATCCCAGGAGATGGCGCTTTAATAATTCCCTGCTTTTAGACCCTCACTTTAACACCTCTTTTATTTCTTTTTTTCACGACTATTTTCTTTTAAATAGCAAAGACACTTTGCCCTTTCATATAATTTGGGATGCCTTTAAGGCCTCTGCACGTGACTTTATTATTCGTTACACCTCTAACAAACGCAAAATGGCCCGGGCTTTAAACACAGAACTCCTCTCTAGGATTAAAGAATTAGAGCATACCTAGTATACCTCCAAATCGAAACAGTGTTTATCTGATCTAATTAATGCTAAGATCCAGTATAATAAAGATACGACTGACAGTGCCTCTTTATTTCTTTTAAAGACTAGTGCCAAATACTACGGAGGACAAAATAAATCTGGTAAATTATTAGCCAATTATCTTAAGACCAAACAACATAAACTCCATATAGAATCTATAACAACAGACACTAACACTTCTAACTACAAAGACGCCGATATTCTACAAGAATTTATTCGGTTCTATGAACAACTCTATACACCAGAGATCACTCCCACTGATGATGACATTTCCCTTTACCTCTCCTCAATCCCCAAACACTCATCCCGAACACTCATCCCCGTCTTTACATCTAGATCTCCTGCAGTCTGACCTGACTCAGACTGATTTACTCAATGCTCTTAAATCCCTTAAGAAAGATAAGGCTCCTGGCCCGGACGGTTTTACTGTTGAATTCTTTTCGCATTTTGCCCAAGTAATCTTACCTAAATTGCATGATTTAATCTCCTCTTTTCTTGCTTCTGGTAACTCCTCAGGCACTTTTCTGGAGGCCCTGATCTGTCTTATCCCAAAGGAAGGAAAGGATCTACATTATTGCAAAAACTACTGACCCATTTCCCTAGTCAATATAGATTACAAAATCTTTTCTAAATCGTTAGCTCTTAGATTGGAATCTCATCTTCTGCAACTCTTAGGTAAGGAACAAACGGGCTTTGTCAAAGGGCGGTCTATCAATGACAACACCCGTCTGTTCTTTGATATTATTTCCAAGTCCTCAAATTTTTCAAGGTCCCTCGCTGCCATTGCCCTTGATGCTGAAAAAGGCTTTCGACAGAGTTTATTGGCCCTTCATTTTTCAAACACTAAAATGGTTTGGTTTTGGCCCAAAGATCATCTCCTTGATTTCCCTCCTCTACTCGAACCCTAAAGCTGCAATTTTCGCCAATGGTCTTACTTCCCCCTATTTTACTCTTCACAGAGGAGTGAGACAAGGCTGTCCCCTATCCCCTTTTCTTTTCAACCTAGCCTTAGAACCCTTCTTATCCAAAATAAGACATAATCAGTCCATTACGGGTTTCACCTCAAACTCTTTACAAATTAAACTAGCTGCATATGCAGATGATGTACTTCTATTTCTTTCTCAACCTCATATTTCCCTGCCGGCCTTTTTAAATGAAGTCCAATCATATTCCTCGGTTTCGGGTTACAGATTAAACAATGATAAGTGTGAAATCTTACCTTTAACCAAATATACTTTTAAAGAAGACTTTTCCATTTCTAATTTTACTTGGAACCCACTTCACATAAAATATCTTGGTGTGTGGTTCACCTCCTCCATTAAAACATCAATTCCTCTCAATTTCAATAAATGTATTGAGAAGCTTAGCTCCCTCACATCCAAATGGCATCCTCTATATCTTTCATGGTGGGGACGTCTCGACACTATTAAAATGATGTTAACTCCCATTATCCTTTATCTTATCTCTAATATTCCCATATCCATTCCTACAAAATGGTTCCATAAAATTAATTCCATTCTTACCTCCTTTCTATGGCTGAATAAAAAACCTAGAATGTCCTTACTAAAATTATCGCGTCCGAAATCTGAAGGCGGTGTTCGCTTTCCTGATTTCCCTAAATATCATAAAGCCTTTTTATTAAGACATATCTCCAAATGGTTGTCTGATCCCTCTCCTGATTCGCCTTTATGGATTGATCTAGAGAGTTCCTTCCTCTCCCCATTTTCTTTCCTGGAATACCTATCTTTCACACGTAAGCCGCAAAATTTATGTACACCAATTATTAAACTTTCTTGTAAAAGTCTGAATAATCTTCTTCATTTTGAGCCACATGATGTTGATACATTTCTCAATTCCACCATATGGCATAATAACTTCATTTGCATTAAGAATAAACCTGTTTATTGGAGAACCTGGAGAGATAAGGGTATTCAGTGGGTGCATCAATTATTTGAGAATTACACTTTCCTCACTTTTTCAAGGGCATGCTCTCTCTTTCACCTGCCTTCTTCATTTTCACATACATTTCTGGCTTTACGCTCA
The DNA here is from genome assembly GCA_963921515.1 of Calotriton arnoldi. Classification (NCBI taxonomy): domain Eukaryota; kingdom Metazoa; phylum Chordata; class Amphibia; order Caudata; family Salamandridae; genus Calotriton; species Calotriton arnoldi. The sequence goes on from CAWUFW010003590.1 coordinate 446,018, forward strand.
GCCATACTAGATTCCCACTCTTATTTTAAATCCTTACCTTCCCCCTCTCCATCACCAGATTACACTTGGTCGAACATCCTTCGTAGGTTGCCCAAAGCCTCCACTCTTTACACCTGCTTATTAATCCCATCCATGGCAAAAGCCAAAACAAAAACTGAGCTTTCTTGGGAAACTGACTTGGGTACTCATTGGACCATTTCTGTTTGGGATAAAATTTGGACTAAAATTCGGAAATCTTCCAGAGCAGCTAGCGCTACACAAACTCTTTTTTTTATTTATAACAGACTACTGTTAACACCAGTTTCCTTGCACAGAATACATCCTGATATCCCTGATGATTGTTGGTCTTGCTCTTCTCCACAGGCAGATCTTCAACACTTACTTTTTTCATGTCCACAAGTTTTGCAGTTTTGGAATAAAGTCTGGTCACAGACTAATACTATTTTTGGCACTAACATCCCCCTTTCATTTGCAAATATTTTTCTAGGTAGCCTTTCCACTAGTTGGTCTAACACAAAAACACAAACGCAAATCATCGACCTATTATTGGCGGCTGCTTTCCAGCAGATAACAAAAAACTTGAAAGATGCTTCCAAACTCTCGTATTTAGCTTGGTGGTATTCTGTATGTCACAATCACGGACTTGACACGACTTTTGTAATTCCCTTGTCTCTTAAACAAAAAAGATTACTTTTATGGTCTCCTATTACACAATTTCTGGATAATAGCGCTAAAAGATCTTTTGCTCCAGTACCATGTATTCAAGAAGTTGCTCAACCCCCTTGAACTTTCTGTTTTGTGATTATTCTTATATTTATTCGATCCAATTTAATCTTATTACAGTTATATACTTATCAATTTTTGACCCTGTTTTTACCCGTTTATCCCTGCCATAAATTCTCTTTTCTTGTATGATTACCTGCCTAAATGCTACTAATAATACTTTTCACATTTTATTTTGATGTTTTAATACTTGATACTTTGATGTTCTCTTTTGTTATATATTAAATAAACTTATCTTTTGAAACTTAAAAAAGGAAAGCATTCCCACTGAATCGAGTTAGGAATGCTTTCCGAACGATTCGTATTCTGGGAGCCCTACCGACCGATTACAATGTGTCCAGATGCCTATAGACTCAGTTCGGTTGGACTCCCTTTGACTTCAATGGGAGCCTGTGTGCCGAACAAGAACACAGGCCCCCATTGGAAAAAGGGGTGTTTGGGGAAAACCTTGCACCCTGGGGCGGGCACCCCATGGTGCCTGCCAAGTTATGCATGGTTGAGTAAAGGGGTCCCTTGGGTACACCCACGGGCCACATTTTGTCACCTCCGGGTGAAGGGGGGCCTGCAACGGGCCCCCAAAGACCGATTCCGATAGCTGTTTCGTCTCTGTCAAACCGATTCGTAACGGCTGACAGAATCAGTCATTGTACTCGCTCGTTTGGAAACCGTCTCCAGTGAGCTGTACGAATCGGCTCTGAATGACTTGTGGAACCGATTCGGACAGCCCGGACGGCTTCCTTGCATTGTACTCAGTCATCCGGAAAGGTGAGCGATTCGGTAGGAAACAAGGGTTCCGAATCGGATTCAACAATGCCGAATCCCATCCGGAGCCCATCCTAACGACATCGTAATCGGCCCCTAAATCTTGAAAATGTCTGAAAAAATGCATTTGACCCACATCACATTGGTCAGTCACTCCAAAATAAAAAATTGGATTTAAATAATTTTAGAATAATTACTGGTTTTAATTAAAAGTGTTTTTATAATCTGTGTATTTTTTTATATTGAATCTCATGCCTCCACCGCAGCCCCAGGGAGTGTCACCTCCCTGAGGCTTAAATTTTAAAAATTAAGTGTGTCGGGGGGCTCCTGCCCTCCCCACACTGCCCCGGGGAGCACCACCTCTCTGGGGCATTGACTAATTAAAATACGGGGGTCTGTAGCGGCCCCCCAGCCCCAGGGACTACCAACTCCCTGGGGCATTAAAGGTGTTGGAGGGGGGCCGCAAGGCCCCCCTCCAGGAGCCCTCCTTGGCCCTGGGGACCGCCACCCACCCAGGGCAGGCTTCAGCAATGTCCAGGGGTGCCCACCCCCGGGACATTGCAGTTTGCTATGGCAGGGCGGGAGCAGACTTCTGCTTCACTTCATGGAAGCGAGAGCAGGAAAACTGTTCTTGCTTCCATGAAGCAAAGCAGATTTGCTTTTGGGCAAAGGGAGCTGCATGTTAGCAGCTCCCTTTGCCCAAAAACAATGTCGGCTCCCGCAGGAGGTGGGGAGCCGGCAGGGACTGCGGGGGCCTTGGGGCTCCCCCGCGGTCCCCAACATAGGGTCCCCAGGGCACAAAATGGCCCGGGAGGGGGGCCACTCGGCCCCCCCTTTTCTAATTTTTTTTTTAAAAAGGCAGGGCCCCGGGGGATGGGGTCCCCGGGGACGAAATCGGCCTGGGGAGGGAGGCCGCACGGCCCCTCTCCTTTAAAAAACAATTGTTTGTTTTTAAAAAAATGGCTCAGGCCCCGGGGGATGGGGTCCCCGGGGCCACAACCGGCCTCGGGAGGGGGGCCGTGCGCCCCCCTCCCTTTTCAATAATTTTTTATTTTAAAAAAATGGCTCAGGCCCCGGGAGATGGGGTTCCCGGGGCCCAAAAGGTCAAGGGAAGGGGGCCACACAGCCCTCCTTCCTAAAATACAAAAAAGAAACCGGCAACCGGCTGGAGGCCCCACCCCATCCCTGCACCACTCTGCAAGCACGCCCCCTGGTGCACTCTGGGTTGGGAGATTAAGTCCCCTTCGATCCTAAGGGTCCTTGGGGGCGAACTAGGCCACCAGGTACCTCCAGTAAGCCCCACACAGTGGGATTGCTGAGAGGTGGTAGGAGGTCACGCCGCTTTTTACACCACTCTGCAAACGTACCTCTTGGCGCACTGCTGGTGGGGTGATGAGGTCCCTTGTGTCCTGAGAACCTGAGGACCAAAGTGGACTTCATCTCCCAGGCAGAAGTGCGCCAGGAGGCGCGTTTGCAGAGTAGTGTAAAAGGGGGGTATGGCCTCTGACCACTCTCAGCAATCCAGCTGTGTGGGGCTTACTAGAGGTAACAAGAGGGCTAGTTGGCTCAGGATGGAAGGGGACTTCATCCCCCAACCAAGAGCATGCGAGGTGGTGCGATTGCAGAGTGGTGGAGAAAGAGGGCTTGGCCTGTACCCACCTTTCAGCAATCCCACTCTGTGGGGCTTACTGGAGGTAACAGGTAGGCTAGTTGACCCTAATGACCCCCAGCAGTGAAGGGGACTTCAATCCCCATACAAGAGCATGCCAGGGAGCGTGTTTGCAGAGTGGTGAGCAAAGGGGGCGCGGCCTACTATGAAACTTTAGCAATCCTGCTTTGTGTGACTTACTTGAGGTAATAGGAGGGGTAGTTGCCCCCCGAAGATGTCCTTGGGGGCCAACTACCCCTCCTGTTACCTCCAGTAAGTCCCACACAGTGGGATTGCTAAGAGGTCTTCGGAGGCCACGTCCCCCTTTCTCCACCACTCTGCAAATGCCCCTCCTGGCACACTATTGGTTGGGGGATGAAGTCCACTTTACTCCTGAGGGTCTTTGGGGGCCAAGAAGCCTTCCTGGTACCTCCTGTAAGTGCTATGCAGCAGAATTCCTGAGCGCTGGTCGGAGGGCCAGCCCCCTTTGTCCACCACTCTGCAAATGTGACTACTAGTTAAAGAAGCATTTGCAATGTAATAGGTCTCGCATTTGCAAAAGTTAGGGCTATTAGCGTTGTAAATGTAAGTTTTTTACTAATGTTTTTGGGAGTGGAGTGGATGTACGTTGTGTGTAGTGGAATTATGTGGTATGTTGTGCAGTGAAATTATGTGGATAGAAAGTATGTGGTATTTAGTGTATAGGAATTATGTAGAGTGGGATTATGTGTTGTGGAGAGTAATTATGTGGTATGGTAGTGTGTGTTGTGGAGTGATAACCCCAGGATTAGTCTTCCTCCTTTCCATAGAAGCTAAACTATAAACTCAATGAGACAAAAAAAGAAAGAACCACTGAGGAGCACTTCTGGACCTAGTCGGTGGTATGAGCAGGGCCACTGGAATTATACGACTGTTCAGCTGCACCGATTTTCACATAATTAGATATTTTCCGCATTTGCCACATAATCCATCATCTGCTGCATAATCTGCAGATTTGAACAAAAAAAACCTTGTTTCTAGCTAAAATCGTCTCAAACATTCCCAAAAATGAAGCAACGAGTGTTACAGCATGGTGGAAGGCCCTTTGCAAACCTGGAATGGGCACCTGTTACTTATTGCTAAATGTTAGAAATGGGGGTCTTTAGTTGGCGGAGGTAGGTACCTTTGTCCAAATAGGGACCCTTGCTTCTAGTCAGGGTAAGGGGGATACACTTCTAAAATAACCCCTGCTCACCCCCTTAGTAGCTTGGCACGAGCAGACAGGCTTATCGCAGAGGCAGTGTGTAAAGCATTTGTGAACACATACAGTAATACAGTGAAAACACTACAAATGGACACCACACCAGTTTAGAAAAATAAGTAATCTTTATCTAAACCAAAACAAGACCAAACAATAAAAATCCACAATACAGTATTAAAAATATGGCTTTCAAATGGTAGAAATAGTTCAATTCAATGCAAGTTGTAAATGCAACACTTTTCTCACAAAGTACCTTAGATGCGTCACGCAAAACAAACAAAATAGCCGCAGGGAAGGTGATGCGTAGATTCCTTACATGCAGGGAAGGTGATGCGTCGGTTCCTTGCTTCGGGGGAGGTGATGCGTTGGTTCCTTACTGCAGCGCAGGGGAGGTGATGCATCGGTTCCTTACCGGAGAGGAGGTGATGCGTTGTTTTCTTACTGCGTGGGGAGTTGATGCATCTGTTTCTTACTGCGTCCCCCAACGATGCGACAGTCTTGGCGCCTCGATGCAATGCGTCGATCCGGTACGATGCGTGGCTTCGTGCAGCTGCACAGCAGGCTTGCATCGGGATTGGTGCGGTGATCTCGGACTTCGGAGATCGTTGCACCCGGTGCGTCGTGCAGTGATTTCTCGAGCCGTGGCAGGCGCTGCGATGGTTTCTCCGGTGATGCATCGGAAACAGGTGCGGATGCATCACGCTTCTTCGATGTTGCGTCGATTTTCCAGCTCCCAGCGACAAACAGTCTCTAGAGGTCCTAAACAGCAGCAGGCACCTCTTTGCAGGTTGGAATTCCCAGCAAGGGAATTCAGGGGAGCTGGTGGTGAAGTCTTTGTGTCCCTGAGACTTCAGAAAAGGAGGCAAGCTCAGTTTCAAGCCCTTGGAGATCTTTTCTTCAAGCAGGTGACAAAGCAAACAGCAAAGTCCTTTTTCTCCTTTCCTTGGCAGCAAGCAGCCACTGCAGGCCAACCCCAGACAGCAAACAGCACAGGGGCAGTATTCCTTCTCAGCTTATCCGGCTCTTCTCCTTGGCGAAGGTTCCTCTTGATTTCCCATAAGTGATCGAAAAGTCTGGGGTCTTGTCACAACTCCCCCTCTGTGCTTACCGTGGTCACCCTGTCTCACCTCAAGACTTTGTCAGCTGTAAGATACGAACCGCGATCACCAGCGCCTTCGAGACAGCAGGGGGACCAAAAGAACTACAAATCCCAGGATTCGCGGAAGGAAGGTCACATGATCTGGACGTCGCGCACGTTGACGGCCGGGAAGCGGAAGAGAATAAAAGAACATCCGATTCCCCGCAGCGTTGCCGCTAATTCTGACGGAGTGCGGAAACTCGTGGATTTCGTTCGTGACAAACTCTGGGGAGATTTATTGAGTCATGGTCTGGTAAGGGTGTCGAAACACCGAATACTTTCTTAGTGTTCTCCGGACCGAGTCAGCGCTTTTTAAACACGCTTATTTCTTTTCTCTCTGGATGCCGAGAGGCCTCCTCTTCTCATTGCGGTGTTCCTCCCTGTTGGCGAGACACACGTTTGTGGTCTCTTGCAGGTAGAAGGGATACCGGCATTATTTTCAGGATCGTATGGGCTAATTGTTAAAGACCTATTACTTTGGGATACAGAACGTTTATGGCTTGGCTCATATATCGTGCCGTTGTAGGACCAAAGGTGCAATAAGTTATATGTTTGTGTGTATGTTGGTATGGTGTATATGGTGTACCCATTATTCAAAACAACATCAGATGGCTCGATAACCTTGTGCCGCATCGGTGTTTTCACCAGTTCATTTGATGCTCATTTTGGTTAGTTAGAGGAGCTTGCTATAAGTGTCCTGCTTTTTCATTATTGAGTATCTGTGTGTTTCTTTCTTTTTTTCCTATTTTTATACTTTCAGGCCGCATGTTGTAGCAGGGAATAGTGGAAGAGTCTAGTATAAGCGTTCTCTAACTACCCTGTGACGCCAGGCTTGACAAATATATAAGTAGGTAGTTATATGTTTTTGGTGTTAATTGTGTATTACAGGATTGTTTCACACATCAACCAAACAACAGTTATATTTATTGTATTATTTTCTTGTCTTTGTTCCTTCCTATTGTTGCCTACAGAGTGTCCTTATTCGAAGGTGTATGATCAGATCCTATGCATGTCAATAGGAACTGTAAGGACCATAAAGGACTCTTCTAGAGAATACATGTTATTTTCCTTTACAGGTACACATAGATTCTATAGGAAAGCTTGTTCCCTGCTTAATGAGGCTTCCGATAAATATTAATAAGATTTTCGTTTCTGTCATTCCAGGTCTCCCTCCCCGCTGTCCCCATCCTTTCCTTCCCTCGCTTGATCACTTCACTGATCTGTGCTATTATAGCATGCAGACTTGAAGCTATCGAGAGGTGGACCATTATTGAGCATCGTTCCGATCCCGAGGAGTTGGACGCACGACAGAATTAGCGTCCCAAGAATAGTACTCCTCCCGATCGGTTTCTGTGCTCCATCATGGCTACTTTAGAGGAGTGGTTGACCGCATTACAAGTGGTGCAACAAGAACTGTCGGTGCACCTCTCTTCCCTCTTTCTGCACTTCTCTTGCTTCTTTCGGCGCCTTTCTTCTTCTTTCTGTACATGTTCTACCTATGTAGGCATAGTTAGAAATTAGCATTAAAAAACCTTAGAAATACACTGAAAAAAACACAGGTTTCAGGGACGTTATAATTAGTGATTAACATTAAAAAAACCTTAAGAAATTCAGTGAAAAAAACACAGGTTTTAGGGAAGTTATAGTTAGGAATTAGCATTTAAAAACCTAAGAAATTCACTGCAAAAACCACAGGTTTCAGGGACGTTATAGTTTGGCTGACATCTCACTTGTACAAAACCAGAGAAATTCAGCCGTTATAGTTAGCTGAGCTAACTATAACTCACGCCCGCCATGCACTGCTGATGACGTCACATATTGCATCACATATTGCATCACTCATCACATGGCCAGTGACATCACTGATGACATCACTGATGACATCTCAAATGACATCACTGAAGGCATCACTGATTACATCATCCACTTAATATCTGATGCACCTCCTCACAATCTAATATAACCTTTCATACACCCACTCTTTAAAATACTGACTACCATTTTTGAAACCATTGACACACTAATACCAGTTAGTACATACCCACTCACTGATTCATATGTCTACACACACATCCACTCACTCACCCATACAGTCACTCATTCATGCAGTCATCCATCAATACAGCCACTGATATATGCACTCATATATCCATACAGACACTCACACACCATCACTAACCCTTAGAGTTACTCACACACCTAGTCAGTCACCCAAAGAATCAACCACACTGCTATTACTCACCTATACAGTTATACACTCACCACCTCACTTATTCATACAGATAGTAACACATACTTATTCTCTTCTACAATCACTGACACAAGCACACACTCATCCATACAGCCACTCTCAAAATCACTTGCTCTCACATATAGTCACTTATATACTCCAACACTCACATATACTACCTTTCACATATGTAGTTACTCACACATATACCACTGAGATATCCATTGACTCACCAACAAAGTCATACGCACACTCACTCATCCATACAGCCCCTCGCTGATGCACTCATGAACCCATACACCCAGTGAATCACCCACTCACACATCCATGCAGGGAGTCACACACACCCCCACCCACCCACACAGTCAACAGGCACCCATACAGGTACTCAGACAACCAATCATTAACCCATATAGGCACTCATGTAGCTACTCACCAACCCATGCAGCCACTTGCACACCAACCGACAGACTGATACAGACATTCACACACATTAGTCATTCACCTATGCATTCACTAAGACACGTTTAATCACTCACTTATACAGTCAGTTACGCACCCACTAAATCATCCATTAAGACACTCATACACCCACTCATTCTTCAATACACCTTTGCGTGTATATATATAACATTCTTAAACTTTAAAAAAGCACTCAGTCACTGGATGATGTCATCAGTGATGTCACTGACCATGTCATCAGTGATGTAATATGTGACATCATCAGCAGTGCATTGCGGGGCACGAGTTATAGTTAGCTCAGCTAACTATAACAGCTGAATTTCTCTGGTTTTGTACGAGTGAAATCACATCATTGAAACCTGTGTTTTTTTCAGTGAATATATATGTACACACATACTTTTAAGGGTTTAGGGGTGGGTAGGGGTATAGGAATACGATAGTAAGGGTATTGGGTGGTAATGGTATTTTCAGGTTTTAGGGGTGGATAAGGGTATTGAATTGTAAGGGTATTTTAGAGTTTGGGGTAGGTAGAAGCATAGGGTGATAAGGGAAATTATTAAAGGGGAAAGGGAAAAAGATAAATAATGTACTTATATATGTTATTAGGACCTAGTTTCCATAGGAAAAGCATTATTTGTTTTGCTAAAAGTGTTGGTGCTTTGACCCACATAACCACTCACACACCCACTCACAGACCCACAAAGCCAATTACAGACCCACTTACAGACCCAGAGAACGACTCACACATTCACTCCCATACACACACACACACACACACACACACACACACACATGAACACACATATACAGTCAGTCACACACCCACTCACAGCCCCACACACCCACTCACACACTCACACAGCCACTTATATACCTCCAAAATGACTCACACACCCCTACAGCCACTTATACAACCACTCAGAGATTCAGAAAACCACTCAAACACTCAGATACTGACACACCCACATACACACTCACACAGCTAGCAACACATCTATTTACAGACCCATGTAGTCACTTACACTCCCATTCATACTCTCAGGATATACTCACACACACACACTCAAACAACCATGCACACACCCACTCACATACCCTTAAAGCCAGTCACACACCCATTCAGAGACCCAGAAAACCATGCACACACCCATACAGCCACTCACACACCCACTTATAAACCCAGTGAACCACTCACACATCCACTCACAGACCTGCACAGGCACTCACACACCCACAGTCACACTTATAAAGCCAGTCACACACCCACTCATAGACCAACACAGCCAAATACACACCTACTCACATATCCAGCTCATACTCACACACACACCTACACACTCACACAACCACTCACACACCCATGCAGCCAGTTACAAACCCATTCATAGACCTAGAATACCACTTGCACACCCCTTCAAACGCACATACAGTAACACACACACCCTTTGCATACTCACATAACCACTTACACATCCACACAACCACTCACACACCCATACAGCCACTCACACAAGCACTCAAAGACCCTGAAACTCATTCACACACCCACTCAGACAACCTTACAGCCACTCACACACCCAGACAGAAACCTAGAAATAATTCACACACCCATTTATACACTCATTCAGCAACTCACACACTCATTCACTGACCCACTTACACACACACACACAACCACTCACAAACACACACTCACACATCCCTACAGTCAGTCACACACCCATTCAGACACCCACAAAACCTCTCATACACCCAATCACAGACCCACACAGCCACTCACACACCCACTCAAACATTCTCACAACCACTTACACACCCACACAACCACTCATATACCTAATCACACACCCATTAATACAGCCACTCACAGACCCACATAACCACTCACATACCCACTCACAGACCCATACAGCCAATTACAGACCCACTTACAGACCCAGAGCACCACTCACACATCTACTCACAGACCCACACAGGCATTCACACACCCACTCACATGCTCATACACCCATGTACACACTTATACAGCCAGTCATATACCCACTCACAGCCCCACACACCCACTCACACAACTACTTATACCCCCATAAAACTACTCACTCACACATACCGCCACTTATACAAACACTCATAGACCCATAAAACCACTAATACCCACTCAGACACTGACACACCCACATACACACTCACACAGCTAGCAACATACCCATTTACAGAACCATGCAGTCGCTTATACTCCCATTCACACTCTCAGCACATGCTCAAACACAAACTCACATTACCACACACACACTCACTCACAAATCCATAAGCCAGTCTCACACCCATTCAGAGACCCAGAAAACCAGACAAACACCCATTCACACACCTATACAGCCACCCACACATCCACTTATAGACCCAGTGAACTACTCACACATCTACTCACAGACCCCCACAGGTGCTCACACAACCACTCACACACTCACATACACACTTATATACCCAGTCACTCACCCACTCATAGACCCACATAGCCATATGCACACCTACTCAAACACCCAGCACATACTCACACAAATACTCATACACCCATGCAGCCAGTCACAAGCCCATTCAGAGACCCTGAATACCACTTGCACACCCCTTCAAACACACATACAGCAGCACACACACCCATGATACACTCACACAACCACTTACACACCCACACAACCACTCAACACCCACTCACACACCCATACAGCCACTCACACACCCACTCAGAGACCCAGAAACCCACTAACAAACCCACTCAGACAACCATACAGCCACTCACACACCCAGTCAGAGACTAGAATTCATTCACACAGCCATTTATACACTCATTCAGCCACTCACACACTCACTTACTGACCCACTTACACACCCACACAACCAATCATACACACACACTCACACATCCATACAGCCAGTCACACACCCATTCAAACACCCAAAAAACCACTCACACACCCAATCACAGACCCACACACCCACTCATAAACACTCACAACCACTTATACACCCACACAACCACTCATACACCTACTCACATACCCACTCACACACGCACACAGCCACTCACAGGCCCACATAACCACTCACACACCCACTCACAGACCCACCAGCCAATTAAAAACCCACTTACGGACCCAGAGAACCACTCACACTTTCACTCACAGACCCATACAGACATTCACACACCCACTCACATACTCACAGATGCATGTACACACTTATGCAGCCAGTCACACACCCACTCACAGCCCACAAGCCCACTCACACAACTACTTATACCCCACAAATACACTCACACACCCATACAGCCACTTATACAACCACTTAGAGACCCAGAAAACACTCACACACCCACATACACAAGCACACAGCTAGCAACATACCAATTTACAGACCCATACAGTCACGTACACTCCCAATCACATACTCATGCAACCACACATAGCCACTCATACACCCAGTCACACCCATTCAGAGACCCAGAATACCATGCATACACCCATTCACACACCCATACAGTCACTCACGTACCCACTTATAGATCCAGTGAACCACTCACACACCCACTCACAGACCCACTCAGGCACTCACACAACCACATACACACTTATACAGCCAGTCACAAACCCACTCAGACCCACATAGCCAGATGCATACCTACTCAAACACCCAGGACGTACTCACATACACACTTACACACTCACACAACCACTCACACTCCTATTCAGCCAGTCACAAACCCATTCAGAGACCCAGAATATCATTTGCACACCCTTTCAAACACACATACATGAACATATACACCTATTACAAACTCACACAACCACTGACACAACTACTCCCACACCCACTCAAACACCGTACAGCCACTTATACAACCACGCAGAGACCCAGAATACCACTCATGCACTCCCTCAGACACTTACACACCATATACACACTCATACAGCTATGCAACACAACTATTCACAGACCCATTCAGTCACTTATTCCCACTCACATACTCACATACACACTCACACAACCACATACACACCTACTCACATACCCATACAGCCAGTCACACACCCAATCAGAGACCCAGAAAACCATACACACACCCATACAGCCACTCAAAAACCCACATATTGTCCCAGTGAACTACTCACACATCCACTCACAGACCCACACAGGCACTCACACAATCACTCACACACCCATATACACAATTATACAGCCAGTCACACACCCACTCATAGACCCACACAGCCACATACACACCTACTCACACACCCAGCACATGCTCACTCACACACTTACACACTGACATAACCACTCACACACCCATTCAGCCAGTCACAAAATCAGAGACCCAGAATACCACTTGCAAACCCCTTCAAACACACATACAGCAACACACACACCCATTATACACTCAATCACTTACACTTACACTTACACCCTCACACCCACTTGCACACCCATACAGCCACTCACATACCCCCTCAGAAACCCATAAACACACTCACACACCCACCCAGATAACCATACAGCAACTTACAAACCAGTCAGAGACCTAGAAACCATTCACACACCCATTTATATACTCATTCAGTCACTTACACACTCATTCACTTACACACCCACTCACTGACCCACTTACTCACCCACACAACCACTCACACACATACTCGCACATTCATATAGCCCTTCACACGCCCTTTCACATACCCACAAAACCACTAACACCCAATCACAGACCCAAACACCACTCACACCCCCACTCACACACTCTCACAACCACTTACACACCCACACAACCACTCACATACCTACTTGCACACCCACTCACACATGCATACAGCCACTCAAAGACCCTCATAACCCCTCACACACCCACTCACAGACTCACACAGCCCATTACAGACCCACTTATAGACCTGGAGAACCACTCACATATCCACTCACAGACTCAAACAGGCATTCACACTCTCACACACCCATGTACATCTATATAGCCAGTCACACACCCTTTCAGACACCCAAAAAACCACTCACACACCCAATCACAGACCCACACACCCACTCACACACACTCACAACCACTTACATACCAACACAACCACTCATACACCTACTCACACACCCACTCACACAGCCACTCACAGATCCACATAACCACTCACACACCCACTCACAGACCCACCAGCCAATTACAGACTCACTTATAGACCCAGGGAACCACTCACACTTCCACTCACAGGCCCATACAGGCATTCACACGCCCACTCACAGCCCCACAAATCCACTCACACAAACACTTATACCCCCACAAAAATACTCACAAACCGATACAACCACTTATACAACCACTTAGAGACCCAGAAAAACACTCACGCACCCACATACACAAGCACACAGCTAGCAACATACCCATTTACAGACCCATGCAGTCACTTACACTCCCACTCACACACTCAGCACATACTCACACAACCACACACACACACTCATACACCCATACAGCCAGTCACACACCCATTCAGAGACCCAGAATACCATGCACACACCCATCCACACACCCAAACAGCCACTTATGTACCGACTTATAGACCCAGTGAACCACTCATACACCCCCTCACAGACCCACACATGCACTCACACAACCACTCACATAACCACATGCACACTTATATAGCCAGTCACAAACCCACTCATACACCTACATAGCCACATGCATACCTACTCACACACCCAGCATGTACTCACACACACACTTATACTCTCACACAACCACTCACACTCCTATGCAGCTAGTCACAAACCCATTCAGAGATCCAGAATTTCATTTGCACACCCCTTCAAACACACATACAGCAACACACACACACCTATTACAAACTCACACAATCACTGACACAACCACTCCCACACTCACTCAAACACCATACAGCCACTTATACAACCACTCAGAGACCCAGAATACCATTCACGTACTCACTCAGACACGTACACACCACATACACACTCACACAGCTAGTAACACACCTATTTACAGACCCATGCAGTCACTTATTCCCACTCACATACTCAGATACACACTCACACAACCACATACATACCCACTCACACACCCATACAGCCAGTCACACACCCATTCAGAGACCCAGAAAACCATACACACACCCATACAGCCACTCAAACACCCACTTATTGTCCCAGTGAACCACTCACACATCCACTCACAGACCCTCACAGGCACTCACACAATCACTCACACACCCTTATACACAATTATATAGCTAGTCACACACCCACTCATAGACCCACACAGTAACATACATACCTACTCACACACCCAGCACATGCTCACTCACACACTTACACACATTCATATAACCACTCACACACCCATTCAGCCAGTCACGAAATCAGAGTTCTAGATTACCACTTGCAACCCCCTTCAAACGCACATACAGCAACACACATACCCATTACACACTCACACAACCACTTACACACCCACCCACACACCCACTCACACACCCATACAGCCACTAACACACCCACTCAGAGACCCAGAAACCCACTCACACACCCACCCAGACAACCATGCAGCAACTCACAACCCAGTCAGAGACCTAGAAACCATTCACACACCCATTTATATACTCATTCAGTCACTTACACACTCACTCACTTACACACTCACTCACTGACCCACTTACACACCCACACAACCACTCACACACACTCACACATTCATACAGCCCTTCACACGCCCTTTCAGACACCCATAAAACCACTAAAACCCAATGACAGACCCACACACCACTCACACACTGACTCACACACTCTCACAACCACTTACACACCCACACACCCACTCACATACCTAAAAAATGTAAAAATAAATGTAAATCCAATATATGTAAAGCACGAACAGCTACCCGAAGGCATCCCGGCGCTGGGGGCCGTCGGGAAGATTAAGCAAGCTATTGCCCAGAGCCACATGGTGCTGGGCTGACCTGCCGCTGGTGATCGAACCGTGAGCCCCAGATTCCAGCATCAGTCGCCCTGGCCGCGGCGCCACACCTCTTCCCTACCTACTCACACACCCACTCACACACTCATGCAGCCACTCAAAGACCCACATAACTACTCACACACCCACTCACAGACACACACAGCCCATTTCAGACCCACTTACAGACTCGGAGAACCACTCACATATCTACTCACAGACCCAAACAGGCATTCACACTCTCACACACCCACATACACACTTATGCAGCCAGTCACACACCCACTCATAGCCCCACACACCCACAAAACCACTTATACCCCCACAAAACCACTCACATACCTATACAGCCACTTATACAACTACTCAGAGACCCAGAACTCCACTCAGACACTGACACACCCACAACCACATACACACCCACACAGCTAGCAACATACACATTAACAGACCCATGAAGTCACTTACACTCCCACTCACACACTCAGCACATACTCACACACACACACAACCACGCACACACCAACTCACACACCCATACAGCCAGTCACACAGCCATTCAGAAGCCCAGAAAACCATGCATATAGCCATTCACACAGCCATATAGCCACTCACACACCCACTTATAGACACAGTGATCCACTCACACATCCACTCACAGACCCATACATGTGCTCATATTACTACTCACACACCCACATACACATGTATACACCCAGTCACACACCCACTCATAGACCCACACATCCACATACACATGTACATACAAACTTACACAATCACTCACACACCCATGCAGCCAGTCAGAAATCCATTCAGAGACTCAGAATACTACTTGCACACCCCTTCAAACACACATACAGCAATACACACATCCATTACACACTCATATAACCACTTACACACCCACACAACCACTCACATGCCCATACAGCCACTCACACACCTACTCAGAGACACAGAAACCCACTCACTCACCCACTTAGACAACCATACAACCACTCACACACTAAGTCAGAGACCTAGAAACCATTCACACACCCATGCATAGACCCACACAGGGATTCACACACCCACTCACACACCCATGTACTCACTTATACAGCCAGTCACACACCCACTCACAGCCCCACACATCCACTCACACAACCACTTATACCCCCACAAAACCACTCACACACCCATACAGTCACTTAAACAACCACTCCGAGACCAAGAAAACCACTGAGACACTGACTCACTCACATTCCTACTCACACAGCTAGCAACACACCCATTTACAGACCCATGCAGTCACTTATACTCCCACTCACATACATAGCACATACTCATGCACACACTCACACAGCCACGCACATACACACTCACACACCCATAGAGCCAGTCACACACCCATTCAGAGACCCAGAAAACCATACACACACCCATTCACACACTTTTACAGCCACTCACACACCCACTTATAGACCCAGTGAACAACTCACACACCTACTCACAGACCCCCACAGGTGCTCACACAACCACTCACAAACCCACATACACACTTATACACCCAGTCACACACCCACACATAGACCCACTTAGCCATATACACACCTACTCAAATACCCAGCACACACTCACACAAATACTCACACACCCATACAGCCAGTCACAAACCCATTCAGAGACCCAGAATACCACTTGCACACCCCTTCAAACGCACATACAGCAACACTCACCCATGACACACTTACATAACCACTTACACACCCACACAACCACTCACACACCCACTCATACACCCATACAGCCACTCACACACCCACTCAGAGACCCAGAAACCCACTAACAAACCCACTCAGACAAACATACAGCCACTCACACACCCAGTCAGAGACCTGGAAATCATTCACATACCCATTTACATACTCATTAAGCCACTCACACACTCGCTCATTGACCCACTTAATCACCCACACAACCACTCATACACACACTCACACATCCATACAGCCAGTCACTCACCCATTCAGACACCCACAAAACCACTCACACACCCAATCACAGACCCACACACCCACTCACACACACTCACAACCACTTACACACTTACACACCCACACAACCACTCATATATCTACTCACACACACACTCACACAGTCACTCACAGACCCACATTACCACTCACACACCCACTCACAGACCTACCAGCCAATTACATACTCACTTACAGACCCAGAGAACCACTCACACTTCCATTCACAGACCCATACAGGCATTCACACACCCACTCATACATTCACACACGCATGTACACACTTATGCAGACAGTCACACACCCACTCACAGCCCCGCAAACCAACTCACACAACCATTTATACCCCCGCAAAACCACTCACACATCCATCCAGCCACTTATACAGCCACTCAGAGAGGCAGAAAACCACTCACATGCCCACTCATACACTGACACACCCACATACACACTAACACAGATAGCTGCACAACCATTTACAGACCCATGCAGTCACTTACACTCCCACTCCCATACTCAGCATATACTCTCACACACACTCACACAACCATGTACACATGCACCCACACACCCATACAGCCAGGCACATACCCATTCAGAGACCAGAAAACCATGCACACACCCATTCACACACCCACACAGTCACTCACACTTCCACTTACAGACCCAGTGAACCACTCACACATTCACTCACAGACCCATACAGGCATTCACACAACCACATATACACTTATA
Source organism: Calotriton arnoldi (assembly GCA_963921515.1). Classification (NCBI taxonomy): domain Eukaryota; kingdom Metazoa; phylum Chordata; class Amphibia; order Caudata; family Salamandridae; genus Calotriton; species Calotriton arnoldi. Next base: position 464,055 of record CAWUFW010003590.1, read on the forward strand.
CTGCCAGTCGCACACCCACTCATAGACCTACACAGTCACATACTCACCTACTCACACACCCAGCACATACTCATGTACACACTTACGCACACACACAACCACTCACACACCCTTTCAGCCAGTCACAAACTCATTCAGAGGCCCAGAATACCACATGCACTCCCCTTCACACATTCATACAGCAACATACACACCCATCACATACTAACACAACCACTTACACACCCACAAAACCCCTCACACACCCACTCACACACCCATATACCATTCACACACCCACCCATAGACCCAGAAGCCCACTCACAGCCCCAAGTAGACAACCATACAGCCACTCAGACACCCAGTCAGAGACCTAGAAACCATTCACACACCCATTTACACATTTATTCTACCACTCACACGCTCACTTACAGACCAATACAGACAAATACACACTCACTCACTGACCCACAAAACCACTCACACACCCACTTACAGACCCACATAGACTCTCACACACACACTCACACAACCACTTATATACCAACACAACCATGTACACACTCATACCGCCACACACACGCACCTACTCAGAGACCTAGAAAACCACTCAGACACCCATACAACCACACATACCCAGACAATCAATCAATCAACAAAACTTTAATAAGTTTTTACAGAGAAAAACATAAAAGTCAGACAAACACCATTAAAATTAGCTTTAAAGGCTAAAAAGAGACAGTACAGTAAGACCATCATGTCCCCTAGACTTATATTGAAATGTAAACCAAGACCATAGATAAAATAACATCATCACAGTCCCATAAAATGCAGAATAAACAAAGTGTAATATCAAACAAAGTGAAACCATTCATCGAGGCCCCATAAAATGCAAAATCAATAGCAGTGACTATATTAAAAAACAGTCTCATCATAGAAGTAAAAACTATCAGTCAAGGCCACATAAAGTGCAAAATAAATAAGGGATCTCATATCATAATGATGAAACCATCCAGCCTGGCCCTCTAAAATCCCGGAAATAGAAGGGGCTATATTAAAAGGTCTCATAACCCCGCAGTGCCCGAGATTCGACCATAAAAAATTAATCACATCTGGACCTCAGCCAAATTGCGGCCCTTAAATCTAAGAACATGTAATACAGTGTCACTTGAAAGCAGTTGTAAAAAAATAAAAGTGGGTCTAACCTGCGTAAAGCTTACTTTTTTAAGGATGAGGACAATAAAGGACTTTCTTGGTATCTCATAAAAACTGCAAAACATTAAAATATGCAACATGTCTTGTTGTGACTTCCCGTCACAACCATAAGTTGGGAGGCACTGCCCTTTATGTGCTCCAAGAGGGTGGACCAGAAGGTAGTGAAAGAGGTCCAAAATAAATCTGGTCAATAGAAAATAGTCATGGGTGCTTTTAAACCATAAAAGATAGGGCTTTATTAAAAGCACAGTTTTCAATATGGAGAACGCTCGAACACTAGGCTTCCTCAACTCAACTTCTTCTCTGTCCCAGGTGCACTGTTTAAAAAACAAATCTCCTTCACCCAGTACAGGTCCCTCCTGCAACTTTTCTCCAGATTCTTGAATAAGTCTAGCCTTCCCATGCTAATAAAACTTTCTCTGACATACTTGAGCCAGCAAATACGGTTAGCATAATGCAGAGAAAGACAGGGGCATATTAGCAAGACCGGCGATAAAATTATCGCCGTTTTAGCGGCAGGAAACTGCCGCTAAAACGGCGATAATGGGCTTGATAATATGCGTTATAGAATTCCAATAGAAGCCCAGGTTAGATGTCCTGCACATCTAACCTGGGCTTCTATTGGAATTCTATAACGCTTATTATCAAGCCCATTATCGCCGTTTTAGCGGCAGTTTCCTGCCGCTAAAACGGCGATAATTTTATCGCCGGTCTTGCTAATATGCCCCACAATCTCTTAAAATGTCCTTGCTTAGGGAAGTTTCCTTCTTAAGCCAGATTTATCCACAACGGTAATGGATGAAAAGCCAACATGTCTGAGAGAAAGGCCATACCAAATTCTTCATGGGCTACAAACGATGGTATACCCTGGGGTGAACAGAGTATCCATCTCAAAAATGTATTTTCAACAATTTGCAATGCATCATGCTTAACGTAACCCCAGATCTCACTGCCATAGATAATCTTGGAGATACATTTAGACTTATAAATCTGCAGGAGGGCCTCAGTGGGTCTGCTTCCCAGTCTAAAGGTAAGGTTGAAAACAGTGGCAATGGCCCTGACAAAGTCACCTTTCTTTCGACTTATCAGAGGACCCCTGTTCAAAGCTGCATCAAACACTACCCCCAGTTAGGAGAAAATGTCAGTCCTCGGGACGGGCGTATCCCCTACCAAGAAAGTGTAGGGCTTAGCTGAACGAAGGCCCACCTGCTCTACATATGATTTACTGTTGTTGACCAGCAAGTCCAGATCCTCCATAAAATGAACAAAGGAGTCCAACAAAGATTGTAGGCCCCTTGTTGTTCTCGCCATAAGGACAGTGTCATCAGCATACAGTAGGACAGGTAAACTTTGCTTTCCCACCTGGGGACAGTCTGGTTTGGAGTTCAAGAGGGCCTGCTTCAAGTTATTAATGTACAAGTTAAAAAGAAAAGGGGCTGGGGGCGTGGCTAGCAGCCGAGGAAGATGGCCGCACTCTAACACGGCTCCGGATACCCGTGCCGCAAAACCCCAGTAAATCCGCCCATCATCCACAGGCACCCACCAAAATCGAAGTCCGGTGACGTCTGCACTGGATCCGTACAGCGATCGCTGAAATCTGGCCACCACTGTCCTGCTGAGCAGCCAACAAAGGGCCCGGTCACGGAGAAAGGCCTGTAGAATCTCTGACTCAGTGCTGAGGGGCGGTGGCGCTCACCCGGCCCTCAACACGGATTTGCATCGGACGGTGTGAGAGACTGGCTCCCCCTCCACGCATCCCCTCCCCTCCAGAGAAGTAACCCGCAGCAGCAGCCCTGTACTACGGAGCATACCAGACAGGGAGGGGAGGAAGACGAGGCACCCAGTGGGCATGAGACGTTCCCCCATGGCGAATCCAGGAGGGGCGGTGAAGCATCCACCAGGCCTGAGTACTCCCGCGGCAGAGGAGCCAGCAGAGGGAGTCTTCTCTCGTCAAGTGCAATGGCCCGAAGACTCGGGGGAGAATAAAATGGTAGAAAAGGCGGGACCAGTCCACCGCTTCCCAGAAGGCCATGACAGAGCAGGCGCTCGCCTGTAAAGATACACATAAAGTGAAGGCGGGGAACCCAAATTGCCGAGGGGACCAATGACTCTCTTGTGACCCCAACAGTGACCACACACTGCGGCATAATAATTGGGCTTCAGGAGGAGCAAAGCCTATCAAATAAGACGCACTAAAATGGGCCCAACCACCACGCAACCAAGCTAGGCCGCACTGGGGCTGCTGAAAAAGCAAGAACATTCAGCAACAAAATAAACGGCCATATCTAACTAATAATCCCAAGACTTCCAGATACCCCTAGCCACAACGCCTGGAAATCCCTCCCTTTGCACAAAGTGAAAACGCATAAGTGGCAAGGAGCAAGAAACGCGGGCCCATAACCAGGAAGGCCCACCCGAGGGAACCGACAGGCCACTAGGGAATATAGGCCTAGGCAGGTGGCAGCGAGTACCTGGTGGGCCATAACGAACTAAGCCCAGAGGCCACAAATACCTTGCTAATAAAATGACGGGTGGCAAAAGAGGGCGCATCCCAAACCAGCCCAAGTTAGGCAAATTCTCATGGCAGAAGAACCAAGAGGGCGCCTGTAGGAAGGTGGAATCTGACTGCATTGTTGCCCCCACTTTTTTCCTGGTGTTTTGCTGGTTTTCGACTTAGTTTGGCTGGGATCCTGCTATTCAGGACCCCAGCCTATCTGCTTCCCCTTTAAATTGATTCCCTGTACTTTAGGTACACTCCAGATTGGATTCTGGGGTACCCTTATAAGTCCCTAGTATATGGTATACTATGTACCACGGGCATAGGTACCCCAGAGGCCTACCAGGGGCGGCAGCATGTATTGTGCCACCCCTGGGAAGCCATCCAAAATGACACCCCAGGTCTGCTACTGCAGCCTGGGTAAGGTGTGTATGCACCCCTTACTGAGATATAGGTTACCTATATCTCTTCTGATCACTACACATATAAACCTATCAGTCACCCCTATGGCAGGCCTTAACAATCCTGAAGGCAGGGTGCTGGGTTTTATGTGAGAGGGTGCCCATGCATGAGCAGAGCCCCTCTGCAGCCTTCGGAACCTATTCTCCGGGGTTGTATGTGATGCAGCCAACCATATTCTCTTAAGTGCATTATAACCTCGCGGTAAATGCTAACTTTAAAACGGCTGCAAGGAATTATGTCGTGTTTGGTGTCAAAAACCTTGAAATCATACCTCCACACCAGTAACTGGTGTGGGAGGTATGATTCCTCCCTCCTAGAGGGATAAATATGACAGCACCGTACACCCGGTACCAGCTTCACAGAGCCCTGGCATCACAAAATGGATGCTGCCACCAACAGACACGAGTCTGCCCTCCTGCTGCTGGACGAAACTCCGGCAGGGGAGGCTGGACAATAGGTTTCCTGTCACAGGGAGGTGTGACCACCTCCCAGACAGGCTTTAGTGTATTGGGGCTGGGTGGGTGCACTCTCAGAGTGCTTTGATGTCTGCACTGGGGGCACATTTGGTGTCCCTGTGCATAGTCCAGCTCAAACCGGTTGCAGGGGCTATCAGCCCCTGCTCTGGCGTGAAACTGGACAAAGGACATGTGTGTAGCCACCCCTCTGTCCTGACCCTCCCATAGGTGGGTCCCCAGAGTTTGTCCCACCCCTTCCTTGGGTATAAAGTAGGAACCCCTGACTACAGGACTTTAGATTTTACCTTGACTAAACTCTGCTACAGAAACCAAGTAACCTTCAATGATCTACGCTTTGCTGGACGACTGAAGAATCTCCCTTGGAGTAAAGGAGTTACTCCCCTGCAAGGCAGGCACCTCAACGCATCTGACCAGTTTGCATCTATGCAGCTCCTGATGGACTCCGAAAATTTAGCAACACAGGAGGTGGGTTTCCAAGCTTCCCCGAAGGCCAGCTAGTGCTCTCAGCAAACCTGAGACCCGCAGCCCTCGTGGAGACCATGCAACCCGAACCCCTGGACACCGTGCACATTTGCAGCAGCATATGCTTCTAGGCGATCCCTGAGGCTGTGCTTTGGGATACTTGTAGTCCAAGCCCCGAGCAGTGTTTCCACTGAAAATTAATGGCCTACACTCCACGAGTGTCCCGTGGGTTGGTATTGTGGGATTCCTCTCGAGGTCCCTTTGTGATCCCTGGTCCGTTAACCTGTGGGTCCCTGAGAAGGCAAATTTAACTTTCAGTGGGCTTTCCTGGTTGCACCAGACGTGCCCTGACTCTCCATCGCTTGGGGAGTCCCCAGGTCCTTGCTGGTCCTCACAGAAGCATCATTACTCTGACCGTGTGGGTTGCAGTTGCCAAGGCTTGTTGGTCCCCAATCCGGAAACTGACCCCTCAGCACTCGACATCCTTTGTGGGGCAGCTCGCCTGCGGATCCTGGTCATCGGTGACATCTCCTGGTCCCCGTGGCTGCAGAGTCAAGCTTCACCTCTTTGCACCTGCAGCACCCGACATCGGTGGGCATTCGATTGCTCCACTCCTGGTCACGTGAAGTGACCCAGACTTTGTCCCCTCTGCTTTCAGGTTCTTCTCATCTCCGATCCAGGCTTGGGTCACACCGGACACTTTTCTTCTCCACGGCAGCAGCACTTCTTCGCATCACGCCATTGAAAACAACAAGGGTTTCCGACACCACTTGACCCCTATGCACCCGGCTTCCCTGGGCTAGGTAACACGGGTACCTCGGTACTCACAAGGGTGCTGGCCTTAGAACCTTCTAAGTTTAACTGGGTTTGCTTGAAGTCCTCTCCGAAGTGTCCTTAAACTCTAAATTTCCAACCGCGACTTTCCCATAGAGTTGTACCGAACTCGCGTCTGTGTTCCCACACTGCACCCGTCCTCCGTGGGTCCCCTGTGTCACTACCTTGGGTGGTTCCTTGGGGTCCCAGTAATTCTACGTGCTCTAGGCACTGTGTCTAGTCAAGTCGTGGTTGTTATACCACTTTCTTAGTATATGGTTTGGTCTCCCCCTGGAGCCCACTGTGTATTGTGCTATTTACTGTCGTTCTAGTACTGTAATATTGTGTGCCTTGTTCTCTAATCTCATAAAGAGGTTAGTAGAGAGTGTTTAGTAATAAATACATATATTTTATATATACCTCGTGTGGTTCTCCTTTCATTTGGTCATTCAAGAGGTTATATACTGGTAAAACAAGCTGCTTTACATTCCTTCAAGACATAGCCTGAAGGCTGCTCTCCACAGCTACCACTAGGATAGCTTTCTATAAAGGTTGTCTTTAACCTAATCATCAATAAGGGTCGTTTGGACTGGTGCAAGGTGCCCACTTTAATTAGTGGACAGCATATACCAGGCCAACTTCTCACATTGGTGTGCAGCGGTTGGGATTCAAGCTTGCTATTGTTTTACCAGATAATCTCAGTGAGTGACTAACTGAAAACCACTAAAGGTACTTAGGTACATATAAATCAAGTCTAGAATAAGGTAAGTTCTACTGAACTTAGAGTTGGGTAAGTCAAGGGTCTAGCACACCCTTTCTCCAACTCAAGAGAGTCTCAGTTCCCACTAGAGTAGGTAGGTGCATACACCACACCACACTAGAATGTCTTCAAGGCCTGAAGTCAGTGACTCCTTGCCAACTAAGTATGACCATCTCACATTCCAAGAATTGAGAAACATGTGTGCATCAAGGAAACTAAAGACAGGGAAAAGCCCAAACACCCAAAAGCTCATAGTGACTTTGTTTTTTGATGACCTCAGAAAGACCCCAGGGTCTGATGAGGCAGGCAAAGGGGGTGGGACAGCAGAAGAGGAAAGGCCAGGGAGTGAAAACCTCAATGACCTGGACTCTGATGCTGGCCAGGAGGATCAAAATGATCCTAACCTGGAACAGCCAATACTTCCTGAAGGTGAGGAAGGAGGCCCCAGTGGGCCTCTCTTTACCCCACCTGGAAGGGTTAACAGTTTACCAAGAAGATCCAGATCTCCTTCTCTGGAGTGTAATCATTCTGGTACATCTGTAGGGAGCTCTCTTTCTCATAGGACTTCTGCTTCTCATAAAAGGGAGTCCTCTTATGAGAAGAAGTGCCAACTGCTTGAGTTTGAAAGAGCTAAACTCAGGATCAAGAGAGAGCCATTGGCCTTAGATAGGGAACCCTGGAACTTCAGAGAGCTTCTCAGAAGCTGGGGCTAGAGCCCCATGGTGGCAGCAACAATATCCCTAGTGGTAGAGAAAAGACTCATGACCATAGGAACCTGAGCAAGATTGTCCCTCCCTATCAGAGTGGGGATGACATCCACAAATGGATAACTGCACTTGAGAGGGCCTGTAAGGTACAGAGGGTCCCTCAGGAGCAGTGGGCAGCAATCTTGTGGCTCTCCTTTGCAGACAAAGGTAGAGACAAGCTCCTCACTGTTAGAGAGAAGGATGCAGATAATTATAAAGTCTTGAAGAGTGCTCTGATTGATGGGTTTGGCTTAACCACTGAGCAATACAGGATTAAGTTCAGGGATACCCAAAAGGCACAGACTCAAGACTGGGTTGACTTTGTAGATTGTGCTACTAAGGCTCTGGAAGGCTGGTTACATGGCAGCAAGGTGCATGACTTTTTAGGATTGTACAATTTGATTATGAGGAAGCAGATCCTTAATAATTGTCAAAACCAACTTTTACACCAGTACCTGGTGGACTCTGATCTGACCTCTCCCCAAAAATTGGGAAAGAAGGCAGACAAATGGGTCAGAACCAGGGTAAAGCCAAAGAATCAGGGTGAAGAAAGATTATTCTAAGACCCAAGAGAAAGGTGGGGATAAATCAAAAGACAAGTCCCCTACAGGGCCCCAAAAGTCCTCTTCTGGGGTTGGGTCCCAAACTCCTTCCTCCCCTGAAAAGAAACCCTATTGCCATGTCTGCAAGAAGCCTGGCCACTGGAAAAATGACCCCATTTGCCCTAAGGTCAGCAATAAAGAAAATGTTCCTCCAAGTAATACTACCACTCCTCCTGGTACTACAAGTAGTAATCCCCCAGGTGGTAGTAATGCACCCAAAAAGGTAGGTGCATTCTCATGGGGAACTGAGGTGGACCCTGGTTTAGAAAGGTCCCCCTCACAGGCCTCTTCAGTCTGTGATGGTGGCATGGGATTTGCCACTTTTACTATGAGTCCCAATACTTTGGGCAAGTACAGACAGGAGCCCTTAATAAATGGTCAGAAAGCTGTGGCATTCAGGGACACAGGGGCTAGTGTCACCATGGTGACAGGGAAACTAGTTCCCCCTCACCAGCTTTTACCTGAGTTTAAGTACCAGGTGACCAACATTGATGGTATCAGAACAGATCACCCCATGGCCATAGTCAATCTCAGCTGGGGAGGGGTCACTGGCCCAAAGAGAGTGGCAGTGTCCCCAAACTTGCCTGAAGATTGCCTGATGGGCAATGATCTGGAGATTTCAGCCTGGGCTGAAGTTGAATACCAGGCCCATTTAGGAATGTTGGGCCTCCCTGAGAGAGTTAGTGGGGCTGTGAGGGCCACAGCCCAACCCCAGGAAACTCTTGGAGAAGTGGAGCCTGAAAGAATGGCCCACTCTCCTCCACCAGAGAGCAAAGGGAATGAAGAAAAGTCTTCTTCCCCCCAGACTATAGGTAAGGGTCAGCTTCCTCAGGGAACTGATCCTACCCCTTGTGAAGGAAGTGCCCCAGAGGTAGTCAGGCCTGGCCTGGCCACCCCCTGATGGCAGGGGACCTTTCCAAGGTGGTACCCAGTCTGGAGCAGGTAACCTGCCCCTCTCTACCCTCCCTCTGTCAGCCCAGGGCTGCAGAGGTCAGGGAGGTCAGTGGACCCCACAGGGCCCACTGTCCAGAGGAACCCCCATCAACAGATTAGGGGCACCCAGTCTAGTAGCCCTAGCCAGGTGAAAATTCCTCAGCACACTGAGGGATCCCTCTTACCATTGTGTAGGGACCTCCCCCAGGTGGACTCTGTTGGACAAAGGCAAACCTGGGACCAAGTGGTTCCAAACCTACCATGTCCCTCCATTGTTCCAACCAAAGGGACCCAACCCCCAGCTGGAGGCTGCCAGATGTTGACCTTTAGGGCCAGATACAACTCAGTCATGGAAAGAAAGGCCTCCATGGTGACCAGTGATCTGAGGAAGCTGAGACCAACTTTATTAGGGCCTCACTTCTCTACTCAGACACCCCACCAGCCTTTTACTTTGCCAAAACACCCTACAGGTAGTAATTCCAAATGGTGGAGATCATCCAATACCCTTGGGTTAGGGATTGCTTAGTGGACCATAAGACAGGGGTTAACCATGCTAGTGCAGGTTCTTCCTTCTATGGCCACTTAGTCAATAAAGGCTCAACTGGGCAAGGTTAGCCTTATCTCCTTTCGTTTGGGGGGGTTATGTAGGAAGGTGGAAACTGACTGCATGGTTGCCCCCACTTTTTTCCTGGTGTTTTGCTGGTTTTCGACTTAGTTTGGCTGGGATCCTGCTATTCAGGACCCCAGCCTATCTGCTTCCCCTTTAAATTGATTCCCTGTACTTTAGGTACACTCCAGATTGGATTCTGGGGTACCCTTATAAGTCCCTAGTATATGGTATACTATGTACCACGGGCATAGGTACCCCAGAGGCCTACCAGGGGCGGCAGCATGTATTGTGCCACCCCTGGGAAGACATCCAAAATGACACCCGAGGTCTGCTACTGCAGCCTGGGTAAGGTGGTGTATGCACCCCTTACTGAGATATAGGTTACCTAGACCTCTTCTGATCACTACACATATAAAACTATCAGTCACCCCTATGGCAGGCCTTAACAATCCTGAAGGCAGGGTGCTGGGTTTTATGTGAGAGGGTGCCCATGCATGAGCAGAGCCCCTCTGCAGCCTTCGGAACCTATTCTCCGGGGTTGTATGTGATGCAGCCAACCATATACTCTTAAGTGCATTATAACCTCGCGGTAAATGCTAACTTTAAAACGGCTGCAAGGAATTATGTTGCGTTTGGTGTCAAACACCTTGGAATCATACCTCCACACCAGTAACTGTTGTGGGAGGTATGATTCCTCCCTTCTAGAGGGATAAATATGACAGCACTGTACACCCGGTACCAGCTTCACAGAGCCCTGGCATCACAAAATGGATGCTGCCACCAACAGACACGAGTCTGCCCTCCTGCTGCTGGACGAAACTCCAGCAGGGGAGGCTGGACAATAGGTTTCCTGTCACAGGGAGGTGTGACCACCTCCCAGACAGGCTTTAGTGTATTGGGGCTGGGTGGGTGCACTCTCAGAGTGCTTTGATGTCTGCACTGGGGGCACATTTGGTGTCCCTGTGCATAGTCCAGCTCAAACCGGTTGCAGGGGCTATCAGCCCCTGCTCTGGCGCGAAACTGGACAAAGGACATGGGTGTAGCCACCCCTCTGTCCTGACCCTCCCATAGGTGGGTCCCCAGAGTTTGTCCCACCCCTTCCTTGGGTATAAAGTAGGAACCCCTGACTACAGGACTTTAGATTTTACCTGGACTAAACTCTGCTACAGAAACCAAGTAACCTTCAATGATCTACGCTTTGCTGGACGACTGAAGAATCTCCCTTGGAGTAAAGGAGTTACTCCCCTGCAAGGCAGGCACCTCAACGCATCTGACCGGTTTGCATCTACGCAACTCCTGATGGACTCCGAAGATTTAGCAACACAGGAGGTGGGTTTCCAAGCTTCCCCGAGGCCAGCTAGTGCTCTCAGCAAACCTGAGACCTGCAGCCCTCGTGGGGACCATGCAACCTGAACCCCTGGACACCGTGCACATTTGCAGCAGCATATGCTTCTAGGCGATCCCTGAGGCTGTGCTTTGGGATACTTGTAGTCCAAGCCCCGAGCAGTGTTTCCACTGAAGATTACTGGCCTACACTCCACGAGTGTTCCGTGGGCTGGTATTGTGGGATTCCTCTCGAGGTCCCTTCGTGATCCCTGGTCCGTTGACCTGTGGGTCCCTGAGAAGGCAAATTTAACTTTCAGTGTGCTTCCCTGGTTGCACCAGACGTGCCCTGACTCTCCATTGCTTGGAGAGTCCCCAGGACCTTACTGGTCCTCACAGAAGCATCATTACTCTGACCGCATGGGTTGCAGTTGCCAAGGCTTATTGGTCTCCAATCCTGAAACTGACCCCTCAGCACTCGACATCCTTTGAGGGACAGCTCGCCTGCGGATCCTGGTCATCGGCGACATCTCCTGGTCCCCGTGGCTGCAGAGTCAAGCTTCACCTCTTCGCACCTGAAGCACCCAACATCGGTGGGCATTCGATTGCTCCGCTCCTGGTCACGTGAAGTGACCCAGACTTTGTCCCCTCTGCTTTCAGGTTCTTCTCATCTCCGATCCAGGCTTGGGTCACACCGGACACTTTTCTTCTCCACGGCAGCAGCACTTCTTCGCATCACGCCATTGAAAACGACAAGGGTTTCCTACACCACTTGACCCCTATGCACCCGGCTTCCCTGGGCTAGGTAACACGGGTACCTCAGTACTCACAAGGGTGCTGGCCTTAGAACCTTCTAACTTTAACTGGGTTTGCTTGAAGTCCTCTCCGAAGTGTCCTTAAACTCTAAATTTCCAACCGCGACTTTCCCATAGAGTTGTACCGAACTCGCGTCTTTGTTCCCACACTGCACCCGTCCTCCGTGGGTCCCCTGTGTCACTACCTTGGGTGGTTCCTTGGGGTCCCAGCAATTCTACGTGCTCTAGGCACTGTGTCTAATCAAGTCGTGGTTGTTATACCACTTTCTTAGTATATGGTTTGGTCTCCCCTTGGAGCCCACTGTGTATTGTGCTATTTACTGTCGTTCTAGTACTGTAATATTGTGTGCCTTGTTCTCTAATCTCATAAAGAGGTTAGTAGAGAGTGTTTAGTAATAAATACATATATTTTATATATACCTCGTGTGGTTCTCCTTTCATTTGGTCATTCAAGAGGTTATATACTGGTAAAACAAGCTGCTTTACATTCCTTCAAGACTTAGCCTGAAGGCTGCTCTCCACAGCTACCACTAGGATAGCTTTCTATAAAGGTTGTCTTTAACCTAATCATCAATAAGGGTCGTTTGGACTGGTGCAAGGTGCCCACTTTAATTAGTGGGCAGCATATACCAGGCCAACTTCTCACAGCGCCAACAACCAGATGGAGCCTACACAACCACAATCCCAAGCGACGACCTTACTCTGCATGACATAATGGCAGCAATTACCGCGGTGCGCACCTCCCTTGAATCACGAATGGACTCAGTCTCAACAGAGGTCTCACTTATATGAGCCGATCTCCGAAACATGGACACTAGAGTCAAAGAAGTCAAAGATACCACACAATCGCTCGTAACAAGCACCTCTACACTCCAGAAACAAGTCCTTGACTACAAGCCACTAGCAAGCAACTTGTAGCACAGCTGGATGACTATGAAGGCAGGTCGATGCAAAATAACATCCAAATTCTCTGAGTTCCAGAAAGGGCGGAGAGCCAGGCGGCAGATCTATTTGTAGAAGACTTGATCACAAATTATTTAAAACCGCGGAACCTCTCCAACTACTTCTCTATTGAAAGAGCGCACCGGGTTCCGGGAGGCTGACCCAAACCAGGTGCACCACCAAGACCTATACTGGCCCAGGTCTTTAACTTCAGAGACAGAGACAACATACTACAAACTGCCCGCTCTGCTCCGACCAGTCAAATTCGAAAATAATACCATTACCTTCTTCCCAGACTTTACCCTCCGAGTAATGAAACAAAGACGCAGCTTTCTGGAAGTCAAAAATGCCCTTAGAAACAAAAACTTGAAATATGCCATGCTGTTCCCAGCCAAGCTAAGGTTAGAAGCAGAAGGCAAAACATGGTTCATCAAAGCCCCAGAGGAAGCATGCGTTTGGCTAGATGGCTGGCGGAGAGTCGGAAATAAATGAACTAATGATAGACACAGGCGACAAACGTGGAAGCCACAGGAAAATACAGACCTCACTCTAGAAGAGGCACAATCTGTAAATGGCGGAACTCAGAATAGCCCGGTAAGTGTATAAAACCTGAGTGAACACAGCATGGTTACAGTTCCCACAAAGACACCCATGTCTTGGACAGTTTGATCAAATTACATTTGAGAATCACACGTACTGCAAAGCAGCCATCATCCAACTAGTGGCTCAACAAGATACAGAACCAACAAGAAGAAAATGGACTACGAACTGTAATGTATAGCAATGTGTCTTAACAGTATACATAGTCGGGGATTGCTGGCAGGATAACTAGGTCCACACTCCTACTGACGGGGGGCTGACAGACACTCTGCAATCTTGGGGGGGTGGGAAGTTTACTCACCATCATGCAGGGAGGCAGGGAGGGTTGTTATGTTTTTCTGAATAGTTCTAGTAATGGTTGGATTAATAAGGAATCACAAATAGATATCTCTTTTACCTAAACCTCTGACGGTACAGCACTTGAGCCCACATCCAACATCTCCTACAAGCCGACTACAACACTCCGAATAAATAAACACCACAGCCAAGCAGCAGGTACTGCCCATATGTGAAACACGAACCTCTGCTTACCCCAACAATGACCATGAGAAATCAAAGTACACAGGACGGGAAGACTGAGAAATCACTTAAATTGCTCTCCTGGAATGTCAATGGGCTGGGAGATAAAATAAAAAGGGGAATAGTCCTCCAATATATTAAGCGTCACCAGCCCGATGTGGTTCTCCTACAAGAAACTCACCTAGTCGGACACACATGCAACGCACTCAACAAATAGGGATATGGACTGATCACACACGCTGGCTTCACTTCCAGATATAGAGGGACAGGCATACTCCTACGCAGCAGCTTCCCCTTTTTAGTTGACAAAACCCACGTAGAAGAATATCGCCACTTCGCAGCCTTATCAGGCAGCTGGGAGGGCAGGAGTTTGAACATTGTCTCAGTGTATAGCAATTAATTATCCGTGGTGGCCGGCCATCCCGTAGTAAAGTCCGAATTTTCCCTTCTAGAATATTGAAGGAGGCCTCTGGGACTTTGTATGGTGTATTTTGTAGGATAAAGAGGAACCTAGGTAGGGCCATCATTTTAAAGAGGTCCGCTTGGCCATGCAGGGATAGAGGCAGGGATCTCCAGTGGTGCACGTCATTCTGCAAACGTGTTATCTGACCCATGAGATTGTGAGCATAGAAACGGTCAGTATCAGCCGTTACAAATATCCCTAAATACTGGAGGCCCTCTGTCACTATTGTTGCTTCACAGTTTTGGGGCAGGGTTGGGGGAGGGCCTCTCAGTATGTATATGGTGGATTTTGCCCAGTTTATGGAGTATCCTGAATAATTCCCGAAGTTGGTGCAGATTTGGAGTATTCTATTAATTGAAGCTCTTGGTGACGCTGCATAAATTAGGATGTCGTCGGCATACAGGGAAACTCTGTCTTCCCATCCCCTCGTCCATTTCAAACCACTGATGGTATGATGGTGGGATAGCGCTGCCCAATGTGAGAGCGTACTATTGGGCAGCCCAGCTCAAAGGGAAAATATTCTAATTCGCAGAACTACAAACAGAATACGAAATGTCAGAAACAGATATATTTCGATACACTCAAATCAAACACGCACTGCCAGCAGTCATCCCATCTGACCAAGACCTGTCAGAGGCTACCCCGCTAGAAGACAGACTGCTTACAGATCACATGACTCGGAGAGCCATCTCCATGACGTACCAAAAGATAATCAACAACCTCCCTGATTCACTTACACAACTCTGTTCACAGTGGCAGACTGACTTAGGAGACCTCGAGGAAGACGAATGGCGACAAGCGCTGTCCTCCCCATGGGAAGTAGCTAAAACATCTCGACTTAGATTGATACAGCTCAAAACTATTCACAGAATGTATTATTCCTGCGAAACTATGGTGAAAATGGGTAAAAAGGAAAACGCACTATGTAACAGGAATTGTACCCAAGTCTTCACATACTACCACATAATGTGTGAATGCCCGATAATCCAACAATACTGGGAGGGGGTGATGCACAGCTACAACAGGTATGTGAAAAGGAACTGTCACCCCAGCTGAAGCTATGCCTCCTCAATATCTGGGAGGCAACAGATCTGACCTGCATGGAACAAACATGGGCAACTCTGGGGATGGCAATAGCAAAACGAAACATTGTCCGTAGGTGGGGAGTACAGGAGGCACCATCAGTCGAGGAATGGAAGCAAGATATGGACTGGTGCATGCTGGCTGAAAAAAACTGTTTTTGTAAATAGGGGATGTCCCTGGAAGTGGGATCGAAAGTGGGGAGAACTGGAATGCTCATAGGGGATATATATATACTTCCCCCTCAATGCAAAGAAATGGACTTGGAGGGCAGAGGAATGCGTTAGACATTAACATTGATGGAATTTAAAGGAGGCAAGTAATTAGTACTGTCGGCAATATTATCTTGATTACCAACTTTATGACTATCTTGCAGAATGTGATTAACTCTGATTGTTGTATGATTCCAACTTTAATAAAAAGATGTTTAAAAAAAAAAGAAAAGGGGCTAAAATGCACCCCCTTGACTGACCCCTCTCTAAATGGAAAACTCACGGGTAACTTTAAGATCTTTAGAGTAGCGAACAGCTGCTTTGGTATCTCTGTGAAGATCTCTTAAACACAAGATGATGTCTTTATCGATACCAATAGAAAGCATCATCTGCCAGAGCTTAGGTCTGTTAACGTGGTCAAATGCAGAAGACAATTCCATGAAGGCTAGGTAGATGGTGCCAGAACGAGCAATGGTGTACTTGTTCAGAATCATATAAAGGTCCACCATGGAGCAATCAGGGCGAAAAACACATTGAGCATCGGCAAGAATATTATTCTCGTCTACCCAGCTCGAAAGCCTGTCTTTTTACCATACGTCCCACCACCTTGCCCACTGAATCCAGAAGGGAGATAGACTTATAGCAATGAGTACTATCCTGAGCTCCCTTTTTGAAAACCAGGACACTGTTACTGAGGGTGAGTGTCTGAAAAGTTTCAGCACTCCGTCCATCATCTCCTTGTGTTTGCTTTGTTCGCCCTAAGTTGGCAGGGTATGCGCAGACGTGGTCACTTTGCCACTGGATTCAAGCTAGCCTGGCTGATGAGGGCTGTTAGCCCGAAACCGGTCCCAGGATGCTTGTTTCCGGTCCAGGGAAGACATGGCTTGGCAGTTCGGGCTGGACAGTTCCCATGAGGCACAGGGTCAAGACTGATTCGCATATAGCTGTGTCTGAACTGGGGTGGCGAAGTGAGCTAAAGAACGATGATGGGTTCAACCCAGATCTGTGACTGGGGGTGAGTGTCTGAAAAGTTTAAGCACTCCGTCCATCATCTCCTTGTGTTTGCTTTGGTCAAATGCAGAAGACAATTCCATGAAGGCTAGGTAGATGGTGCCAGAATGAGCAACGGTGTACTTGTTTAGAATCATATAAAGGTCCACCATGGAGCAACCAGGGCGAAAAACACATTGAGCATCGGCAAGAATATTATTCTCGTCTACCCAGCTCGAAAGCCTGTCTTTTACCATACGTCCCACCACCTTGCCCACCGAATCCAGAAGGGATATAGACTTATAGCAATGAGTACTATCCTGAGCTCCCTTTTTGAAAACCAGGACAATAGTAGATAGTGCCCAGGTGTCCAGGCGACCTATCATAACCGCGGCATTGATAATTGAGGTGAGAGCAGGAACCCAGGTGTCCAACTTCGAGATATAAAGGTCTGTTGGAATCCCTTCAGGTCCTGGGGTCTTATTTTTCTACAACTGGGATATACCTGCTCTTACTTCCTGTGCTGTTAATACAACCTCGGAATGAACCTCGACAATATCTTGGGCTTCCCTAAAGCTAAGATCGGTCCAAAACATACCCTCAAAATTACTGACCGAGTCTTCCACTGTAATGTGGGCGTCCAATAGGTTAGCACTTTCTTTTGCCAGGATCAGGTCGTTGATAATGCTCCAAAACTTGGAGGTGTTCTTCAGGTTGCTGGACTCTATCAAATCTGATCAGGCCTGCTCTTTCAAGATCGATTTACGCTTTGCCAAGGCGGCTTTATATAGTCCACGAAATTCCTTAACAGCCAAAGGATCCATTGGTGAAATATTCAGGGCTTTCTTCAATCCCCTGGAGGCACAGGAGCACTCGAGGTCCAACCATCTAGGGCCTAAAAGAGGCAAACGCTTACCTGGGGCCTGTAAGAGTTAGCTATAGCTCCTGATATACTACCAAAAGCCTCCAAACAGCCTGATGGTTTCGCCCCCCTGTCTAGGCAAGTTGCAAACCTCCTTCTGACACTGAGCAAACAGAGACTCATAAAACATGTCCGGGATAATCTGTGCCCACTTTAGTCTCCTCCCCCCTTCCACAGCTATCAGGGACCCCTTGACTCCATTCTGAATTGGTTGTGCCACTCGGGGATGGCCAGTCAAAACACACACTGGGTTATGGTCACTTAACACGCTCTCCTGGATAGTGAAGTCCCTGATGTAAGAAAAAAAGGGTGTAGATACAAAAATAAAGTCAATAAAAGACTCAAACCCTCTCTCGTTGAAGGTGGGAGCAACATCCTTCTTATCTGGGTGCAGTTTGTTCATGGCTGAGGTTAAATCAAACTCATTCATAATAGCATTAAATAAACAGCCCTGGTAGGTGTGTTCAATGTGCAGACCAGATTGGCGTGCACACCTGACATGTTCCACCTCCTCAAGCCTAGGGTCCCCACACAGATGGACATTAAAATCTTCTGCTATGAGAACATAAGAACAATACTGTTTTTTCTGGGTCATATTTTCTCAAAAAGGAACCCAACGGTGAGATGTTACATCCTTTTGGTAAGCAGGCTACTGCATTATAGGAATTTAAAAGCATTAGAATATCTGTCCCACTAGATAACAACAATCCTGTAAAGTGGGAAAGTCTGTTGGCAACATGACAGAACTGCCTTGAACTGCTAAAGAAACAAAGCTAACCACGCCCCCCATAGGTTTTCCCGCAGTAGAAGGGGTAACTGGCACAATGAAGGTTTTACATCCTTCCAAACGATAACAATTTTCAGTCGCCCATGTCTCCTGAAGGCAGATCACATCAAACCTTTTTTATAAAGAGCACCCATTCTGGATCATTGAACTTACTTGCCAGCCCAGCGATGTTCCAGGAAATAAAGTTGCCCCCCTTGTGGCCTGATTGGGCCATTCCCAAGAGCCCAACCGGTCACTGTGACAGAAGAATGCAAGACACTAAAGGAGCTACGTTCAATCACAGCACTATAGTGAGTTCAATGGCACAAATCAATTGGATGTAACTATTCCTGGGAGTACCTCCTGCTGACTCCCCTGAACCATATCTAGAGGTTGCACGTGAATCCTTCTAGATTGAAACAATGAGTGAAACTGGCCCTTATAGAAGTAACCAAGGGGAAGAGTCACGATAGACGAATTAAAACCCACTGGGTTAAAATAAAAGACCATAATTAAAATTCTATTCACTACATGGTGGCAATTAAAATTGATGGTGACACAGTCCCCATCCCAGTTCTTCTTAGCTCTGCCCAGCCAAGATGTCCTACGCAACATTACTACGTGGCTTTCTATCCTCAAACCTATTGAGATGTTACAGCTCAACTAATGCACAACTTTAATCTTAAATTGGACAAAATCTTCCCTTGCGCCCGTAGCAAGACAAGGTACATTTGCTAAAATCACTACAAAGGTGGCTGAATCAGGTGGCAGATGTAAGGTGCATGAGCTCTTGGTAAAGGTACTGGATGCCTCCGAGCGTGCGCCAACTGGCACTCCACCTGGCATCATGGTGGACATGCTTGCAGCAATTCTTGGAATAGAGGGCATACTTGCTAGGGTGCCTGATGTTGGGTTCAGCCTGGGATGTGAAGAAGCACCATCTTTGGACCTTGATACCAATGACGGAGTCATATTTATGTTCATTGTCTGATCCGATAATGATGGACGAGCCAATCGCATCTCTGGGCAAGTCCGCTGGGTTACGCCCTCAGGTATATACTTGGAGATAAACTGGAGTGCACTTTAAGCCGGGATCCTGCGCACCGTGCCTTACACTAGTGGGTGGTGCTGTTGTAGTGTGGTTTGTGGACTCATGGACTGCATCGCTACGTTAGCTTAGGCCTGGCTGCCATGGTGCCTCTTTGCGCACGTTGCTTTGTGCCTTTGTTTTCCAGCCTCTGTTATTTTAGAACTGTTTGCCGTTCACCTTTCCTCCTGTTCCCTTTGGGTTGCGTCTGTACATCATGTACAAGGTCGAAAAACAATGTCCCTTGTTCTTGCTAATCTGGTCAGCCCCTTGCACTTAGACATAACACTGACTGCAGCTGCACTGGAGAAATTTGTGTGCTTTTAATATTGTGATTTTCAATGTTGGAGGCACATGGAGAAAAACCTTTCCAGAGAGAAGAGCTGTGCTTGTCTGATGATGTAAACCTTGCATCCAGATATTGAGGTATGAGGGTCCGCCAGCCAAAGCCCAGCGGTCTTCTGTTTTTTATAATAAACTAGTTATTAGCACGGGGAGGGTGGACAGGTCATTTAGCCATATATCCACTGTCTTTATAAAATGCTCTCCCCGTTTGTATTCTATGGAATTGTAACTATGCTTATTATTTTGTTCTTATGCATTATGCTGATAGTACTGGCACGTGTACTGTATCTTAGAGCACGATAGTTGAAATAAACATTTAAACTATACAGTATCTCTTATTACGCACGTTGTGGACAGGTATGAGTGAGTTACGAAAGGGTGTCCTTGCTCCCACGAGTCCTGAGAAAGAGAGACCATGTTCTGGGTTGTCTAAGCATTGGTAGCTGCGCTGCTAATGAGACGCTAATGCTAGTCGGGTTGGGGTTGTAGGTACTAAGGTGTATGGTTGGCTCACCACTATACTCCGAGGTCCTATTATCCTGTGCATAGCTCTGTGTATGTGCAGAATCCCTACAACATGGTGCCACCAACGAAGTGGGCTTATCTACGAGACGCTTGAGTAGTACTTGTGCTTATCCACAACACCCTTTGCAGACGCTTCCGGAGGCGTGTGTGGAGGTGGTACCTCCTATATTGATGTTTTTATAGGTTCATTCAAGCTTGAAGTAGTTAAAAGGTGTTTAAATATAACCCTATATTGTGCTGCCTCTTACAACTAGGTTGTCGAATTTTTTAGCCTTAAATGGCTACCCAAATTGCGGTACATAGCCGCGCAGCGCTCAAAGCTCATTTAGTAGCGTATGGAGTGCCTGACGCGGGTGTCGATCTGATCTTTGTGGTACAAGCAGATCCTGCTTACCACTTTGAGGTGTTTTACTCTTGGATTACCTTTCCAGCGGTGGATGGGACTGACAATACGTTCCATGAATATACAGAAACCGCACTTCCTAATTTATACACCCCTTATCGGAATCTTGAAGTACCGCTCACGGCATGGCAACACCATGTTTGGTTTGATGGCGCCCTCCCCCAACTGGTTACAATGGTTCGTTTAGGCCCCTTATCGATTGAAGGGGCCACTTGGCCTGTTTTGGCCGGGTATACCCCACATCTGCGTTATATGACGCTGCCACTCGCTGAACTGCGTGTTTTGCATTCGTCTTTGATACGAGTGCATAGAGCCTTAGTACAGTATGTTACAGGCATCGTCCAGGCAGCCCCGCCTGGAGTAGCGGCACATCCAGCTGGGCCTCGCGGCGTAACCATAAGTCCCGTTATGGTTAATTCGGTGATGGGCAAGCGCCCACAAAATAAGGACGATCTACCTTATTGGCTTGCAGAAAAATTTGACCAGCTGGAGGCTGTCTTTCCTAATACATCTCCTGTGGAAAAACACAGGATTTTGACGATTAGTTTGCCAAAAGATTTAATTCCTGAGTTGACAGATTGCAACAACTGGGGTAAGGTATTCGCAGCAGTATATGCGAAGAGTTTCGGCACTCCTTCCATGACAGTTCTCCCCTCTGTAATTAAACGAGAGCAGGACAAGCATGGCCCTGAGGCGGCTGTGGAATTAGGGATGAGACTGGTGGGAGTGTTCGATGTAGTGGCTGAGTTGATCCTTGCAAATGTCAAGGGCGATGCAGTTAACTTTCAAGTAGCTAATGCTTTGGCTTTGGTCCCAGAACCGGACAAGCCACGCGAATTACCGAAAATTATTGCACAAGCTTATAAAACCATAGGCCGCAATAGCCTGGGAGTTAAGCCTTTTGCTAAAACGCAAACACAATCGCAGCCACAACCAAAAACTCAATCTGACAAAGATGAGAAACCGTTCTTTACTAAAAAGAGCTGGAGGTTGAAAAAACAGGGTAAGCAACAGAAGAAGCCGGGGTCGCGAGGCGCTTCCCCAGTTTCTGTATCTTCTGAACGCACATATGATTTGCGCGATAGAGCGAGAATAAAATCTCCAGAGAGATTTCAGGTCCCTGACCCGCGTTCTCCTCGTTCTTCGCAGGCACCAACGTCGTCACAGACTGGTGGAGGAGATCGCACGGATAGAGGTGGGGGTCGGGAGGCCCGCCAGGACGAGACCAACCTTGACAACAAGTCAGAGGGAAACCAGAAGAATTACACCCTTCTCGCCCACAGTTTCAGAAGAAAAAAGTTGCCATAGTGCGGGAGGCACTACGTCCTCATATGGAGGCGACAGCAACTGAAACATTCATTACTGTCGGGACAGCAGACACCAGAGTGGCACCCCCTGACAGACTATATAATATTGTCATTCAAATTGAGGTTGACATACAGCGTGTTATAAAAGGGATTTTTTGCGAGAATCTGACCTCTTCTTACGACATTTTGTTGGCGGAGGCGGATTGGCCGCCCCCATTCGTACTTGCTGCGCGTAGCGGGGAGGAGGTAATCCTTCCGAGCTTTTCTCGTCATGTCCCCAAGGACAAAGCAGAGGCTCTCGCAGCTGAGTGGGCTGTGTCCCTGGCTCCGGCGTTATACCGCAACCACGTGGGTTGGGATGACGACTCACCCCCCCATGATATTCCTTTACGGTCGCTGCCACAGCCACAACCCCAATATCCCATCAAGCGGGAAGCCAAAGGTCCCGTTTCCGACATTCTGACACAGTTAGAATACCAAGGAGTAATTGAAACATGCGTATCACCCATGAACAATCCCCTTTTCGCGGTTTCTAAACCCGATGGATCGTACCGCCTAGTTTTGGATTACCGACATTTGAACTCTCATTGTCGAACCTTTGCGGTGCAAAATACCCATAGTTCTGTGCTTGTAGACAGCCTTTTTCTTAAAAAATATAAAACAACACTTGACTTATCCAATGGATTTTACACGCACAACTTGGCCACGGAGTGTAGCCAATGGAGCGCTTTTACCTCCGGTGGTAAACATATTAAATTCCGGCGTCTCCCTATGGGCTACAAAAACAGTCCAGGTGTATTCGCTGCCCGTGTTGTCTCTTTGTTAGACGGCATAGACCCAGATGCATGTTCGTACGTCGATGATATTTACCTGACAGACGACGAATTATACCCGCATCTTTCCTGAGTGGACCGCATTATTCTCGAGTTTGCGGTCTTAGGTTACAAGTTCAACTTTGCCAAATCTCACATTGCTGAATTTACCGTTTTGTTTTTGGGCTATGAGCTCAACAATGAAGGTAAGGGTTTAGCCCCTCATTTCTTGGAGAAATGTGCACTTTTGTGCCCTCCAATCACGCTGAAGAAACTTCAGTCCTTACTGGGCTTTCTAAACTTCGGGCGTACTTATATTCCCGAATATGCCCAGCGTATCAAGCCTCTTTATGCCTTGATACAACCAAACTTTTCGAAGTCATGCTGGCTTCCTGAGCATTCCTCTATACTGCAGTCTTTGCAGTCTGATCTGTTTGAATCTAAATTCTTGTTGACGCGTGACAACCACACCAACCTGGTGATTAGAATAATACCAGGGACAGTGGGTTTCACGTACTTAACCTTTAACGAAGGTGACACAATACCTATTGCATACAAGTCACATCTTTACACTTCGGCAGAGTTGCGATTTTCCTCTGTTGAGAAAGTCTTGACAGCAGTTCAAATGGCGATTCTAAAGGAACGCGCACTGGCACAGGGAAAACGCATTTTGGTGGTACTGTGCTCGCTACGCCACTGGAGTCAAGCTATCCTGGCTGATGAAGTCTGATAGCCTGAAACCGGTCCTAGGATGCTTGATTCCGGTCCAGGGAAGACATGGCTTGGCAGTTCGGTCTGGACTGTTCCCATGAGGCACAGGGTCAAGACTTATTTGCATATGGCTATGTCTGAACTGGGGTGGCGTGGTGAAGCAAAATAACGATGGATTAAACCCAGATCTGTGACTGGGGGTGAATGTTTGCCAATGTGCAGCATTCCGTCCATCATCTTGTGTGTTTTGCATTTCGCCCTAAGTGGGAAGGGTATGCCCAGACGTGGGTCCCGTGCTCGCTACGCCACTGGAGTCAAGTTATCCTGGCTGATAGCCTGAAACCGGTCCTAGGATGCTTGATTCCGGTCCAGGGAAGACATGGCTTGGCAGTTCGGTCTGGACTGTTCCCATGAGGGACAGGGTCAAGACTGATTTGCATATGGCTATGTCTGAACTGGGGTGGCGTGGTGAAGCAAAATAACGATGGATTAAACCCAGATCTGTGACTGGGGGTGAATGTTTGCCAATGTGCAGCATTCCGTCCATCATCTTGTGTGTTTTGCATTTCGCCCTAAGTGGGAAGGGTATGCCCCGACGTGGGTCCCGTGCTCGCTACGCCACTGGAGTCAAGCTATCCTGGCTGATGAAGGCTGATAGCCTGAAACTGGTCCTAGGATGCTTGATTCCGGTCCAGGGAAGACATGGCTTGGCAGTTCGGTCTGGACTGTTCCCATGAGGCACAGGGTCAAGACTGATTTGCATATGGCTATGTCTGAACTGGGGTGGCGTGGTGAAGCAAAATAACGATGGATTGAACCCAGATCTGTGACTGGGGGTGAATGTTTGCCAATGTGCAGCATTCCGTCCATCATCTTGTGTGTTTTGCAACACCATATCCTGCCCTGGAGGCAGTGACGAAAGCCAGTGTACCGAACTCTAAGGCTTTGCACCCCCGTTGGATACAATGGGCTACATCTCTGACATCCCCAGATGTCACTGTTATCTTTGTTTCCTCTCTTCAGACACAGGAGTTCTTACAGTATGAATTTGTTCATCCTCCTCCTCTGTCTTTGCTACCGCTTGAGGAGTTCGAATGTATTATCTATACCGATGGTTCGGCACAACCAGCCACGGGTTCCAAGCACGCTTATTCAGCAGCATGTGCGATTGTTGCGGGTACTATGGTGGACGGTGAGTTCAAACAGACTGTAGTGCACACTCAGGCACTAGGAGACAGTACTGCACAATTGGCCGAGCTGCGTGCTTTAGTGCTTGCACTTGAGTTCGCAAATCCTGATGTGACCACTCTTATTGTATGTGATTCTTACTATTGTGTTCAGTCTTTTAATGACAATCTATTCTTTTGGTCACAAAATGACTATAGAGATGCTAAAGGCAGTACAATTAAGCATAAAATGCTTTGGGTTCGAGTGGCAGATTTTAAACAACGTCTGCCTCTCACACAGGCGATTCACACTCTTGGCCACCAGCGTGTGGGCGCACACGCTGTTGGTAACGGTTTGGCAGACGAAGCTGCCAAATCAGCAGTAGCCACGTGCACAGTAGCAGCAGTTACAAGATCCATGACTAAAATCGATAAAGATATATTGGCAGCTATCGCTGTGACAAAAGAAGGTACGAATTACCCACGGGGTTTCCCTTCCAAATACTCTTATCAATTAGGTCCCGAACAGGCTCCTTACGTAACAATTCCAGACGTTGGTGATCGGCTGATTCCCAATGCGGACCGCAGACTTTCCTTGATAACTGCCGCACACGAAGGGATGGCATCGGCTCATGCTGGCGTGTCTGCGACGGTTTCCATCTTGCAGCAGCGTTATTGGTGGCGTGGTTTATATAAACAGACCCGTACTTATGTGCTTTCTTGTGACGTTTGTCAACAAATTAAGCCTTCCATGGTTACACGGCCACCACAGACACCGCTCTGCATTTCAAACAGACCTTTTGGGTGTGTTTACCTGGATCACTGCGGTCCATTTTCGTCTGACACTGCATATAAATACATCTTAGTTGCAGTAGACTCGTGCACACGTTTCATCTGGGTCTGGCCACAACGGAGTGCTGACGCTCGAAATGTCATCAGGGATTTGCGTGTCTTTGTGGGAATTTTCGCCTGCGGCACCTTCCATTCTGACCAAGGTCCAGCGTTTGCCTCTAAGGCTTACAAGGACGCAATGGGTTCACTGGGGGTGCAGGTGAAATTTTCGTCTCCGTATCGGCCTGAGGGCAATTCGATCGTTGAACGAATGAACCGTGACTTAAAGCAATCCTTGACATCTAGAGTCTTAGGTACTGGCAGGAACTGGCTGGCCCACTTGTATAGCGTACAACGTGCACTTAATAATCTCCCTAGAAGACCTCTGGGTGGGCGGACCCCATACGAAATACTTTTTGGCATAAGAATGTTTGTGCCTGACATTGATGGTCTAGACATGGCGGCGCAATCCGCAATCTTTGACGTAGATAATCATTCTACTATGTTACAGGACTTACAGAAAGCCTGAGACAAACTAGCAATCGCACATTTACCTTCAGCCACAGACGCTGCGCTGCAGATTCCGGTTGCCGGCTGGCTTCCGAAAGTTGGAGACCTGGTCCGAGAGAAGATGGAGAACAAAAAAGAATTTGGCCCCTCTTATCGTGCACCGGTTCCAGTCCTTGGCTTGAAGGGTACTCGTACAGTAATCTTACCACCGCTTCCTGGTCGCAAGGAAAACAGATACATCTCAGTGGAAAATGTCAAGTTACAACATCTGGCCGATCCTGAATAGTGTAACACCAGCGGTCTCTTTTCCAGTCACTTCCAGGACAAATGTTTGTGGTCCTCCAGCCCGAACGGTCAGTGATGTTGCCATTGAGATGGTGGATGTGCCTGATCGCCTACACAACGACCCGGATTCCCCCTGCAATGAGGAGACCGAGTACACCTACCCCGCCACGGAGTCCGTGGCTCATTCACTAGCGACGCCACTGAGCCCAACACGTTATTCTTTTGACTCGGATTCCACCTCAGCACTTATCCCGTCCAGATTCAGTATTTTTGTATCCTGGTTTAGAGACAATTTTTTGATCCCCCCATGGACATACATCTGGTTGGTGCTATTCCTGATTTTTCTGTTCATGTCCATTGTCTTTGTCACAGTCTTTTTTCTGCTCATTAATGGTCACTACTTACCAGAACGCTCTGCAGTGAACTGTGTAGCTGGAACTTTGGCTCCGCATTCTTCATCTCACATAATGACGCGTGACCACACATTTGTGAACATTTCAGCTTTTCCAGTTGCTGATGGTATTGTATGGGATGCGGTAAATTTCTAAATTCATGGACCAACCGAGATTATTAATGTACCAAATGTCCTCCGTGTTTCAATGGGTGATGTTGTTAAAAGTAATATTCATTCTGACGATTGGGATGTACATGCAGTTGAATCGTTATTTACTGATTTGAAATATTATGCTGCTTTTAATGATGAAGATTTGTACATGAATTCTGCAAGTTATGCCGATTTATATTGTTACCAACATTGGGGCAACCACTTTCTCCATAAACCCAGTAACCTTCGGGGTCCTTTTAATTACACCCAATGGGAACATTGTCCGACCCCTGTGCCAGGTAGCTCCCAGACTCTTAGAAATAAGTGTACTTATTTTACAGACTTTGATAGGTCGAACCCTGGGTCCTATTATTTTAAATTAAACACAACGGCCACTCAGAAAATCATGTTAACCCACACCAAATTGCTGTATTCGGGTTCCTTTTTAAACGCCTTGGCTGTGGGTGGGTATGAACATTGGCGTGACACCATTGATGTAAAATCTATTTGGGGCTCCAAAGCATGGCAGGTGCAGGGCACAGAAGCCTTGCACCGTGCTTGCCTCATCCCAGCCCAAATTCTATTTTTAAATCAGACCATCTATCAAACGACATGTTGGGGGTTGGCTACTTCTAAACAATTGAATGCACCCTCCATTCCTGTATTGTCTTCCCCCCCAAACGAAAGCTTGCTTTTAAATATTTCCATTGCTAATTTGCAGGCGTTGTTCCAGAACAATTCGTTTAATATGTCTACTTTTGTTCAGTCGCCCTGGTTGGCATGGCCAATTTCATCTAATGCCTGCCAACTGCGTTTTCATGACACAGATCCTGGCTATAAACAGGATAGGCCAGATCCAAGGTTTTCTGGCTCTCGTACTATTACAACATATTCTGTTGGTAAATTGTGTAAACAGTGGTTGCAGCACTCTTCTTTAGATTCTGTTAAACAACATTTGTCCCTCCTATCAGGCAACATTGATCTATCTGACTTCATTCTGGGGCCTCGTGGTCCTCGACCAAAAAGGTTCATTTATGAGACTTATAATGAACTCTGGAAGCTTTCGCAAATTGAAGCTGCTTCCCGTCTTCGGGAAATTGATCAAGCAAATTTAGAAAAAGTGCTTGCTGTTGTTGACAATAGAATTAATACCCTGTCTTCCCGAATCTACACGTTAGAGAATATCAATCAATCAATCATGTCACTTATAAAGCGCACTACATACCCGCGAGGGTCTCAAGGCGCTGGGGGAAGAGGGGGGTGGTGCTGCTACTGATCGAAGAGCCAGGTCTTGAGGAGTCTTCTGAAGGCCAGTAGGTCTTGGGTCTGTCGGAGGTTGGTGGGGAGGGTGTTCCAGGTCTTGGCGGCGAGGTGGGAGAAGGATCTGCCGCCGGCGGTCATTTTCCTGATGCGGGGGACTGTGGCGAGGGCGAGGCTGGTCGAGCGGAGCTGGCGGGTGGGGGTGTAGAAGCTGAGTCGTCTGTTGAGGTAGGCTGGTCCGGAGTTGTGGAGTGCTTTGTGTGCGTGGGTGAGGAGCTTGAAGGTTATTCTCTTGTTGACAGGGAGCCAGTGCAGGTCTCTCAGGTGGGGTGTGATGTGGCTGCGTCGGGGGATGTCGAGGATAAGACGTGCAGAGGCGTTCTGGAAGCGTTGCAGCCGTCTCAGGAGCTTAGCCGTCGTTCCTGCGTAGAGGGCGTTTCCGTAGTCCAGCCTGCTGGTGACGAGGGCCTGGGTGACTGTTTTTCTTGTTTCGGTGGGGATCCACTTGAAGATCCTGCGGAGCATTCGGAGGATGTTGAAGCAGGATGAGGAAACGGCGTTGACCTGCTTAGTCATGGAGAGGGTGGGGTCGAGGATGACCCCTAGGTTGCGTACGTGGTCGGTGGGTGGCGGGGCTGTTCCCAGTGATGTTGGCCACCAGGAGTCATCCCAGGCTGAAGGGTTGGAACCAAGGATGAGGACCTCCGTCTTGTCCGAGTTCAGCTTCAGGCGGCTGGTCCTCATCCATTCGGCGACGGCCTTCATTCCTTCGTGGAGGTGGGCTTTGGCGGTGTGAGGGTCTTTGGTGAGGGAGAGGATCAGCTGGGTGTCGTCGGCGTAGGAGATGATGTTGAGGTTGTGCTGTCGGGCGACGTGGGCGAGGGTGCCATGTAGATGTTGAACAGCGTTGGGCTGAGGGAGGAGCCTTGGGGTACGCCGCAGATGATCTTGGTGGCCTTGGATCGGAAGGGGGCGAGGCGGACGCTTTGTGTTCTGCCGGAAAGGAAGGATGTGGTCCAGTCCAGGGCCTTCTCTTGGATCCCGGCGTCGTGAAGGCGTGTTCGTAGTGTGTGGTGGCAGACCGTGTCGAAGGCGGCTGATAGGTCCAGGAGGATGAGGGCTGCTGTTTCTCCATTGTCTAGCAGGGTCCTGATGTCATCGGTGGCGGCGATGAGGGCGGTTTCGGTGCTGTGGTTGCTGCGGAAGCCGGACTGGGAAGGGTCCAGGATGTTGTTCTCCTCGAGGTAGTGGGTCAGTTGTTTGTTGACGATTTTCTCGGTGACCTTCGCGGGGAACGGGAGCAGAGAGATGGGTCGGAAGTTCTTGAGGTCCTTGGGGTCTGCCTTGGGTTTCTTGAGTAAGGCGGTGATCTCGGCGTGCTTCCAGCTTTCCGGGAAGGTTGCTGTCTCGAAGGAGATGTTGATTATTTTCCGGAGATGGGGCGTGATGGCTGTACTGGCTTTGTTGAAGATGTGGTGAGGGCACGGGTCTAGCGGTGAACCGGAGTGGATGGTGTTCATGATCTCGCTGGTGTCCTCGTCGTTGATGTTGGTCCAGGAGAGCAGGCGGTTGGTGGTTGTGGGGGCAGTGGTCTCAGTGGTTGCCGGGGCGGTCGTGGTGTTGAAGCTGTTGTGGATGTCGGCGATTTTGCGGTGGAAGAAGGTGGCCAGTGAGTCGCACAGGTCTCGCGACGGCTGGATGTCGTTGGTGTTGGAGCTGGGGTTGGAGAGTTCCTTCACGATGTTGAAGAGCTCTTTGCTGTTGTGTGCGTTGTTGTCTAGGCGGTCTTTGAGTGAGGCCCTTTTGGCGGATCTGATGAGGTGATGGTGACTGCGGGTGGCGCTCTTGTGGGCGGCGTAGCTGTCCGCTGTCCGTTCGTGGAGCCAGATCTTCTCCAGTTTTCGGCATGTTCGTTTGGAGGCCTGGAGGTCTTCGGTGAACTAGGTGGCTTTCTTGCTGGTGTGGCTGTTGGGCGGATTCTTGAGCGGGGCGAGGGTGTTGGCGCAGTCGTCGATCCACTGTCTGAGGTTGCGGGCGGCGGTGTCGGGGTCGGAGGGTTCGGCGGGTGGGCTCAGGGCGAGGGTTGTGGTTAGCTGGTCTTCCGTGACTCTGCTCCAGCAGCGGCAAGGCATTTGTTCGGTGCGGTGGTGCGTGGTGGGCTTCCTGTAGGTGAAGTGGATGCAGTGGTGGTCAGTCCAGTGGGGTTCGGAGGTGTGGTTGAAGGAGACGTGTGGGCTTGCGGAAAAGATGGAGTCGAGCCTGTGGCCGGCGGCGTGGGTGGGTGTAGTCATGAGCTGTCTGAGTCCGAGGGTGGCGAGGTTGTCGATCAGGGTGGTGGAGTTGGTGTCCTTGTTGTTCTCGAGGTGGAAGTTCAGGTCCCCGAGGAGGATGTAGTCCGTGGAGGCGATGGCGTGTGTGCTGACGAAGTCAGCGATGGAATCGCTGAACTATGGTCGGGGTCCGGGGGGTCTGTAGATGAGGGTTCCTCTGAGGGTGGTGTTGGGATCGGTGTGGATCTGGAAGTGCATGTGTTCGGCGGTGCTGAGGGTGTCGTCGGTGTTGGTTGAGACTCTGAGGGTGTTCCTGTGGACGATGGCGATGCCTCCTCCGACTCCGTTGGTGCGGTCCCTGCGGGTGATCTTGTATCCGTCCGGGATGGCAATGGCGATGTCGGGGGCTGAAGCGGGATTCAGCCAGGTCTCCGTCAGGAATGCGACGTCTGGGGAGGTTGAGTCGAGAAGGTCCCAGAGTTCGATGGCGTGTTTGCGGGCGGAGCGGGTGTTGAGGAGGATGCATCTGAGGTAGTTGGGTTCTTTCCTGGGCGGTGGTTTGGCGGGGCGGGTGCTGGCGAAGCTGCAGTTCCGGCAGGTGAAGGGTAGGGGTGGGCGGAATTTGCGTAGTTGCGCTACGCAAAACTCCGCGAAATGGTAAAAAATCTCTGCGAGCACGCAAAAGTTCCGCGAACACGCGGAATTGCTTGTTCCGCCCGTTCGCGATGCTTTTTTCCTGTTCGCGAACGCTGTTTGCGTGCTCGGGGAGAAATATCTCGCGAACACGCATTTTGAAAGCGCGAACAAGCAAAAAATTCCGCGAAGCCGCGGATCGCGGAATTTAGGGCAATTTCGCGTTCTCCGCGAAACACGAAATTACCCGAATTCCGCAAATTCCGCGAGCGGAACGGAATTTACCGCCCAGCCTAGGTGAAGGGCCCTTTCCTCTGTTGTTGATATTGTACAAGATGATGTTTCTGTGTTGTATCATGGTCAGAATCAATTGCGTTCAGTAATGCAGTTTGCGTGGACTATGCAAACACTTAAAATGGGGAAAGTTCCTTGGCACTTTTTGAACACCTCTGCCTTATTCTTACCTTTTAATTTAATTGAAAAACAACGTTTTATGTCCGTGAAAGATGCAACATACAGTCTGTTACATATCGAGAAAATAGAGCCCTTACCATTCTCAGTGGCAGAATTGGATTCTGCTGTGTGGTTAGTACACGGGGTAATCGCTTTGCCTTTTTCTTTATTTGAATTTAGTTCCTGCATGAAACATTATCCTGTTGGCCGCTTTCAGCCTTTAGGCAGTGCTTTCTTGCATGAACTCTGGTCCCTGCCTTTCATGTATAAATGTCTTAGGGACGGGAAGGAAGTTTTTCTCACGGGGGAGTCATGCGATTTTACTGTGGGTCATTCCCTTGTTTGCAAACACATTAGAGTACACGGGGCCTGTAATGTTTCGGCTCCGAATCTTGCTTGTGTTTTGAAAGGCATCCCTGCTCCTGCTATATCTCCTACCTTCACTGTGCTTGCAAATGGTAGCTATCTCCTTCTGAATAATCAGGACTGCTGTGGCATGCTCACCGGCATTCCCTATATTGTAACAGTTTCCCACAGAGTTGTTTGCTGCAAAAATGTACTTTTTCCTCCCACGCACAGCATCGTAGATAGTTCCATTTGGCCTTCCATTCCGACTTTGAAGGCAGATTTCAATAAATTGAGCAGAATAAAGGCACTATTATTGAATCAGGAGGTTATGCTCACGTCCGCCCGGGAGACGTTCATTCTCCAGGTGGCGAGTACCCACAGTGAAATACAGGCCCTGTTGAACACCAACCTCCCACAACATTTCGGTGAACTGATTCACCGTGTTTTCAATGCTTCTCGCACCGAAGGTCTTGTGCACTTTTTAAAAGTTGTGGGTTCTGGCCTTGTTACCTCCTTTCAGACTATATTTGGTGTAATACCGGCTTTTATTCATTCCATTTTTTCCAGCGTCTTTGGCAGTTTTCCGTTGATCCTCGCTTTGGCGGCTGGCATATTGCTTTTGGTCTGTTTGCTACGCAATGGCTGCACTTCCTGGAGCCCATCACGTCCACGGTCGCCTTCGGGTGCTCCGTGAGCGCCTCCTCGCCGGCTTCGGCGTCCTGCCGTTGGCGACACTTGGTGTGTCCTATGGACTTTCTTTTCGCTTTGCGTATTTCACTTGCGTGCAACCTGTGATGTCTTGCATCAGATGTCCTTTCTCATGGTCCTTGGATTACTGCCTCTCCAATACGTCTCTGTCTCGCCCGGATTTGTCCAGTTGATGGGTCCCTTAGAGGCCCATGAACGAGACTGTTCCGGACCTGGCTACATGGCGCGTGCGGCTGCACTTGGAATTCTGGCACAATGGGATGTCTGGGCGGCTGCTCAGACTCTCTTACAACAAAGTTATATTGAGTATCACGCAAGTTGTCCCGCAATGCTGTTTGCTGCTCCCTCTTGCGAGGAACATGAATGCAGTTTTGATTTATTGGACTGGATGGCATCTCTTTTTGCTGACGATTCCAACGATGTCCTATTGGAAGGTGTGGCGTTTTTCTGCACTTACACTCTTTTTGATTAGTGGGTCTCCACGTTCAGCGTCCTGTCCCACTGGATTTTTGTTCTGGGTTTTTTTTTTTTTCCAGTCCCTATTTTTGTCCTTCCGGACCAGAATTTGCCATTCTGCTCCATCTATTTGAACTCTGTCTTTGTCCTATGTCTTCGCCACTGGACTGACCAAGGGAGGGTGTAGTGTGGTTTGTGGACTCATGGACTGCATCGCTACGTTAGCTTAGGCCTGGCTGCCATGGTGCCTCTTTGCGCACGTTGCTTTGTGCCTTTGTTTTCCAGCCTCTGTTATTTTAGAACTGTTTGCCGTTCACCTTTCCTCCTGTTCCCTTTGGGTTGCGTCTGTACATCATGTACAAGGTCGAAAAACAATGTCCCTTGTTCTTGCTAATCTGGTCAGCCCCTCGCACTTAGACATAACACTGACTGCAGCTGCACTGGAGAAATTCGTGTGCTTTTAATATTGTGATTTTCAATGTTGGAGGCACTCGGAGAAAAACCTTTCCAGAGAGAAGAGCTGTGCTTGTCTGATGATGTAAACCTTGCATCTAGATATTGAGGTATGAGGGTCCGCCAGCCAAAGCCCAGAGGTCTTCTGTTTTTTATAATAAACTAGTTATTAGCACGGGGAGGGTGGACAGGTTATTTAGCCATATATCCACTGTCTTTATAAAATGCTCTCCCCGTTTGTATTCTATGGAATTGTAACTATGCTTATTATTTTGTTCTTATGCATTATGCTGATAGTACTGGCACGTGTACTGTATCTTAGAGCACAATAGTTGAAATAAACACTTAAACTATACAGTGTCTCTTATTACGCACGTTGTGGACAGGTATGAGTGAGTTACGAAAGGGTGTCCTTGCTCCTGCGAGTCCTGAGAAAGAGAGACCATGTTCTGGGTTGTCTAAGCATTGGTAGCTGCGCTGCTAATGAGATGCTAATGCTAGTCGGGTTGGGGTTGTAGGTACTAAGGTGTATGGTTGGCTCACCACTATACTCCGAGGTCCTATTATCCTGTGCATAGCTCTGTGTATGTGCAGAATCCCTACAACACTGTTAGACCCAGAGACACAGTGGTCAAAACTGTGGGGTCACCTCATAAAAACAATGGCTGTTTATTAAGGTCTTTTTCAATTGCTGATGAACGTTAAAGGATGGGGTCTTATTATAGAATCCAGCGATACTAACAACGAAGCCTTAAAGGCATCAAGCTAGGTCACAAGGTCCGGACTGAGCGCAGCTGTAGAACATGAAGTGGTAGGATGCGAAACAGTGCTCTTCCTATGCTTGGCGAGATTCCCAATTGGGGGGCACTTCTTTTTTGCTCTTGCTCTCTTCTCCATTCCAGGACCCACATTGGAAGCTACTGGCTTTGTCTGAATGTCTATTGGTCGCAGACCACCCTGATGAGTGGGTTTAGAGGAGGATACACAAATGGCCCGGTCCTTGATATGACCCACGATCACAAGCTCAGGAACTAGTTCGAGAGTATCTGGACATGAAAGCACAAGGGCATTTTGAGAGGATGAAACATGGGGGATCGAGAGAGACAACGGGTTACCAGCTCAATTTCCTTGTCCAGCACACCAACAGCATGCTGCAAGAAGGCGTCCATGGTTGGCACGGTGTTCACTAGTTCCTTGACGAGAGGCCTACATTTCCCCATTGTAACAAACAAGAATTTTCTAAGAAATATAACTCCCAAATAATGAGATATCAGCATGATGCAATAACACCACTTAAAGGAAGAAGATGCAAGCAACAAGGGGGCTCATCAGTTGGGAGACCCAATCCCGAAAACCACTGCTAACACCCCTCTTTACAACAGGCCAGAGCCCATGTTGCTACAAACAAGCCCAGCACTAGGGCCAGGATGTTTACGAAGGGAGGCAGATCACAGTTTGCAGGTCAAACTAAGGATGTAGATTCTCCTATCTGCACAAGGATTTCTGGCCAAGTCCAATAATCATCCAGGGGCTAATCCTAGCGATCCCACTTTTCCGGCAGTCTTAGAAGGTACCCCTGCTCCTGGTTGTCGATAAGGCTGGGGCCATAAGGTGAGACCTGACCCAGAGGTCAGAGAACAAAGAGGGAGGGCCAAGCCCAGCCTCCTCTGGTCCCTGATGGGGGCGGTGGGCCATGAAAGAAAGCAGTCACTCTTAAATGCAAGGTGCAGGAGTCAGCCCCCTCCTCTTCCTCGGACAACGGCACAGGACAGCACAGCCTCCTGGGACAGTGAGTCCCAAACAATCCTCAACAACAAGGCAACTGTGTGATGCGGGCGTCCCGCGCCACAGGAGAAAGCAGGCACTTTTAAGTGCACGGGGCGGGAGTCAGGCCCCTCCTCCTCCTGAGGCCATGGCACAGGACAGCACAGCCTCCTGGGACAGCGAGTCCCAAACAATCCTCAACAACAAGGCAACTGTGTGATAGGGGCATCCCGTGCCACGGGAGAAAGCAGGCACTTTTAAGTGCATGGCACAGGAGTCAGGCCCCTCCTCCTCCTCAGGCCACGCCACAGGACAGCACAGCCTCCTGGTACAGTGAGTTACAAACAATCATCAGCAACAAGGCAACTGTGTGATACCCAGTCAGAGAGCCAGAAATCACTCACACACCCATTTACACACTCATACAGCCACATTAACACCCACTTACAGACCCAGAGAAATTCTCATACATCCATTCACAGACCCACACAGGTACTCACACACTCACTCAGACACACACACCCATGTACACACTCATACAGCTAGTGACACACTAACTCACAGACCCATGCGCCACTCACACACCCATGCAGCATTACATCCATTCAGCGATCCAGAAAACCACTCACACACCCATGCAGCCACTCACACACACACACTTACAGACCCAGAGAATCACTCACACATCCACTCAGTGACTCACATGGGTACTCACACACCCACTCACATACCCACATGCACACTTATACAGCCAATAACACATCCATTCATAGAACCACACAGCCACTTACACACCCACTCACACACCCAGCAAATACTCACACACCACTCACACACTCACACAACCACTCACACACCCATACAGCCTGTCACACACCCATTCAGAGACCCCAAAAACCATTTGCATAACCATTTACACACCCATAGAGCCATTCACACACCCTCTCACACACTCACACGACCAATTACACACCCACTCAACCACCCCCATACCCACTCACACACCCATACAACCACTCACAAACCCACTCGGAGACCCAGAAAAACAATCACACGCCCACCCAGACACCCATACAGCCACTCCCACACCCAATCAGAGATCCAGAAACCATTCACACACACATTTACACACTCATACAACCACTTACACACCTACTTACAGACCCAGAGAGCCACTCAGAGACTCACACAGGCACTCACACACCCAAACACTGAAACACCCACCTACACACTCATACAGTTAGTGACACACCGACTTACAGACACACACAGCCCCTTTTTATGAAGTGTATTGAAGTTTACTTTGCTGGATGATTTCATCAGTGATGTCATTTGAGATGTAATCAATGACGTCACTGGCAATGCCACGAGTGATGTAATATATGAGGTCATAAGCAGTGCATTGCAGGGGCATATGTTATAGTTAGCTCAGGTAACTACTACTGCTGAATTTTTATGGTGTTGTGTGTTTAAAATCTGAGCCTAACTATAATGTCAATGTAACCTTGTTTTTTCTGTGAATATCTGTATATGTTGAAGAACTAGAGTACTTGGGTAGCGGCATTTTGGAGTATGTCTTGCTTCCCTACAAGGTTCATGCTTGTTGTGTGAGTCTTGTTGTGCCTTATTGCATAATATAGTGGAGGACAAGAGCGCACTCCCCTCATCACCAGATTGTAAGTTATCCCTAGGTGACAGAGTAAGCAATTACCTGAAAAAATATGGCAGATGAGATTTAGACATATATATCCTCATTCAGTAGTATCCACTGTTTTGACATTCAGGAAATTGTTGAGGGTGATAACTGCTCTAGATATGCTGAAGACTTGGGGCCAGATTTACAAACATGTCACACAAAGCAACGCAACAAGGAAACTTCATGTGCTGCGTTGTGTGAAATGGAGAGAGCAGGGATGCACTTAATCTATTAAGATGTAGTGCACTTCTGCTACTTCTTGTGCCATTGTGCAAAAGTGTCTGCATTACTGGCACAATTGTTTTTGTGCAGGAAGGCAAACCTTCCTGCACAAAATGAATCCTAAGAGACAATTTCCTCTTTGTGAGCATGAGGCAGAATGCATGAGGCATGGAAAGAGGAAGTAACGAGAAGAAATCAAAATATTTCTCCTCGTTACGCATCATTTTGGTGTAAATCTAGGACTGCGTCAGATTGCAAGAGTGGATGCATTGGTGGATGCACCCATGAATGGATTCATGGGAACCCTGAAACTCCACCCTTGAAATGCCTACCACCACAAAGGTACAAAGCATTTCAAGGAGTCACAAACTGTCCCTTGTGTGGCTTAGTAATAATCACTAAGGTTTTTGTGCTGCCTTGTTAAGCTTTGAGGATGATTTTAGAGCTAAACCAACATTTACTTGTGATGGGGTATTTTAATTTGCAGAGTAAGTATAATGACTAGGGGTGGGCGGAACTCAAAGAGTTCCACTCTGCAGAATTCCGCGGAGTTACATAAAAACTCTGTGAGATTCAGTGCAAATGGCACAACATGGCATGCTAGAGGGTGCTGCTTCTTTGCTGCCGCTTGAATAGATTTTCTACTCAAGCTGCACCTATCTCACCGCGAACGGTCACTACAGTCCTGACCACCCACATTGAGAAAATCTTGTTGAGTGCCCTGCTAGCGTCCGAACATTTTGCTAGGTGACGCCAGTTCTTGCTCACACTCGCCAACTTAGCATTGGTGAGCCACACATGAGGAAAAACTCAGCCGCAGGGTGGTTGACAGAGTTTGGCCATAACTCTGCATTACAGGTGTAACGCAGAGTGGGCAAACTCCGCGATCTCCTTTGGGGGAGCGGAATTTTGTCACCCACCCCTAATAATGACATGCAAGGTACACTTTCTTTCCTGACTCATTTAGAAGCCCTGCTCTGAATAAATGGACTAATCCTGCACACCTCAGCATACTTGCAAACTATCCTTCACCTGTGGACAGACTATGCTCATGTTGGTTACATTTGAAAGGAATAGGGCCATCCAGACAGGCTGAGTCAGAACGATGAAGAAAAGCAATAGTTGTAAACTGACCCATTCAGCTATAGAAATATTGATGGTATAATTATTTATTTGAAAGCACTCCAACCATGGTAAAAAAATGGGTGGAGATATACAGCTCAAATTTAGATGGATTGAATGATGGTCTAGCTCCAGTCAGAGAGGTTCTGGCCTGAGAAAAGCTCATCCAGTACAGAAAGGGTACACAGAAGATTTGCAAATAATTAAAGTCCAACTACTGTCTGCATCAGTTTAATGGCAGAAAACAGATAGTAAGTCAGTCATGGAAGTGGGACACACCTTTAGAAAGTGCTATAGAAGCTACTTGAAAAAAAGCAACATTCTCCTAGTTCATTTCCAGAGTTGAAGAGCCTGGAAATTGCACTAAAGAGGTTTTTTGAAACCCTTATATCAGACTAGATTTAAACCCCCTCTAAGTCAGTTGAAGCACAAGAAGAAGTGTTGTCTGTGAAATGTATTCAGGACTCTACTTTAAGTGATCACATTCAGATTATCTTCTCCCTGCCTCCCTCCTGAACTATTGGCTGTCTCCCATCTCTCTCATTAAGGTGACTACAGATGAGATAAGGGGCAATGAGTATCACTTAGTGCCAGGGTGTCCCTTGCCCTTTTAATTTGGTAAAATAATTCATCCTGGTTCTAACACCTGTGCTTACAGAGATAATTAATGGCTCCATTATGGAAGGTTGTATTCCAGACAGCCTACAGAGATGATTGGTGACATTGGTAATAAAGAAACAATCTTTACATCTGGTGGCCCTGGCTAGTTATAGGCCATTAGACAGAGATCCCTTACTCACTAAGATCTTGGAGTAAGTGGGATTTTCCAGGCTCAGAATACATCTTGAGCTGCAGGAGATGTTGGGAGAATTACAGTCCGGCTTCGGGCTCAGTACGATTAGTGAGTTGGTTTTTGGGAGAGATTGCTTAAGGCTGCAGATGACGGGTCAACTGCACTGTTAGTGCTTCTAGCCAAATCTGCTGCATTGGTTTCATATACCATGCAACTCTCTGTTGGACTTGGTCCTTTCTGCAGAGTCATCTCCAAACTTTTTGCCTTCACTCCTCCTATTTGTGCTGAATTTATCCTTGTTGGCTTTAGATTGCTAACTAGTGCTATAGTGATTGTGCTTTCTCCTCAAAACGAATTGAATTGGCTCACATCCAATTGGCAAATTCAGTTTACTTATAAGTCCCTAGTAAGGTGGCACTACCTGTGCCCAGGGCCTGTAAATTAAATGCTACTAATGGGCCTTTGGCACTGATTGTGCCATCCTCTTAAGTAGCACTTTAAACATGTCTCAGGCCTGCCATTGGAATCTCAGTTTGTGCAGTTTTAAACTGACATTTCGACTTGGCAAAGTAAACCTTTTGCCAGGCCCAAACCCTCCTTTTTTAATACATATAAGTCACCCCTAGAGTAGGCCCTGAACAGCCCAGAGGGCAGGGTGCAATGTATTTAAAAAGTAGGACATGTACTTTTAAGTTTTAAATGTCCTGGTAGTGAACAACTCTTAAATTCGTTTTATTCACTGCTGCAAGGTCAACCTCTCCTATAGGATAACATTGGAGTTACCTTATTACGTTTTATAAGTGTCATTTCCAACTTGAAACAGGTAACCCCCTTCATGTTTGATGCCTCTGGAATTGTAATGAAACATTCTGACTTGTGGGAAAGTCGGATTTTTAATATGCAATTTTGAAAATACCACTTTTAGAAAGTTGGTATTTTCTTGCCTTAACCATTTAGTGCCTGCAGTCTGTCTCTGGGTCACATTACTGGGTGTAGTTGACAGTTGGGCTTTGTGTATTCCTCCTAGACAGCCACACATAATAGGGAGCATAGGTGTGACTGAATGGCCCATCATAGGCAGGATGAGAGAGAGGAGCTGGACCCAGCCCCACTTACACTTGAATAGGCTGTGTCCTGTCGCCACACAAAGGGCTGCATACCCCCTGCAGTTAGTCTGGAGCCAGGGCCAGGGAGGCAGGGCACATGTGTA
This sequence comes from Calotriton arnoldi, assembly GCA_963921515.1. Lineage (NCBI taxonomy): Eukaryota > Metazoa > Chordata > Amphibia > Caudata > Salamandridae > Calotriton > Calotriton arnoldi. The sequence continues at coordinate 504,156 of CAWUFW010003590.1, forward strand.
CTTCAAAGGCATGCTTTTAGAAGGCGCAATACAGATGATATGGGTTATGTTAAATGATGAGCAAAACACGCCCACAATTTGGCTTTAAATAATGATGCATGCCAGCACGACCTTGTCGTACCAGTCGCTGTTCCCTGGGGCACGGTAGGACCATAATGGGCACACTACCTTGATGAAGTAAATTTGCATTTTTCTTTGCAGTACGGAGAATTTTAGAAATGGGGGTCTCTAGTTGGCAGAGGTAGGTACCTTTGTCCAAATAGGGACCCTTGCTTCTAGTCAGGGTAAGGGGGATACACACTCTAGATAACCCCTGCTCACCCCCTTGGTAGCTTGGCACGAGCAGACAGGCTTATCCCAAAGGCAATGTGTAAAGTATTTGTACCAACACTCACAGTACCACAGTGAAAACACCACAAAAGGACACCACACCAGTTTAGAAAAATAAAATATATTTATCTAAACTAAACAAGACCAAAACGACAAAAATCCAACATACAGATATTCAGAAAAATGACTTTCAAAAGGATATTGCAAAAATAAGCTTGTAGAAATCAAATAGCACCAACTGGGGCTATTGCGATGTCGTGATAGCAAGAAATCCAAAGTACAGCCCCCACCGCGAGGATCGCGGTGTCGGGTGCGGAGTCACACAGACCCCCAAACAAACAGTACCTTGGAAATGAAGTCGGTGACGATGCACAGCATCGAAGATGGCCGATGTCGGCTCCACTGACGATGCGACGTCGGCAGGTTCGTAGAGTCGCCCTCTGCGGTTATCGGCGCCGCGATAACAGGATGTAGGCGCTGGCGATGACGAAGTCGATGCGAGCGCTGGCGTCCGGCATGCCCGATCACTGCCGGTGTCGGCGGGCGTCGTAGGGCGTCGGAGCTGTGGAGCAGGCCGGGCGATGCGTCGTTCACTTCACGAGCGGCTCCCCTGGGCCTCGGTGCAGGCCGAGGCGTCGGAAACAGGTTTCCTTGCTTCTCTTGGGTTTCTTCCAGCTCTCAACAGCAGAAACAACCTCCAGAGGTCCAGACTGGCACAGGCACCTCAAGGCAGGTCAGAACTCACAACAGCAGAGTTCAGGGGAGCTGGGGGTGAAGTCTTTGTGTCCCTGAGACTTCTGAACAGGAGGCCAGCTCACTTCAGGCCCTTGGAGATCTTCTTCAAGCAGGGTACACAGCACACAGCAAAGTCCTTCTCCTTTCCTTGGCAGAAACAGCAACTGCAGGCCAACCCCAGACACACAGCAAGGGCAGTACTTCTCCTCAGTTTCTCCAGCTCTTCTCCTTGGCAAAGGTTCCTCTTGAATTCCAGGAATGATCTAAAGTTCAGGGGTTTTGGGTCTAATACTTATACCCCAAAATGTCTTTGTTCCCTTTGTGCAGGGGGCTCTGAGCCCAGTTCAAACCAGTTCTGCCCTCACTGGTGCAACATGACCACATGAGGTGGAGACAGCATTGTGCAAGGGAGACAGGCCCTATTCAGGTGCAGGGTAAATCTCCTCCCACCACTCTATATGCAGCCAGGGTCTATTCAGCTCAGGGCTGGGTCATCCAGGAAGGGCCAGGCACACCTCAACCCCCAGAGGCTGTCTACAGGGAATGCACATCCTCTTTCTCTGTCACACTGAAACCAGACAGTCAATCCACAAACAGGCAGAGGCACACAGAAAGGTTGAACAAGAAAATAGCCACTTTCTAAAAGTTCTATTTTCAAACACATAATTTAAAAACCATCTTTACTAAAAAAATGTGTTATTAGATTCTGAGTTCAGGGATACCAGACTCCAATTTTATATTTTACTCCTATGGGAAGATATGCTTGTAAAATGTCACAAAGCATACCCCATTTTGTCCTATGGGCAAGATAGCCTTTCAATAGTGAAAGACGAAATTGGCAGTATTTCACTATCAGGACATGTTACACACACAGGTACATGTGCTACCCTTCACATACACTGCACCATGCCCAGGGGGGTACCTTGGGCCTACCATGTCCTATGTGCAAGGAAAGGGAAGGGTAGGGCCTGGCAAGTGGGTGCACTTGCCAGGTCGACATGGCAGTTAACAACTGCGCACAGGCACTGCAGTGGCAGGCCTGAGATCTCTTTTCAGGGCTACTCATGTGGGTGGCACAATCAGTGCTGCAAGTCCACTAGTAGCATTTGATTTACCAGCCCTGGCACACTCAGTGCACTTTACTAGGGACCTACTGGTAAAACAAATATGCCAATCAGGGAGAACCAATCACAATATCAATTTACACAGGGAGCACTTGCACCTTGACACTGATCAGCAGTGGCAAAGTGCCCAAAGCATCTAAGCCAGTAAAAACGAAATCCAGCACAGCATCAAAAACATAGGAGGTAGAGGCAGAAAGTCAGGGAAAACCACGCCAAGGATGCCAGGTTTAACACGTGTCCCCTCCAGCTGATAAGTGGGGAGAACTACCCACCCTCTTGGGAGTTCTCATCACTAAGGCGGAAGAATCTGGACAGACCATCAGTATTGGCGTGTTCTGTACCAGGGCGGTGTTCCACCGTAAAGTCCATTCCCTGTAGGGAGATGGCCCACCTCAACAGTTTAGGATTCTCACCCCTCATCTGCATCAACCATCTGAGGGGCCTGTGGTCTATCTGAACCCGGAAGTGAGTCCCAAACAAGTAGGGCCTTAGCTTCTTCAGTGCCCAGACAACAGCAAAAGCTTCTTCTTTCAATTGCACTCCACATCTGTTCCCTGGGAAGTAGCCTCCTACTTATGAAAGCTACAGGTTGGTCCAAGCCCTCGTCGTTCAATTGTGAGAGTACTGCTCCCACACCATGCTCTGAAACATCTGTCTGCACAGAGAGGTTCACCCCATCCACTGACCCATCATGTTCCTGTGCTGACAGGAGGTCAGGAAGAGGCTCACTCTCCTCCTCCATTCCATCATCTGTTGCAAGGAGCATAGTTATCTCAGACCTCTCAAAGTGTGGCTTGAGGCGGTTCACGTGTAGGCTGCCCACCCGCTTGAAAAGGGTGCTCACCACAGGAAAGGGTTGGAGGGGAGCCTTACACTTCACTTCACTCTTTCCACTTGCCTGGCAAGTTGGGCAAGACGTACAGTGTGTACCAACGTGCCTTCTCATTTGGGGCCAGTAGAAGTGGGTGACAAGCCTCTGAAGGATCTTGTCGCACCCCAAATGTCCTGCTAGAGGCACATCATGAGCCAGACCCAGTAGGAAGGTCCTGAAGTGCTCGGGTACCACCAGCACACAGGCTGCACCGGGCTCAGCGACCTTAGGCTCACTATTTAGCAATCCATCTTCCCAGTAAATCAGATGTGATCCGGACTGATCACCTGCTGCCTGGTCTGCAGCCTGTTGCCGCAGACCCACAAGAGTAGGGCACTCCGTCTGCGCCTTGCAGAACTCCTCCCTGGAGGGACCCCCTTCCTGCTGCCAATGGGTCAGCTCAGGCAGGTTTCCCAGTTCAGCCACTTGTTCCCCTGTAGGTTCCAGGGCATCCCCCTCAGGGTCTGCCTCCTCCTGGACCGTGGGAACTTCTGGGGCTGGTGTCCCAAGCCCCCTGTCCCTCCTCTTCCTGGCAGGCACCTGGGCCACTGTTTCAGGCTCCAGGTCCTCTTGATTACCCCTACTGGCTGCCATTGACCGAGTGGTCACACAGACCCACTCAGGAAGACCCAACATCTCCAAATAACCCTGGCGTTCCACCTCCTTCCATGGGGAACTCTCCAGATCATTTCCAAGCAGACAGTCTACAGGCATGGACGGACTGACAATGACCTTCAAGGAACCTGAGACCCCCCCACTCAAAGGGAACTAGCGCCACCTTACATAAGTGGACAGTTGTCTGCTGCAACTACAGGGTGAAGTACATTGGGAATAACCTGCTCTTCAGACACCCATTGACACCTGACAGATGTCACACTGGCTCCTGTGTCTCTCAGAGCCTCCACCCTCCTCCCATTGATGGTCACCCACTGACTGTATTTTTTAGTGTTCTCAGGCAGATAGGATCCCTGGACTATCTCTTTGTCTCCTAATGAGACAAGGGTCATAACTGCTTGCTCCCCCCCTTCACTAGGAAGCAATTCCTCCCACAGCGCTACACTCACTAATCCTGGTGACGGAGCACCAGTGGGTGCTGGGGGTGCATTGGGGCACTTGGGATCTCTGGCAATGTGACCCACCTGATTGCATGAATAACACCGTTGGGGACCCCGGTGATCGTGCCTGCCCTTAGGGGGCCAGGAATTTTTAGGCTTGGGGGGCTGGGACTCCTTACCCTGGGAACTGTTTTGGGGCCCTTTAGAGAACTCCTTTTGGTTACCCTTGTCCCCCCCACTCTTCTGCTGGGGACCCTGCCCACCCTTGGCTGAGTTACCCACAATCCCCTTGTGGACCCTGGTGCTAGTCCAGCAGTCCGCCTCCTTAGCAAGCCCCCTGGGATCAGTTAGCTTACTATCCAATAGAAGCTGGCGCAGCTCTGGAACACACAGACTACTCAAGTGCTCCCAACTAATCAAGTGCACAACCCCTGGTAATCAGTTACCTTGCTGCCCTTTATCCAACCTTCCAGTGCACGCATATACATGTTCACACATTCATTATTTATTTATTTTTTTGCAAAGTTTTATATAGCGCTGGCTAGACCCGTAGGTATCAGAGCGCTTTACATGAGGATCAGCAAGTTAAAGAATACATAATTACTTCAGTTACAGATTCCAAGTATAGACATCAGAGAAAGATAGGGGAAGGAAACATAACGGGAGGCGAGGAAAACAATGTCAGATGTCCGGCTGGGTAGGTTTCGGCCGAGGGGGTGAACCAGGGCCAAACTCCTCTATAGCTGCATAGGATAGCTCCACCGGGCATCGGACAAGGTTGTTCGGGCTCTGCGGTGAGAACAGACAGTCGAAAAACATGCTATTGCACGATAACATAAGTTATTTTCGCGTTACGTAGCAAAGACAAAACGTTTTATGTGGAATGGAAGGTAGAGGGGGAAAGGTAAACAGGGGAAAAAGGAATGCAGATAGCGTCAGGCAGACCAGAGGGGGGAAGGGACTTCAGGGAAACAAGCAGTCAAAGTGAAAGATAGACAAGACCGTGAAGCACCGTTAAGAACAATGTCCGATGTCCGGCTTTGTAGGTGATGGCCGAGGGGGTGAACCCTAGCCGGACTCCTCTATAGCTGCATAGGACAGCTCCACCGGGCATCGGCCAAGGTTGTTCGGACTCCACGGTGAGAACAGGCAGTAGAAAAACATGAGATTACACGATAACATAGATTATTTTTGAGTTACATAGCAAAGACAGACACGTCTTATGTGGAATGGAAGGTAGAGGGGGAAAGGTAAACAGGGGAAAAGGAATGCAGATAGCGTCAGGCAGACCAGAGGGGGGAAGGGACCTCAGGGGAAACAAGCAGTCAAAGTGAAAGATAGACAAGACCGAGAAGCACCGCTAAAACAATGACCGATGTCCGGCTGGGTAGGTGATGGCCGAGGGGGTGAACCATCGCCAGACTCCTCTATAGCTGCATAGGACAGCTCCACCGGGTAACGGCCAATGGTACTCGGGTTCAGTGGGAATTACAACCAGATTAGGTTTTTCGCCCATGGGACATCATCATAGTTCAAACGAAGGCATTGTTCCCGGTGTAATTGGGAAACACCCTTCGCTTCGTCCTCCCGCTCGCCTAAGTCTGTAGATTGTGGGACAACCCATCGTTCTTGCCTTCAGGCCTCTGCTCTCTAGATCTAGGATCAAGGTCAGTACGTGGGGGAGCCCCATCGCGTCTCCAGGCTGGAAGCGCCCGAGCCAGAAGTAGTCCATGTGTCCAGGTCAGGCCACCGAGCTATTGCGCCCTCAGGAGTTCCACACTTGGGCACCACACCAATTATGCAGCTTTTTTCGGTGGCATACGGGCTGTGTTGTAGGCCTTCCTCTCTTGGGTGGGCAGCCCCCCCTCCGCTATTGCGGCCCCTTCATGTAGGTTGATGCTGAGTAGTGGCTGTCAGGCGTGAGCCGAGTCAATGGTGGTCTTGTCAAGTTCAGCCTGAGCCGGCCAACTTAGGGTCAGGCGTGTGGTATAGCTTTGTTTGTGGCAGCACGATGTGCATCAGCCTTTTCACCTTGCACTTATGGTTGAGATGCTTCAGATCTATGGCTTTCTATGTCTGTCCCCCAGACTAGAAGTAACCCTGGGCAAAGCACTACGCTACGCTCGCGTAGTTCGCGCTACTTCGCACAACGCGAATTGCACGTAGCACAGTGCAAACACGCGTAGCGTAGCGTAGTGCAGCGGTCATTTTTTGCTTGCTCGCGGTCCTCAACGTCAAGTTGGCGACCGCGAGCAAGCAAAATGACATCCCGGCGAGACTTTTCCTCGTTCGCGATCAGCAACATCAAGTTGCCGATCGCGAGCGTGGAAAATAAACCTGCCGGCGAGATTCTCAACGCGGGGAGGTCAGGTTTCTCATTGCGAGTGGTCGCGTATGCTCGCGACCGCTCGCGATGAGAAACTACCAGTCCGCGTTGAGAAAGCTGCCGCTCGAGTAAAAATCTACTCGAGCGGCAGTAAAAGACAGCTCGCACTGTGCAAGATGCCCTTTTCAATGATTGCACAGTGCGGACAAGCATCCGGCACTGTGCAATCATCGCGAACAGCGCACTACGCAGTTCGCGTAGTGCTATGCGTAGCTCGCGTAGTGCGAACTGCACTTCACGTAGCTTCACGTAGCTTCGCGTAGCGCTACTTCGCGAACTACGCCCAGGCTTAACTAGAAGCCAGTGTATTTAATTGTTCCCCTATCGTGAGCGAGACCTCCGCCTGGACGCCATCTTGAGGTCAGGCGCTACTTCCAGCCTTCCACCCAGCTTAGGATTCATATGCTCCCGGTGCAGTGTTGCTTAGAGCAGGGAGTCCGCTCCGCCTCATTTACCGGGCCCCGCTCACCTCCTTAGCGCGTTGAGTCAGGCGAGGCGCCACAACGTCGTGTAGCTCTGGGGCCGCGCGCCCCCCTCAGCCGCATGTGCACTGCATCGCAGGGGGGAGCCTCTCTGCGGAGTCGAGTCTCATGTCAGGCCGTAGCGGCCTCTTGGGTCCCCCGGGTGCCTCCGGGTATCGTGCCTAGGGGGCCTGCTATTCCCTCGCTCTCCACTTCTTTGGGTCAGGAAAAGGCAGTCATCGGTTCTGGCGCCCTTGCAGAAGTTTCCGGCTCTTGCCCACCGGGGGGGGGCAGACCCACACTCCGGGACCTCCTGATCGCCGCCGTCAGCTTAGAGGCTCCGCCGGCTCCGTTCACTGCCGCGAACCCCTTCGGAGCCGTGTGGGAAGCCGTCGGTCTGCGGGCGTCACCCAGTCGTCACGACTCAGGGGTTCAGTTGGCCACCATCTTGCAGCCTCTCCAGCCGGTCGCGCGTCGTCCGTTGGAGCTCACAATGGCCCCAGCAGGAACCGCCGACGCCCCTGGATGCCCGCAGCCGGCTCCGCTCACCCCCCACAGCCACTGCTATGGATTTGGTGCAGGTAATCCCCCGGGAACTGTTAAATCAAGGACCGGTGCGGCGGAGCTCCGTGCCTACACCGCCGCATGGGCGCCATTCAACCCAGGTACTTGAATCAAGCTTCTTGAAGTTCCTGAACTTCTATCTGTACTGCTCTGGGGTGAGCCCATACCTGAGGCATAAGGCCTCCCTCATGTTGGGATAGGTCAGGGTACCCGCCTGCTCTAAAGGTGGTAGGGTGTCCCTCCCAGTGACCTCAAAGTGTTTCCACAGGCCCGCCCCCTAATGCTTCTCAGGAACCTCATTCATTCTTAAGGCTATCTCATATGCCGTAAACCATGCATAAATATCACCCTTCTGGTAATTCTGCACTAAGTCCTTGGGTATGTACACCTTACCCCCTTGCACTGGCTGTAGGCTGCCACCATTTGAACTGGTCTCCACTTGCTTGACCTTAATGTCCAGTTCCCTCATGCTCAACTCATGAGCCAAAAGCAATTTTTTTCTTCCAAGGCACGAGCATTCTTGCTCTCCTCCGCCTTGGCCTGGAGCCTCATGAGCTCCAGCTCATGCTCTCTGACCCTTTGGTTCTCTTCCCGCTCCTCTGGGGAAAGACTTCCAGCGGAATGGACGCTGCCAGCCCTGGAGGCTGCTCTTGACACAGGCAGGTCCTGTGACCTGAAACCATCCCTTTGTGCATCCTCATCCACCTCAGCATCACCTGTCTCCCCAGCCTCTTTGGCCTCCCGCCAGGCCCTTAAGGCCCTCTGTAGCTCCTCCTTCTTGGAGCTGCTCTTCATGGGACATCCAAAATCTTTGCAAAATTGCTTGAGCTGATCTACTTTGTAGGAATGCAACATTTCAATCTCAAACTCCAATTCTGCAGCCTCACTTGCTGGTTTACCCTTCTGAGACATGATGCGTGGATAATTTTAAGGGTCACTCAAAAATAGAACCAAAAACAAAACACAGTATGTGGTTGGGTAGTGGTCTGCACTAAACTAGTGATGTACACCAATCACTGTGGGTCAAGTACAAATACAGGTTCAAATCCTCACCGCTGACCACCAATGTTAGAAATGGGGGTCTCTAGTTGGCAGAGGTAGGTACCTTTGTCCAAATAGGGACCCTTGCTTCTAGTCAGGATAAGGGGGATACACACTCTAGATAACCCCTGCTCACCCCCTTGGTAGCTTGGCACGAGCAGACAGGCTTATCGCAGAGGCAGTGTGTAAAGCATTTGTGAACACATACAATAATACAGTGAAAACACTACAAATGGACACCACACCAGTTTAGAAAAATAAGTAATCTTTATCTAAACCAAAACAAGACCAAACAATAAAAATCCACAATACAGTATTAAAAATAAGGCTTTCAAGTGGTAGAAATAGTTCAATTCAATGCAAGTTGTAAATGCAACACTTTTATCACAAAGTACCTTAGATGCGTCACGCAAAACAAACAAAATGGCCGCAGGGAAGGTGACGGCCGAGGGGGTGAACCCTAGCCGGACTCCTCTATAGCTGCATAGGACAGCTCCACCGGGCATCGGCCAAGGTTGTTCGGACTCCGCGGTGAGAACAGGCAGTAGAAAAACATGAGATTACACGATAACATAGATTATTTTTGAGTTACATAGCAAAGACAGACACGTCTTATGTGGAATGGAAGGTAGAGGGGGAAAGGTAAACAGGGGAAAAGGAATGCAGATAGCGTCAGGCAGACCAGAGGGGGAAAGGGACCTCAGGGGAAACAAGCAGTCAAAGTGAAAGATAGACAAGACCGAGAAGCACCGCTAAAAACAATGACCGATATCCGACTGGGTAGGTGATGGCCGAGGGGGTGAACCATGGCCAGACTCCTCTATAGCTGCATAGGACAGCTCCACCGGGTAACGGCCAATGGTACTCGGGTTCAGCGGTAATTACAACCAGATTAGATTTTTCGCCCATGGGACATCATCATAGTTCAAACGAAGGCATTGTTCCCGGTGTAATTGGGAAACACCCTTCGCTTCGTCCTCCCGCTCGCCTAAGTCTGTAGATTGTGGGACAACCCATCGTTCTTGCCTTCAGGCCTCTGGTCTCTAGATCTAGGATCAAGGTCAGTACGTGGGGGAGCCCCACCACGTCTCCAGGCTGGAAGCGCCCGAGCCAGAAGTAGTCCGTGTGTCCAGGTCAGGCCACCGTGCTATTGCGCCCTCAGGAGTTCCACACTTGGGCACCACACCAATTATGCCGCTTTTTTCGGTGGCATACGGGCTGTGTTGTAGGCCTTCCTCTCTTGGGTGGGCAGCCCCCCCTCCGCTATTGCGGCCCCTTCGTGTAGGTTGATGCTGAGTAGTGGCTGTCAGGCGTGAGCCGAGTCAATGGTGGTCTTGTCAAGTTCAGCCTGAGGCGGCCATCTTAGGGTCAGGCGTGTGGTATAGCTTTGTTTGTGGCAGCGCGATGTGCATCAGCCTTTTCACCTTGCACTTATGGTTGAGATGCTTCAGATCTATGGCTTTCTATGTCTGTCCCCCAGACTAGAAGCCAGTGTATTTAATTGTTCCCCTATCGTGAGCGAGACCTCCGCCTGGACGCCAACTTGAGGTCAGGCGCTACTTCCAGCCTTCCACCCAGCTTAGGATTCATATGCTCCCGGTGCAGTGTTGCTTAGAGCAGGGAGTCCGCTCCGCCTCATTTACCGGGCCCCGCTCACCTCCTTAGCGCGTTGAGTCAGGCGAGGCGCCACAACGTCGTGTAGCTCTGCTCTGGGGCCTCACGCCCCCTCAGCCGCGTGTGCACTACATCGCAGGGGGGAGCCTCTCGGCGGAGTCGAGTCTCACGTCAGGCCGTAGCGGCCTCTTGGGTCCCCCGGGTGCCTCCGGGTATCGTGCCTAGGGGGCCTGCTATTCCCTCGCTCTCCACTTCTTTGGGTCAGGAAAAGGTTCTGGCGCCCTCGCAGAAGTTTCCGGCTCTTGCCCACCGGGGGGCTGGCAGACCCACACTCCGGGACCTCCTGATCGCCGCCGACAGCTTAGAGGCTCCGCCGGCTCCGTTCACTGCCACGAATCCCTCCGGAGCCGTGTGGGAAGCCGTCGGTCTGCGGGCGTCACCCAGTCGTCACGACTCAGGGGTTCAGTTGGCCGCCATCTTGCAGCCTCTCCAGCCGGTCGCGCGTCGTCCGTTGGAGCTCACAATGGCCCCAGCAGGAACCGCCGATGCCCCTGGATGCCCGCAGCCGGCTCCGCTCACCCTCCACAGCCACTGCTATGGATTTGGTGCAGGTAATCCCCCAGGAACTGTTAAATCAAGGACCGGTGCGGCCGAGCTCCGTGCCTACACCGCCGCATGGGCGCCATTCAACCCAGGTACTTGAATCAAGCTTCTTGAAGTTCCTGAACTTCTCTCTGTACTGCTCTGGGGTGAGCCCATACCTGAGGCATAAGGCCTCCCTCATGTTGGGATAGGTCAGGGTACCCGCCTGCTCTAAAGGTGGTAGGGTGTCCCTCCCAGTGGCCTCAAAGTGTTTCCACAGGCCCGCCCCCTAATGCTTCTCAGGAACCTCATTCATTCTTAAGGCTATCTCATATGCCGTAAACCATGCATAAATATCACCCTTCTGGTAATTCTGCACTAAGTCCTTGGGTATGTACACCTTACCCCCTTGCACTGGCTGTAGGCTGCCACCATTTGAACTGGTCTCCACTTGCTTGGCCTTAATGTCCAGTTCCCTCATGCTCAACTCATGAGCCAAAAGCAATTTTTTTCTTCCAAGGCACGAGCATTCTTGCTCTCCTCCGCCTTGGCCTGGAGCCTCATGAGCTCCAGCTCATGCTCTCTGACCCTTTGGTTCTCTTCCCGCTCCTCTGGGGAAAGACTTCCAGCGGAATGGACGCTGCCAGCCCTGGAGGCTGCTCTTGACACAGGCAGGTCCTGTGACCTGAAACCATCCCTTTGTGCATCCTCATCCACCTCAGCATCACCTGTCTCCCCAGCCTCTTTGGCCTCCCGCCAGGCCCTTAAGGCCCTCTGTAGCTCCTCCTTCTTGGAGCTGCTCTTCATGGGACATCCAAAATCTTTGCAAAATTGCTTGAGCTGATCTACTTTGTAGGAATGCAACATTTCAATCTCAAACTCCAATTCTGCAGACTCACTTGCTGGTTTACCCTTCTGAGACATGATGCGTGGATAATTTTAAGGGTCACTCAAAAATAGAACCAAAAACAAAACACAGTATGTGGTTGGGTAGTGGTCTGCACTAAACTAGTGATGTACACCAATCACTGTGGGTCAAGGACAAATACAGGTTCAAATCCTCATCGCTGACCACCAATGTTAGAAATGGGGGTCTCTAGTTGGCAGAGGTAGGTACCTTTGTCCAAATAGGGACCCTTGCTTCTAGTCAGGATAAGGGGGATACACACTCTAGATAACCCCTGCTCACCCCCTTGGTAGCTTGGCATGAGCAGACAGGCTTATCCCAAAGGCAATGTGTAAAGTATTTGTACCAACACTCACAGTAACACAGTGAAAACACCACAAAAGGACACCACATCAGTTTAGAAAAATAAATATCTTTATCTAAACTAAACAAGACCAAAATGACAAAAATCCAACATACAGATATTCAGAAAAATGACTTTCAAAAGGATATTGCAAAAATAAGCTTGTAGAAATCAAATAGCACCAACTGGGGCTATTGCGACGTCGTGATAGCAAGAAATCCAAAGTACGGCGCCGACCGCGAGGATCGCGGCGTCGGGCGCGGAGTCACACAGACCCCCAAACAAACAGTACCTTGGAAATGAAGTTGAGGACGATGCACGGCGTCGAAGATGGCCGATGTCGGCTCCGTTGACGATGCGACGTCGGCAAGTTCGTAGAGTCGCCCTCAGCGGTTATCGGCGCCGCGAAACTAGGATGTAGGCGCAGGCGATGACAGAGTCGATGCGAGCGCTGGCATCGGGCACGGTCGATCACTGCCTGCGTCGGCGGGCATCGTAGGGTGTCGGAGCTGTGGAGCAGGCCGGGCGATGCGTCGTTCACTTCACGAGCAGCTCCCCGGGCCTCGGTGCAGGCTGCGGAGTCACAGCGGCGCCATTGACGGTGTCTGAAACAGGTTTCCTTGTTTCTCTTGGGTTTCTTCCAGCTCCCAACAGCAGAAACAACCTCCAGAGGTCCAGAACTGTCATAGGCACCTCAAGGCAGGTCAGAACTCACAACAGCAGAGTTCAGGGGAGCTGGGGGTTAAGTCTTTGTGTCCCTGAGACTTCGGAACAGGAGGCCAGCTCACTTCAGGCCCTTGGAGATCTTCTTCAAGCAGGGTACACAGCACACAGCAAAGTCCTTCTCCTTTCCTTGGCAGAAACAGCAACTGCAGGCCAACCCCAGACACACAGCAAGGGTAGTACTTCTCCTCAGTTTCTCCAGCTCTTCTCCTTGGCAGAGGTTCCTCTGGAATTCCAGGAATGATCTAAAGTTCAGGGGTTTTGGGTCTAATACTTGTACCCCAAAATGTCTTTGTTCCCTTTGTGCAGGGGGCTCTGAGCCCAGTTCAAACCAGTTCTGCCCTCACTGGTGCAACATGACCACAAGAGGTGGAGACAGCATTGTGCAAGGGAGACAGGCCCTATTCAGGTGCAGGGTAAATCTCCTCCCACCACTCTATATGCAGCCAGGGTCTATTCAGCTCAGGGCTGGGTCATCCAGGAAGGGCCAGGCACACCTCAACCCCCCCAGAGGCTGTCTACAGGGAATGCACATCCTCTGTCTCTGTCACACTGAAACCAGACAGTCAATCCACAAACAGGCAGAGGCACACAGAAAGGTTGAACAAGAAAATAGCCACTTTCTAAAAGTTCTATTTTCAAACACATAATTTAAAAACCATCTTTACTAAAAGATGTGTTATTAAATTCTGAGTTCAGGGATGCCAGACTCCAATTTTATATTTTACTCCTATGGGAAGATATGCTTGTAAAATGTCACAATGCATTCCCATTCTGTCCTATGGGAAAGATAGCCTTTCAATAGTGAAAAACGAAATTGGCATTATTTCACTATCAGGACATGTTACACACACAGGTACATGTCCTACCTTTCACATACACTGCACCCTGCCCAGGAGGGTACCTTGGGCCTACCATAGGGGTGTCCTATGTGCAAGGAAAGGGAAGGGTAGGGCCTGGCAAGTGGGTGCACTTGCCAGGTCGACATGGCAGTTAACAACTGCGCACAGGCACTGCGGTGGCAGGCCTGAGACCTCTTTTCAGGGCTACTCATGTGGGTGGCACAATCAGTGCTGCAAGCCCACTAGTAGCATTTGATTTACCAGCCCTGGCACACTCAGTGCACTTTACTAGGGACCTACTGGTAAAACAAATATGCCAATCAGGGAGAACCAATCACAATATCAATTTACACAGGGAGCACTTGCACCATGACACTGATCAGCAGTGGCAAAGTGCCCAAAGCATCTAAGCCAGCAAAAACGAAATTCAGCACAGCATCAAAAACATAGGAGGTAGAGGCAAAAAGTCAGGGAAAACCACGCCAAGGATGCCAGGTCTAACAGAGAACAAGACTTACACAGTCTTGGCAGGATATACCAAAGTGTTTCCTAAACAAAAGGAGTAGAAACATTAAAAAAGTATGGTTTCTCACTCAATATTCCCTTATTTCCTTTTCTCCCTGACTATTGTGGATCACACCTATCAGAGTGTGACAACAGGAAATGCCCACCCCGAATAGACCATGTGGCAGCTAGCATTTTTAAACTAGGTAAAAAAGAACTCTCTGTGGTTTCTATATGTTTCCCTTTACCCATGTGTGTTGTGTGTCACCCATGCTTGTACTGTGGTTGAATATTTTTAAATATCACTGTTTCACATTTGTTATTGTCTTTTCAGCTATGGTTTTTAATGTATGGGGGCTGTCAATACACAGTCCTCAGCATTTCTCTTGTAATGGAAAATGATACCATTATGAGCTTCCCAATGATTTTTGAACTGCTACCATTATTATAATGTATCTCTGCTTGCTATCTCCCTCTGTATTCTCTTTAGGTTAAGTAACCTGGAAATTTCATTTGGGAGGTAGGTCCTTTCTACATACCTTCTATGGGACTCAGCACTGATGTTACTGTGATGTAGAGACACATATATTTGGCCCTGACGAATGACGATAACTATAGGCAGAAACATGTTGGCATGATAGTGTTACCGGTTCAGTGACGCACATAGGCTATCATAGCGTATTTGCCTCCTGATAATACTTCTTGGTGTTTTTAAACAGGCCTAGGATACTACCCAAATAAAGTAAACTTTGTGGTTTATCCTAAGGCTTTTTTTAACTTTGAAACTGTTTCCAAGTATTTTATCCAGAAAAAAATAATAATTTCGAAGAACTCCCTCAGGCCAGCCCCCTCCTGAGGTTGAATCCACCCTGGTAGTACCATCTTACCAGGGTAGCACGAGGTTGCAAATGATGAATCATGTCAGATTGCGTGAGTGAGCCTACCTCGTCCAATTCTTGGAATTGCCCTCGCTCTGGGAGTTAGAATAATAGTAGGTAGATAAGCAAACATTAGTGTGTGTTTGCTTGTGAACAAGCGGGTTTTGAGCAAACTCAGGGTGTCACGCCAATTGTTGTGCTGTGATTTTATATGCAAGAGCAGGGGTGAGCCCATCAGTGCCCTTTTTCTCTCATTTTGTGTGTTATAGTCTAGAAGCTTCTCCCCACATCAAAGGCGTAACTGGGCATAAATACTAGACCTCATTGATCGTTCAGTGCATAAAGGCTCGGATTGACATTTATCATGGTTAATAATCACTAAGCCTAAAAACATCCTTCTACATAATTACTATGTGGTGGACCAATGCCTCAATCCAGACTACTTTTATCGAACTGAATATAACAGTTTATTCTAATTGCTGCCCGTTACTGAATAGTTAATGTAGTATCTTCAGTAACCAAATTCCACAAACAACTTTCTCTCATGGCAGGACCATAAGCCTTCCCTTGCATTAAACTTGCTAGGTCCAATTAACAACTACATACACCACATAGTAATTATGTAGGAAGATGGTTTTTGGCTTAGTGGTTATTAACCATAATAAAAGTCAATGTGAGCGTTTATGCACTGCACGATCAGTGATGGGTTCATTGGCCGCATAGGCCATTAGTATGCACTAAAATATAGGTGAACTAAATGATGTTAACAATAAAAATGTCATTGTAGACTGATTGTGCTTTTTATATTTCTCTGTCTCCTAGAAATTTTTGTTGTTATGTATAAAAGAATAGTTGTCCTGAAGAAGGCATTTGAACCATTCCAAGTACCACCGAAACGCTGCGTCAACAGATTTCATAATTATCACAGTTCTTTGTGACAGATTTTTTAATTATCACAATTCTTTGTTTTAGAGTGTATTATATTGTTTGTATCATTGAAAACAGAAACAGTGATCCTGTTCTAAATAACTGTTTGGAGCTGCTTTTTATGGTTTACACTGTTGTAAAGAGAACATTGATATGGAGTATTACTGATACTTGCTGATTATGAATATAATAGAGTATGATAAACTGTAAAAAAAGATATGCTTTAATGATTGAATGTTCTCAATTTGAATACACTATTGAATGCACAAACAGTAAATTCTATTGTAATATATTTTTTAAATAAATACCTATGATGGATTGTTTATAAAATGGAGAAGAAGTTGGAAATGTTTTTATTGTGGGAGAAGAGTTCACCACATATTATTGTTAAGTGCATCCTAATTGAACCTTGAGTAAATAATACTGGGGATATATAGAAATCAAATACAAAAAAAGGGAATTTCGTTTCAGTGTTCTTATGTTTCCCCCATCTCAAGTGGTACAGTGCATAAACAAAATGAACTGGACTGTAGCCCAAGCGATTAACAGGGACTGAGACCTTTACAAGCATTTTGCCCATCACTGTTTGTTGTTTTATTGTGTCATGAATATGCCCAAACTAGCCTGAAACCGTTTGTGGATGCTTGTGTTCCCTATCAGAGGGCACATAGCCTGGCTGTTCAGGCTGGACTTTTCCAATAGGAGCAGGACAAAGGCAGATAGATGTGCATATGAAGTGGCACAGTGGGGAAAAAATAATAAACTGGAACGTGGTCCCAAGTGTTGCCTGTGGCTGAGACATTAGCAAGCATTCTTCCCATTAATTTATCTTGTATCAGCTGCAATTCCGAGGAGGTGTTTTTTTTGCATGTGGAGCTCTCTGTACGATGGCTGATCACCCAGTCTCCCCACACGAGCACATGAGACAAGTCCTTTACCAAAGGCAACACGTTTGCTATCCATCAATGTGCTTGGCGTTATCAAGAAATAATGGGCACGTAGAGCGACAGCTATATCAGTCATGGAGTGTTATTCCCTTCTGCCACATTTCGTGTTGCAAGCCATTAATTTTGCTGCCAACAGCGTCTTCAAATTTGGCACTGTGCTATTTGGCTCCAAAGCACCCTGATCTTTTCCTCTATCTTCCTCTGGTATTCAACAACGCTTTGTTTCTTGACAAGTTTTCAATTTTCACACCTCTTTCGTCCTTCTTCGAAGAGAGGTACTCATCAAATACCACGATTCTCTCTCCTCCAAGATAGGATTAAAAAAGTGCATTATTATATTCCTTACCTTATTTGAGATATAAACGATTGGATCTTTCATTGCTTTTTGGAAATAGTATGTTAAATAACTTATGTGAAGTAATTGTGTACAAAATGAATTATTTTCAGTGGATGACCTCATGGCTGGCTAGACAACACTGTTGGAGAACGGGGATTAAACAAATGCAACTAAGAGAAGTTTATTTACATGAGTTTTTAATTCCGGGCACGGTACGCTGTGGCCCTCACTCGCTGCTGGAGCGTACAGCCTTGGAATGCCTGAAGCGGGGATTCCCAAGCACTATAACACCGTGTCCTAACTCCCCGACTTTACCACTGATGGTATTCCCAACGGGGGTGGCGTCCTCACAAGATGGCCCTGGTGGCATGAAAAGAAGCAGGGTTTTCTACGATTGGCGATTTATTTTCGGATGGTGCCCAAAGGAGCTTTCAGGAAGTCCAGGATCAATATGGCTTGCATGGCGGTGCCTTCTTGACCTATGGCACCATCAAACAAACATGCACTGAGGCAGTAGGGGACTATCTGATCTTTATCACCTACTACACACACTACACACTGTGGGTCATGATTACATAGCTCTACAGAGTGTTTGTACAGGATTACCTGAGGTGCACCTCAGACATCAGTTGCAAAACCCCCTGGAGCAGTGACTCAGAATGGCTTAAAACCTTAGAGTACCCCAGCAAGGTTTCCAAAAATGCATGTTTTGAATGTATTGCCAAGGCTGCCCGGGGGGGCCACGTAGGGGACCCTCCAACAGGGCGGCCGCCTTAGTGCCACAGGAAGGCACAGAAGTCTACAGACTAGGCTCCCTGGGCTAGGGACCAGGGGGTCTGCTGGCCACGTCACTTCCGGCCGTGGGAGGGGGACAAGGGTACAAAAGCCTTCCCCCGCCCACTGGACGGTCTCTTGACCGCTGCCCGTCTCGCTGTTTCAACATGCTCCTGATCTAGGATCACATGTACTCTTGGCCCATTCCCCTGACGCCGTTTGGACGTCAACCTACTGGAGCTGTTCGGTGTTCTGCGGTGAGTGCTTTGCTCCTCCCCACCCCTTCGGGGGCTAGGCTGTTAGCCCGCCCATTGCCGTGGATGCGGCCGCCTAGGGGCGGGGGGGGCGCAGGACAGCTCCAGGGGGCTTAGGGTAGCGGCTCCCTCCCCTGGTCGTTTCAGCTTTCTGTAGACCAGAGAGGGGGCATGGGGGTCGGAGGCTCCATGCCGTTTTTATGCGGCTCGTATGTCTCCGGGGCCCTGGGCCGCGAGCGCTTGGCCACCTCGCCAGCCGTCTTCGCGTACGAGGCCTGAGGGGCGAGGGGAGCAGCGGTCGTCGCATGGCTTCCCCGCAGACCATTCCCAGCAAAGACACTTTCCGCCTGTGCGTTTCTTTGAAAGTTCAGTGGGCTGGAGGGCGTGAGCAGGCTGGCAATACCTGGATGAACACGCAGCCAGCAGCAGCTAGGCGGGCTGTGGGGGTTTCTTTACGGGCAAGATGCTTGTACCTCTTGCTTTTGTGGGTTTCTTCCTTGCCGAGACTCTGCAGTTTTGAGCGCCTGGATGGGGGTGAAGGGGCTATGCAAATCGGCTTGGAAACTGCAATTGTTTGGTGACCTGCTTGCACTCTGGCTGCGGGGCCTCCTCGGTCGCGAGGAGAAATGGCCAAGAGAAGACACAGCCGGCCTTCTCTGCTGAGGCAGGCTTTGGCAATCTAAGAAGCCCGATCAGTCGAGGGACTCGCCGTCCATTCAAATTCCCCCCGCCCCCCAAGTTAAACATACTGAACTGTAAAACCTCTTATTTGCCAAGGGAGTTGGTCACACAGCCTGCCTGTGTTGTGTTAGTGTCAAAAAGCTACAGTGGGTAAACAGGTCTCCGGCACGCAGGGACTGATGTGTGTGCTGGGTTTTTCCAGTTGCACCCGCCCTATTACCTATGTCCCGCGGAGGTCTAGGACAATGGGGGTTGCCTGACTCGGGCAGCGCCGGCCCTCTCAGAGGGCTTCGTTGATATTTGGTGCCTGGGCATATACTTTGCGGGTCTTGCTGGTCTTCCCGCATTCCCTCTCTAGGCTCCCTTCCCTCAAGTACGGAGCAAATGAATGGCACCCCGACTCGAGCCCTGCGGAGTAGCCAAGGCAGATTTCAATTGTTACGGAGGTGAGGTAGCTGCACCGAATCACGCGCCCATCCCGGGGTGTTTCTTGTCAGATGGTGGGGCCCGGGGCTACATCTTGCTGCACCCAGAATGGGCTGACCACCTCACAGCGATCGGGGCAACATTATCCTTTTCAGCGTTTTATGGCAATGGTAACGATGCTTATTGACACCCACGTTAAGTTTGTTTCACTGCGAGGATGGGTATTCCTGCCTTGGCCCTGGTTTGACCACGTAAGGGTCAGGCGGCGATTAGGGACCCCCCCCCAGCACATGCTGTGCGTTTATAGGCAGTGGATTGCAGCGCTGGGTCATGCAAACAGTTATGGTTGTGGTGGTTATGCCAGGGGTGGGCTCTTTCTCCACCGGTAGCGCCACCAGTTTAGCATTGAAGGGTCTTGGCAAAAATTACTCAGTTTTATGACACCCCCGCACTTCAGCTGTATTTTGCCCCCACTGTGGAACTCAGTTTCATTACACCCCCGCACTTCAGCTGTATTTGCCCCTGTCCGATGGCGGGGGTAAGGGGAGCGGCGCATGCGCTGGTGCCCGGGACTGGAGCCAGGCATGGCTGTTGGGGGAGGAGTGCTTTCTATAGAGACTCATGCGGGCTGTCTCTAGCAGGTGCTGTGGATGTGTCTTATATGCCAGGTAACGCATCTGAGAGTAGTGGGTAGTTGACCCTGCGTGGAATCCTTTGTGCACTTGTGTGTGCACGGACAGTGCCAGGATAGCTGGGATGCACCATGTAGACGGCCATAGGCATCGCAGTTATGCCTGGTACACGCCGGCGGGCACTGCAGCACGGTGGTGTTCAGAGATCATGACCTAGGCACGTTGGTCAGGTGTGGAGAGCTCCCATCGAGGTACGGCAGGCAGATGCCACTGTCTTCCAGTTCAGGCAGTGAAGAGGACTTTGGTGAAGCCTAGCAGCGTAAAACCAGGAGCCATGTCACTAGCTACTGCATTCTGCCTCTGCGAGGTAACCTGGTTTAGCCTTAGCACAAAAATTATTTCAACATTGTGACAGGACGGTTGTCCATGTTATAGGGTTGTCAAAATGCCAGGGCTTCTCAGCCACGCGGTTGGTCGTACTAATGGGGGTTGGATGAATGACACTAAGGAGGGACAAGTGTGATGTACGAGGAGGACCATTACGTTAATTTAGCTACAGGCAGGCTGGGGATCTAGTTCATTTGGCAATTGTAAGGTCCCCTTTAAATTTGACCAAAACAACTGGCATTGACTAATTGTACATGCATTGGCATTACTATACCTGCAGCCCAATCCATTCTTCTAGCTTGGGGGCTTGGAATAGTCTGAATTGTCATGTTTCAATATTGTCAGGGATGATAGTAGTGATGTTCTAGGGGGGAAACGCGGCAGGAGCAAGGTGTGGTGCAATTTGGGGGTACAAATGTGTGTAGTGGAGAGTAACTCTAAGGGGAGACCCAAAACATTAGGATTGGAAAGGGATATATGCAACCTTGGGCGCCTGCTCCTCTCGGGGATGAACATGGTGTTGGTACAGGACGACTAGTTTTCATCATCTACATATTATTATTTGCTATGCCTGGAAAGGGATTGCCCAGGGGTTAGGGCTGGATGCCGTGGGCGCCCAACCAAAGTGGTGTTGATACCTGCACTTCTCCTGAGGCAGTCGCGGGCGCAGCACCAAGGGGCCACGATTCGGTGGCATTGCAGCTCTGGTGTCAGCTGTGCGAATCTTGCACATTCATGGGTTGCTGATGTTCTCGCCTGGGTTTGGCAGGTCAGGTCTGCAGCGCGCATTTCATTTGGATTTATTAAGCAGTTTATATAGCACTTTATTTATTTAAACTGGCATTATTTTGTCAGCCTCATTTTGCTTAAATCCACTTTGTGCGAAAGTCAACCAGGGAATTTCACAAGAGCTGCTCTGTCACTTAAGTGTCAGCTCCGGCGCGTGTGACAATCTGCCTCTAGCGGGCGCGGCTTGCCCAATGTGGACTGACTAGGGCAGGGGTCTCCAACCTTTTCTGTAATAAGAGCTAATTATGTTCAATTAAAACCATCCAGTGCTACGAACTACCTGCACTAATGATTTGCTCAGCTAGCAGGGAGATATGTGGGTAGGTGGGGCGGAGTAGACAGAGAACAGCAGCTCCCGTCTACCAATGAGCTTGGAATAGGCTGTATTTTCAACGCTTGCATGAGTGTCGGGGTTAGTAGTTGTGGTGTTACTAGGATTGGCAGCACGACAGGAGCAAGGTGTGGTGCAAAAGGAAGTGGCCGCCTGACGTGAGTCATGGCATTTAGTGGCACAAGTGACAGGTTTCTGTAGAACTGCCGTGCTGCAATGTAGCGCGGGCGAATGCTGATCCTAGTTTCGCGCAATATTGGTTGTCTCTAGGTATGTGTCGCCGTGAACAGCTCTAGGTCAGAACATGTTATTCTGTTTATATACATTGAATTTCGTTGCCTGCTGCTCAAGCCATTCTTATAGCGTTGGTGGCCTGTTATAGTAGGATTGTCACACTTTCACTAACTCGGGGTTAGTAGTTGTGATGTTACTATGATTGGCAGCACGGCAGGAGCTAGAGGTGGGCCAAACTGAAGCGTCCGCCTGAGGTGAGGCCTGGCATATAGTTGCACGACTGCCTGCAGCAGGTGCAGTGAGCGAGGCAGGCGGGCCTACAGGGGGCTTGGGAGGTACCCGGGAGGGTCTCTGAAATTGAAGGCCAAGGTGATGCACCGAGGAGGTGACAGGATAGAAGACGTACATTGATTGGGGCTAAAATCCCAGCACACAATTTGCAATTCTTTGGTTTAAGGCCACACTGTGAGGAATTTACCCATGGACTTTAATTAAGTGTTGCAATGGCCTACCAATTGCAGGGGGTAGGCAGGGATGCAGCGGCTTCCCAGAAGAGCCTTATTGGGTGAAAAGGAGCACAAGGAGGGAAGGCCAGGGACAGAGACTGACATGGTTTGGGGCCACAATCTCAGCGAACAGCTTCATATCTAACTGCAGCTTCATTTGGTCTGGGGTCAAAATCTCAGCGAACAATTTTGCTTGTAAGTTTCTGTGGCGGAGGGTATGCTGCCACGTTTTAACACATGCGGTTGTTCCAGTTCCGGACCAGTGGGAAGCAGGGCTAGGGGTCAACTGGGTTACCTCCTCGGTGCTGTTTTCAGTTCTGCTGGTTCTTTCTAACCTCGTTGGCGGCTCACGGCATCCGAAGCTCGTGAATTTGCCTGCCTGGTGTCCTCCGCAGGGGCGGGCAATTGCTTTGGGGGCTTAGCCTTGCAGGCTACCCTGCGCCCTGGTTTTAACAGACTAGGATACGCGTTGGAATTGGTGGCAGGCATGCGCCAAGAGATGGGTCTTCCGATACATCTGTACCTGGTTTAGCATCCTGGCTACGGAGTGGGTGCGGGACACTCTAATGTTTGAGGTGGGCAGCTGGTTGGCAGGCCTTCTAGATGTGGGTTTGCAGCTCGGGCATGTCCAAGTAAGGGTTCAGGTGCCAGAAGCCTGCCCTGGGTTACTCTTGGTCACATGTTCAGAGCCTGGTAGGTCCACTTAGAATTTCAGCCTGCTGAGGTTGATAATACAAATACCATTGTGTGAGTAACATTAAACATGTTATGCAGCACCAAGATACTATGGGATGAACGTATTCAAGCCAGTTGCGGGGGTCATGGGATACCAGGACATTACACTGGCTATACATGTGCAGAAGGATACAGTGCCAGGAGCAGCGTTTCCTCTGCTCGCACTGGGCTATCTGGTTGTCTTCCTAGATATGCGTGTGCTGCGTCTACTAGGAGGCCTGGCCCTCGCGCTCCAAGAGAGGGTATTGCCAGTGGCATGCTGACAGCTCGCCTCTTAACTTGGTTCAGGTAGAGCGGATATTGAGGCATCGTTACAGTGTCAGGCATTGCGGGTATGGCTAGCTTTCTGTAGTCTCTCTTCCTGGAAGGGCAGCATCAGCAGCTTGCAGGGCGGGCCTGGAGCGGAGCGCATTATGCAAGTGGGACTGGGTATTCCAAAGTTTAACGGTACTTCCGTCCGTAAGCCAATCAGGGAGAGAATCATGTCCAGTGTGAATTATGAGTTACCGAGGGCAACCCTGTGAGGTAAAGACAAATAAGTAATTGTGCATCGCGCACTCAGCAGTAAAGCAAGCTAAGTTTCAGCATAATCCTGGTATACCGTCAGTGAAACACATAAGGTTATGGGTTACACACGAATAGGCACTTTCTGTCAGCTAGGGCGTGAGTGTGCCATTCCCAAGAGGGTGCGGTTGGCCTTGATAGTGCTGCATTGGAGGGGACGGAGCACTAATACGGACAACTACAAGAGCACATTTTACAGTCATAGTTAGGGGGGTGCATCACTCATGTTTACTCAAAGTCCCCTCACAAGAACTGATTACATGTCACCAGTTGCTCCAGTTAAGCGAATTTTCCTTGGGAGTTGGCAACTAACACTGGGACTGCAATTTTGGGGTCAGCCGGTTGGCAGGCCTTTGAGATGTGGGTTTCTAGTCCAGACATGTTCAAGTAAGGGTTAGGTGCCTGAGGTTTGCCATGGGGTACAAGTTCACAGGCATGTGGAGCGGCAGAACCGAAAGGGGCTTTGTTCTACATCTTGGTCACAGATTCTGGTAGGTCCTCTTAGCATTTCATCCTTCTGAGGTCGATAATACGAGTACCTTTGAGTAACAATAAAGTTGGGTAATTTCTCCCACCCTATAGCCATGGCTGGCAGCCATGCAGGTTGTGGAAGTTGTCATCCATCGAGTGGGCTCGGTCCAAAAATTGGGGGAAACTCTGGGTTAAAGCACAAAAAGGCTGCAAAAGATTAAAGAACACCTGGCATTCCCAGTAAAGGGGGCAGGTATTTATACATATGGTTCCCCTCCGGTTCACTGCCATGTTTGCTCCCTGGTGAACTAGCAGAAGTTTGGGAGGGCAAGGTGTCACCTAGGGTGGTGACTGGCTGAATTCGAGGGACTTGCTCCGACAAGCGCAATACACAGATAACTGGGGGAGTGGAAGTAAGGCGGGCTTATAACTCTTACTTCTACCCGCATTGGCACATCTTGTCAGGAGGGACTGGTCTAAGGTATTGCTCTGCAGGCAGGCAAGGTAACAACTAACCAACACCAAGCTAATGGTTTTAGGTCATCCTGGGTGCATATACACTCTCGAAGGGTAGGGACACCAGGGTGGCAGCACAGCACCGGTTGGAAGGTGCCATTATACTATTGGGGGGGGGGCAGGTCGATCCTACCATGTCTCTCCTTTTCAGGGTACTGCTCCAAGACTTGAGGGACATCATGTGTCATTTGAGTAATCAGCTGGGGGGCATGTGAACTGTGGTGGTCTGAAATTTTACCTCGCCCAGTTTGGCAAGGAGCCCGATCTGGAGACGCCATTGAGATCACGTAGGAGAGTGAACAGCGCCAGGCGTAAATTCACGAAGCAAAGGGGATTTGGCTCCATCAGGCATGGTTTACTTCATGCCAAGTCTACTGGTTGCTGGGAAGTGGAGGGGATTCACCTCTCAAGGGTAGGCATGGACTTAATTTTGCTGGACCTTGGGGAGGCCTTGGAAGCAACAGGCTGTAGGTAGGAATATCTGCCTTGGTGGGGGGCCCTGGTGGTGACGGTGGCCACCCCCAGAGCTGTGGAGGAGTTACAGGGCGATCCAGAGTCTGCAAGGTACAGAAGGGTACTATATTGCAGCAGCACAACAGGGTGCTAAGCCAAGGATACCCAGGGATGTCTTAGCGTGTCCCCTGGAAGAACTACGGCGCCCCGTTAGCCTACGGGCGGTTGTGGGTCTGAGCAACCGGGGGCTGCCTGGAACGCTCCACCCACCTGTTGGGGGGCGTGAGTAAGGGAGTGGACTGGCGGTCCACTGATGGGAGAGGTGGCCTCTCCCAATAATTGGTAACCACCGGTTGGCGACGGCCACGGTGCAATTTGGCTCATCAGGCGGGCAGGCGGCATAGGGGCTGACCTGCCCTGGGATCGCCCGTAAGATAACCCACCATGTTGGCATATTGGTTATGCAAATAAACCTGCAGCAAATTTCTCCACTAAAAAGGTGTTGTGTGGTTTATTTATGTATGTCACTGTATGAGAACTGAGTGTTGCCGATATTGGCACTATGCCAAGGCTGCCCGGGGGGGCCACGTAGGGGACCCTCCAACAGGGCGGCCGCCTTAGTGCCACAGGAAGGCACAGAAGTCTACAGACTAGGCTCCCTGGGCTAGGGACAAGGGGGTCTGCTGGCCACGTCACTTCCGGCCGTGGGAGGGGGACAAGGGTACAAAAGCCTTCCCCCGCCCACTGGACGGTCTCTTGACCGCTGCCCGTCTCGCTGTTTCCCGCCCTACCGCTTACCCTGCGGATGGCCAAAGGGTGGTACGGGGAGGGGAAGAATCTAACTTATTGTTTTGTGTTGCAGGAGGAGTTACAGGGCGATCCAGAGTCTGCAAGGTACAGAAGGGTACTATATTGCAGCAGCACAACAGGGTGCTAAGCCAAGGATACCCAGGGATGTCTTAGCGTGTCCCCTGGAAGAACTACAGCGCCCCGTTAGCCTACGGGCGGTTGTGGGTCTGAGCAACCGGGGGCTGCCTGGAACGCTCCGCCCAACTGTTGGGGGGCGTGAGTAAGGGAGTGGACTGGCGGTCCACTGATGGGAGAGGTGGCCTCTCCCAATAATTGGTAACCACCGGTTGGCGACGGCCATGGTGCAATTTGGCTCATTAGGCGGGCAGGCGGCATAGGGGCTGGCCTGCCCTGGGATCGCCCGTAAGATAACCCACCATGTTGGCATATTGGTTATGCAAATAAACCTGCAGCAAATTTCTCCACTAAAAAGGTGTTGTGTGGTTTATTTATGTATGTCACTGTATGAGAACTGAGTGTTGCCGATATTGGCACTATCCTTTTTGCATTCTGCAGAGGGGATATCTCATCCTCTGGGGATACTGCTAACCTGTCCGCTTGAAACGCCGGAAACCACAGGAGATAGGACATGACTCTTCACACCGTACACAGTGATTATTATTTGATATTGATATTTTCCCGCTTCAAATGCAGTGTGGAATCGAGGACCACTGGTTTGTGAACTATACGACACATTTGGATATGCGCAGCCCTTGGTCTAATCAGGAGTTAGACACGACGATCCCTGAACTAATATATCTTTTGGATTATGACTATTTTCGAACTACATTGGTATTCCATAACGCCGATACAGATCAAGGTGCACCTTGAATTACTCTGGCGTGAATAGAGGCTTAGTTCTTTGGCCCTGGTGAAGTCTTTTTTAAGGTGAAACGCGTTGGCTGTGTATGTTCGGAAATATATATTAAAGAAAATTTCTGCATCAACACTCAAGATTCATAGGGGCAGATGTATGACCATTCTAAATTGCGACTCGCAATTTGCGCTCGATTACAAGTCGCAAATTGCGAGTCGCAATTCAGAATGTACAACAGTGTCAGAGACACTGATTGCGATTCCCAATGGGGTCGCAAAATGCGAGGCTCATGAATATTAATGAGCCACTCGCAATTTGCGACCACATTTGGAATGGCTGGCCCTCCCAGGGATGGTGGCCTGCTGGGCTCAGCAGACCTCGATGTCTGTGACTGCTTTTCAATAAAGCAGTTTTTTAAAATGCAGCCCGTTTTCCTTAAAGGAAAACGGGATGCATTTACAAAAGAAAAATTTAACGTTTTCGTTTCATTTTGTAAGGGCAGGCAGTGGTCCCAGGGACCACTGCCTGCCCCTAAAAAATATTTTCCCCTGCATTTGCAAAGGGGAAGGGGTCCCCTGGGGACCCCTTCCCTTTTGCGAGTGCATTACCACCCTTTTGAAGAGATTTATTTGCTACTTGCAAAATAGTGTTTGTACATGGCCCACAAGGATTTAGCATGCGCAAACGGGTCGCAAACCCGTTTGCGGATGCTGAATCCCGTCGTAAATCGGGCCCATAATCACCAGTCTATACTAATTCTATATGTTTGTTGCCTCTTGTTTTGTGTAGTCATTGGTGCACCTTAGGCATCAATTGGAAAATACCCTGGAGCAGGTATTCAATGACTCAGAATGGCTTAAAGCCTTATTGTACCCCTGCAAGGTTTCCAAAAATGGCAGTTTTGAATGTATTCCTTTTTGCATTCTGCAGAGGGGATATCTCATCCGCCGGCGTCTTCATCTCATATACCCAATTGCTAAAGACACATGCCCTCGATGACAAATGGCGCCTGCCGACATGCTGCATATGTTTTGGGCATGTAGCGGACTACACTTCTTCTGGGAAACAGTGCTGTTCGACATTAAACATGCTGCAAAGCACCCAGGGACCCCCTCAGCAAAACATTGCCTTCTGAGCATATACCCTCACCCCAAGACTAAAAAAGTCACAATGAAATTTGTGGATCTTGCCCTTCTTCTGGCTAAATGAGCAGCACTGATGAAGTGGAATGGTGTACACCTCATTTAATCACATAATGGAGGTCTGAGGTCATAAAATGGGCACAGGCAGCGGGCACCACACTCCGCAGGGGGAAAGAAATGGGGTTGATGACAGCACCCCCTGCATGTTGTTGAGACACAATCTTTCAGGATTTTATAGAACATGCTGAGGAGAAGGCCAGGCCACCCCTAAATCCAGGAGTGGGTCACAAACAGGCCCCCCTGTGTTACTCAGGGATCCCAGGGATGTCCTCGTTTGCTCTCTTGTATATAACTTTTGCTGGCATTATTAATATTTTCATTCGTGGCTGCTACTGACCGAGGGTGGTATGGTAGGGGGGCGGCTCGAGGGGGGTGCGCTCAGGGGGGGGTTACAAAATAAATAGCACTTACCTTTTAATGCTGCTGACTCCTCCTTCGTCTTCTCTAGTCCGCTTGGTCCGGCGAAACAGGTAGTACAAACAGGCTCCCCTAGCCAATCACAACGCTGCAATGCAGCGTTGGGATTGGTCTGAGCACCTTGGTTCGGCGCTTAGACAGGCAGTGGGAGCTTGTCCATGTTCCCCACCAGGCTGTGCATTACATCCTGGTGGGTGTGCATTTCAGCCTGGTGGGGAACATGCTAAGTGCGCATGACAGTTTAGCAGGCCCCACAGGGCCGGCCAAACCATGATGCACACATATTTCCTCCATCCCCCTGCTGGCTGCCTTGACAGCCAAGCCCCACCCCAACACCTGCTTCAGCGTGAAAAATAAAATGATGATAACATCGTCTTGTTTTCATTTTATTTTTCCTTCTATGCGCTGCTAAAAGCAGTGGGGCCACCAAATATTCCGTCTGATGTGGCCTGCCTATGTCCTTAGCGTTTTCTATGGACCAATGTCCTTCTCTACACTGTTGCCTGGGGAGATGTCTCTCACCGGACAGACTAATGATTCTCTGAAACAGTGATGAGCTCCTCAGGGGGTGGGTTTAAGCTTTTATGCCAGAAGTATTGATGATCATTCACACTGGAGATAATCAATGTGCATTTCGGCTTAACCACTATCAGATGCTGTACTTCTCTGGTCGCGCAGCCGCTTTATGCTGATTGCATGTACACCTATTTAATTGTTACGAACTGCATGAAACGGGGTGCGCTTGATATTTGAAAATGTTAATAAAAATCTATTAAAAAATACAAAATAAATTATTTTTTTCCTGTTATTCTGTGATAACCAATGAAAAGTAAATCAGAGGACAAAGTGATTTCATCATCCACATATTTACCGATCTCTTCCTATATATGCTGATAGCTTTGGAAACATAGACAGTCAATTATAATGCACAGCATATTACCGAAAGACGGGAATATAAAAACATAGAGCTCCGTTTTATATAGCAATAATAAGTATGCTAGCAGGCGTCAGATATAATTGATATAAAATAAAAGAATGACATTTTGTAAGATGCACTAGGATCAGTACAAAGTGTGCAAATGTCAGATTATTTCATCAGATTTCTCTATCTATGAACCAGTTAAAATCTCTGTTCCATTTTTCTTTATTTCTTGAGTCTGTAAAAATCATGTAAAAGGAATCAGTACATTATTTTAAAGAAATAATGATTTCAATGTCAATTGATTTTAAAACGTGAATGGTTAATTAAAGCCATGACACATTTTCTCACAATTTATCAGTTAAAATACAGCACACATGTTAAAAATAGACAATACATCCAAGTACTGTTTTGTCACAATGGCAAGAGAACTGTAAGACAGGATACAAACTGGTGAAGCTAAAATGACAATTCATATCTATGTAATCTCTTTGCAGGCCGGCTAGTGAGTACTAAAGTGACACTGCATATCTATATAGCAGCGGCAGTTCCTCCATAAGGGCATCACCTCCCCATTGCTGCACAGTAAAATGGTAAAAAAATTATTTTATTACCATTTTATTCTTCACTCTGCCAGCCAAACCAGTGTGAGGGCCTGGCGGGGCCAGTGTGCCACTGCTGTTGATTGGCAGCAGTGAGGAGTGGACACTTCAGTTTGAAGTGCGCCTGCCTGTTTGGCTGGCTATCTTGCGATGGACAGCCGACATATACAATTCAAACCTCTCTATCCCAGCTGTCTTAGACAGCTTGGTGGAGAACAGGCACATGCCTCCAATGCCTTTAGGGGCGCTGAACTAGCCCACTCCAGCCAACCCTTGTGCTTCTCTCATGCTACTTAACATTGTTAACAGCTTGAGAACAGCGTCTGGATTGGATAAGGGAGTTGCCTGTGGAACCTTGCACACACAGCCACGCACTATAGAACATCGAGAAAGTGCTGGTACGTGCTGCAGGCTGCTAAGGTAAGGTAAATATTTAAATAAGTAATTTTTCTGTTATCAATTTTTTTTTAATATATTGTAATGTAACTTGTGCTCATGTTAGATTCTACTCGTACTGTGCCCCACCATTTTCGCAGGTCACCAACCACCACTGCTATATAATATGGTCTCTTTTCCAGCAGATGCTACTACATTATGTTATGTTTGTTTTTTCAAACCTCCTCGATTCCTCGATGGCTTTTACCTTTGCACTGAAATTTGCCAGAAATTCGACCAACCGCATGTTTAATTGAGTGTGCTTGGGATTAAGTGCTGTTAATAAGAATGATTAAGTGCTGTGATAAGGGCTTGTCTGCATGACCGTATCTTTTTTTGGTTAAAGATCCCTCAAAGCACCTCTCTGGAATATTAATGATAACTTCCACATTGATCTGAGGCTTGTATTACTTAATACCTTTCCTTATTAACATTGTAGTGACACTTTCATCCTCTGATATTGGAAAAAAGTCAGATTTATTGGTTCAATATGGTCCATAATACCTTTGAAAGGGCATAATTTGGCCTTTATTAGGATCTCACTCACTTGCACCCTCTTATTAAGTTGCCAGTCTGCTTCAATCCTAAAAATATTTTTGGGTGGTCCATGTTTCCTCACATAGGCATAAATAGGCACAGTTTGCAATCTCCATATGTGTAGATATTTTACACTACATTTCTCAGTAAGAACAAATTGGAAGGAGCACATCTAGCAAATATAAATCACGGTTAAATATCAGACGATACTCCAGGAGAAGTGCATCACGAAGACGTTCTGGGCTACCCGAGTTCAGGATGAAATACCTCTCACGGATGTGGCCAGAACAGTGTGTTTACTGGCTTTGTGCAATCAAGCAATTTTTTCTTATCTGCTTCCCTAATAGGCCCTTCAGAAGTGGAAATTTCCTACATACAAAGAGGTACAGCCTACTTATATTCAAGTAGTTTGGATCCGAATTGGAGAAAAACAGTTGACGTTTTTGCATTCAAACATGGAAGCTTAGAATAGACAAACCCTATTTGGATCTTGAAAGTTTAAAGATCCAAGATGATCAAGCTAAAGTCAGTTGCTGGCTTGGACAAGGCGCAATCGTGAGAAGAGAGAAAATTTCATGTACACGTTGTTGGGAGTGAGTCACTGTATAGTCTAACAAGAGAAGAAGCCTATTGATGTGCTATTTTTGACATGAACCAGATGACCACTGTTTGGGTGAGGCGTAGCCTTAAAATATGACTGATCTAACCATGGAACTTTAGATCTAATGCCTGGACTGAAACTTGTTAATTCAGACCAATCATCTGAAAAGACTCAACAAACTAATCGCAGCCTGGTATTCTTGTCAAGTAATAAAAAACATTACTGTTGGGACGGAAAGGTCCTCTGCATGGTAATGGACATGCACCCCTGCCATGAAAGTTCAACTGTACTGATATGTGGAACCCTAATGTGGTTTTTGTTGTCATGGGCAAACACGGGTCATGCATGTGTGCCATGACATAAGCCTGTCTCACGATTTGCAGTCTTGTTGGATGAGGAGGGGTGCCCAAATGCTACCCTCATAGTGGTGAAAGGCTCTGGCTTCACCAGGAGCTAAGCAGCACAAACGTCGTGGTGGCAGCATACTGTGTAGTGATCAGTAGGAGTGAACAGGATCTTTTTAAACTTTGTCACTGGAGTGAGATCTATAGGCTCACTCATTTTTAAAGTTCAGCTGCTGTGTGCTTAACTCACGGGTTGCCTATATCAGTTTGTTGTGAAGTGCAGCACATCGCAGGAGTTGTGTATCTGCGCTGGGTGTATTTGTGCCTGGGTAGGGTACAATACAGGGATAATGCAGTACTGATAAGTGTGTGCTTGGTGACGGCATGCGCTGCATGTATGTGTGCCTATGGTTGGTACAGTACATGGAGAATGTAATGCTGTGCAGAGTGCGCATGGCAAATGCATGTGCTGGATGTATGTGTGCCTATGAGTGGTACAGTATATGAAGGATACTGTGCAGTGTGTGCATGATCAATGTATGTGCTCTATGTATGTGTGCCTATGAGTGGTACAGTAGTTGAAGGATACAGTGATGTGCAGAATATGTAGGTTGTATACATGCACTGGGTGTATATGTGCCTGTTTATGTTACAATACATGGAGTGCCCTGGGTTCCATTTTGGGAGACCCAGGCCTGCATGGTGAAACATGGAGAGGAGGCAGAGAAATCCCTATTGTGTATTGCTGCATTCCTACAATCTGACTGGAACACACACTGGAGAGGGGAGAGCCAGGCTACCCCTGCACACTTCAAAGGGTGCTCTTTGATTCAGTGAGAGGTCACAAGGCAGCGACCTGGGCACATCTCAGGAAGATGATGGGGCTGATAGGAGAATCATAAAGAGTAGGGCTGGGGCCCTGGGCTAATCTTTTGACACACATATCACTGTGGCCTGTGTTGTGGAGCTATCAGCGTTGGAGTCACTCCTGCTGTGACAGACTGCTTTCAAGAGGAAAAGAGGGCAGAGGAGTGGGCATTTCAAAAGAAGCAGACCCCCAACATAAACCTCAAAGTCTCAGACTCTAAATTACATTTGGTGACTGGAAATGGACTATAAGAAGGGGAGGTTGAGACCCCACAAATTGTCATCTGCTAAGCACCCAGAAGGGCTGTGTGAGGAGGGGAAGCACTGCAAGATGTCTGCCTGTGACTAGGACTAGGGACCAAGGCCTGCTAGTCTCCGTGCTGGGTGAGGTGAAATCACCCAGGAAATTCAAGACCACCTGCCATGGAAACTGGAGCACCAGTGCCTGTCTAAGCATATCCAGTGTGGAGACCTGTCATGTAGACTTCCTCTGCGAGGAGGCGTCTGCTGTGCTGATTGGATTGATGGTTGTGTGCCGATCGAAGTGAGTGGCCCTTGCATACGAGAGGAGGGCTGCCATGAATAGAGCTGTGTGCATCGCTGCGCCAATCGGCCCACAGCCCATGTGTAGAGGGAGAGCAGCGACCCCGTGTGTCAGGAGGGGGCACTGTGAGAAGACTGATGTGTGGTAAAGGCTGCAGCTTGTGTGCAGTAGTGGGCCACAACTCTGTATGCCAGGAGTGGCTGCCGCCAAGGAATTCACTTTGCTGATTGCGCCGCAGCCCATGTACTGTGAGGATACTGTTATCCCACATACCAGGCCAGCAAGTTGTGTGACCTGGTCGGAGTCATCACCGAGAGGAGTGAGGTCGCTGGGGACCCTCCGCACCTGGCTGGGCAAAGGATTCACACCAGGAGCTATGTATCACCCCCCCACCCCATCACAGGAGTAATCAGACTTACCCAGTGAGAAGGAACCTTCGAGAACCTACGGTTTATGCACAGATGCGACCCCAATTGAATACTCGCTGACTGCTGTGTGCAGCCCGCTTGGGGACACGTACAGTTGACTCACCTGAAATAACTGCTGCCGCTTCAACACCCATGAAAGGGGCACACTCAGGAAAACTGGTTGCTCTGATTCTTCAAGGTGCAGGTAAGTCTGGTTCGGTCCTGTTGGCACGGAGAAACTTGCTGCTAGTTAGCGCTGCAGCACTGGAACACTATTGACTTTACAAATAGAGTCATAGTAGACTCTTGGGACTTGGACTACTAGTGGGACATACCTTGGATGTCGCCAATAGTGAATGGGGAATAACCACTAGCTCTAAAGCGGGAAAGAAGTGGGACAGGGAAGAGCTGAAAGGGGTTCTGATATTTACCAACACACACATCTAAAATATGTATGTTTATAAATAGTTCAATTCAGTGCTTTTGATTTCATGCTTCACGGCACGTAAAGGCAGGTTAACAGGGAAGAGGAAAAAGAGCAATCAGGTAAGCAAGAGACACAGGTACCGAGCCTGATGGGCCTTCATATGCCTTTATACACCAGATAAAGCACCTGGCAAAAATAATATTGTATTAACATTATTATTTGTTAATGATATACTAACAAATATTAGCATTTTCCTAAACCATTCATT
The DNA here is from genome assembly GCA_963921515.1 of Calotriton arnoldi. Lineage (NCBI taxonomy): Eukaryota > Metazoa > Chordata > Amphibia > Caudata > Salamandridae > Calotriton > Calotriton arnoldi. The sequence goes on from CAWUFW010003590.1 coordinate 538,316, forward strand.
CATGATATGGATAATAATGCTGAGATGTCTCAAATCTCCGCTGCTTTCTGAAAGATAAAAGCAACTTCACATATTGTGATATGCTCTTTTTTTGTTTATTTATTTATTTATTTTGTAGTTTTATATAGCGCGAACTCGACCCGAAGGTATCAGAGCGCTTTACATGAGCACCAGTTGTATTGCAGACGGACACATTTTTTAAAAGAATGACCAGGAAGATGGAGTCTCTATTTAATAACCAGTGACTTGATTAACAGAAATGCTGATGGCTTTCCTAACAAATTTGGTTGCATGAACACACATCCGTTTTTTAAAAACATTTGTGAAGGAAAGGGACTCCCAGCTCCGCCAGCTGTGAGTAAATAAAAGAACTAACGAAAAGAAAAATTAACAAAGGAATGTAATGAAAAGAAGAAACACCATATGATCGTTCTGAATAACATCGACTCTCAAGGACAAAATGAGAAAGGTAAATATAAAGAGGTATACTGTTCATCCACACTGCCAGGATATACTATAGTGTTAGCTGCATTTGAGAATCCGATCAAAAGTCAAATAGTGGGTTTTAACAATCTGTGACTAAGTCGAAGGACTTATTTCCTTACTGTGAAGTGTTCACTGCATTAAAAACTGCATTGCTGATGATCAGGTTAGGGATACAATTCAATAAATAAATTATAGAGTGGGACCATTTGAATATATTTTTGTGTTATAGAATTTGGAAAACATTCACAATAATATTATATAGATTTCCATGACCTTAGTTAATGGCATTTGTTAATTCAATGAACTGAACTGTGGAGGTGTGATTTTGGTGCCCAGGAGGTATAGATAGAGACCTTCAGCAGATATATATATACGTTAAATGCATATCTTGAATTGGTAACCTGTTTATTAAACAGCTGTTCAAACCAATCTAAACCATGTGTTGCTGGCTATGTGGTATTTTAAGCTGTGTAAGAAACATACGTGGTGTTCCGTGAAATGTGTTTTGTTGCATGGAATGTGTGTGTTTGTGTATACCGGATGCTTTTTCTACCAGGTGCTCAATTTTTTGCTCCAGCTGTTTACATAGTGGTTGGTGTTGTTGGTGTGGCCAATGTTTGTGTGCTCTATCTACTGTTCAGAACAAAGTGCAGTGCTAAAACCTTTAAATCGTTAAAGAAGTCACATAACATTAGGCAGAACATTATTTTTTAAGTAAATCAATAAGTTCTGACTTTATTCCTGTGACCATGGATAGGGCCACCTATCCCAAACAACTACTAAACTTTCAGAACAAAGTGGAATGCTAACACCGTGAAATCATTATTTTTTATGCAAATAAGGGCCCGATTCCGATCTCGCTCGGAAGGGCTCCTGACGGCATCCTTCATGGGCAAGTCCGAGTCGCGAGTGCGATTTCCGACCGACTCGTCCCACCGTACGAGCGAGCGAGTACGATGTGAATATCGCCTCGCGCACCAAGCGACTCATACTCAACAGCGAAGCCCTCCGGACAACTACAACATGGCCGACTCGTGCAGCGCAATGGGTCCGATTTCCGAGCGACCAAGTACGATGCGCGCGTTGAGCAGCCGGATCGACTCGGAACCTACAACTCGAAAAAGCTCCGGGAAGCGGACTTCGGGGGGCTGTAATGGGCCCCCCTTCACCCGTAGCCCTACGACTCGGTCACAGGGGGGACTCAAGGGTCCTCCCTACACATGCATGTACGGTACGGGGGGCACCGACGCGTCCCCACGACAGGGGGCGCCTTTTTACGTGACGTACTTTTTTCTCAATGGAAGCCTATGTACGCAACGTACAACAGGCTCCCATTGACTTCAATGGGGCTCCGAGCGACCCGAGTCCATCAGCGCGTACTTGCATCGTACTCGGGCGTTCGGAGCCCAGGAGCACAAGTCGGTCGGAAAGCTCTACAGGACCGAGTCGGCCGTAGGGCTTTCCAAGCGAGATTGGAATCAGGTCCTAAGTAGTAAAGAACACTTTGATGATTTGTTGTCATGAGATTCCTCGTGTATTCTTTCTCCATATCTAGGCTAGAACTAATTGAAAAACAAAACAGTACATTGGTTGACTAAGACTGGCGGAAACATGCAACGCCTTTATAATGAAATATTAATGATGAGGAGGGTCTCATAGGTGGGGAAGTCTACAGCAAAGTATAATGGCGATTGTGTAGTGATTTATTTCTATGATACAGAATTTGTGGGAGATTTGTTCAAGAGGTTATCCATCTTGCAAAAGTATCACAATAGGATTGAAGCATTGTCTTTGGGTTTCTTCTCCGGACCAGAATATTTTAGAAACTCCGGAAACCATTGTACAAATAAGGGGCGTACCAGTGAGGTGGATCTGAGGTATAATCTGGTGACCTGCAACCTTTTCTGCCTCTTGAATCAATAGATAAATTAGATTGACTTAGAGGGGAAATTCGAAGCGGTGCCTTCTTTGACTACCGAGAAAACTGTGGTAGAATATGCAGCTATTTATTATGCCAGACAACGTATCTTATCACATCTTGGAAACTGATCAAGAAACTCCTATGAAGGGAGTGTAACACTGGCTTCATGGAATGTGTCACGGTTATTGAACAAGGTAAATTTCAATGACTGGATTAAGCACACCTCCCATTTGCAGATAATTTGCTTGAAGAAAAAGTGGGCAAATTAAAGTTTTTATACTGAGGGCTTTACTGCACATCAGGGACATGGAATTCTATCTAGGTGAGGAGGGGTGAAAGGAGGTTAGCTATTTTCATGTCTGTTTTACTACTGGCAAACGTTTTGAGGACTAAATTGGGCACACAGAATTATTTATTTATGGTGTTGGAAGTGGAGGATAAACCTGATCTGATAATAATGAAATATTATAATAACTGTTAGAACCGGGAGGGTTCAAATCCCCACCCGTTGCTACCCAAGGTTAGAATTGGGGGTCCCCAGTTGGCTGAGGTAGGTACCTTAGTCCAAATAGGGACCCTTGCTTCTAAGTCAGGGAAAGGAAGGACACCTTCTCAGATAGCCCCTGCTCACCCCCTCGGTAGCTTGGCACGAGCAGCCAGGCTTATCTCCAAGGCAATGTGTAAAGTATTTGCAATCCTGCTCTCAGTAACCCAATGATGACACCACAAAGGGACTCCACATGAGTTTCATAAAAAAACAAGTATAAGTTTATATAAAAAGATATACGATGAGACCACACAATAAAAATCCAACATATGCGTATTTGTAATATTTCACCTGGCCGGTTATTAGGCCAGCAAGCCCTTGTAGGTTCCTGCAGTATTAATGAGCAATTCTCAATGATCCAAATGCAGTCCTAATGCAATGCTATGCAGTTCGTAATGCAAGAATCAGGCACTTCGTAATGTAAAAATAATGCAGTTCGTTATGCCAAAATAATGCGATGCGTAATGCAACAATCAGGCAGTTCGTAATGCAAAAATAATGCAATAATGCGTAATGCAACAATCAGGCAGTTCGTAATGCAAAAATAATGCAATGTGTAATGCAACAATCAGGCAGTTCGTAATGCAAAAATAATGTACTGAGTAATGCAACAATCAGGCAGTTCGTAATGCCAACAACAATGTACTCCAGCACCGTTCACGGTGCTCTGGACAGACTCTATGCCACTCGTACTGACTCACGGTCAGCTACTGCCAAAATATGCCCCCAACACTGGTCTGGTGTAAACAAAGTGCAGCTCCACACTCCGGCCCCGGTACTGCCCCTCCTTGGCAAGTACGGGCCGTGATTCTAATTTGAGCGGGGGCTCGCGCTGCAAGGATGGGAAAGGCCGAGATCGTTTCTCTCCGAGACCGCACTCCGCCCCAGGCGGTGACACACGCACGCTCGCTGAGCGTTACCTGGGGGGGTGCGTTCTCGCTCTCCTCTCCTCGCGGCTTGGGCCTCCGGGGCAACTTCGTTAATCTCGGGCAGTGGAACACGGACTCCCGACGTGATGGTTCGAGGTCTCTCCTTGGCAAAGGCAGGCTCGGGCCGGCGGCACCGCTCCTCTGGGGTTGCCGGTCCGAGCCGATGGCAAAGTCGAAGGTCTCAGGCTGCAACAGGGCACACGCACACAGCGTCGCTGAGACTCACTTGAGCTTCGGGTGTACACGATCACAGGGCAATCCTCACAAAGGTCTCAGGCTGCACGAAGCACACGCACACAGCATCGCTGAGACTCACTTGAGCTTCGGGTGTACACGGTCACAGGACAATCCTCACGAAGGTCTCAGGCTGCACGAAGCACACGCACACAGCGTCGCTGAGACTCACTTGGACTCCAGGTGCCCACGATCACAGGGCAATCCTCACGAAGGTCTCAGGCTGCACGAAGCACACGCACACAGCGTCGCTGAGACTCACTTGGATTCCGGGTGCACACGATCACTGGACAACCCTCACGAAGGTCTCAGGCTGCAAAAAGCACACGCACACCACGTCGCTGAGACTCACTTGGACTCCGGGTGCACACGATCACGGGGCAGTTCTTACGAAGGTCTCAGGCTGCAAAAAGCACACGCACACAGCATCGCTGATACACTCCTCTGGAAACCTTTGTGTTCCTGAGTTTCCACAACAGGGAGCCAGCTCTCCTCGGGCCCTTGGGGACAAGTTACTTCAGGACACAGCACACAGCAAAGTCCTTTCAAGCAGGGGGACACAGCACACATCAAAGTCCCTTCGCCTCTCCTTGGTTAAATCAGCAAACTGCAGGCCTGCCCCAGAACACACAGCAAGGGTCAGTCCTTTCCTTCAGTCTCTTCAGCTGTTTCTTCCTTGGCAGAGGTTCCTCTTGACCACGAAGTAGTTTCAATCCTTTACAGTCTTGATCAGTCCTAAGTTCAGGGGTTTCAGCTCTCATAGTTATACCCCTAAATGTCTTTGAAGTCTTTGTGTTCAGGGGGGCACCGACCCATGTCCAAACCAGTTCTGGGTGTCTCCCTTTGATAGTGGGGGTCTGGATCTTCAATCACTCAGCAGGAGATGGAGCCATTGTTTTATGGCGGCAGCCCAGGCCTCTTCACCTCCAGGGGCTACTCCTCCCCCTACAGTCCAGATGCAGGTCAGCCTTTTGCTGTCTCACCTCCTCCCCTGGGTCAAGACATTCCCCAGATCCTATCAATTTCAAATCCAGACAGTCAATCCACAACCAGGCAGAGACACACAGACTTGTTAGAACACAAAAAACCAGCCACTTCTAAAAGTGTGGTTTCTAAACACACAATGCAAAAACCACCTTCACAAAAAGATGTGTTATTAAATTGTGAGTTCAGGCATACTAAACTTCACCCCTCCATCTTAAGCCCATGGGAAGATAGGCTGGAAACATATTACACAGCCTCCCCATTCTGTCCTATGGGCAAGATGGCCTTTCAACAGTGAAAAACAAAATGGAGAGTATTTCACTGTCAGGACATGGTACACACCTCAGTACATGTCCTACCTTTCACATACACTGCACCCTGCCCAGGGGTGTACCTTGGCCTACCAGAGGGGTGTCTGATGTGCATAAAAAGGTAAGGGTCAGGCCTGGCAAGTGGGTGCACTTGTCAGGACAACATGGCAGTTTTAGCAACTGCGCGCAGGCACTGCAGTGGCCGGCCTGAGTTCTCTCTTTAGGGCTACTGGTGTGGGTGGCACAATTAGTGCTGCAGGCCCACTAGTAGCATTTTTATTACCAGCCCTGGCACACATAGTGCACTTTACTAGGGACTTTACTAGTAAGACAAATATACCAATTATGGACAACCAATTACCATTACTCTTTATACAGGGAGCACTTGCACTTTGACACTGATCAGCAGTGGCAAAGTGCCCAAAGCATCTAAGTTGGCAACACCATGTCAGAAAAAAGGTCTAGGGGGAAGGCAAAAAGTTTAGGGAACTTTAGCCAAAAAGGGCCAAGTCCAACAATAACCGAATTTTATATTCACCGTGCTAATGTTGGTAAAGCTTTTGAGAAGGACCTAGAACAGTTCTTAACGCCTAGAAGGAGAGATGTGTATGTTGTATGCTCTGGGGACTTAAACTCTCATAGCTGTTCACATCCTTCAAAGGCAGTATGTGGGATGGTGGACATCTGGAGTGATGAACAGTCACACGTCTTACATTATAGATATGGAGATTTGTTGAACAACATTCTTGCTAATGATTTATGTCGTACATCCCCAAATGCTATCCCCACGTTTACAGGCAGAGGAGTTATTAGAACAATTCACTCTATATTAGTGTCATCTAATCTCCCCGCCTCCTTGGTGCCTTTACAGTTATTCCAAACTCCCATTAAGTCAGTGCGAGCGGAGAATGTAGAGGCCGTTAGGACTATTGAGGCAAGGCTAAAATGGACGGAAGTGGACCCCACAAAGCTTTTATCCACGTGAACCACTCAGCACCCCACTGATTTTATGGTCTGTCTAGATGATGAACCTAAAGATTCTGAGATCAGACCCGCCTTTGAAGCTATATGTGTTTCAACTAAATCACTGTTAACTAAATCAACAAGAGTGAGTAAAAATATACATCGAGGTTGGTTTAATCATGCATGTAGCAGAGCACATAAAAATATAAAAGAAGCTCTTCAGATTGGGCCAAGAGATGAAGCTATGATACCTATTTGTAGACTTAGGTAGAATAGCCGCTTAATGAAAGGAAAACAAAAATTTAAAAGAAGCTTGGGGTAATTTAGTAAAGGCGAGTGAGACAAGCAACAACATTTTATTTTGGAAAATAATTACCTCCCCACTCCTTAAGGATAAAGCAGCGCCCTCTAAGGCTTCCTTGGTCTTGGCACATGATTGGCTTAACCAATTTAGCGCTGTATTTAATCCTTCTCAGGAAGCAATTGATGCCCCTAAAGATTTTCATTTTCCACTCTCTGAAAGGTCTAATTTTGTATCTTTCAAGGTGAAAGATGTCCTTTCTGCCCTACATACGAGCACATCAGGGAAGGCACCAGGCTGAGACGCTGTCCCAATGGATTTGCATAAGAACACCACCGACCTTTGGCCGCCCATTTTCACAAACGAGCTGAAGGCTGTAGGCTGTGGACTTTCCACTCACCTGGGCATAGTCACTTATTGTCGCTATTTTAAAAAGGGAAATGGGTCTGACCCAAAGTGCTATCGCCCCATATCTTTGCTGGACTTATCTGTTAAGGTATTATAGAGACTATTACTAGAGAAATTAGAACTCAGGGGCAGATAAAAACCTGATCCTCTCTGACACCCATTTCGGATTTAGGAAAGATGTGAGCACGGTGAAGCAATGTCTTAACCTGAATCAACTTATCGGCAAATACACTAAAGCCTTGAATGGGTTTCTCCATATAGGATTCAGGCCTTACCAGCACATTTAATTGTTTTAACCATGCAAAATTATGGCAAAATCTAAGACAATTAGGAGCACCTGACTCAATTGTAACACTATTAAGTCAAATGTATCATATTGCAAAACCTAGGGTCTGCTATGGAACAAATGGAGAATGTATGTCTCCCATTAAGATTGGGAGAGGAGTAAGATAAGGATGTGTTTCTGCTCCTTTCCTATTTGACCTATATATTAATAATTTAGAACAATCATTGTTGGCCAAATGTAATGATTTGCATAGGATAGGCACTCGGCCTGTTCCAGGTTTATTATATGCAGCTGATGCTGTATTGATGTCTAGGATAGGAAACGGTCTTCAAAACTCTATAGGCTTTTTTAGCCTTTATGGAGTAAACAGATCTGAAGGTGAACTCATGCAAATCTTTTAAAATGATCTGCAGCCAAGGAACCCTTAGGACATGCAGCCACAGCATTAATGGCATTCAAATTAGCAGAGTGGGTACGTTTACTTATCTGGGGCTACACATAGGGGCATACTCTCAAGGAGCTATCGCCGGCACTTTAACGCATCCAAAGTCGCACTAAATTTATCGCCCCATTCACAAGCTGGTGCTAACAGCCCATAACACCAGTTTTCCTGCGAAAGCAGTCGCAAAAAACATCACCACAGATGACCCCGGCAACTAACGCTAATGAGATGCAGAGTAGGCGTTCCCGAGCAAAAACCAGCGACAACACCACAACGCAGCATTCTCAACGACCAGCCACATCGGCGATAGGAACACAAAACAGGCGATACGGCGCGTTACCAGCAGGAAATTAACACCTGCTCTGACCTGGTGCAAAGTCGGACGTCAACCTGCACAAAAAAAGGGAGCCCAGCCCACAGCCACACCTGAAGAACAACAGATGCCATGGAGCCCCTCACCATGCACCCCGGAGCCCCGAGAGGGCAACAACACCCACCGCCACCCCCCGAGGACCACCACCCCCCCAACGGACCCCCCCCACCCCCACGGACCACCACAGAGGCAGCGCAGACAAAGACAGCGAACCTTCAGGAAATGCACCAGCCCCACAGACCTAACACCAGACAATGCCAATGCCCACCACAGGCCCAAAAGGACAACCATCCTCCGCATCCTGAACATCATTGCCCACAGGCTGATGGTACCAACACAGCGGACAACCAACATCCCTCCGCAGACAAAGCTGCTGGCTGTGCTGCACCTGTTGGCCTCTGGTACCTCCCAACCAACAACCGCCAGAGTCGGAGGAGTCTCACAGCCAGCCCCATCCAAGTTCCTCACACCTGTCCTGGATGCCATCATCAGCCAGGTACCCTAGTACCTATACGTCCCCCACAATGCGCAGGAACAGCTGGAGACCAAGCAAGGACTATACGCCATAGCTGGATTCCCGCACGTGTTGGGGGCAATCGACTGCACACATGTCCTACTTGTGCCCCCTGCCGACACTGCACACAATTACCGCAACAGGAAGCACACGCATTCCATCAACATGCAGGCAATAGTGGACCACTGGGGACTCTTCACCAATGCCGTAGCCAACTACCCAGGCAGTGTGCATGATCCCCTCATCTTCCGACAGTCCAACATCAACCAGCGCTTCCAGGAATGCACCTATGGGATTGCAATGCTCGTTGGCAAGTACCAAATGAACACACCACACACCTCAACTCCACAATCATGGAACTCACAACTCTGGCACTGCACACGTCACAAAATCACATACAACATGCCAAACAACATGCCCACCCACCAGACATGACAGCACAACTTACTGTGGCAACCTTGGTTAGCCATGTACATGAGCCATCAACGGCATGGCACCTCAGCCACACAATAGCGGAATGTGGGGAGAGGTGGGAACCAGGCATGTGCGAAGGAGGCAAGTGACCCATGAATGAGAATGTACACAATGCCAAGTGTGGCGTGGAAGTGCTGGACAGACTGCAGTATGCAGACCACAGACATATCCATGTCTACATGCACTGCTGGTGTTTGAAGTGTAGTGGACAGTGGACGCAACCATGTCACCCCAGCCAGTGGGGAAGATCGCGGAAATGTAGCTTGTGACGTCCCCCCTGTAAGCGTGTGCGGAGTGGGCTGGCCCGGAGGATGCCAGGCCAGCGTAGGGGTGTGAATAAAAAGCACGTAGCTCTGGGCGTTGTTCTCTTCCGGAATGCCCAACGTGTCTGCCAGGGCGGCGCCTTCCACCCCGCCACGAGGCCGACGCCGTTGCTGTGAGCGGTGTGGCCTGCGATCCTGTGCGCCTGCTGCTCCCCGGGCCGCTGGTCCCCAAACCCGTCATGCCCGCCCCTGCGCAGCCAGGCCTCACTGCTCACCTGCCGACACCGGCGTGTGTCGAAGAGGGCCCACCACGTGCCGGCGCAAGCTCCAAGCCCAAAGCCCGTGACCTTGGCAGCCTCCTCAGACCATCACGGCCTCCGCAACACAGGCCCGCCTTACTCCTTTTTCGTTTACGTACTCCACCGCTGCCTCCGGCCTACACTACGGTCAAGTAGGTCACACATTTGGAACTGAGTCTTGATTATGCAATGACAGAGTACACACTTTATGGCTGAGTTTATATCACTGTACTCCCTTCAATGTGGTGCCACCAACTCTGTGCATAGCATTCGAACTACACCTGTCTGTGGTCCCTTGCTGACTACTGCCTTCGGCCTACACTGCGGTCAAGTAGGTCATACATCTGGAACTGAGTCTTGATTACACAATGGCCGAGTACACATATCAATGCTGAGTTTAACTCACTATACTCCCTTCGATGTGGTGACACAAAGTATGTGCATGGCATCCCAACCACACGTGTCTGTGGTCCCTTGATGACTACGCCTTCGGCCTACACTGCGGTCGAGTAGGTCACACATTGGGAATTCAGGCATGATTCATTTATGTTAGACTTGATATCATTGTACTGGCCTCATTGCAGACTGCATCCCCTTTCAATCAATCAATCAATCAATCACGGCATTTATAGAGCGCGCTACTCACCCGGGAGGGTCTCAAGGCGCTGGGGGAGGGGGTAAGTTACTGCTCGAACAGCCAGGTCTTGAGCTGCTTCCTGAAGGAGAGATGGTCCTGGGTTCGCCGAAGGTGAGTGGGGAGGGAGTTCCAGGTCTTGGCTGCCAGGTAGGAGAAGGATCTTCCTCCGGCGGTGGTTCTGCGGATGCGTGGTACGGTGGCGAGGGCGTGGCTGGTTGATCGTAGCTGGCGTGTGGGCGTGTAGAAGGTCATGCGGTCGTTGAGGTACTTTGGGCCCAGGTCGTGGAGGGCCTTGTGTGCGTGGGTGAGGAGTCTGAACGTGATTCTCTTGCTGACGGGGAGCCAGTGCAGGTCTTTCAGGTGCACGGTGATGTGGCTGTGTCGGGGGATGTCCAGGATGAGTCGTGCGGAGGCGTTCTGGATGCGCTGGAGTCTCTTTTGAAGTTTGGCTGTGGTTCCGGCGTAGAGGGTGTTCCCATAGTCCAGTCGGCTGGTGACGAGTGCCTGGGTGACGGTCTTCCTGGTTTCAGTGGGGATCCATCTGAAGATCTTGCGGAGCATGCGCAGGGTGTTGAAGCATGAAGATGAGACGGCGTTGACTTGTCTGGTCATCGACAGGGAGGAGTCCAGGATGAAGCCCAGGTTGCGTGCGTGGTCCGTTGGCTTGGGCGCGGTGCCCAGGGCCGGGGGCCACCAGGAGTCGTCCCAGGCGGAGGGTGATGAGCCCAGGATGAGGACTTCCGTCTTGTCTGAGTTCAGTTTAAGGCGGCTGTTCCTCATCCAGTCGGCGACGTCTCTCATCCCGTCGTGTAGGTTGGCTCTGGCGGTGGTGGGGTCGTTGGTGAGGGAGAGGATCAGCTGGGTGTCGTCGGCGTAGGAGATGATGTTGAGGTTGTGTCGGCGTGCGATGGCTGCGAGGGGCTCATGTAGACGTTGAAGAGGGTTGGGCTGAGTGAGGATCCTTGTGGAACGCCGCAGATGACTTCGGTGGCTTCGGATCTGAACGGGGGAGGCGGACTCTCTGGGTTCTTCCGGCGAGGAACGAGATGATCCATTCCAGTGCTTTCTCTCGGATTCCGATGTTGCTGAGGCGCTTCACTAGGGTGCGGTGGCAGACGGTGTCGAACGCAGCAGAGAGGTCCAAGAGGATGAGGGCAGCTGTTTCCCCGTTGTCGGTTAGGGTTCTGATGTCGTCGGTGGCTGCGATAAGGGCGGTCTCGGTGCTGTGGTTGGCCCGAAACCCGGACTGCGAGGGTCGAGGGATCCATTCGTCTCGAGGAAGGCGGCAAGCTGTCTGTTGACGGTCTTCTCGATGACTTTGGCCGGAAACGGAAGGAGCGAGATGGGACGGTAGTTCTTAAGGTCGGTGGGGTCCGCCGTTGGTTTCTTCAGGAGGGCGGTAAGCTCGGCGTGCTTCCAGCTCTCCGGGAAGGTGGCGGTGTGGAAGGAGGAGTTGATGATGTCCCGGAGATGGGGTGCGATGGTGGCGTCGGCTTTGTTGAAGACGTGGTGTGGGCAGGGGTCGGTTGGTGATCCGGAGTGGATGGAGTTCATCGTGCGGGTGGTGTCTTCGGTGCTGATCGGGGTCCAGTTGCAGAGGGTGGTGGTGGCGGGCGTTGGTTCGGCGGTAGGGTGCGTTGTTTGTGCATCGAAGCTGTTGTGTATGTCGGTGATCTTGCGGTGGAAGAACGCGGAGAGTGAGTTGCAGAGGTCCTGCGAGGGGTGATGTCGTTGTTTCCGGCGCTGGGGTTGGAGAACTCTTTGACGATGCTGAAAAGTTCCTTGCTGTCATGGGCGTTGTTGTCCAGTCGTTCTTTGAGTGCCGACTTCTTGGTGGCACGGATCAGCTGGTGGTGTTTGCGGGTGGCGTGCTTGAGGCGGTCCTGTTGTCTGTGGTCTGGTCGAGTCGCCAGGTTTTCTCGAGAGTGCGGCAGTTCTTCTTGGATTCCTTGAGTTCGTTGGTGAACCAAGGGGTTTTCTTGCTTCCGGGTCTGCTGGGCGGGTTTTTAGTGGTGCGAGGTCGTCGGCGCAGGCGGTCAGCCACTTGGCGAGGTTGCTGGCTGCTTCGTTTGGGTCCGTTGTGTTGGTGGGTGTGTTCTGGCTGAGGGAGGCGGTGAGCTGCTCGGCGGTGATCTTGCTCCAGCTCCGGCGGGGAGCCTGTTGCGGGTGGTGGTGGGTCGCAGTCTTTCTGAAGCTGAAGTGGACGCAGCTGTGGTCGGTCCAGTGGAGTCCGGTGGCGTGGCTGAAGGAGATGTGCTTGCTGGACGAGAAGACGGGGTCAAGCGTGTGGCCGGCGTAGTGGGTGGGCGTGTTCACCAGTTGCTTGAGTCCGAGGTTGGTGAGGTTGTCCAGCAGGGCGGTGGTGTTTCTGTCGTTGTTGTTCTCCAGGTGGAAGTTGAGGTCCCCTAGGAGGATGTAGTCGGCTGAGGGCATGGCGTGCGGGCTGATGAAGTCTGCGATGTCTTCGCTGAATAGTGTGCGTGGTCCCGGGGGTCTGTAGATGAGGGTGCCTCGGAGGGTGGTCTTGGGGTCAGTGTGTATCTGGAAGTGTAGGTGTTCGGCGGCGGAGAAGGTCTCGTCGGAGTTAGTCGAGATGCGGATGGTGTTCTTGTGTACGATGGCGCTGCCACTAAGTCTGTTCCCCGACATCCATGGACACTTTCTGGTTGAACTTTGGTGGCGACTGAGTATATGGACGGGGGGTTGTCTTCATCATCATGTCGGTGATACTGACTTTGTGGCAAAAACGAGGCTGTAGCATTCCACTCCTCCTTTTGCCGCTTCCGGCCGGCTTCTGCCCTCTGCATCATGCCCTGGAGGACACCTTCCACTGTCCCCCGCAAACATCCGCTACATTCACCTTTGACATCGACGAGGACCCGCTCACCTCGCGTGGCCCTATCTCACTGCACCGCAAGTCACCGCCCCGTGGCGGTGTGCCTGTGCCGGCCGCAGTGCATCCGGGGCCACAAACTCTGTGCAACTCAAACCATGGCCCCAGTCTGATGGCATGCTGGATGGCCTCTGGGTCGATGGTCTGGGGGTCATCAACGCCATGTGTCTGTGGCCCTGCGCTGTCCGCTACCTCCGGCCTCAACTGCGGTCCACCTTGGCTCACACATCAAATCGAGTCCTGACCTGCCCGGACGTTGCATCACCGCAGGATGCACACGCCACCACCGCCAGGACCAACTCCAAACGACAGGTGCCAGAGTCGTAAGTGTCTTACTGCCAGACTGTCAGAGTTGCTCACACCTGTCGTGGGGGCCATCATCAGCTTGAGGTGCCACTAACTCAGTGCACCACAAATCATGGAACATTCTGTTTGCATGTTGGGTGTTGGGTGAACACTGTACTCCCTCCGGCTACCACCATGATGCTTCACAGTTGTTTCTGTTGTGCTGGTGCTTTATGTTTCTGCTTCAATTGTGATCACTGTTCAAGTTGTTGCCAGCACCAACGACTCCATGAGGACTGGCTTACACTCACCCCACACACATCCAGCACATGCGTCACTGTACATGTGACCATGCCAATAAAGGTTTCGAGCGCACATTCCCGTGGCCAGTTCAACAAACTATCTGTGTGTGTCCGTGTGCTCATGATGTATGCATTTGTGCCCTGGGCACTACAACATTACATTGTGCCGTGTACAGAGGACGCAGCCATGTCACCGCAGGCAGTGGATGGGACATTGCACATGTAGCTTTGTCGTCCCCCACTCAATACGTAAAAGGAGTGAACTGGGCCGGCGTACGCCAGTCCGGCGTGGGGGTGTGGATGATCATCCCGTGGCCCTGGGTGTGGTTCAGTACTGGAAATGTGCAAAGGCATGTGTCTCTGTCGCAGTGTGGGTCTCCGTTGGGGAGTGTTGGTGGGCCCTGATGGGACTTAGACACCCACGTATGTGATCTTGTTCGGCTTCCATGAGGTAGTACCCCAGCCGCACATGTTCGGCCACCCCCTTCTGGCAGTCTGACACCTGGCCTTGGAATGCGATGTGTGCTTGGATGGGCTGCTGGGAGCAAGCCGGGGTGGTGGGTGCATCCAGCTGTGTTGTCTGTGCAGGGGGTGGGGTATCCTCGATGCAGCGGTGCTGCCCTGCTCCTGGAGGTCGATTGCCTAAGATGTCCATGGACTGTTGTGGGGCGTAGGTGTCGGAAGTGTGGTGGTCCTCTTCAGCATTACTGTAGAGTTGTCTGGTCTGCTCTGCTGGAGGTGTTGTTTGTCCCTCTGCAATGTGAATGGGAGATGCTTGTTGACATTGTGTTGGCATGTATGTTGCCGCATTGTTCAAGTTTACATTCAGACCTCATGACAATGTACATTGTGACTGTTTGGGAGGGGCAGACTATTTGATGCGGGACAGTGGACATTTGGACTACATGACGTAGATGAGGTTGTACACGTACATTTGCATCTCACAGTTTCCTGCTATGTCAGATGTGATTGGCCATTTTCTACGCACAGGCGGACCCAGTTGTGTCCTCTGTTCTGCAGTGTACGTATTGGGCTGTGTACCACATTGTCGTCCATGTGGTTGTGCTGTAATTGCTATGTGTGTGTGCTGCTTTATGTGGGAGTCGCACCTGCAGCTGTGATTTTGCTGCCCCTTATCCCTTGGAGGCGGTGTGCCTTCGGCTTTTGTGCTTTTGAGGTGCTGTGATGTTGGTGACTTGGGTCATTTGTGCTCTTGGACGGTTTTTGTACTCTTGTGCATTGTTTGTCTGCAGATGTGTTGTTGACGTCAGTGGTTGTTTGTGCAGGTGGATGTGTTAGAGTGTGACCTGCTCCTTTCCGGATGTGGTCCACCCTCAGCCACCTCAGTCTCGTGGCGTGCACAGTGTCATGGTGATTGTACTCCAGCCATGCTGCTGGTCATGTGGTGTCACTTGCATTGTCAGTGTGGCTCTCACATACGCATCTTTGCTGTGTTTCGCACGGGTGCATGTGTGTGTTGTGTAATTGGTGATGTGTGGGGTGGGACCCCGTTTGGGCACATGGTGAATGGGGGCCTACTTGATGTTTGTATGTGTGCTGCAGTGTGCCACGGGGATCAGGGACATGACCCAGGGTTATTGTGGGTGTGCGGTGTGCTACACGTTGTTGTGCATGTGTGCCATTGTGCCCGTCCCCACAGTCCCTGTTCGTTACTCACCCTGTTGCTGTTGTGTCAGGTCATGTCGAGCAGTGTCCGGACTCCCGACTCCTTGCACCGTCTCCACACTGATGACTGTGGGCGCCATTTGCTCCTGCTCCTCCTGTGGCGCAGGACTCCCACCTCCATTCGCTGTTGCTGCCTTCCTGTTGGCAGGGGGTTTCTGCTTGGTTTGGCTTTTCACATCGTGCCGGCGCATCTTGGCCTCCTCGGCACTCCGACTGCATTCACGATGGGATGCCATTTTTCCGTCTGTATTGCCAATGACACGGTGTTGGTGACGGACAGTTGTTGTTGGTGCTCTGTCACCTCCGTGGCGACGATCGGGTTTTCCTGCGGACTGTACCCCGTCTTCCTCTTCCTCTTCTCCTTGGCCTTCCCCGACCCCGAGGTTCATTGCTGGTGGTCTGTGGGGCTTGTGGGGTTCGCGTTGACCTGGGCACTCATACCGGGTGCATCCATGTTGCTGCGCAGTTTGATTTGTTTATGGTGTGTTTTTCTTGTTCAGCTTTTATGGTGCATTTTCCCGCCAGACGCGTGGGGATTGCAGGCCTGTCGCTGGTTGTCGCTGTTTTTTTTTCGTGGTTGGCCTCATCGCAACTTTATTCGCGTTGGTGTTTCTCATTTTTTCGGCGTCGCGTTGTTTTTAATGCAGTCATTTGACGCGTTATCGTGGGACTATCGCATGGTGACGCCAGGTTGAGAATGCTACGTTAACACGGCGTTGTTTTCCCGCGATGGACTGCGATGTGAGAAGTTGCGTTAAGCAACTTTTGCGGTAGTTATCACACGTTCTTGAGAATATGCCCCATAGACTCTCTCTGTAACGGGGAGCACCTGAGAAAAGCTAGAATCCAGCAGCTTAATAAATCAGCGGAGCGTGTTTGTAGATTTGCCTCCAAACTAGGCATATGCCAACTGAAGAGATGTGCACCGTCTATACTAGCAAATATTTATCAGCTGCTATGTTTAGCGCAGGCATATCGAGCCTCATCGATAGTGCATTAATGCAAAAGAAAGTGAACTAATTTTCGAGGAGACCCTTGGCTGTTTTACAGAGCACTTCCTCGTTACACATAAAGAAATAGGAATGCCTTACATAGAAGGCACTTCAAAAGTGTTGGCATTGTTTTTGTGGCACTCAGTTTGGATTAAAGCTGAAACCTCTCTTACTAGCGCCATCATGAAAGACTGTCTGTCACTGAACCACACATTTAAGAGTCTTTGGCTAGAATATATTCAAAAAATGTAAACCATTTTTGATGATTCTGTTTCCTTTGATAAATCCAAGTCCGAAATATACTATTCTAAATCTGAATTGAAAACAACTACTCATACGAGTGAAAGTAGAGAAGATTTTGAATGAGCATGAAAAATCTACAGTGAAAATGTATGTCACTCCCGACTAGAGAAGGAGCCCAACCTCACCTTATGATGGCAGTTAACCCCAAACATTATTATATTTTGACACATTTCCATCTGAATATTTTACATCATATGGTTGAATTTCCAAAAATGAGTCACTGGCTTAAGAAATGGCCACACTGTCCATGTGATGGGTGGTCTGGGCAGAGCACGTTACACTTTGTATTTGTGCATGTTTTATGAAAATCTAGGAGTGCATTTTGTAAAACCTTTGTTTGTAAATAGGAATTTTATTCAATGCAGATTGAATTTCCTATATTTACAGTAGTTAGATACTCCAGTAGTTTGTTTTGCAATAGTGACCTTAGCTCAGCAAACAATTTGAGAAATAAAGTGGCTTAACGTCTCTAGAAGAAATATATTGTGACTAGATGTAGTGGCAAACTGAATTAAAAAACCAAACAATTATCTGTTTTAACCACTGTACTAATTTTATCTTTTATGGTTTGTTGTATTTAAACTGAATAAAGATTTATAGATTGATTGAATGTTTTCAATGAAGCCCAGTAAGGAATGAAGGGGCATATCAGCAAGGGCCGGCAATAATTATCGCTAAGCGCACTTAGCGCTAGGATAATTATCGCCGGCTATCGCTACTTTCTATCGCGGAGATAGCGTGCTATCAGCAACGCTTATCTCCAAAGTGAAAGAAATGCAAGCGATAGCTGGAAAACAGTGTGATTATCGCTGGGAAACCAGCGATAATCGCACTGTGACTAGCGATACCTTGCTGATAGGGCAGGGTGGTCTTAGCCATGTAATCCACCTCCCATTGGATTACATGGCTAAATCAGAATTAAAGCATGCATAAGGAAAGTAGCGATAACCGTGGTTATCGCTACTTTTCTTATCGCTATGCTTGTTAGCGATTCCCTTGATAATAGGAGAAATGTCGGCTTAGCGACATTTCTCCCGTTATTCTGGGGGGAACGCCCACTTTGCATCTCATTAGAGATGCAAAGCTGAGCGATAAGGAAAGAGCGAAGAAGCATGGATTCACGCGTTAGCGTGTCCTTGCTAATAGGGCGATAAAATTATCGCCGCTTTTCGTCCGAAAACGGACGCTAAAGCGGCGATAATTTTATCGCCAGCCCTTGTAGATATGCGCCGTAGTGCTCCCAACTAACCTTCATACTGGTGATCCAGCGGGTTACTAGCAACAAGCATTCATACACAAAATACTCACTTGGGCCCATACATTCATACTACGCTAGCAATTTCCGCTGGTGGGTCAGTTGTTACTCTTTATCAAAATCCCTGCTACCAATTACCTTCTGATTGAAGAGTAATGACTTACCGATGAATCCTTTGATAATTGGGAAGTTTAAAATGAGTGACGTTCCATACAATTCATAATTTTGGAATAATCACTGAGTCAAGAAGTTTTAAAATATTTATCTAAAGTTTTAGCAGAGTAAAATACAGAACCACATGATACTTAGATCGCATATCAAGGGTAAAGCACAAGAATTAATTATTATCAATGACAGTCCCTTAGGAAATGAGAAGATAGAGACAGCAGCGCAACTAAGGTTGCATTTATATTTACCTAAAGTGCGAGAACCAAACCCCTTAGCCAAGGAGTTGGAAAGATAGGACCCTGGAAGGATGAAGAGCAAAGACCTCCTCCCGGATCAGGACAGGACCGGTGACCTCTCTACCTACGACGCCTGCGCCGTTCCCCTCTCTGGTACTTCGCTTCTCCTCGATTCTCCCGTGACTTCCTTCTAATGGACTCCGCTGCCCCCTCCTCAGGACCTCTCTGGACAGCGATTCAGTCAGCATGGATCTCGAACCTCGAACTCTTCTCCCGTGGTGCGTCCTACTGCTAGCCATTCAAATTTGCTAAATGCTATATCTATTATACCCTTCTACGCCCATGTACCTCCCCTAAATGTTGCAGAATTATGGGGCCACTACTTCTGATTGGACAGGGACAGGGGGTTGATCCTCACATCATATTGATTTAATTCATTTTCTTAAAGCCCTTTGTTTTAAAATACCGCCCATCAATTTTAATACATTTGCTTTATTTCCCACCCGTCTCATGACAAAGTTTATACATCTTCATGTACATTGTTGCACATTATTATAGGGACATTCATGAATACAACAATATTGGCCATCAGGTCATGGCCTTGGACGACGTCCAGGTTGACTTCATCCTTTTCTTTCTGGGCAGCCATTCAGGGAGCATGCGCAGAACCATGGTCACACGAGTTTTCAGTTCACCAACCCCAGGCCCATATTTACGAACTAATAAAGTCAAAGAAGAAAATATTAAAATCACAAATAAAATGTTTCACTGTATTCCCACTAGTTCTATTCTATTCCCATTTACTCATAAATTCTGTCCCGCATTAATAGCGTTAGTATACTACAATTTAAATAAAACATAAGAGCAAGCGGTAGCATGTGAAGACATAAAGCAGCCATTTTAAATCACACTGCGCAGAAGCAAGAGTTTCCCTCCAAGCAAAGAAAGACGTCACAACACGTGATATGGTTGAGACATGCGCAATAGAGTTCCCGCGCTTTAGCGGCCATTTTAGAATAGACAAGCGTTACTTGTTAGTAAAAACACATAGGCAAGCTTCCTTACTACTTATGTCGTGTATGCAAGAATTAGTATGAACAATACAAAGTTTTATAAATTAATACTGTGAGAAGATTGCATCCGAGCAAGTCTCATTTGTGAGTCCTTGCTCCATCAATCCCCTCTCTGATGGCGTTTCTGAGCCATCAAAAATACTACCCACAACCAGATGCCAACTTTTAGCATAATATAGTTTCACTTTCATTTTTACACTTTCTATTTTTCACATCTCCTTTCAGTTTCTTGTATAATTCACTTCTCAAATCTTGAAGTTCAATTTCGTCAAACTTTCTCTTCTTTCCTCTTTCGGTCACTTTATACGATTCATTCCTTCTACAACATTTGCACCATATTATTATTAAAAATACTATTATTGCTATTCCTGCTAATGGTACTAATATTTGACCTATAAGTCCTTTCCCTATATTAGCAAACCAGGTACCAATTGACCTAATTCTATTGGTCAACCTTTCCCATACACTATCAACTTCCAGTGGTTTTAGTTCCTTCTCAAGTTTAGTTATATTCTGTATATACGTTCCAATTTCTGCGCTTTTATCAGGTATGTAAGTGCAACAGTGTTCCGTCTTCAATAATTTACAGACTCCGCCCTCTTTTGCCAATATAATATCAAGAGCAAGTCGATTTTGCATAACCATAGATCTAATCGCAACCATTTCCGCATTAATCATTAGAAATCCTCCAGCAGTGTCAGTTGATAAACGATCAACTACTGTAGACAATTTACATATTTTCCTTGAATTCAGAATTATCCCCACTGAAGGTATCAATGCACCAAATATATCACCTACAATCTCTGAAAAACTAGCTCTTTTTCTACGTGTTAATTCACTAGTATTTTCATTGCTACCACTGTTTCTTTTTACATGGTATATTTTTGGAAATACTATTCCAAAATAGCAACTCCCATACCACCGTGCAGGAAGCTTAAAATAAGCCTTATTTCCACATACATAATAGATTCCAGGAAAAACTGAATCTGTTCCTCCTTTGAGTCCCCAACCTCCAAGAATTAAGAAATTGTGTTCACATTCACTGGTACCGATGAAAACATTGTTATATTCTGTTTTTAACCTATGTAGACAAATTTTCCCTGTTTTTACAAAATCTAGAGCCATAGCAGCTTGAGCCTTGCCAGGTGTATAACTACCTTCTTTCTCAGCCCAAGGTGGCAAATGAGCCTTATGCTCAGAAGCTTTCTTTTGGAAATCTTGTCTTCTACTCTCCACTAAATTCAAAAATACCTTTTCTTCCTCCTGTAAAAAACATGTTAAATTGCGTCTATGTGCATGTGTTATGTCTATTGATTTCATCGTCAAGAAGAATTCTCCCATAAATTGTGCATCTTTGCTACTAAGCACTGGATTCATATTCTTTCGAATCGGAACCTCAGAAAATATCACATCTATATTTGAATAATAATACTGAAGTTGCCCTTTTCTATACAATAAACTAGTCAATACACTACATGATATGCCATAGGTTAATGGCAAGTGATGATATGTTAACCCTTCTGCTACTGATTCAGGTAATTTCATACAGACATAACAATTACTAACCTCCATAGTATCTACATATTGAAATAATAACTTGGTGAAAACATTCAAACTAGTGTCGTTATCTGTTACTTCATGATGCAAATCTGGTTCGTCTTCTGCCTTTAGTTCTACTCTATTACTCTTCAAGTTATCTGTCCTTTCCTTGTTTTCGTTGTTAATCTTTTTATCTATTATCATTAGATAAGGAATTGCTACGATCACAACTAACCAAACTATAAGCATTACTACCAAATTGCATATGCATATAGCACAACATCTTTTACAACCCTTTTGCTTTGGTCTTCCAGTAGCTCTATCGTCAGGTATTTTTGACAAGGAAGATTGCTCTTCTTATCGTGTTTTTCAAGCCTTTTTACGTTCTCAAGGAGGTTCTATTTCTTTTTCATAAGTTAGTTCTGCACTGGTTCCTTCGTCACCACTTTCACTTGATTCTGAGCTTTCGTAATCTTTGAGAATGATATAAGTCCAGTCAGGACCTTTAAATTTGTTGTTCACAAGTTTCAGTCTTTTGCTTCTTCGTTTTTCACTTTTATTTTCTCGTCTCGTTTGGCTGGTTACTTCATTCACTTGTTCTGGATCTTCACTTCTGGTTGTTATGTGGTATTTTACTCTTTTGATGACACTAGGCCATTGATCACCCTTTCTTGTTTTCTCTGTTTGAACTGTCTCTTTATTTCTTTCTTCCAAAATTCTTTTGTTTTCCAGTTGTGGCACACCTTCTTTTCCTTTTGTTTCAGTTTCTTCTTCTTGCTCTTTTCCAGGTCTTATTGTTATTTCTTCATCTACTTCACTGTGAGTCTCTTGTAACTGATCTTGTTCTTGATTTACGATTTCATTCTCGAAATTCTCAAAATCTTATTCTTCTGTGTATTTTACTTTATCTAACTTGTTCTGATCAGGGCTTATTGCACTTTGTACTTCTGCAGCCTGACCGCGTTCTTCTAGTCCTGTATGTCCCTGCTCAAATGTCGTTTGTTCTTCTTTAATTTGAGCCCATTTTCCTCCCCCTATCTGTTCCTGCTCAGGTTCTTGTATTTGTTCTTCTTCTTCTTCCTGAGCTGCTTCTTCTTCACCTATCTGATCTTCTTCAATTTCCTCTAAATTTACTTGACTTCTTGTTCTGTTGTAGATTTCAGGTATTTCTACCACTGGTATCCAGTCCTGACTTGTGCTCGGTTGTTCTTCTTCAGCTTCCTTCGAATCTTGTTCCTGAGATTCTTCAGCTGGGCAACCTTCAGCTTCCTCAGTTACTGATGCTGTCTGAGGATTTTCTTCTTCAGGATCTGGTACTCTTTTGGTGTGGCTTACATGAATCCAATTAGGAAATCCTGCACACTTCACTGCTGTGTTCGTAATCAGTATGACCTGACAAGGTTCGCCCCACCTAGGTGATAGACACGTTTCTCTGGTGTGATTCTTCACTACCACCCAGTCTCCGGGACTCAGATCATGTTCTTGTCCAGGCTGCCTGGAAACTGCGTCTTCTCCAACCTGGTGAGAGACAGAACACACTAAGTCAGCCAGTCCTTTGCAATAATCCAGAACCATATCATCAGATATATTCAGCAGTTTATTCGTGGGAACATGTGCTTGTCTCATTGCTCTTCCCATTATTATCTCGTGTGGACTCAATCCGGTGTTTCTATCAGGGATGCTTCTGATTCCCATTAAAACAAGAGGCAATGCATCTGGCCAATTTAATGATGTTGATGCACACATTTTTCCCAGTCTGGATTTTATCGTGCCATTCAATTGTTCCACCACTCCAGAAGCCTCTGGACTATATGCACAGTGCAATTTTTGTTCAATTTGGAATGCTTCACAGATTATCTTAACCACTTCACTGTTAAAGTGCTTTCCTCTATCTGATTCCAAAGTTACTGGAAAACCAAATCTAGGAATGAGTTCGCGTAGCAACAACTTTGCGACTGTAATACTGTCATTCCTTCTGGTAGGGTATGCCTCCACCCACTTGGAAAATAAACACACTATGACTAGTGCATATTTCAGCCCTGTACATGGTGGTAACTGAATGAAATTAAGTTGCAGTCTCATGAATGGACCCTCTGCCTTTCCAATTTTCCCAAACCCAATTACTGTTTTTCTTCCTGGGTTATGCATTTGGCAAGTTAAACATCTCTGGCAAAGACTCTCTGCTACTGCCCTAAACCTTGGATTGTACCAATTTTGTCTAAAGAGCCTAATCATTGCGTCTCTCCCTACATGTGTGTCTCCATGATACATCCTAGCCATTTGTGAAAGCAGACAATCAGGCATGACTGGTCTGTCATCAGCACAAATCCATACATCATCCTCTGCTTTTTGGGTACATCCTGTTTTAATCCATGTACTCCTTTCGCTCTCATCAGCATCATCTTGCAATCTTTTTACATCATTCCATGTTTCCGGAGGTGCACACAGCATAAGTTGGCAGCTGATTCCCATCCTTTCCACCCTTTTATTTACTGACAATCTGTTTTTGGCACAATGTTGAGCCACACGATCTGCATATCTATTAACGACTACCACCCAGTCATCTCCTGACTGATGTGCGGCACATTTCACCACAGCCAATTCTTTTGGTCATTGTATTGCTTCCAGTAGTTCCTTTACGAACTGTCCATTTTTAATGGGGGATCCTGAAGAAGTCATGAAATCCCTCTGCATCCATAATTGGCCAAAATCATGCACAACCCCGTAACCGTACTGGCTATCAGTGAATACAGTTACCCTTTGATTCCTCCCAATTTTGCAAGCTTTTATCAAAGCAATCAATTCAGCTATTTGTGCAGATTTTACTCCTGGTAAATAGGATGCTTCGACTATTCCAGTTAGTTCGCACACTGCGTATGCTGCAGTTAGTTTTTCATCTTCATGCCTTTGGCATGAGCCATCAACAAACAGCTCCCTGTCTGGTTTCCTGAGGGGCAGTTCCTGAATATCAGGACGCGGTTTCGTGCACAACTCTGTGACTTGTAAACAATCATGTTCCTCTTCGTCAACTTTAACTTCCTCATGATATGGGTCTGGTAGTAAGGTAGCTGGATTTACTATGGTGCACCTTACAATGGTCACATTTTCAGCACCTAGTATTATTCTTTCATATTTAGTCAGCCGACTAGGAGTAAGATGCTGAGTTCGAGTTCTTGTCAACAAAATCACAACTGCATGTGGAACGAACACTTTTACAGGGTGTCCCATTACAATTGACTCACTTTGCTCAATGCTCAGACAGGTAGCCGCTGTGAGAAGTTGGCCTGGCATATGCTGTCCACTAATTATAGTGGGCACCTTGCACCAGTCCAAACAACCCCTTATTGGAGATAGGTTAAAGACAACTTTATTGAAAGCTATCCTAGTGGTAGCTATGGAGAGCAGCCTTCAGGCTAAGTCTTGAAGGAATGTAAAGCAGCTTGTTTTACCAGTCTATAATCTCTTGAGTGACCAAATGAAAGAGCACCACACCAGGTATATATTCAAAATATATGTATTTATTGCTAAACACACCCCTCTAGTCTCTTTATGAGGCTAGAGTTCGAAATACACAAGTTATAAGTTATTTAAACACAGTAATAGCACAAATACACGTTTGGGCCCTAGGGGCGTACCAAACCATATACCAATAAAGTGGTATAAGAACCACGACTGAGCTAGACACTAGGCCTAGAGCCTCTAGAAGTGCTTGGACCACAAGGAACCACCCAAGGTAGTGACACAGGGGACCCACGGGGGACGCGTGCAGTGTAAATACACAGCCGCGAGACGCCGTTAACTTCTATGGAGAAAGTCGCGATTAGGAAATTAAAGAAAAGGGACACTTAAAGGAGGACTTGGAGCAAACCCTTTGAGAACTAGGTCGTTCTAGAGTCTCTACCCACGGGAGCACCGGAGTACTCTTGTTACCTCACCCAGGGAAGCCGGGTGCATAGGTGCCTTTCGGGGTCGGGTTTCGTCGTCGATTTGAATGGCGATCTGCTGCAAAGTGCTGCTGGCGACCAAGTGGAAAGTGTCCGGGTGGATCCAAGAGTGGATCGGAGATCTTAAGAACCTGAAAGCAGAGGGGACAGAGTCTGGGTCACTTGCCAGTGACCAGGAAGGCGATGAGCGGATGCCCACCGATGTTGAGTGCTTCAGGTAGGTTGACAGTCGTCTTGACTCTTCAGCCACGAGGTCCAGGAGGCGTTGTCGGCAACCAGGGGCAGGATTCGGGCTGGTACACAATGTCTGTCGAGTGCTGAGGTGTCGGCGACCGGATTGGACCCAACAAGCCTTGGCAACGGCAAGTCTTGATGTAGATAAAGAATGTCGATGATGCAGACCAGCAAGGTCTGAAGAACTCACCCAGCAAGGGTAAGTGAGGGCAGGCCTGGAGCAACCAGGGAGCCCAAGAAGAAAAAGATTGGCCTTCGTGAAGGGCTACTAGCCAACGGGCTAGCGACCGCAAAGGAGCCTCGAGATGGTGCACGGGGAGCTGGCTCACGGGACACTCGTGGAGTGGAGGCCAGTGATCTTCGGTGCAGTTGGTGCTGGAGACTACGGCTACTCGAAGCCCAAAGCATGACTTCGTGGGAGACCCATAAGAGGATGCACTAGCAAATGCGTGTGGTGTCCAGGGGTCACGGTTCCACGTTACCCACGACAGCTACGGGCTTCAGCTTTGCTGGGGACTCAGGGCAGCCTTGGCGAAGTTTGGAAATCCACCTCTGGTGATGCAAAGACTTCGTCGTCCGACGGGAGCTTAGGCGATGCAGACCGGACAATTGCTTCTTTGGTGCCTGCCAAGCAGGGGAGTCACTCCTTGACCCCAAGGGAGATTCTTCTGTCCTCTAGTCTTGAGTAGAGCGTCGAAGGTCCAGGATTCAGTGTCAGAGTTTCGTCCAGGGATAATCTAAAGTCCTAAGGACGGGGTTCCTATACTTATACTAAGTTTAGGGGTTGGACTACTCTGTGGCCCCACCTATGGGTGGGTCAGGGCAGAGGGTGGCCACACCCCTTTCCCTTTGTCCAGTTCGCGCCAAAGCAGGGGCTGCAAGCCCTGATCCGGTTTGAACTGGGGTATGCACAGGGACACCAAGTGTGCCCCCAGTGCAGGACTTCAAAGCACCCGAAAGTGCTCCCGCCCAGCCCCAATACACACTATCCTGTCTGGGGAGGTGGTCACACCTCCCTGGGACAGGAAACCTATTGTCCAGGCATCCCCTGCCGGAGTTTCGTCCAGCAGCAGGAGGCCAGACTTGTGTCTGTGGCAGCAGCATCCATTTTGTGATGCCAGGGCTTTAGAAAGAAGTTACCGGGCAAGCCAGTGTGTACATGTCTCTCCCTCTAGAAGGGTGGAATGCTACCCCCACCGCCAGAATTGGCGGGGGGGGGTAGTATTCCAAGATGTTTGACACCAAACACGACATGTTTCGGTGCAGCCATTCCAAAGTTAGCATTTAACGCGAGGTTATAATGCGCTTAAGAGTATATGGTCAGGCTGCACTACAAACAGCATCAGAGAAGGGTCTCCGAACGCTGCAGAGGGGCCCTGCTCATGCAGGGGCACCCTCTCACATAGGAACCACGCACTCTGCCTTCAGGATTAATAAGGCCTGCCATAGGAGTGACTTATAGGTTTATATGTGTGTATGTATTTAGTGATATAGGTAACCTATATCACAGTAAGGAGTGCATGCACCACCTTACCCAGGCTGCAGTAGCAGACCTGTGGTGTCAGTTTGGATGGCCTTCCAGGGGTGGCATAATACATGCTGCAGCCCCTGGTAGGCCTCTGAGGTACCTATGCCCTTGGTACATAGTATACCATATACTAGGGACTTATAAGGGCACTCCAGATTCCAATCATAGATGTGCCTAAGGCACATGGAAACCTTTTACAGAGAAAGCAGATAGACTGGGGCCCTGAATAGCAGGATCCCAGTCCAACTAAGTCATAAACCAGCAAAACACCATAAAAAAAGTGGGGGCAACTATATAGTCAGATTCCACCTTCCTACATAACCCCCCCCCCCCAAACGAAAGGAGATAAGGCTAACCTTGGCCAGTTGAGCCTTCATTGACTAAGTGGCCATATAAGGAAGCACCTGCACTAGCATGGTTGCCCCCTGTCTTATGGTCCACTAAGCAATCCCTCACCCTAAGGGTATGAGAGGGTCTCCACCATGGGGAATCACTACCTGTGGTGTGCTTAGGTAAAGTACAAGGCTGGTGAGGTGTCTGAGTAGGGAAGTGAGGCCCTAGGAATGTTGGTCTCAGCTTCCTCAGATCACTGGTCACCATGTATGCCTGTCTTTCCATGACTGAGTTGCACTTTGCTCTAAGGGTCAACCTTTGGCTGCCTACAGCTGGGGGTTGGGTCCCTTTGGATGGACTGCTGGGGGGACATGGCAGGTTTGGAACCTTCTGGTCCCAGGTTTGCCCTTGCCTACCAGAGTCCTTCTGGGGGAGGTCCCTACATAAAGGTATGGGGGATCCCTCAGTGTGTAGAGGAATTGTCACCTGGCTAGGGCTACTAGACTGGGTGCCCCTAATCTGCTGATGGGGGTTCCTCTGGACAGGGGGCCCTGGGGGTCCACTGACCTCCCTGACCTCTGCAGCCCTGGGCTGGCTGAGGCAGGGTAGAGAGGGGCAGGTTACCTGCTCCAGACTGGGTACCACCTTGGAAGGGTCCTCTGCCATCAGGGGTGTGGCCAGGCCAGGCCTGACTACCTCTGGGGCAGTTCCTTCACTAGGGGTAGGGTCAGTTCCCTGAGGAGGCTGACCCTTACCTACTGTCTGGAGGGAAGAAGACTTTTCTTCAACCCTTGTGCTCTCTTTTGGGGGAGAGTGGGCCATTCTTCCAGGCTCCATCTCTCCAAAATCTTGGGCTGGGGCTGTGGCCATCACAGCCCCACTAACCTTTACAGGGACGCCCAGCATCCTGAGATGGGTTTGGTGTTCAACTTCAGCCCAGGCTGAAATTTCCAGATCATTGCCCATCAGGCAATCTACAGGTAGGGTTGGGGACACTGCCACTCTTTTGGGCCTGTGACCCCCTCCCAGCTGAGATTGACTATGGCCATGGGGTGATCTGTTCTGACACCATCAATGTTGGTCACCTGGTATTTAAACTCAGGTAAAAGCTGGTGAGGGGGACTAGTTTCCCTGCCACCATGGTGACACTGGCCCCTGTGTCCCTAAATGCCACAGCTTTCTGACCATTAATTAGTGGCTCCAATCTGTACCTGCCCAATGCTGTGGGACCCATGGTAAAGGTGGCAAATCCTATACCACCATCAGAGTCAGAGGAGTCTGTTGAGGGTCCCTGTCTAAACTAGGGCCCACCTCTGTTCCTCTTGCAAAAGCACCTAACTTTTTGGGTGCACTACTCCCAACTGGAGGATTACTACTGGTAGTACCAGGAGGGGTGGTAGTAGTTGTGGGAGGAACATTTTCTTTATTGCCAATCCTGGGGCAACTGGGATCAGTTTTCCAGTGCCCAGGCTTTTTACAGACATGGCAATATGGTTTCTTTTCAGGAGAGGAAGGAGTTTGGGACCCACCCCCAGAAGAGGAATTTTGGGGCCCTGTAGGGGACTTATCCTTAGATTTATCCCCACCTTTCTCTTGGGACTTAGTAGAATCTTTCTTCTGGTCACCACCCTGATTTTTAGTTTTTACTCTGGTTCTGACCCATTTGTCTGCCTTCTTTCCCAATTCTTGGGGAGAGGTCAGATCAGAGTCCACCAGATACTGGTGCAAAAGCTGGTTTTGACAATTATTAAGGATCTGCTCCCTCATAATCAAATTGTACAATCCTAAAAAGTCCTGCACTTTGTTGCCATGTATCCAACCTTCCAGAGCCTTAGTAGCACAATCTACAAAATCAACCCAGTCTTGAGTCTGAGCTTTTTGGGTGTCTCTGAACTTCAACCTATACTGTTCAGTGGTTAGGCCAAACCCATCTATCAGAGCACTCTTCAAGACTGTGTAATTGTCAGCATCCTCTTCTCTTACAGTGAGGAGCTTGTCTCTACCTTTGTCTGCAAAGGGAGCCACAAGATTGCTGCCCACTGCTTCTGGGGGACCCTCTGAACTTTACAGGCCCTCTCCAGTGCAGTTATCCATTTGTGGATGTCATCCCCACTCTGGTAGGGAGGGACAATCTTGTTTAGGTTTCTATGGTCATAAGACCTTTCCCTATCTTTAGGGATATTGCTGCCACCATGGGACTCTAGTCCCAACTTTTTCTCTCTTTGTAGAGATCTAGGGACTCCCTGTCTATAGCCAGTTGCTGTTTTCTGAGTTCAAGCTGAGCTTCCTCATATTGAATCAGCCTCTTTCTCCTCTCATGAGAGGATTCCCTCCTATGAGAGGAGACAGAGGTCCCTATTGAGGTGCCAGAGTGGTTAGACTCCTGAGAAGGAGATCTAGACCTTCTGGGCACACTCACAATCCTTCCTGGGGGACAAAGTGGAGGTCATTCTGAGCCTCCTCCTCATCCACAGGAGGAATTGGGTTATCCAGGTCAGGGTCATTGTCACCCTCCTGGTCAGTTCCAGATTGCTACCCCTGGCCCCATCCTCATCTTCTGCCCCACCCTCTGCTCCTACCCCTTCAGTCCCTAAGGGCCTGCTGAGATCATAAGCCTCTAACATCTCTCTCAGATGTTGGGTGGTGGGGCTTTGGCCTGTCTTCAGTTTCCTCAAATTGCATAATGCTCTCAATTCCAAGAATGGGCGTGTATCATACTTGGAGGAAGAAGCCCAGGGGCTTCTGGCAAGGACTCACTGGGTCCTGGCTTTGAAGACATCACTAGTGAGGTGTGGTGTATGCACTACCTACTCTAGTGTGGCCTACTAAACTCTCTTGAGTTGTAGAAAGGGTGTGCTATCCCTTAACACACAACTCTAAGTTCAGTAGAACTTACTGTATTCTAAGCTTAATTTATATGTACCTTAGGTACCTTTAGTGGTTTTCAGTTGATCAATTCAATTGAGATTATCTGGTAAAACAATAGCAAGCTGGAATCCCACACGCTGCCACCAATGTGAGAAGTTGGCCTGGCATATGCTGTCCACTAATTATAGTGGGCACCTTGCACCAGTCCAAACAACCCCTTATTGGAGATAGTTTAAAGACAACCTTATTGAAAGCTATCCTAGTGGTAGCTATGGAGAGCAGCCTTCAGGCTAAGTCTTGAAGGAATGTAAAGCAGCTTGTTTTACCAGTCTATAATCTCTTGAGTGACCAAATGAAAGAGCACCACACCAGGTATATATTAAAAATATATGTATTTATTGCTAAACACACCCCTCTAGTCTCTTTATGAGGCTAGAGTTTGAAGTACACAAGTTATAAGTTATTTAAACACAGTAATAGCACAAATACACGTTTGGGCCCTAGGGGCGTACCAAACCATATACCAATAAAGTGGTATAAGAACCACGACTGAGCTAGACACTAGGCCTAGAGCCTCTAGAAGTGCTTGGACCACAAGGAACCACCCAAGGTAGTGACACAGGGGACCCACGGGGGACGCGTGCAGTGTAAATACACAGCCGCAAGACGCCGTTAACTTCTATGGAGAAAGTCGCGATTAGGAAATTAAAGAAAAGGGACACTTAAAGGAGGACTTGGAGCAAACCCTTTGAGAACTAGGTCGTTTTAGAGTCTCTACCCACGGGAGCACCGGAGTACTCTTGTTACCTCACCCAGGGAAGCCGGGTGCATAGGTGCCTTTCGGGGTCGGGTTTCGTCGTCGATTTGAATGGCGATCTGCTGCAAAGTGCTGCTGGCGACCAAGTGGAAAGTGTCCGGGTGGATCCAAGAGTGGATCGGAGATCTGAAGAACCTGAAAGCAGAGGGGACAGAGTCTGGGTCACTTGCCAGTGACCAGGAAGGCGATGAGCGGATGCCCACCGATGTCGAGTGCTTCAGGTAGGTTGACAGTCGTCTTGACTCTTCAGCCACGAGGTCCAGGAGGCATTGTCGGTGACCAGGAGCAGGATTCGGGCTGGTACACGATGTCTGTCGAGTGCTGAGGTATCGGCGACTGGATTGGACTCAACAAGCCTTGGCAACGGCAAGTCTCAATGTAGATGAAGAATGTCGATGATGCAAACCAGCAAGGTCTGAGGAACTCACCCAGCAAGGGTAAGTGAGGGCAGGTCTGGAGCAACCAGGGAGCCCAAGAAGAAAAAGATTGGCCTTCGTGAAGGGCTACTAGCCAATGGGCTAGCGACCACAAAGGAGCCTCGAGACGGTGCATGGGGAGCTGGCTCACAGGACACTCGTGGAGTGGAGGCCAGTGATATTCGGTACAGTTGGTCCTGGAGGCTAGGGCTACTCGGAGCCCAAAGCATGACTTTGTGGGAGACCCAGAAGAGGATGCACTAGCAAATGCGTGCGGTGTCCAGGGGTCACGGTTCCACGTTACCCACGACAGCTACGGGCTTCAGCTTTGCTGGGGACTCAGGGCAGCCTCGGGGAAGTCTGGAAATCCACCTCTGGTGATGCAAAGACTTCGGTGTCCGACGGGAGCTTAGGCGTTGCAGACCGGACAATTGCTTCTTTGGTGCCTGCCAAGCAGGGGAGTCACTCTTTGACCCCAAGGGAGATTCTTCTGTCCTCTAGTCTTGAGTAGAGCGTCGAAGGTCCAGGATTCAGTGTCAGAGTTTCGTCCAGGGATAATCTAAAGTCCTAAGGACGGGGTTCCTATACTTATACTAAGTTTAGGGGTTGGACTACTCTGTGGCCCCACCTATGGGTGGGTCAGGGCAGAGGGTGGCTACACCCCTTTCCCTTTGTCCAGTTCACGCCAAAGCAGGGGCTGCAAGCCCCTGATCCGGTTTGAACTGGGGTATGCACTAGGGACACCAAGTGTGCCCCCAGTGCAGGACTTCAAAGCACCCGAAAGTGCTCCCGCCCAGCCCCAATACACACTATCCTGTCTGGGGAGGTGGTCACACCTCCCTGGGACAGGAAACCTATTGTCCAGGCCTCCCCTGCCGGAGTTTCGTCCAGCAGCAGGAGGCCAGACTTGTGTCTGTGGCAGCAGCATCCATTTTGTGATGCCAGGGCTTTAGAAAGAAGTTACCGGCCAGGCCAGGGTTAACATGTCTCTCCCTCTAGAAGGGTGGAATGCTACCCTCGCCGCCAGAATTGGCGGGGGGTAGTATTCCAAGATGTTTGACACCAAACACGACATGTTTCGGTGCAGCCATTCCAAAGTTAGCATTTAACGCGAGGTTATAATGCGCTTAAGAGTATATGGTCAGGCTGCACTACAAACAGCATCAGAGAAGGGTCTCCGAACGCTGCAGAGGGGCCCTGCTCATGCAGGGGCACCCTCTCACATAGGAACCACGCACTCTGCCTTCAGGATTGATAAGGCCTGCCACAGGAGTGACTTATAGGTTTATATGTGTGTATGTATTTAGTGATATAGGTAACCTATATCACAGTAAGGAGTGCATGCACCACCTTACCCAGGCTGCAGTAGCAGACCTGTGGTGTCAGTTTGGATGGCCTTCCAGGGGTGGCATAATACATGCTGCAGCCCCTGGTAGGCTTCTGAGGTACCTATGCCCTTGGTACATAGTATACCATATACTAGGGACTTATAAGGGCACTCCAGATTCCAATCAGAGATGTGCCTAAGGCACATGGAAACCTTTTACAGAGAAAGCAGATAGACTGGGGCCCTGAATAGCAGGATCCCAGTCCAACTAAGTCATAAACCAGCAAAACACCATAAAAAAAGTGGGGGCAACTATATAGTCAGATTCCACCTTCCTACAGCCGCTACTGCTTTTAAGCAGCCTGGCAACGCGGCTGCCACTGGGTCCAATGTAGCAGAAAAATATGCTATAGGACGTCTGTCTAAACCATGTCTCTGGGTTAAGACCGAAAGTGCACAATTTTCTCTTTCATGGCAGAATAATGCAAATTTTCTCTTATAATCAGGCATGCCTAGGGCAGGTGCTACACATAAAGCATTTCTTAATTTTACAAACGCACCTACGCTCTCATCATCCCATTCAACTGGGTCCTTCACCTTCTTTTTCGTCATTTGAATTAATGGCTTTGCCAACAGGGAAAATCCTAATATCCATTGTCGACAATATCCTACTATTCCAAGGAACATTCTTACTTCTCGTTGAGAGACAGGCATCTGCATTTTCTTGATTATTTTTATTCTCTCAGCTGTTATTCTCCTTCTGCCCCTCTCAATCTGATGTCCTAGGTACTTTACTGCTGTTGTACAAAACTGCAGTTTTTCAGGTGAAACTTTATGCCCTTCCTCAGCTAAATGATTTAATAATGCAATGGTATCGACAACACAGTCCTCTCTGGTGTTAGATGCCACTAGTAAGTCGTCTATATACTGCACTAGAACTGAGCTTCCTGGCATCACTAATTTCTCTAGGCACTTTGTCAGTATTTGATTGAAGATGGAAGGACTTTCAGTGTACCCCTGAGGAACACGATTCCATACATAGACCTTGTTCTCAAATTTAAATGAAAATAGATACTGACTATCTGGATGCAATGGTATGGAAAAGAATGCTTGGCATAAATCAATTACAGTAAACCATCCTGCACTCCAAGGAATCTGCTATAGGATCACTGCAGGATTTGGTACTATAGGACAACAGGGTTCCACAATCTTATTTATTTTGCGTAAATCTTGAACAATCCTATATTTTCCACTAGGTTTCTTCAGACCCATGATTGGTGAGTTACATGGGCTACTCATTACTTCTTTTAGTATGTCTTGTTTTACCATTCTGTTCATTTCTTCAATGACTCCTGCCTTTACTTCTGCACTCATTTTATATTGTCGGGTGTTTGGGAAAATCGCACCTTCTTTTACAGTAATCTTAACTGGGTCTATTTTGGCCATAAGTCCTACTTCTTTTCCCGTGAAATCCCATACCATGGAATTCACTGTAGTTTTCAGTTCTTCTGGTAACTCGTCTTTTGTAATCAAAGAAAACATTTCATCTACTTCTGTACCTTGCTTTGAAATCATACATTTATATACATGGTCTTCATCTGGGGTCTGAACTGCCACACCATCCGGCGTGCAGAAAATTGTACAATTCATTTTACAGAGCAAATCCCGGCCCAATAAATTTACTGGACTGGAATCACACACTACAAATTGATGCATTTCTCTAAAGTTTCTGATTTTTACTTCCATTGGTTCGGTAAGAGGTGTTCTAATCTTCTGATTAGCCACCCCCACAACTTGGATAGCTTCTCCAGAGAGAGGAAGGTCTGGGATGTCTGCTGTTCTTACAGTAGACCTAGTAGCACCAGTGTCCAAAAGGAAAGTAATATCATTACCTTTCACATTCCCTTCAACATATGGACCTGACTGATCTACCGGTAAGGATGCACCAAGTACGCACTCCTTCTTCCCCTCTCCCAGGCACCGTCATGAATTATAGGGACAAAAGTCGTCCTGTAAAAGAAATTGTGATGTTACATAATCATTCTTACCACTTCCTCCTTGATATCCGACGTCTGTACCGTGCTTTGCTCTGCTTACATTACCCTGTATAGGTGCAGGTGGTAACTGACTCTGAGGATTCACACCCTGCTGTGAGTCATTCTGCGTCTGTGGATTTAAATTTTGATTTGGGCCATTATTATTCCGAATCTTTTTACATTCATCCTTCCAATGCCCTAATTTTCCGCACCCGTGACAAGGAAACTTCTTTTTAGCCTCTTCTCTGCTCAATCGTCCTCTCACTTTTCCTCCATTCCCAGTGTCACCATTCGTTCCAGAATCTTTTCCTTGATTATCATTTGGATTATCCAAATTAATTTCCTGTTTCTCAGCCATTTTTACTTGAGCCCACATCACTTTCTCTTGCAATTTCTTGTGCCTATCTTCAATATCATCGCCACAATATTTGGCATATTTCAAAATCTCGTCAATCGGTTTCCCCTGCCAGCACAGCATGTGCTGCTTTATCATCTGACAAATCTCTGGCTTCAAACCGTAAACAAATCGGTAAACAAACTGACTCATGTTTTTATCTCCAATGTCCTCAAATCCACTATACTGCTTAAATACCTGCAATAAATGCTCATAGTAGGCATGTACCGATTCACTGGCTTCTTGGGAGTTCTGTCTATCTTCACCCAGTCTGTTTCCTTTGGTGGAATTTTCCCTTTCAGGTAAGTTATTACCTGCTGATACTTTTTCATTACATCATTGGACGGGGCACCTGTCTTTGGATCTCTAGGATACTCCTCACTGGGCCAATCAACTGTGATTTTGCAATCTGTCCACAAATCGGCAGGTACCACTATGTCGAACAAACCATCCAAGTCTTTCAACAATACCTTTGACACTTTCACAAACCTCTCAACCTGCTTGTACCATTCAATCGGCTTTTCTCTCAACTTTGGAAAGTCGTTCGTAAATGACAAAATATCCTGTCTGCTCCATGGTACATGTACATATCCCCTCCTGGAACTTCTCGCATCGGGTACATTTGATCTCCTTTCCCAGTTTCCTTCATCAAATATTCAGAAGTTGTTCTACTGTATCGTGCCTCTTCCTTTTTCTTTGTCCATCTAACTTTCCATTTATCTAGCTCTCCCCATTTCTGTAGAACTATCATTAATTCTTTTACTTGTAATTTTCTTCCAGAGGCATTCATATTTTCCAAATCCTTATCTGAAAAATCTGCTCTGTATGGTTTTTGTAACACCTTTGACTTCCCTATTTAAATTCCCATCTGTTGAGCTAAATCTGATAATTTCTCATGAAATATTTTTGCATTTCTTGTGATGCTTCTGCATACAAAAATAATTCTTCTTCATCGTAAGTATTTAGGCGATCTACCCCTACATTTCCTGCTAACATTTCTTCTAATTCAACTTTTAATTTATAAATATCCATGATCTTTGGGGGTGAGTTCTGTTTGTCTGATCCTTGTGCCCACCTTTCTAAGTCTTCATGTGTAACTACTGTGGCACTTTTAGTTCCTGATGAGGTTACTATGTTTACATCTTTAGAACAACTAGGTGTTACTCTTCTTGGAGTATTATTTACAGAATCTCTAATGGGCAAGTCCATTAATGAAATCATAGACTCACAATCACTAAAGTGATCCTCAACCATTACTACTGCTTCCGGTCTAGGGACATTCACAGGTGTAGGCGTAACTAAAGGTTTGGGATAAGTTACTTTGTCACCATATATGGGAACCACTGGACCAATCATTACAGGTATGGTCAATGAATCTGGATGAACACTCAATTGTGTTACTTTCTGAATTAATTCTGCTCTGTTTTTATCTATAGCTTCCTTTTCTTTATCGTGAAGTACTCTACTAACTGGTGAATCATGCAATACTTGTGGTACCAAAGGTGTTCTTAACAAGGGTGCACTTGGGGTGCATCCACTTGTCCCTTCCTGATATGGTGGTGGATTCTTTAATATATCTTCCATAAATTCGTCTTCGGAATCTCTGAATCTAGTCAGATGTTTTGTCTTTTCTGTGCATTTATTCCCTACTGATTCTTCTGCCATTAATATGGGATACAGACCCTCTGTAAGCATTGCCCTTCTCGACTGTTTCATCTGACCATCCCTTGACTCATTTTGATATCTAGGGAAAAATCCCCGATAACCCCTATTACTTCTGGATCGGTCACGTTCAAATGCCTCGGTTTCCCACTCTTCTAAGGCTTCGTATTGAGTTAATCTAGGTCTGGGTTCTAAGTCATTCATTCTTAGTCTCAAATTTTGAATAATTCTTCCATTGAAAGTACCATTTTTGGGAAAAGCTAATATTTAATCATTTTTGGTATATTCCATCCAATTTTCTATCCATACACAAGTATGATAACCTCTCTCCATCATCATGAATGAAGCGGGCGTTTTAGCTGGTGGAATGATAATTCCTTCCCTTGTTTTGATTGGTTTGTCCTTTTTAAAATAATTCTTAACCTTATGTAGAAATGACATTTTTCTCTTTTCTCCGTACATTCTGGGTAAATATCTATGTATCGAATTATATTCTGCAAAACCTAGGAATCTCCTGTCTAGACGAGTTCCTATTAAAGTCGGATCGCGTTTAAACATACAACTTCCACTGTCCACTAAGATTTCGACTTCTATGCTGATATCCAATTAAATTCTAGCTAACAATTGTCTCTGAACCAATCCTAGCGCGGCTTTTCCGTGACGTCTATCTGACGACCCCTCCTTTACAATCTGCTCTTTTCTGTCCTTCGCTGTTTCAACCAATCCCAGCGCGGCGTTTTGTGACGTCAGCTTCCTCTCCGGTAACTGACCCTCCCTTTACAAAATTTGTAAACAAAACTTTAGATTCTCTATACTTCTTTAAAATTCAGTAACAACATAAAACATTCGCTATCGTGCCAGTTTCGCTAACTTGAAAAGATAGATTCTCTCACTTCTTAGTAAAACTCTTCCGTTTACTAATCATACACTACGAGTAAAACATTTCCGTCTACTCTTCACGCAAGTTTCAGAAATACCTGTTACTTCTTCAATGTAACCCTTTCTAGGTGATATAACATCAAATTTTACCAGCGTATTCCCTTACCATTACTCACACGCATAGAGTCCCTAACAAGTACTGATAGCCCTACTTAACTTTTCAGTACTATTTCTGCCTGACAGATAACCTCACTGCAGTATGGCTTCCACTTACCAACCACTTCTCAATTTTCCCCGGGGATTCTAGACAACATAAAACAAACTTTAAACAAAATAGCGGATGTTAGTTCATAAAAATAAAATTCTCATTACCCAATTAACAAAGTACAACCATAACCGTCCTCTGCTTACCAGAAAACTGATCCAGCGGGTTACTAGCAACAAGCATTCATACACAAAATATTCACTTGGGCCCATACATTCATACTACGCTAGCAATTTCCGCTGGTGGGTCAGTTGTTACTCTTTATCAAAATCCCTGCTACCAATTACCTTCTGATTGAAGAGTAATGACTTACCGATGAATCCTTTGATAATTGTGAAGTTTAAAATGAGTGACGTTCCATACAATTCATAATTTTGAAATAATCACTGAGTCAAGAAGTTTTAAAATATTTATCTAAAGTTTTAGCAGAGTAAAATACAGAACCACATGATACTTAGATCGCATATCAAGGGTAAAGCACAAGAATTAATTATTATCAATGACAGTCCCTTAGGAAATGAGAAGATAGAGACAGCAGCGCAACTAAGGTTGCATTTATATTTACCTAAAGTGCGAGAACCAAACCCCTTAGCCAAGGAGTTGGAAAGATAGGACCCTGGAAGGATGAAGAGCAAAGACCTCCTCCCGGATCAGGACAGGACCGGTGACCTCTCTACCTACGACGCCTGCGTCGTTCCCCTCTCTGGTACTTCGCTTCTCCTCGATTCTCCCGTGACTTCCTTCTAATGGACTCCGCCGCCCCCTCCTCAGGACCTCTCTGGACAGCGATTCAGTCAGCATGGATCTCGAACCTCGAACTCTTCTCCCGTGGTGCGTCCTACTGCTAGCCATTCAAATTTGCTAAATGCTATATCTATTATACCCTTCTACGCCCATGTACCTCCACTAAATGTTGCAGAATTATGGGGCCACTACTTCTTATTGGACAGGTACAGGGGGTTGATCCTCACACCATATTGATTTAATTCATTTTCTTAAAGCCCTTTGTTTTAAAATACCGCCCATCAATTTTAATACATTTGCTTTATTTCCCACCCGTCTCATGACAAAGTTTATACATCTTCATGTACATTGTTGCACATTATTATAGGGACATTCATGAATACAACAATATTGGCCATCAGGTCATGGCCTTGGACGACGTCCAGGTTGACTTCATCCTTTTCTTTCTGGGCTGCCATTCAGGGAGCATGCGCAGAACCATGGTCACACGAGTTTTCAGTTCACCAACCCTAGGCCCATATTTACGAACTAATAAAGTCAAAGAAGAAAATATTAAAATCACAAATAAAATGTTTCACTGTATTCCCACTAGTTCTATTCTATTCCCATTTACTCATAAATTCTGTCCCGCATTAATAGCGTTAGTATACTACAATTTAAATAAAACATAAGAGCAAGCGGTAGCATGTGAAGACATAAAGCAGCCATTTTAAATCACACTGCGCAGAAGCAAGAGTTTCCCTCCAAGCAAAGAAAGACGTCACACCACGTGATATGGTTGAGACATGCGCAATAGAGTTCCCGCGCTTTAGCGGCCATTTTAGAATAGACAAGCGTTACTTGTTAGTAAAAACACATAGGCAAGCTTCCTTACTACTTATGTCGTGTATGCAAGAATTAGTATGAACAATACAAAGTTTTATAAATTAATACTGTGAGAAGATTGCATCCGAGCAAGTCTCATTTGTGAGTCCTTGCTCCATCACTGGGATAGAGAGTCAAGACTGTCAGAAAGTAAAAAATAGGCCTCGGTGAAGTTCGCAGAGTTCAGCTACGCGGAACTACGTGAATTGTCAAAAAAACTCGGCCAAGCTATGCAGAGTTCTGCAAGCGGCGGAGTGCGATATCTCGTACCGTTTGCACTGATTTATAGCACCAGGTGTTTGTCCCACTCTGTAAAATCAGTGTAAATGGCATCCCGAGCAGCGCAAGAGGGCACTGCTTCGTTCTGTCACTCGAGTATAAGTTCTACCCGAGCAGCAGCTTCCTCAACGTGAACGGAAGGTTTCTCAACGCAAGCGGTAGCGCCCAACCACAACCGCCCGTGTTGAACAATCTGGCTGGGAAGCGGTCTACAGTGGATTTTCCTTGTTCACGCTCGCCAACTTACCATTGGCAAACACAAGCGAGGAAAAAACTTGGAACTCCACGAGCTCTGCGGAGCGCGAAAAACTCTGCAAACTCCACGAACAGAGCAGAGTTCACCGCCCAGGCCTAGTAAAAGGGTTCCTTGAGACAATATCAATTCCACGTCTCTCTGATGAGAGTTGTGATTTAGTAGAGACACTGCTGTCCTAAGAAGAGCTGAAGGAGGCTGTTAAAGCTATGAAATCTAGAAAGCCTCCGGAAGCAGACTGCCTCCCAGCAGAGTGATTTAGAATAATCAGATTTGTTGCTAAAAAATAATTTTGAGGTGCACTTGAAAGCCAGAAAAGAATAGAATCCTACTGACCGCTATGACAGACACATTGATAGTGTTTGTCCCCTACCCGGATAAAGACCTAGTAGAATGTGTTTCTTATCAACCACTGTCAACGTTAAATGAAGAGTTTAAAATATTGAATACAGTGATTGGGTTTAGAATAATGAAAATGTACACACTCTGAATAATACAGATTAATGTGGGTTTATAATGGAAGTAAGTGCAATGTTAAACCTCAGGCACCTGTGCCATGTTCAACAATTTGCAGAAACAGTGGACGGTATTTACATGTTGGCCTCTGCAGATTTAGAGAAGATGTTTGACACTATACCTTGGCTTTTCTTGGTTTTAACTTTAGAGCAGTCTACTTCTGGGCTGACCTTTGTGGTAGTATTTATGCTCCGATATACAAACCCTACAGCTAAGGTTAGGACTGGCCATATTATCTCTACACTGTGGACACTTTATAGTGGGATGAGACAGAGTTGCCTCTCTCATTACTCCTCTATGCCCTGGAGATGGAGTCTCTGGGGGCATCTTTCCCAATGCTATCAATAGAAGAGGAACATAGATTGCATATATATTTCATGTGGTTTCCCTATATGTCGGTAACACATTAATGTACTTGTACAACCTGACTGAAAAGTAACCCTGGGCGTAGTTTGCGAGTAGCGCTACGCGAAGCTACACGAAGTGCACTTCGCACTACGCGAGCTACGCATAGCACTACGCGAACTGCGTAGTGCGCTGTTCGCGATGATTGCACAGTGCCGGATGCTTGTCCGCACTGTGCAATCATTGAAAACGGCATCTTGCACAGTGCGAGCTGTCTTTTACTGCCGCTCGAGTAGATTTTTACTCGAGCGGCAGCTTTCTCAACGCGGACTGGTAGTTTCTCATCGCGAGCGGTCGCGAGCATACGCGACCACTCGCAATGAGAAACCTGACCTCCCGCGTTGAGAATCTCGCCGGGAGGTTTATTTTCCACGCTAGCGATCGGCAACTTGATGTTGCTGATCGCGAACGAGGAAAAAGTCTCGCCGGGATGTCATTTTGCTTGCTCGCAGTCGCCAACTTGACGCTGAGGACCGCGAGCAAGCAAAAAATGACCGCTGCACTACGCTACGCTACACGTGTTTGCACTGTGCTACATGCAATTCGCGTAGTGCAAAGTAGCACAAACTTCGCAAACTACGCGAGCGTAGCGTAGTGCTTTGCCCAGGCTTACTGAAAAGACCCCACGTCTTCTGCAAGATATGCAAGACTTTGCCAAATTTTCTGATTTGATCTCCAATTGACATTAGTCACAATTGATATGGCAAGAATGCCCCTTGATGACTTCCCTGCCATAGAACAGGAGTCATTCCTTTAAATACCTGGGCATATGGTTGACACAAGGTCACAGTGGCAGCTGAGATTGTAATATTAAGAGAATTGTGGATGATCTTAGTTTCTTGGAGAAATTCTGGTTGAGTCTACATTAGTTCCAACTGGGAAGAGTGTCACTGGTGAAAATTGGCCAAGCGACAGAGATGTCTGTGTGTAAACAAAGGCCGATAACTGTGGTCCTGTGTAAAATATTTAAAGAACTGGATAGTATTATCATGCTAATTAAAGGTGCAGGTACACGCCCTAGGGCAAAACTGGCAGCATTGAAACTGCCCCAGCATCATTGAGGGTTAGCTCTGACTTGGAACCCTATTATCCTGCATCCCAACACCAATAGCCATCTAGATGATGGAAAGCATGGCATAATGGTGGCAAAAAAATCTTTTTGGATGGAAAGATTTATGGTAGTGAAGTCTATGATCTCTGCCTAAGGGATATTAGAATGGCTAGTGATACACCCTATGTAATTAGTTTGATTTGACAGGTTTGGAAGCGTAATGAGTGCAGGCGAGGAGGCTGTATACCACATTACCCTGATGCACTTTGTAGTCGCTAATTAGTGAAACAGAAACTTGGCCTAATAGGCATGTATTGGAAGCCAGAAAAGGAAATTGAATATAAATGTGTGTGTTGACCAAAAGAATTGTGATATGATGGCTACAGCTCGTAGGGCATAACTGGAGAAATGGTTCAGCGATAATTTGGAATGGCCAATTGCTGAAGAGCTGATAATACTTAGAACACAAACTGATGGTAAAGCAATGAAGGATTTGGCCATTTGGAGATAATGTATATAATCATCCTAGCCTTCACCCAATGAATTGCCAGTATAGATGATATGCTCTTTCTTTTACACTTCTATATGAATTTCAGAAGAGGCAGAGGCCCTTCTTAGTAATATGAAGCTATGGCAACACATTGAATAATTGATATGTATGCCTTTAACAGCTCAAATGGGTTGAACCACTCTATTTTATGTTTATCTCTTTTTCTTTTTTTTGTGTCCGGCTCCATTACCAATAAAAAAGATGTTTTTAAAAGTTTGACTATGCACTCATTATTTACTCCTGGTGTTATATCTACAGTTTGTTTAGGTCGATCGAGGTTTATTATTACAAATGCGGGTCATACCACCTAAACTGCGTTATTACTTTGAAACATTTCAAAGTTGGATGTCATCACTTATTTTGAATTCAGCTGAATGTGGGTGAAAATTGTTTTACATGCACTTTGAGGCATTCATAGAAAGAATCTGTAGTTTTTCCCAAGATCGCAGATCATCTGGTATGCTGACATATCGGCATCCCTTCTCACAGCACCAAAAAAAATAGTGAAGGAGTAGATCACAGGTAGAAGTCTGAAGTTGGCTGCAGCTGCAAACCAGAATACCCACAGAGTCCTATCTGATCATATACCCAAAGTAGTGGACCTTCTGCAGATAGGTGTGGCTGGAGGGCCTTACCGCTTGTTAGAAACAATGTGCTGGCTCGCTATGTGGCATTTCGAAGATGGGGTGACATGTTTGGAGTGAAATGTGGTCCTACAGTTTGTGATACAAGTGTGTGATTTTCCTTTCAAAGTGTTTTTCTGTTCATGATGGAAATGTCTCTGAGGAGGCTCCTGGTGTGTCCAAAATGTGCGTGAACGGGTGTGATGAATTGTTCTATCTAATTTGTCTTTTCAATGTTTATTTAATTGCCATTGGTTTCATATACTGCATTGTTGCCACTGTTGTTGTCCAGAAGCACTGAACTTTGTCTGGAAAGTGCTTTCAGGAGAATGTATGCATGGGCATGAAGGGTGTTCATTTGTGTGACCTCTACCGAGATTTTATTTGGAATATCTTGATGATAAGTGTTACTTGGTGCCTCGTGAATGCTGATGCATCCTTCTGGATATTTGTATATGGCATATCTTGGCAGTAGGTATTGTTGGAAATTCTATTATAGCCAAATATGTGGCATAACTAGCAAATTGTGAAACTGAGGGATAGCAGGGCACACTGGTGCTTTTCAGAGGTCAAGAGAGTGGTGTAAGAGGAGCAGAGGGAAAGGTTTAGGGAAGAGAGCAGGAGAAATCAGGAGGGATTTGATGGTACTAATTCAAAAAAGTGACAGGTCACAGAGAGGAATGCTGACAATACAAGAACTTCAAAAGCAGAGTGCACCATTAGAAAGGATGTCAGACCTCATCATAGAGATCCACTGGGAGACAGGAGACTGATAGTTCTCTGTCCCTACAGAGCCTCTTGAAGACTCTATCTGATGAGGACATTTATTTGTGTGTCATCAGCAGCAGTCAAATGCCCTGGCTACAGGTGTCCAGGCTTCTGAGAGACCCTCCACAAACTGCTGAAGGCTTGGCCAAGACAAGCAGCTAACCAAATGAGACCTGTACTGTAGTTTCAACAGGTGAAAGCTCACTTTAAGTTAACTCTAGCTAGCTGCTCTGGTGACATAGGCTCTGAACTGGA
Source organism: Calotriton arnoldi (assembly GCA_963921515.1). Classification (NCBI taxonomy): domain Eukaryota; kingdom Metazoa; phylum Chordata; class Amphibia; order Caudata; family Salamandridae; genus Calotriton; species Calotriton arnoldi. The sequence goes on from CAWUFW010003590.1 coordinate 582,431, forward strand.
CCTTGCATTTCAGATGCATGGTGGGTGCAGGGCACAGAAGTCTACCTGCTTCCTATGAGAATTGTGGTCCATCGTACTCGGGCGTTCGGAGCCCAGGATCATGAGTCGGTCGGAAAGCTCTACAGGACCGAGTCGGCCGTAGGGCTTTCCAAGCGAGATTGGAATCGGGCCCTAAGTAGTAAAGAACACTTTGATGATTTGTTGTCATGAGATTCCTCGTGTATTCTTTCTCCATATCTAGGCTAGAACTAATTGAAAAACAAAACAGTACATTGGTTGTCTAAGACTGGCGGAAACATGCAACGCCTTTATAATGAAATATTAATGATGAGGAGGGTCTCATAGGTGGGGAAGTCTACAGCAAAGTATAATGGCGATTGTGTAGTGATTTATTTCTATGATACAGAATTTGTGGGAGATTTGTTCAAGAGGTTATCCATCTTGCAAAAGTATCACAGTAGGATTGAAGCTTTGTCTTTGGGTTTCTTCTCCGGACCAGAATATTATAGAAACTCAGGAAACCATTGTACAAATAAGGGGCGTTCCAGTGAGGTGGATCTGAGGTATAATCTGGTGACCTGCAACCTTTTCTGCCTCTTGAATCAATAGATAAATTAGATTGACTTAGAGGGGAATCTTCGAAGCTTTGCCTTCTTTGACTACAGAGAAAACTGTGGTAGAATATGCAGCTATTTATTATGCCAGACAACATATCTTATCACATCTTGGAAACTGATCAAGAAACTCCTATGAAGGGAGTGTAACACTGGCTTCATGGAATGTGTCACGGTTATTGAACAAGGTAAATTTCAATGACTGGATTAAGCACACCTCCCATTTGCAGATAATTTGCTTGAAGAAAAAGTGGGCAAATTAAAGTTTTTATACTGAGGGCTTTACTGCACATCAGGGACATGGAATTCTATCTAGGTGAGGAGGGGTGAAAGGAGGTTAGCTATTTTCGTGTCTGTTTTACTACTGGCAAACGTTTTGAGGACTAAATTGGGCACACAGAATTATTTATTTATGGTGTTGGAAGTGGAGGATAAACCTGATCTGATAATAATGAAATATAATAATAACTGTTAGAACCGGGAGGGTTCAAATCCCCACCCGTTGCTACCCAAGGTTAGAATTGGGGGTCCCCAGTTGGCTGAGGTAGGTACCTTAGTCCAAATAGGGACCCTTGCTTCTAAGTCAGGGAAAGGAAGGATACCTTCTCAGATAGCCCCTGCTCACCCCCTCGGGAGCTTGGCATGAGCAGCCAGGCTTATCTCCAAGGCAATGTGTAAAGTATTTGCAATCCTGCTCTCAGTAACCCAATGATGACACCACAAAGGGACTCCACACGAGTTTCATAAAAAAACAAGTATAAGTTTATAAAAAAGATATACGATGAGACCACACAATAAAAATCCAACATATGCGTATTTGTAATATTTCACCTGGCCGGTTATTAGGCCAGCAAGCCCTGTAGGTTCATGCAGTATTAATGAGCAATTCTCAATGATCCAAATGCAGTCCTAATGCAATGCTATGCAGTTCGTAATGCAAGAATCAGGCACTTCGTAATGTAAAAATAATGCAGTTCGTTATGCCAAAATAATGCAATGCGTAATGCAACAATCAGGCAGTTCGTAATGCAAAAATAATGCAATGCGTAATGCAACAATCAGGCAGTTCGTAATGCAAAAATAATGCAATGTGTAATGCAACAATCAGGCAGTTCGTAATGCAAAAATAATGTACTGAGTAATGCAACAATCAGGCAGTTCGTAATGCCAACAACAATGTACTCCAGCACCGTTCACGGTGCTCTGGACGGACTCTATGCCACTCGTACTGACTCGCGGTCAGCTACTGCCAAAATATGCCCCCAACACTGGTCTGGTGTAAACAAAGTGCAGCTCCACACTTCGGCCCCGGTACTGCCACTCCTTGGCAAGTACGGCCCGTGATTCTAATTTGAGCGGGGGCTCGCGCTGCAAGGATGGGAAAGGCCGAGATCGTTTCTCTCCGAGACCGCACCCCGCCCCAGGCGGCGACACACGCACGCTCGCTGAGCGTTACCTGGGGGTGCGTTCTCGCTCTCCTCTCCTCGCGGCTTGGGCCTCCGGGCGACTTCGTTGATCTCGGGCAGTGGAACACGGACTCCCGACGTGATGGTTCGAGGTCTCTCCTTGGCAAAGGCAGGCTCGGGCCGGTGGCACCGCTCCTCTGGGGTTGCCGGTCCGAGCCGATGGCAAAGTCGAAGGTCTCAGGCTGCAACAGGGCACACGCACACAGCGTCGCTGAGACTCACTTGAGCTTCGGGTGTACACGATCACAGGGCAATCCTCACGAAGGTCTCAGGCTGCACGAAGCACACGCACACAGCGTCGCTGAGACTCACTTGAGCTTCGGGTGTACACGGTCACAGGACAATCCTCACGAAGGTCTCAGGCTGCACGAAGCACACGCACACAGCGTTGCTGAGACTCACTTGGACTCCAGGTGCCCACGATCACAGGGCAATCCTCACGAAGGTCTCAGGCTGCACGAAGCACACGCACACAGCGTCGCTGAGACTCACTTGAGCTTCGGGTGTACACGATCACTGGACAACCCTCACAAAGGTCTCAGGCTGCAAAAAGCACATGCACACCACGTCGCTGAGACTCACTTGGACTCCGGGTGCACACGATCACGGGGCAGTTCTTACGAAGGTCTCAGGCTGCAAAAACCACACGCACACAGCATCGCTGAGACACTCCTCTGGAAACCTTTGTGTGCCTGAGTTTCCACAACAGGGAGCCAGCTCTCCTCGGGCCCTTGGGGACAAGTTACTTCAGGACACAGCACACAGCAAAGTCCTTTCAAGCAGAGGGACACAGCACACATCAAAGTCCCTTCGCCTCTCCTTGGTTAAATCAGCAAACTGCAGGCCAGCCCCAGAACACACAGCAAGGGTCAGTCCTTTCCTTCAGTCTCTTCAGCTGTTTCTTCCTTGGCAGAGGTTCCTCTTGACCACAAAGTAGTTTCAATCCTTTACAGTCTTGATCAGTCCTAAGTTCAGGGGTTTCAGCTCTCATAGTTATACCCCTAAATGTCTTTGAAGTCTTTGTGTTCAGGGGGCACCGACCCATGTCCAAACTAGTTCTGGGTGTCTCCCTTTGATAGTGGGGGTCTGGATCTTCAATCACTCAGCAGGAGATGGAGCCATTGTTTTATGGCGGCAGCCCAGGCCTCTTCACCTCCAGGGGCTACTCCTCCCCTACAGTCCAGATGCAGGTCAGCCTGTTGCTGTCTCACCTCCTCCCCTGGGTCAAGACATTCCCCAGATCCTATCAATTTCAAATCCAGACAGTCAATCCACAACCAGGCAGAGATACACAGACTTGTTAGAACACAAAAAACCAGCCACTTCTAAAAGTGTGGTTTCTAAACACACAATGCAAAAACCACCTTCACAAAAAGATGTGTTATTAAATTGTGAGTTCAGGCACACTAAACTTCACCCCTCCATCTTAAGCCCATGGGAAGATAGGCTGGAAACATATTACACAGCCTCCCCATTCTGTCCTATGGGCAAGATGGCCTTTCAACAGTGAAAAACAAAATGGAGAGTATTTCACTGTCAGGACTTGGTACACACCTCAGTACATGTCCTACCTTTCACATACACTGCACCCTGCCCAGGGGTGTACCTTGGCCTACCATAGGGGTGTCTGATGTGCATAAAAAGGTAAGGGTCAGGCCTGGCAAGTGGGTGCACTTGTCAGGAGAACATGGCAGTTTTAGCAACTGCGCGCAGGCACTGCAGTGGCCGGCCTGAGTTCTCTCTTTAGGGCTACTGGTGTGGGTGGCACAATTAGTGCTGCAGGCCCACTAGTAGCATTTTTATTACCAGCCCTGGCACACATAGTGCACTTTACTAGGGACTTTACTAGTAAGACAAATATACCAATTATGGACAACCAATTACCATTACTCTTTATACAGGGAGCACTTGCACTTTGACACTGATCAGCAGTGGCAAAGTGCCCAAAACATCTAAGTTGGCAACACCATGTCAGAAAAAAGGTCTAGGGGGAAGGCAAAAAGCTTAGGGAACTTTAGCCAAAAAGGGCCATGTCCAACAATAACCAATTTTATATTCACCGTGCTAATGTTGGTAAAGCTTTTGAGAAGGACCTAGAACAGTTCTTAACGCCTAGAAGGAGAGATGTGTATGTTGTATGCTCTGGGGACTTAAACTCTCATAGCTGTTCACATCCTTCAAAGGCAGTATGTGGGATGGTGGACATCTGGAGTGATGAACAGTCACACGTCTTACATTATAGATATGGAGATTTGTTGAACAACATTCTTGCTAATGATTTATGTCGTACATCCCCAAATGCTATCCCCACGTTTACAGGCAGAGGAGTTATTAGAACAATTCACTCTATATTAGTGTCATCTAATCTCCCCGCCTCCTTGGTGCCTTTACAGTTATTCCAAACTCCCATTAAGTCAGCGCGAGCGGAGAATGTAGAGGCCGTTAGGACTATTGAGGCATGGCTAAAATGGACGGAAGTGGACCCCACAAAGCTTTTATCCACGTGAACCACTCAGCACCCCACTGATTTTATGGTCTGTCTAGATGATGAACCTAAAGATTCTGAGATCAGACCCGCCTTTGAAGCTATATGTGTTTCAACTAAATCACTGTTAACTAAATCAACAAGAGTGAGTAAAAATATACATCGAGGTTGGTTTAATCATGCATGTAGCAGAGCACATAAAAATATAAAAGAAGCTCTTCAGATTGGGCCAAGAGATGAAGCTATGATACCTATTTGTAGACTTAGGTAGAATAGCCGTTTAATGAAAGGAAAACAAAAATTTAAAAGAAGCTTGGGGTAATTTAGTAAAGGCGAGTGAGACAAGCAACAACATTTTATTTTGGAAAATAATTACCTCCCCACTCTTTAAGGATAAAGCAGCGCCCTCTAAGGCTTCCTTGGTCTTGGCACATGATTGGCTTAACCAATTTAGCGCTGTATTTAATCCTTCTCAGGAAGCAATTGATGCCCCTAAAGATGTTCATTTTCCACTCTCTGAAAGGTCTAATTTTGTATCTTTCCAGGTGAAAGATGTCCTTTCTGCCCTACATACGAGCACATCAGGGAAGGCACCAGGCTGAGACGCTGTCCCAATGGATTTGCATAAGAACACCACCGACCTTTGGCCGCCCATTTTCACAAACGAGCTGAAGGCTGTAGGCTGTGGACTTTCCACTCACCTGGGCATAGTCACTTATTGTCGCTATTTTAAAAAGGGAAATGGGTCTGACCCAAAGTGCTATCGCCCCATATCTTTGCTGGACTTATCTGTTAAGGTATTATAGAGACTATTACTAGAGAAATTAGAACTCAGGGGCAGATGAAAACCTGATCCTCTCTGACACCCATTTCGGATTTAGGAAAGATGTGAGCACGGAGAAGCAATGTCTTAACCTGAATCAACTTATCGGCAAATACACTAAAGCCTTGAATGGGTTTCTCCATATAGGATTCAGGCCTTACCAGCACATTCGATTGTTTTAACCATGCAAAATTATGGCAAAATCTAAGACTATTAGGAGCACCTGACTCAATTGTAACACTATTAAGTCAAATGTATCATAATGCAAAACCTAGGGTCTGCTATGGAACAAATGGAGAATGTATGTCTCCCATTAAGATTGGGAGAGGAGTAAGATAAGGATGTGTTTCTGCTCCTTTCCTATTTGACCTATATATTAATAATTTAGAACAATCATTGCTGGCCAAATGTAATGATTTGCATAGGATAGGCACTCGGCCTGTTCCAGGTTTATTATATGCAGCGATGTCTAGGATAGGAAACAGTCTTCAAAACTCTATAGGCTTTTTAGCCTTTATGGAGTAAACAGATCCGAAGGTGAACTCAAGCAAATCTTTTAAAATGATCTGCAGCCAAGGAACCCTTAGGACATGCAGCCACAGCATTAATGGCGTTCAAATTAGCAGAGTGGGTACGTTTACTTATCTGGGGATACACATAGGGGCATATTCTCAAGGAGCTATCGCCGGCACTTTAACGCATCCAAAGTCGTGCTAAATTTATCGCCCCATTCACAAGCTGGTGCTAACAGCCCATAACACCAGTTTTCCTGCGAAAGCAGTCGCAAAAAACATCGCCACAGATGACCCCGGCAACTAACGCTAATGAGATGCAGAGTAGGCGTTCCCGAGCAAAAACCAGCGACAACACCACAACGCAACGTTCTCAACGACCAGCCACATCGGCGATAGGAACACAAAACAGGCGATACGGCGCGTTACCAGCAGGAAATTAACACCTGCTCTGACCTGGTGCAAAGTCGGACGTCAACCTGCACAAAAAAGGGAGCCCAGCCCACAGCCACACCTGAAGAACAACAGATGCTATGGAGCCACTCACCATGCACCCCGGAGCCCCGAGAGGGCAACAACACCCACCGCCACCCCCCAAGGACCGCCACCCCCAACGGACCCCCCCACCCCCCGGACCACCACAGAGGCAGCGCAGACAAAGACAGCGGACCTTCAGGAAATGCACCAGCCCCACAGACCTAACACCAGACAATGCCAATGCCCACCACAGGCCCAAAAGGACAACCATCCTCCGCATCCTGAACATCATTGCCCACAGGCTGACGGTACCAACACAGCGGACAACCAACATCCCTCCGCAGACAAAGCTGCTGGCTGTGCTGCACCTGTTGGCCTCTGGTACCTCCCAACCAACAACCGCCAGAGTCGGAGGAGTCTCACAGCCAGCCCCATCGAAGTTCCTCACACCTGTCCTGGATGCCATCATCAGCCAGGTACCCCAGTACCTATACGTCCCCCACAATGCGCAGGAACAGCTGGAGACCAAGCAAGGACTATATGCCATAGCTGGATTCCCGCACGTGTTGGGGGCAATCGACTGCACACATGTCCTACTTGTGCCCACTGCCGACACTGCACACAATTACCGCAACAGGAAGCACACGCCTTCCATCAACATGCAGGCAATAGTGGACCACAGGGGACTCTTCACCAATGTCGTAGCCAACTACCCAGGCAGTGTGCATGATCCCCTCATCTTCCGACAGTCCAACATCAACCAGCGCTTCCAGGAATGCACCTATGGGAATGCAATGCTTGTTGGCAAGTACCAAATGAACACACCACACACCTCAACTCCACAATCATGCAACTCACAACTCTGGCACTGCACACGTCACAAAATCACATACAACATGCCAAACAACATGCCCACCCACCAGACACGACAGCACAACTTACTGTGGCAACCTTGGTTAGCCATGTACATGAGCCATCAACGGCATGGCACCTCAGCCACACAATAGCGGAATGTGGGGAGAGGTGGGAACCAGGCATGTGCGAAGGAGGCAAGTGACCCATGAATGAGAATGTACACAATGCCAAGTGTGGCATGGAAGTGCTGGACAGACTGCAGTATGGAGACCACAGACATATCCATGTCTACATGCACTGCTGGTGTTTGAAATGTAGTGGACAGTGGACGCAACCATGTCACCCCAGCCAGTGGGGAAGATCGCAGAAATGTAGCTTGTGACGTCCCCCCCTGTAAGCGTGTGCGGAGTGGGCTGGCCCGGAGGACCCCAGGCCAGCGTAGGGGTGTGAATAAAAGCACGTAGCTCTGGGCGTGGTTCTCTTCCGGAATGCCCAACGTGTCTGCCAGGGCGGCGCCTTCCACCCCGCCACGAGGCCGACGCCGTCGCTGTGAGCAGTGTGGCCTGCGATCCTGTGCACCTGCTGCACCCCGGGACGCTGGTCCCCAAACCCGTCATGCCCGCCCCTGCGCAGCCAGGCCTCACTGCTCACCTGCCGACACCGGCGTGTGTTGAAGAGGGCCCACCACGTGCCGGCGCAAGTTCCAAGCCCGAAGCCTGTGACCTTGGCAGCCTCCTCAGACCATCACGGCCTCCGCGACACAGGCCCGCTTTACTCCTTTTCGTTTACGTACTCCACCGCTGCCTCCGGCCTACACTACAGTCAAGTAGGTCACACATTTGGAACTGAGTCTTGATTATGCAATGGCAGAGTACACACTTTATGGCTGAGTTTATATCACTGTAATCCCTTCGATGTGGTGCCACCAACTCTGTGCATAGCATTCGAACTACACCTGTCTGTGGTCCCTTGCTGACTACTGCCTTTGGCCTACACTGCGGTCAAGTAGGTCATACATCTGGAACTGAGTCTTGATTACACAATGGCCGAGTACACATATCAATGCTGAGTTTAACTCACTATACTCCCTTCGATGTGGTGACACAAAGTATGTGCATGGCATCCCAACCACACGTGTCTGTGGTCCCTTGATGACTACGCCTTCGGCCTACACTGCGGTTGAGTAGGTCACACATTGGGAATTCAGGCATGATTCATTTATGTTAGACTTGATATCATTGTACTGGCCTCATCGTACACTGCATCCCCTTTCAGCTCCGGTGCCACTAAGTCTGTTCCCCGACATCCATGGACACTTTCTGGTTGAACTTTGGTGGCGACTGATCTATGGACGGGGGTTGTCTTCATCATCATGTCGGTGATACTGACTTTGTGGCAAAAACAAGGCTGTAGTATTCCACTCCTCCATTTGCCGCTTCCGGCCAGCTTCTGCCCTCTGCATCATGCCCCGGAGGACACCTTCCACTGTCCCCCGCAAACCTCCGCTACATTCACCTTTGACATCGACGAGGACCCGCTCACCTCGCGTGGCCCTATCTCACTGCACCGCAAGTCACTGTCCCGTGGCGGTGTGCCTGTCCCGGCCGCAGTGCATCCGGGGCCACAAACTCTGTGCAACTCAAACCATGGCCCCAGTCTGATGGCATGTTGGATGGCCTCTGGGTCGATGGTCTGGGGGTCATCAACGCCATGTGTCTGTGGCCCTGTGCTGTCCGCTACCTCCGGCCTCAACTGCGGTCCACCTTGGCTCACACATCAAATCGAGTCCTGACCTGCCCGGACGTCGCATCACCGCAGGATGCACAAGCCACCACCGCCAGGACCATCTCCAAACGACAGGTGCCAGAGTCGTAAGTGTCTTACTGCCAGACTGTCAGAGTTGCTCACACCTGTCGTGGGGGCCATCATCAGCTTGATACCCTGCTCAGCTCTTCAGGTGCCACTAACTCAGTGCACCACAAATCATGGAACATTCTGTTTGCATGTTGGGTGAACACTGTACTCCCTCCGGCTACCACCATGATGCTTCACAGTTGTTTCTGTTGTGCTGGTGCTTTATGTTTCTGCTTCAATTGTGATCACTGTTCAAGTTGTTGCCAGCACCAACGACTCCATGAGGGCTGGCTTACACTCACCCCACACACATCCAGCACATGCGTCACTGTACATGTGACCATGCCAGTAAAGGTTTCGAGCGCACGTGCCCGTGGCCAGTTCAACGAACTATCTGTGTGTGTCCGTGTGCTCATGATTTATGCATTTGTGCCCTGGGCACTACAACATTACATTGTGCCATGTACAGAGGACGCAGCCATGTCACCGCAGGCAGCGGATGGGACATTGCACATGTAGCTTTGTCGTCCCCCACTCAATACGTAAAAGGAGTGAACTGGGCCGGCGTACGCCAGTCCGGCGTGGGGGTGTGGATGATCATCCCGTGGCCCTGGGTGTGGTTCAGTACTGGAAATGTGCAAAGGCATGTGTCTCTGTCGCAGTGTGGGTCTCTGTTGGGGAGTGTTGGTAGGCCCTGATGGGACTTAGACACCCATGTATGTGATCTTGTTCGGCTTCCATGAGGTAGTACCCCGCCCGCACATGTTCGGCCACCCCCTTCTGGCAGTCTGACACCTGGCCTTGGAATGCGATGTGTGCTTGGGTGGGCTGCTGGGAGCAAGCCGGGGTGGTGGGTACGTCCAGCTGTGTTGTCTGTGCAGGGGGTGGGGTATCCTCGATGCAGCGGTGCTGCCCTGCTCTTGGAGGTCGATTGCCTAATATGTCCATGGACTGTTGTGGGGCGTAGGTGTCGGAAGTGTGGTGGTCCTCTTCAGCATTACTGTAGAGTTGTCTGGTCTGCTCTGCTGGAGGTGTTGTTTGTCCCTCTGCAATGTGAATGGGAGATGCTTGTTGACATTGTGTTGGCATGTATGTTGCCGCATTGTTCAAGTTTACATTCAGACCTCATGACAATGTACATTGTGACTGTTTGGGAGGGGCGGACTATTTGATGCGGGACAGTGGACATTTGGACTACATGACGTAGATGAGGTTGTACACGTACATTTGCATCTCACAGTTTCCTGCTATGTCAGATGTGATTGGCCATTTTCTACACACAGGCGGACCCAGTTGTGTCCTCTGTTCTGCAGTGTACGTGTTGGGCTGTGTACCACATTGTCGTCCATGTGGTTGTGCTGTAATTGCTATGTGTGTGTGCTGCTTTGTGTGGGAGTCGCACCTGCAGCTGTGATTTTGCTGCCCCTTATCCCTTGGAGCGGTGTGCCTTCGGCTTTTGTTCTTTTGAGGTGCTGTGATGTTGGTGACTTGGGTCATTTGTGCTCTTGGACGGTTTTTGTACTCTTGTGCATTGTTTGTCTGCAGATGTGTTGTTGACGTCAGTGGTTGTTTGTGCAGGTGGATGTGTCAGAGTGTGACCTGCTCCTTTCCGGATGTGGTCCACACTCAGCCACCTCAGTCTCGTGGCGTGCACAGTGTCATGGTGATTGTACTCCAGCCACGCTGCTGGTCATGTGGTGTCACTTGCATTGTCTGTGTGGCTCTCACATACGCATCTTTGCTGTGTTTCGCACGGGTGCATGTGTGTGTTGTGTAATTGGTGATGTGTGGGGTGGGACCCCTTTGGGCACATGGTGAATGGGGGCCTACTTGATGTTTGTATGTGTGCTGCAGTGTGCCACGGGGATCAGGGACATGACCCAGGGTTATTGTGGGTGTGCAGTGTGCTACACGTTGTTGTGCATGTGTGCCATTGTGCCCGTCCCCACAGTCCCTGTTCGTTACTCACCCTGTTGCTGTTGTGTCAGGTCATGTCGAGCAGTGTCCGGACTCCCGACTCTTTGCACCGTCTCCACACTGATGACTGTGGGCGCCATTTGCACCAGCTCCTCCTGTGGCGCAGGACTCCCACCTCCATTCGCTTTTGCTGCCTTCCTGTTGGCAGGGGTTTCTGCTTGGTTTGGCTTTTCACATCGTGCCGGCGCATCTTGGCCTCCTCGGCACTCCGACTGCATTCACGATGGGATGCCATTTTTCCGTCTGTATTGCCAATGACACGGTGTTGGTGATGGACAGTTGTTGTTGGTGCTCTGTCACCTCCATGGCGACGATCGGGTTTTCCTGCGGACTGTACCCCGTCTTCCTCTTCTCCTTGGCCTTCCCCGACCCCGAGGTTCATTGCTGGTGGTCTGTGGGGCTTGTGGGGTTCGCGTTGACCTGGGCACTCATACCGGGTGCATCCATGTTGCTGCGCAGTTTGATTTGTTTATGGTGTGTTTTTCTTGTTCAGCTTTTATGGTGCATTTTTCCGCCAGACGCGTGGGGATTGCAGGCCTGTCGCTGGTTGTCGCTGTTTTTTTTTCGTGGTTGGCCTCATCGCAACTTTATTCGCGTTGGTGTTTCTCATTTTTCGGCGTTGCGTTGTTTTTAATGCGGTCATTTGACGCATTATCGTGGGACTATCGCATGGTGACGCCAGGTTGAGAATGCTACGTTAACACAGCGTTGTTTTCCCGTGATGGACTGCGATGTGAGAAGTTGCGTTAAGCAACTTTTGAGGTAGTTATCACACGTTCTTGAGAATATGCCCCATAGACTCTCTCTGTAACGGGGAGCACCTGAGAAAAGCTAGAATCCAGCAGCTTAATAAATCAGCGGAGCGTGTTTGTAGATTTGCCTCCAAACTAGGCATATGCCAACTGAAGAGATGTGCACCGTCTATTTTTTTTTTTTTTGTTGAAAACCTTTATTGAAGGTAAAACAGGGAAGCATTGCAGAATACAGCACTATGCCTACATCCCCAGAGGGGCCGGCCGTGGAATGCGCGAACGTGCATTGCAGAAAAATAAATAAAACGGATACACAGCAAGCCGCCTACAACCACTCAGGGCCGGCCGTGTCATGGAGGAAGGAACAGTCGGATAGATATCGGCATTATATTACCTCCCACAGCATCCAGATGAAGAAAAGACAATAATATTAACCAAGCATAGGATAGGAACAAAGCGAAAACCCCCCCCTCCTCCCTCCCCCTCTGGCACAGTAACGATATGACAAATAAATCAGAAGCAATTTGGCTTTCACTAGGCACATCCACAAGGATAAGACAGGAGTCCGGGGATTAATGAGGCAGGACACCTCCATTCACGAGACACAGAGGATAGATCAGCTTAGAGGTCAGGATGACTCGCCAGATATAGAGTGAGCGGGACCCAAATATCCTTGGGGCGGGACGACTCAGGCAGCTCCTCCGCATAGATTTCTAATTGCTCCCTACAGTAGGATAGATCCCTCAACCACTTACGAACCGTGGGTAATCCCTTTGCACCCCAGCACTGCGCCACAGCTCGCTTAGCCATAAGTGTGGCCACTGCAACCAGTCTTCTATTGCACGGCTTCAGGGACGCTACACCGCCCAACAGACACATCTCGGGCGTACATTGCACTCTCTCGAATACAACATCTGTGAGCACAGTCGTCACCCTAGCCCAATAGGCAGCTATCCCTGGACAGATCCATGAAAGATGTAAAAAGTCAGCGTCTGCTTGTCCACAGCGCACACAGCAATCATCATCTCGCAATCCAAATCTCCGCAATTGTACAGGGGTATAATAAAGTTGGTGCAGGAATTTAAAATGTATAATACGTAAGTTGCAGTTGGCCGTCAGTCGCCCAGTCAATTTGCAGCAATAGTACCAGTGGTCCTCCGACAGTTTCCCTCCCAGGGCCGTGTTCCATCTAGCAAAGGACGGATGCGCCACCGCCTCCCGCTCACGGAGAGATGAATTATAGAGTTTAGTAATCAGCCCCTGACGGGCCTCGCCCGCGAGCACCGCCTGCAGTGCCCGCAGCGTCTGGGGTTCCGCGGGGAAGTCAGGGTAAACATCCCGAATGGCCTGACGAACCCGCACGTAAGTAAAACCTAGCATAATATCGTGAGGCCGGTTCGCCTGCACGTCCCGTAACGAACGGAATCGGCCCTGGTTGTAAAAGTCCCCCATCTGGGTGATCCCGACGGCTTGCAACGTGGTCCGCGCCAAGCGTTCCTGCAGTGCAGATATGCCGGGATGTGCTGCTATCGGCAACTTGGGGGCATAAAGGTAGGTTAGTGTCGCACGACGTGCCAGCGTCCGCCAGGCCCAAGCCGTGCACTGGACCGGGTTGATTTCCGTCCGGGGACCTCCAGCCCCTCCAGAGAGGGCTGCAGCCACCTCAATCGCGGTATGGGGTAGGAGACGCTGCGGATAGAATCAATAATGCGCAAACTGCGCTTGAGCGCAGAGATAGTAAAGGCGCATATCAGGAGCCTCAAAACCACTGCGGTCAAAGGGTTGAACCAGGGTGTCCCAGCTACAGCGAGGTTTTTGCCCCCAGACAAACGACAATAGGGCCATCTGCAGAGACTTAAAAATGGAAACATTCAGGCGGATAGGGATATTCACAAATAAATATAGTAGTTTAGGCAATATAACCATTTTGATGACTGCTATACGGTCCGCCAGTGAAAGCGGCAAACGAGCCCACCGCGCCGCTCGCTCAGTAAGTTGAGAGATTGTACGCCCATAGTTCATAGAGATTACCTGCGCCGGATCCCTGTGGAGCCAAATCCCAAGATACTTTACTGGTTCCTGAGTCCAGGTGAGAGGGAAGTCCATTTCGAACTCGCAGGTTCCTGCCGTCAGGGGAAAGACCGACGATTTGGCCCAATTTATCCCCAAGCCAGAGAAGCCCTCGAACCGGACATATTCTCGCAGCAAGGCCGGGAGATATGTCGCAGGTTCACGAACATACAGCAACATATCGTCCGCATATAGCGAGACAACCAATGGTCGCAGCCTGAAACGCAATGCCGCAGAGGCATGGAGCTGGCGCAGTTTGCAGGCCAGAGGCTCCAGCGCCAGGGCGAAAAGCATCGGCGAAAGGGGGCACCCCTGCCTCGTGCCCCTACCGATGGAAAACTCCGAGGACACCCAGCCGTTCACGCGAACCCTAGCCGCCGGGGCAGAGTATAGAACCCTGATCCACTGCAAAAAGAACGGAGGGACACCCATTCTGGTAAGGACGGAGAACATGTATACCCAGGAGAGGGAGTCGAACGCTTTAGTTGCGTCAAGCAACACTGCCACGGCCTGGAAGTCGGCATCGAAATAGTGTAAGGTAGCGAAGACAGTGCGCAGATTAAGCACCGTAGATCTCGCGGGCACAAAGCCAGACTGGTCCGGGAGCACCAGTAGGGGGACCAGCGGCTGCAGACGGAGAGCGATCATTTTTGCTAGTATCTTGGTGTCAATATTAAGCATTGAGAGGGGTCTATAAGAATCGCAGCGGTTGGGCTCTTTGTCGGGTTTCAAGAGCATGACTAGGAGAGCCTCCCGCAATGAAGGTGGGAGACGGCCAGTGTCGTAGGCTTCCGCATAGACTTTGAGAAGTCTAGGGGCCAGATCGTCGGCGAATGCCTTATAAAATTCGCTCGGGAGCCCGTCCAGCCCGGCAGCCTTGCCAGTAGGGAGGGCCATAATAGCCACCTTCACATCCTCCTCATGAAAGGGCTGGGTAAGATGATCCCGATGACCTGGGGCCAGCCAACCCAATGCTACATCCCCTAAGTACGCGTCAATATCGGCCGTCTGAGCCGTATCCTTGTTGCTATAAAGGGCTGTATAATAGTCAAGTATGGTCTCGCTGATGGCTGCCGTGCCAAAGCGGGCCTCGCCCGCCTCGTCGTGCATTTCCGTGATGTATGGTTGGCTCCGAGGCGCAGTCAACTTCCGAGCCAGCGAGCGACTGGGCCGACCCCCTCACCGTAATATCTAGCAGTGCTACGCCTAGACTTGTGTCTCATTTCCTGATCCGTGGTGTCATTATGTTCGGTGACTAAGGCGCGAATCTTGGACAGGGTGTCGGGTAGCGGATTCGCATCGTATGCCCTCTCCAGCACAGAGATATCTTCCGCAAGTTTCTGGATCCTGCGCCGCAGATCTCGCAGTACCCCCGCCTGTGCCCCCATGCAGACTCCCCTAATAGTGACCTTGAAGGCCTCCCACATAATCCCGGCGCTATCCACAGAGCCAGTATTCTCCCGGAAGAAATTGCGGATCGCCTCCCCTACCGTGGCATTGAATACCGGGTCCGTCAGGGAGGATGGCTGTAGTCGCCACTGAAAAGGTGGCCTCCCACAGGTCGGCACACACAAATCCATAAGCACCGGAGAGTGATCGGACAGTGTCCGAGCCAGGTGACGCACCCCTGTCGCCCAAGGGCATGCAGCTTCTGTGACCAGCCAGAGGTCCAAGCGGGACCAGGTCCCGTGTACCGCCGACACAAACGTACTCTCCCGCTTACCAGGGTGTTGCAGTCGCCAGACATCCCTCAGGCATCCAGTCTCCATTATGCCACGCAGAGCCTCCGCCGCCAGTTTAGGTCGTGCCCCCTCGCTACCCATACGATCTGCATCCATGTCCAGGCATACATTAAAATCCCCCCCCCATATAATTTCCGCATCAGGGAACCCAGAGACACGACGCCAGACATCTGCAAAAAAAGCCGGGTCATCAACATTCGGCCCATACACATCCACAAAGAGAACACTTGTCCCGCCCAGCAGCCCATGCACTATTGCCACTCGCCCCTGGTCATCTGTCTCAGATCGGAGAACCTGAAAGTGTATCCCCTTTTTTATCAAAATCAGCACCCCTCGGGCATAACTAGAATAGGAAGAGGCCACCCGGTGTCCAGCCCATCTTGCCCCCACATTTTTATCAGATAAACTCTCCTGTAGGAAGGCAATGTGGATAGTCATTCTTTCTAAGTAAGCAAACACTGCCCTGATCTTTTTGGAGAGTTAAGCCCCCGGACGTTCCAGGTCAAAAGCCGCAGATTTCCACTCATCCAGTCAGTGGTTGGTAAGCCGACAGAACAATGGAGTATTTCAAAGCCATATAAATACTAGTACAAGTAAGAAGTGAAATAACATTCAGTAAAACACACAACATACCGTGCCAGAGGGTGCCCCCTCCATTCCCCCTCCCCCACCCACTTCAGCATCCCCAACTTGCTAAAGCCATCCCATCCATCCCCCCACCCACCCCATCCCATCAAACGAAAGTGAAAACCTCAGTTGGGGTGTACCCATGTGGGGCGCTAGAGTGCAACTGCCCTCCCATCTAGTAGGAGGTGGCTGCGCAGGGATTGGATCCATGCCTACAAGCAACAGTACACAAGAGCCTAGTCCACAAGAATGGCATAGATAATACCGTAGGCCTAGGCAGCGGCTGCCTGGACAGGGGAATACTCCATGGCAAAGGTAGACATGATCAACAGATAACTCCTATACGCCAACTGAGCGAGCTCAGCACTCAAATATGAACAGAAATGCACCCCAAGAACTTAGTGTTCCTCCGTGTCCGACTGCTGGTTAGCATCGCGTCGTCGTCGCTTGAGACGTTTGGCATGTTCAAGAGCTGCCTTAGGGTTATTGAAGATATGAGAATCCCCGTCGGGGCCTATCTTCAAGCGGGCCGGGTAGAGCATAGCGTATGGGACCTCCTCGGACCTGAGGGATTTTTTAACATCGGCAAACTCCCGTCTTGCCGCCTGGACTGCCACCGTAAAGTCTGGGAAGAAGGAGAGCCGATTCCCTTGATAGCCAATGGTGCCCTTCTCTCGTGCCAGGCGCAGTATCACATCGCGGTCCCTGTAATTTAAGACTCTTGCAATAATGGGCCGCGGGGCGGCCCCCAGCGCCGGGCGAGCAGCCAGCGAGCGGTGCGCCCGCTCCACAATGAACATGGGGGAGAGCTGTTCCCTGCCAAAAATGTCAGTAATCAGCGTCTCTATAAATATCTCCATCCTGCCCACATTGGTGGACTCCGGCAGGCCGATAAGGCGAATGTTGTTACGCCGTGAGCGGGCCTCCAAGTCCTCGTTCTTGGCCTGGATAACAGATAGGACCTTCTCCATATTCAGGGCTTTCCCCGCGACGTCACTCAGTCCGTCCTCAGCTGCAGAGACTCTTTGCTCCACCTCCCCCATGCGGGCACTCTGCTTCTCCAATTGGGATGACATGTGGTCCAGCTGGTTGTTAACTGCTGCCATTGTGCCCTCTATGGATTGGAGGCTTCGTTGCATTGCCAAGAGCGTGGTTTCAAGGCCCGAGGGAGCCCCCTCTGTCACATCCACCTCAGAGTCCGAGGCAGCCTTCTGTGACACCTTGGCGGATTTGCGCGCCTCGAACGTGAGACGGGGTTGCGTTTTGTCCGTTTTACCCATGGCGCCCCGTGGTATAGCTTGGCACAGGGGTGATCGAGGAGCCCAGTGCAGAAAGGGTCCCCAGCAGGAGCCGAGCAAAGGTCCACGCCAAAATCAACAGGTGGGTGGGGGGTAGTCTCACGACAGGACCGCCATCGCCAGCCGGCCCACGGCCACCCGGGCCGCTATCCAAGTGTAACCAGCCCTGAATGATCACGGACAGCAAGGGTCCCACCAGCTCCGCCGCGCAGATTCAAAGGCCGCAGCTCCAGTCGCTCCTCCACCAATTAATAGCGCCGTGATTTGTCTATCACCTTCATGCCACCACCGACAGTGCCGCCGTACTCCGGTCACTCTTCATCTCCCCAGCTCGGTTGTGTTAGCCTGTTTGGCGCAAGGCACTCAGCGCCAGATGGACGCCCGGTGCAGTCAATTCTAGTGTGTTTCCCCCTGGGGCGGGCAACTGAGATGTAGTCAGCGCCGTTCAAAGCAGTATACACGGCCTCAGCAGGATTTTTAGGAGGTAGGTTGCAGCTATGTCGGTTCACTACAGCGGCGTGCGGGAGGGCCCGTCCGCTCCCCCCGCCAGCCGCAATAACAGATGCGTCCCCCGCGGATCCCTCCAGCGTAGGGGCCTGTGTCCAGCAACTTCCTCTCTCGCAGCGCACAGGGAGCAGTTCCGCAGGTAAAGTTAGGGCCACCAGTACCACCCCAGCGCCTTACAGCAGCCCGCAGAGCGCGATCCGCTTGCAGGCCCGCACCCGCCTCCACAGTCGCCGGCCCGCAGCAGGCCGCGCCCCACTCACCACCTCCGGCGCCGGGGAGCCCAGCGCCCGCCGCAATCTCCGCCTCCGCTGGTGCTCGTAGTCGCAGCCTCCCGGGGTCCGCAGTGGCAATGTTGTGTGGCAAACCACCAGCTGGGCACAGCAACGCTGGTCCCTCGTATCGGCGAGGGCACAGGTCACCGATCGGAGCGACGGGCCTCAGAGCACCCCAGGCGCCGCCATCTTGGGGTTTTTCGCGGCCGTCATCTCCGCCGCCGAAATATCGCCGTTCCCCCTGTCTCGGGCCGCCCCAGGCATAGTAGCAGGTTCGGGCGCCCCTCGCCAGACAGGCACGCTCCACCACCCCGCAGGATAGGCGGTTTGTAGGGCGGATTTTGGTCGGATTGCGGCGCAGCCGGGCAGAGCCTCACTAGGGTGCGGCCATCTTGCCGTGCGCCCTCTAGCGCCCCCCTGATGTGCACCGTCTATACTAGCAAATATTTATCAGCTGCTATGTTTAGCGCAGGCATATCGAGCCTCATCGATAGTGCATTAATGCAAAAGAAAGTGAACTAATTTTCGAGGAGACCCTTGGCTGTTTTACAGAGCACTTCCTCGTTACACATAAAGAAATAGGAATGCCTTACATAGAAGGCACTTCAAAAGTGTTGGCATTGTTTTTGTGGCACTCAGTTGGGTTAAAGCTAAAACCTCTTTTACTAGCGCCATCATGAAAAGACTGTCTGTCACTGAACCACACATTTAAGAGTTTTTGGCTAGAATATATTCAAAAAATGTAAACCATTTTTGATGATTCTGTTTCCTTTGATAAATCCAAGTCCGAAATATACTATTCTAAATTTGAATTGAAAACAACTACTCATACGAGTGAAAGTAGAGAAGATTTTGAATGAGCATGAAAAATCTACAGTGAAAATGTATGTCACTCCCGACTAGAGAAGGAGCCCAACCTCACCTTATGATGGCAGTTAACCCCAAACATTATTATATTTTGACACATTTCCATCTGAATATTTTACATCATATGGTTGAATTTCCAAAAATGAGTCACTGGCTTAAGAAATGGCCACACTGCCCATGTGATGGGTGGTCTGGGCAGAGCACGTTACACTTTGTATTTTTGCATGTTTTATGAAAATCTAGGAGTGCATTTTGTAAAACCTTTGTTTGTAAATAGGAATTTTATTCAATGCAGATTGAATTTTCTATATTTACAGTAGTTAGATACTCCAGTAGTTTGTTTCGCAATAGTGACCTTAGCTCAGCAAACAATTTGAGAAATAAAGTGGCTTAACGTCTCTAGAAGAAATATATTGTGACTAGATGTAGTGGCAAACTGAATTTAAAAAAAAAAACAATTATCTCTTTCAAACACTACTAATTTTATCTTTTATGGTTTGTTGTATTTAAACTGAATAAAGATTTATCGATTGATTGAATGTTTTCAATGAAGCCCAGTAAGGAATGAAGTGCTCCCAACTAACCTTCATACTGGGATAGAGAGTCAAGACTGTCAGAAAGTAAAAAATAGGCCTCGGTGAAGTTCGCAGAGTTCAGCTACGCGGAACTACGTGAATTGTCAAAAAAACTCGGCCAAGCTATGCAGAGTTCTGCAAGCGGCGGAGTGCGATATCTCGTACCGTTTGCACTGATTTATAGCACCAGGTGTTTGTCCCACTCTGTAAAATCAGTGCAAATGGCATCCCGAGCAGCGCAAGAGGGCACTGCTTCTTTCTGTCACTCGAGTAGAAGTTCTACCCGAGCAGCAGCTTCCTCAACGTGAACGGAAGGTTTCTCAACGCAAGCGGTAGCGCCCAACCACAACCGCCCGTGTTGAACAATCTGGCTGGGAAGCGGTCTACAGTGGATTTTCCTTGTTCACGCTCGCCAACTTACCGTTGGCGAACACAAGCGAGGAAAAAACTTGGAACTCCACGAGCTCTGCGGAGCACGAAAAACTCTGCAAACTCCACGAACAGAGCAGAGTTCACCGCCCAGGCCTAGTAAAAGGGTTCCTTGAGACAATATCAATTCCACGTCTCTCTGATGAGAGTTGTGATTTAGTAGAGACACTGCTGTCCTAAGAAGAGCTGAAGGAGGCTGTTAAAGCTATGAAATCTAGAAAGCCTCCGGAAGCAGACTGCCTCCCAGCAGAGTGATTTAGAATAATCAGATTTGTTGCTAAAAAATAATTTTGAGGTGCACTTAAAAGCCAGAAAAGAATAGAATCCTACTGACCGCTATGACAGACACATTGATAGTGTTTGTCCCCTACCCGGATAAAGACCTAGTAGAATGTGTTTCTTATCAACCACTGTCAACGTTAAATGAAGAGTTTAAAATATTGAATACAGTGATTGGGTTTAGAATAATGAAAATGTACACACTCTGAATAATACAGATTAATGTTGGTTTATAATGGAAGTGCAATGTTAAACCTCAGGCACCTGTGCCATGTTCAACAATTTGCAGAAACAGTGGACGGTATTTACATGTTGGCCTCTGCAGATTTAGAGAAGACGTTTGACACTATACCTTGGCTTTTCTTGGTTTTAACTTTAGAGCAGTCTACCGCTGGGCTGACCTTTGTGGTAGTATTTATGCTCCGATATACAAACCCTACAGCTAAGGTTAGGACTGGCCATATTATCTCTACACTGTGGACACTTTATAGTGGGATGAGACAGAGTTGCCTCTCTCATTACTCCTCTATGCCCTGGAGATGGAGTCTCTGGGGGCATCTTTCCCAATGCTATCAATAGAAGAGGAACATAGATTGCATATATATTTCATGTGGTTTCCTATATGTCGGTAACACATTAATGTACTTGTACAACCTGACTGAAAAGACCCCACGTCTTCTGCAAGATATGCAAGACTTTGCCAAATTTTCTGATTTGATCTCCAATTGACATTAGTCACAATTGATATGGCAAGAATGCCCCTTGATGACTTCCCTGCCATAGAACAGGAGTCATTCCTTTAAATACCTAGGCATATGGTTGACACAAGGTCACAGTGGCAGCTGAGATTGTAATATTAAGAGAATTGTGGATGATCTTAGTTTCTTGGAGAAATTCTGGTTGAGACTACATTAGTTCCAACTGGGAAGAGTGTCACTGGTGAAAATTGGCCAAGCTTCAGAGATGTCTGTGTGTAAACAAAGGCCGATAACTGTGGTCCTGTGTAAAATATTTAAAGAAATGGAAAGTATTATCATGCCAATTAAAGGGGCAGGTACACGCCCTAGGGCAAAACTGGTAGCATTGAAACTGCCCCAGTATCATTGAGGGTTAGCTCTGACTTGGAACCCTATTATCCTGCATCCCAACACCAATATCCGTCTAGATGATGGAAAGCATGGCATAATGGTGGCAAAAAAATCTTTTTGGATGGAAAGATTTAAGGTAGTGAAGTCTATGATCTCTGCCTAAGGGATATTAGAATGGCTAGTGATACACCCTATGTGATTAGTTTGATTTGACAGGTTTGGAAGCGTAATGAGTGCAGGCGAGGAGGGTGTATACCACATTACCCTGATGCACTCTGTAGTCGCTAATTAGTGAAACATAAACTTGGCCTAATAGGCATGTATTGGAAGCCAGAAAAGGAAATTGAATATAAATGTGTGTGTTGACCAAAAGAATTGTGATATGATGGCTACAGCTCATAGGGCATAACTGGAGAAATGGTTCAGCGATAATTTGGAATGGCCAATTGCTGAAGAGCTGATAATACTTAGAACACAAACTGATGGTAAAGCAATGAAGGATTTGGCCATTTGGAGATAATGTATATAATCATCCTAGCCTTCACCCAATGAATTGCCAGTATAGATGATATGCTCTTTCTTTTACACTTCTATATGAATTTCAGAAGAGGCAGAGGCCCTTCTTAGTAATATGAAGCTATGGCAACACATTGAATAATTGATATGTATGCCTTTAACAGCTCAAATGGGTTGAACCACTCTATTTTATGTTTATCTCTTTTTCTTTTTCTTTTTTTTGTGTCCAGCTCCATTACCAATAAGAAATATGTTTTTTAAAAGTTTGACTATGCACTCATTATTTACTCCTGGTGTTATATCTACAGTTTGTTTAGGTCGATCGAGGTTTATTATTACAAATGCGGGTCATACCACCTAAACTGCGTTATTACTTTGAAACATTTCAAAGTTGGATGTCATCACTTATTTTGAATTCAGCTGAATGTAGGTGAAAATTGTTTTACATGCACTTTGAGGCATTCATAGAAAGAATCTGTAGTTTTTCCCAAGATCGCAGATCATCTGGTATGCTGAGATATCGGCATCCCTTCTCACAGCACCAAAAAAAATAGTGAAGGAGTAGATCACAGGTAGAAGTCTGAAGTTGGCTGCAGCTGCAAACCAGAATACCCACAGAGTCCTATCTGATCATATACCCAAAGTAGTGGACCTTCTGCAGATAGGTGTGGCTGGAGGGCCTTACCGCTCGTTAGAAACAATGTTCTGGCTCGCTATGTGGCATTTCGAAGATGGGGTGACATGTTTGGAGTGAAATGTGGTCCTACAGTTTGTGATACAAGTGTGTGATTTTTCTTTCAAAGTGTTTTTCTGTTCATGATGGAAATGTCTCTGAGGAGGCTCCTGGTGTGTCCAAAATGTGCGTGAACGGGTGTGATGAATTGTTCTATCTAATTTGTCTTTTCAATGTTTATTTAATTGCCATTGGTTTCATATACTGCATTGTTGCCACTGTTGTTGTCCAGAAGCACTGAACTCTGTCTGGAAAGTGCTTTCAGGGGAATGTATGCATGGGCATGAAGGGTGTTCATTTGTGTGACCTCTACCGAGATTTTATTTGGAATATCTTGATGATAAGTGTTACTTGGTGCCTCGTGAATGCTGATGCATCCTTCTGGATATTTGTATATGGCATATCTTGGCAGTAAGTATTGTTGGAAATTCTATTATAGCCAAATATGTGGCATAACTAGCAAATAGTGAAACTGAGGGATAGCAGGGCACACTGGTGCTTTTAAGAGGTCAAGAGAGTGGTGTAAGAGGAGCAGAGGGAAAGGTTTAGGGAAGAGAGCAGGAGAAATCAGGAGGGATTTGATGGTACTAATTCAAAAAAGTGACAATACAAGAACTTCAAAAGCAGAGTGCACCATTAGAAAGGATGTCAGACCTCATCATAGAGATCCACTGGGAGACAGGAGACTGATAGTTCTCTGTCCCTACAGAGCCTCTTGAAGACTCTATCTGATGAGGACATTTATTTGTGTGTCATCAGCAGCAGTCAAATGCCCTGGCTACAGGTGTCCAGGCTTCTGAGAGACCCTCCACAAACTGCTGAAGGCTTGGCCAAGACAAGCAGCTAACCAAATGAGACCTGTACTGTGGTTTCAACAGGTGAAAGCTCACTTTAAGTTAACTCTAGCTAGCTGCTCTGGTGACATAGGCTCTGAACTGGACCTTGCATTTCAGATGCATGGTGGGTGCAGGGCACAGAAGTCTACCTGCTTCCTATGAGAATTGGGGTCCAACAGCAGGTAGGCAGATTTGTAAAAATCTTGGCCTTTTGACTAGTGGGCTGCTGGGACAAAGAAGATAAGAACTATGCTTTCATTACAACACAATACAATGCAAAAAAAGTTATTCGCATGAACAATCTGGCAAATAGGGAGCTTGAAATAGTATTTACCTTGCAGCATCCTAGGTTGTGTCTCTAAACTCTTATGAAAAGCATTTTTGAAGTCTGTTATGGAGAACTGCTAAATCATAACGACTGAACCCTCTCCTCACGTTTGTATGCGCAGGCCCATTTACAGCAAAGCCTTTATTCCTGCCCTACACATATGCTCACTCAGGCCTGACTGGCTTAAGACCCGCGCCCCCTTAGTCTTTCACCTAAATTAATTCCCATCTAATGCTAAGTTTCCTCCTAACATTCCTTCTACTGTCCTGGTTTCTACTGGGAGCTGGCTTTGGCCTTGCTTCTGATTTTTGAGCTCTTATTTATGGATTTGTAGAGAAATAACTGTGCAAAATATTTGGGTAGCCAATGCAGCTGTAATTTAGGGTAACTGGGCAAAATATAGGCGGGTAGATGAGTATGATTACTCTGATGATTTTTTTTTTATTCTCAGAAGTTGAATGTATTTATCTGCTAGGGTGTGTGGTTAAAAATATCAGACTTTCATAAGCTGTTTTTCCTAGGATTCATAGTTCTGAAAAAAACAGGTTATTCTTGCATGAGTCACACAAAGTTAATGAATCCAGTTGATTAAAATCACCAAGTGGCTGGAAATGATTATCTTTCACAGGAGAATAAAACCAATACAATGTTGAGATAGCAGCCCTAAAACAGATACTTTTTAAAATAAATAAATAAAGCTGTGTCTCTAAGATTCGGCAACTGGAAACAGTGAATAAGCAAATTTGTATCCCAATCTCTGTTTCAGGCAAGAAGATGAGGCATCCACCTGGCTTACAAAGATATCATAATGGCAAAACGAAAGATCAATTTGCAAGCTCAATTGTACATAAAGTGAAATCTCTTCAAAAGAGGCGATAATTCAAAATTAGAAGTTTCAAGGTAATGTCCAGAATGTATAATTTCTTCTCATTTTTTAGTCAAAGTCTCATTAGTGGTTAGACAATTATACAACTGTGGGACATATTAGCAAGACCCACGTTAAAATTATCGCCGTTTTAGCGGCAGGAAACTGCCGCTAAAACGGCGATAATGGGCTTGCTAATATGCGTTATGGAATTCCAATAGAAGCCCAGGTTAGATGTCCTGCACACCTTTCGAGATATAGATAGAAGAGCTCCTCCCTCAGAGGAAAACTTTGAGTCCTGACAGACATGTAACCTGATAGCAATGCTTCTTGTCTACAGTCTGGGAAATAGTCCCTTCTTTAAAACCGTTGCATGTAGACCCTTCAATCATAACAGCTTTAAATATGTACATACTGTGATCGCACCATTTTTCATAAATTGGTCCGTTTTCTAGAATTCATTGACCACAAAGAAGCAGAAAATATATCCGACGCATTTCGCACACATACATGCTATTCCAGTGGCGGCTCGCAGAGGGAGTGCTGCAGGGCAGTGGGGCGGGGGCGGGGCAGGGTGGGGGGGTAGTGGAGTCAGACATACGACGGCCAGGAGTAAAGTAAGTAAATAAATAAATA
Organism: Calotriton arnoldi; assembly: GCA_963921515.1. Lineage (NCBI taxonomy): Eukaryota > Metazoa > Chordata > Amphibia > Caudata > Salamandridae > Calotriton > Calotriton arnoldi. Next base: position 607,914 of record CAWUFW010003590.1, read on the forward strand.
AAACTATTTACCTTGCGCTCGCTGCATCACCGAGTTGGCGATGCAGCGAGCGCAAGGTAAATAGTTTTATTTATTTATTTACTTTACTCCTGGCCATCGTATGTCCGACTCCACTACCCCCCACCCTGCCCCGCCCCCGCTCCGCCCCACCGCCCCGCAGCACTCCCTCTGCGAGCCGCCACGGTGCTATTCCAAAAGTCTTCTTCATGCAGTTGGTAACGTGATTTTTCTTTGTTACGGCTTCGCATGCGTTTTTTTGTCTTATTTTATTTAATCTTGCTATAATGTACCTGAAGTGCTTGATAGTTTGTGCTGTGAGCCTGTAAATGTGATAGGCTCTTGCTGACCAGTCGGCTATTCTTCAAAGCATAATCCTTCTTTGTTGGGTGGGGTGTTGTGTGAGGTATTACCTAAGTTTGTTTCTGTATGGCCATACTCCAAGTCCCTGTTATTGATGCTCTTGCACATGATCCTTGTTTGTTTCACAGAAATGTATTTGTGAGGCCACAGGTTGAAGACCAACTGTCTCAAACTCAACACTGACAAGATAGAAGTTGCGATCTTCAGGAAAATACCTTGCCATGGGGCTACACCTGGTGGCTGGCCACACTAGGACCAACTCCCAGTATTCACGGCAAGAACCTCGGGATCGTCATTGACAGCAAACTGGACATCAATACCCAAGTCAACGCTGTCACAGCCTTCTGTTTCCACACCCTGAAAAGGCCAGGGAAAATCTTTAAAACAGCACCCACTAACCATCACACACATCCTCGTCACTAGCAAACTGGACTATGGTAACTCCCTCTACATTGGAATCAACGACCACCTCATCATGCAATTTCAAACCATCCAGAATTCTGCATCCAGAGTCAAGCTCAACCTCCCACATAGCACACACATCACGCCTCACCTCAAGAAGCTCCACTAGCTCTATAAACAAGCAGGCCCAATTCAAACTCCTCAGTCACACCTTCAAAGTACTACAAAGCATTGGCACAACCTACCTCACTAGTCGCATCCGCTTTCACAAACCATCCGGACACCTCCATTTAGCTGGACTTGTATTTGCACACATTCCACGCATACCAGGAACCAGAGCTGGAGGTCAGACCTTCTCCTACATCACTCCTAAAGCATGGAAAAACTTACTGCTACACATCAGAGACTTCTCCGCACTTCTTGAGTTCTGCAAGAAGGTGAAGACCTGGCTTTTCGAGCAGCCTGCCCTAGGCGAGGCGAGACTCTTACCTGCCCAGCACCAAGATACCCTCAGAGGTGATAGTGCGATTTATGTATATATATAGCATAACATAACTCATAGATGATGCTTTTGTTCAACTACTTTTAGAGACTTGCATGTAATATCACCCTCCGCCACAGTGCCTTTAAGAAAATCAAGAATTTCCTTAACAAAAGTACAGATAATTTCGGAAATCTGAATTTTCTCTGCATTGCGCTGTAAAAAGAAATTAATTTTCTTTGGCAGTTGGTATGAATTCGCTGGTGTTATTATTAGGCATGTACACATTTGTGTCACTGTTCCTAGATGAAATTCATGACGTTTACAATCTTTTTAGGTGTCTGGTTTGTCAGTGAAGCTCGTACCAGACCTTATGTGAGCAAAGAGTAAAATAACTTGAATAAGCACTACTTAGGGGGCTTTGGCTCTGCCCACAAGTTGATTACCTTGGGAACAGCAATTCATTTAACAGACGTTGTCCAATTCCTCCAAAAGAATGCCTTTACTGCACTCGGACTGGTTCATGGAGGGCTTCCCTTTACCTAAACTACTGCCATGTTAAAACACAAACATGTAGCATTGAGGAAAGAGAAAACTCCCCATCATGCTGAAATACTATTTGTTGAGAAGGTTTATCGCTCACCTAAGATGGCTGCCAAACCCAAAAGTAATGACGTGTCCCAGCTCATGTCCTGCCAACCCTACAGAACTGATGAAGACATGTGTCATTGGGAGCGTGGATTTGCATTATTGAGAACAAATTAGCTCAATAAGGGGCATATTATCAACGGCCAGCGATAATTATCGCTGGCCGTGCTTAGCGATAGATTTCTTATCTCTGGAAATTATCGCCCTGGTAGCGCGTTATTAACAACACGCTTCTCCAGGGCGATAAAAATTTCAGAGATAGCGAGGTTATCGCCGTTTTGCAGGGAACATCGCTGGTTTTCCAGCGATGTTCCCTGCAAACGGCGATAGCTCCTGCTGATACGACCCTGTGGTCGTATCAGCACAATCCACCCCTATGTTAGGGATGGCTAAGTCGGGATTATAGCAGACGTTAGATTTTGGCGAAAACGGCCGTTTTCGCCAAAATCTAACGTCTGCTATAGTCCTGTGGGCTGCCTTGTAAATATCGCGATGTGCACATCGGCGATATTTACAACGTAGCCCATCTGGGGTACGCCCAGTAACGCCCACTTTGCATCTCATTAGAGATGCAAGGATGGGCGTTGGGGGAAAGGGCGATAGTGCAGGGATTCACGCGATAGCGTGACCTTGCTGATTAGGCGATAGAATTATCGCCGCTTTCCGTCCGAAAACGGACGCTAAAGCGGCGATAATTGACTATCGCCTGGTTGTTAATATGCCCCTTGGTTTGTATTCCAGGATGCACATGTATGAGTGCAGGGTGAGAAGCAGGATTGTGTGAGTTTAGGGTGTGCTCGTGTGAACGCATTATGTCCATTTGTGAGTGCTGTGTGTGTAGTGTGCTAGTATAAGTGGAGAGTATCCCTGTGCAAGTGCAGGATGAGTGGAGTGCCTGTGTGTGTGTACCGGGTTAGCAGTGTACCTGTATGAGTGCAGGGTGCAGCACATCAAAGCTAGATCTAATGGCTTTGCAAATACTTGTTTTAATAAGGCAAATAACAAAAACACAAAAAGATGGCTTTTTAATGAGAAGAGTCATTAACAACATACATTCTTCGGAAAAACTAAAACATGAAACGTTTTTTTCAAAATTATTTCAACCAGATATGAGGCTAATCAGAGTACAGACATCTGGAAAAATTGTTAAGTACAAAAACTATTATACCCATCTCCCAATTCTTTGGGCTATATTAAAATATCACAACTACTAATTATTATTATTAGATTGCGCAACAGTAATTGCTCAAAGTCTTCATAAAGATAAAATGCTGAAATGGCCGTGCTAGGGAACAAACCAATGCCTTTTGAATAAGGCACACATTTCTGCAGCAGGCTCCACACACAGTGATCTGCAATACTATCTACAGAAGGAGATTATGTGAGTGCAAATGAAGCTGGGAGGATGTTTATGCAGAAAAACAGAATTTGTTTATGAAATTATTTTGTCCACTGCTCTTTTGTGAGTTCTGCTGGTGAAATGTGTGAATGTTGCCAGCTTTTGCAGTGTTCACTAAATTTACCGACTAATTGCATATGAAGTCATGAAACACCAAAAACTGCCACAAAACACCAAGAACCAGCAAAATGTTGAAGCATTTTTTAGCAGGTATGGAAAACTATGAAAAGGGGTTGTTTGCTGGACTTTTCACCAAACAAAACAAATCGCCCATCCCAGAGTTGCAAGCAATTTCATAACATGCCTTTTTGTACTTTTTATTCTAGGCCAATAAAAAGTATAACAACCATCATACAGAAACATCGGTTTTAAGAACATAATATTAATTTTAAAAACCTGTCAATTGTTCCTTCTATTTGATCTGTACATAAAAGTTAGCTTGTGTTTATTGTCTCCTGTAGCTCTGACCACTGAATCATGAAACCGAAAATATTAGAAGTCTTGGGAACTGCTGATCATTGGTCTTGGCAATAGATCAGAGGTCGAGGCGTCCTCTAATAAATAGCGGGATATAGAACTGCACGTCACAGGGGACACCAGGGTGTTTGACAATCTATTTGAGCTGCTGATGGGATGTGGCATTCTGAAACCCTGTGCTGACCCGTGATGGAGTGCGCTTCTTCCCATAGGAGAAAGTAGGTAGAAGATGTGATACGGTAAATATTAGAATAGTTGAACATAGGATCTAGAGGGGTGATTCCGATTATTATTTTTAAATTGGCTTTTTTGTAAACACAGTAAGAACGAGCTGCATTGGGATAGATTTAGTAATATTTCATTTAATTCTCAAATAGATTTAAAAACACCTAAATAGATAGGGGCAGATTTACAAGCCCCTTGCGCCACTTTTGCGTCACTTTTCCCATGTTAAAAGTGACGCAAAAGTGGCGCAAGGGGCTTGTAAATCTGCCCCATAGCGAATACTTCATGAAGTAATGCAGGGGCCTATTAGCAATAACCGGCGATAATTATCGCTAAGCGCAGTTAGCGCTAGGATAATTATCGCTGGCTATCATGGGTTTCTATCGCGGAGATAGCGTGCTATCAGCAACGCTTATCTCCAAAGCGATAGAAACCCTGAGAACTAGTGTGAATATCGCTTGAAAACAGCGATATTCACACTGTGTCCAGTGTTAGCTTGGCGATAGGGCGGGGGGATTTAGCCATGTAATCCACCTCCCATTGGATTACATGGCTAAGTCAGGGTGAGACCAGGCGTTAACAAACCAGCGCTAAACGTGTTTAGCGCTGGTTCTTTAATCACCTCCCCTGCCTCGCTAATAGGCGATAGCGACCTTAGCGACTGTTTCCCGTCGCTTTTAGGTTGGGAACGCCTACTTTGCATGCCATTAGCGATAAATATCGCTGGCATGCAAAGTGGCACCCAACCCGGTCGCTATCGCCTAAAAGCTGTCGCTAACAGCAGTTAGCGACAGCTTGCTAATAGGGCGTTAGAATTATCGCCGCTTTAGCGGGAAAAAGTCCTGCTAAAGCGGCGATCGAGCCCTTGATAATATGCTCCGCACTTTTCACAAGCCAATTTAAAGATCATTACTCACAGTTATAACCAGAGAAGGGACCTCTTGCAACATTACTCCTGAAAATTGCTTTCTGCCAGGCACAACGACGCAATTTGAACTTGCAATAAACTTACCAAAATATAAGGATTTGTTAAAAAATGTTTATTTGTAAATGTAAACATTAATAACAGTGTAAAACAGAATCGTGTTGCCTTTAACGTCAAATTAATCTACAGTAAAATGTAGTAATGGACGACAAGTATATTTGTGCATAAATAAAGAAAATTAAACGAAAGACGAGGCAGCAAGGAAAGCTGAAAGGACGCGTATCTACGAGGAAAACAGGAAACATCATTTCGATTCAATTTTATACACACCTTCGTTTGTTGAAAGTCAAATTACTTTCTCACACATATGCAAGTGTGATGTAATTTCAATTTGAAATGCATTTCTGACTAAACCTCTAATTTAAATGTCCAATGCTAAGAAAAAACGCACACCTTCGCATAATTAACAATACCCATCTCATTATTTGCTTAGTGTCACTGCAACACGTTAGTACTGAAAGAGCAAAAATAATGATGGAGTATGGAGGGAAGAGACGCTATGGTGCTCGCAGCTGCGGGGGAGCTGATATTTACTCGTTCGACCAACACAGCCACACGCAAACACTCAGGTGGATTTCTAGCTTCCATGCTGGGGGTTAAAGTACAATGGCTTCAGTAAGCGGGCACAAGCTGAGAAGGAAAACTGAAAATCTGGTAGTTAGAGTGCATGGGCGTCCGCGTTCCGGTGGGGGGAAAAGGGGGGGGCAAAAACATTTATGCCATCGATCATCCTCCAACATGATGTGTTCCAGGTGGGGCACGAGCAACACTGGGGCGCAGGAGGAGCCATGGGGCGCAGGAAGCAGGCCGCATATGTTCCCTTACACCATTGGTTTGTTGTGCCACAGCCATCTCTGGGGCATATTCTCAAGAACGTGCGATAAACATCGCCAAAATAGGTTAACGCAAGTTTACATATCGCCGTCTATCGCTGAAAAATAACCCCGTGTTAACGTCGTATTCCCAACACGGCGGTAACATGCAATAGTTTCGCGATAACGCGGAAAATGACCGCGATTAACTCACCGGGACGGCGATAAAAATCCAAAGCCGAACGTAAAAAAAGTTGCGATGGGTCCAATCGCGATAAGACAATCAGCGAAAAGCAGTGCCAGGCCGGCAAATCACACACGTCAGGCGGGAAAAATCACCATAAAAGCAGAAAAAAAAAAAAAAAAACCGAACCACAGCGAAGCACAATGGAGGCAGCCGGAGCAGGTACAGAGGACGGCCAGAACCCCACAAGCCCCACGGAGGTCCAGCCTGGGACCTCGGGGACGAGGAAGAGCAAGGACAAGAAGAAGAGGAAAACGAAGTTCAGTCCGCAGGAAAACAGGATCCTGATCACGGAGGTGGTAGAACACCATTAACAACTGTTCGTCACCTCCACTGTGTCATTGGCAACCAAAAATGCAACATGGCAGTCCATCCTGGACAAGGTGAATGCAGTCGGAGTGCTGAGGAGGACAATGGAAGAGGTCAAGAGGCGCTGGAATGATGTCAAGCGCAAAACCAAGCAGAAACTCGCCAACAACCAGAAGGCAGCAATGCAGACTGGAGGTGGAAGTCCAGCGCCAGAAGAGGAGCTGGATGAGATGGAGGAAATGGTGTCCACAGTCATCAGTGGGGAGACGGTGGCAGGAGTTGGGGGACCGGACACTGCTCAACATGACCGGACACAACAGCAACAGGGTGAGTAACCACCAGTGACTGGGGGGACGGGGGGATAGGGGCACAATGGCACACATGCACAATCAAGAATAGCACACTGCACACCCACAATGACTCTGGATCATGCCCCTGATCTCCTTGGCATACTGCAGCACACATAGAAACAGCAAGTGGGCCCCTGTCCACAATGTGCACAGAGGGGGCTCTCCCCACACATCACTAATCTCACAACAAACCCATGCACATGTGCCGAACCCAGCAAAGCGGCGTGTCAGTGAGCCACATTGACAATGCAAGTGACACTGCATGACGAATAGCATGGCTGCAGTCAATATACCATGACATGTCGCACGCCACGACACTGAGGTGGCTGAGTGTGGACCACATCCATAAAGGAGCAGGTCACACTCTGACACATCCACCTGCACAAACAACCCCTGACCTCAACAACACACCTGCGGACAAACCATGCCCCACAGTCCCAACTCCCACCAAGAGCCCAATTTACCCAAGTATGCAACATCTCAGCACTGTAGAAGCACAGAAGTCAAGGCACACCACCTGAAAGGGATAAGGGCCAGCCCCATCAGAGCTGCAGGGGCTACTCTCCCAAAATGCAGCACACACACATAATATTCAGAGCACATCAACATTGACAACAATGTGGTATGAACTGCAACACGTTCACAACAGAACAGAGGACCCAAGTGGTGCCGCTTGTGTGTAGAAACTGGCCAATCACATTTGGCATAGCAGGGAAACGTGAGATGAAAATGTACTAGTACAAACACACATCCGTGATGTTGTCGAAATGCCCACTGTCCCGCATCAAATAGGCAGCTCCTCCCAAACAGTCACAATGTACATTGTCATGCAGTCTGTATGTAAATTTGTACAATGCGTCAACATACATGTGAACACAATGTTAAACTGCATCTCCCCTTCACATTGCAGAGGGAGAACCAACACCTCCTGCAGAGCAGACCCAACTTCTCTTCACTGATGACGAAGAGGACCACACCACCATCGACCCCGACGCCCTCCAACAGCTCATGGACACCCTCAGGACCCCACGCCCAGGAGCAGGGCAGCCCAGCTGCATCGAGGAAACCCCACCCACTGCACAGACCACACAGCAGGAAGCACCTACCACCACGGCTGACTCCCAGGACCCCCACGAACAACACATGGCCTTCCAACGCCGTGTGTTGGAGTGCCAGGAGAAGGTGGCTGATCAGGTGCGGGTGGGGTTCGACCTCATGGCAGACAAACTTGATGCCATACATGGGTGTCTGATTCCCATCAGGGACCACTTGCAGTCCCTAACGGACACCCACAGTCCGCTCCATGCTCTCCAGCGATCCATGGCTGACATCGCTGGAGTCATGATACTGAGACAAGAACAACTGTCCAGTCAGAGTGGCTCCAGCGATGTCTGCCGGGAGTTGGGACAGATGCGGGGGCTCATGGAGAACATGGTGCGGATGACGGCGGACAGGATGGCTGCCATGGCTGCACACCAGCGGGATGTGGCTGGGGCCTTCAATGCCCTGCAGCACATCGTCATGGCATTGCTGCCTCAAGGCCTTGCTCAGATGAATGCTGCTGCAGCTTCTACATCCACATCTTCGCCCCCTGATGTCTCAGTGCCTCACAGTGCGGCAGGCAATCCACCACCAACCACGTGTGAGGCACATGTGCCATCAGAGGACGAAGATGCGGGTGAATCAACCTTACTGGTAAGGAGGAGGCAGTAGCATTCATCTCCGCAAAATGGCATGTTTATGCTTGGTCCTGCCCTTTGCATCATCACCTTCCACTGTCCCCCGATACACTCCACGACACTCACCTTGGACCTCGACATGGACTGCCATCTCCTGTTTGGTTACCAATGACACAGCGATCAGACTGCGGACTGAACTCTTCCCCTTCAGATGTACTTGTCATTCCCTGAAGGACTCTGGCTGGCCCTCCACGGTGAAGTGGGGTTTGCATGGCCCTGTACTGCTCCAGCTGCAACACTCCACTGGATGTGAATTAAACATTCAGAATCACACAGATGTGTCATGCCTTTGATCATTCACATATGTGAGTATGGTTGAATGTAGGGTGAGAGATTCCCCCTAACGTCCATGTTGCTCATGTCATGGAACTTGAGTGACAGGGCGCAACAGTGCCGATTGCGGTCCGGGTGGCGTAGTCACTACAACAGGGACACACGCATCAGTTACTTCCATGTCCAGCCCAGAACTGGAGCACGCCCAGAGCCCCGGGTTCATTGTTCCCACCCCTACGCTGGCCTGCCATACGCCAGGCCAGTCCACTCCACTTACGCTTAGAGGGGGGGGGGACAACGCTAAATATCCCAGGTCGTCCCTGTAGTGATCTGCTGATCACTGGTCTAGTCGTCAGCATGCCACTGTCGTAAGGATTCTGCACATACACAGGATAATAGGACCTCAGAGTATAGTGGTGAGCCAACCATAAACCTTAGTACCTACAACCCCAACCCGGCTAGCATTAGCGTCTCATTAGCAGCACAGCTACCAATGATTAGACAACCCAAAACACGGTATCTCTCTCAGGACTCGCGGGAGCAAGGACACCCTTTCGTAACTCACTCATACCTGTCCACAACGTGCGTAATAAGAGTCACTGTATAGTTTAAAATGTTTATTTCAACTATCGTGCTCTAAGATACAGTACACGTGCTAGTACTATCAGCAAAATGAATAATGATAACATAGTAAACATTGTTACAATTCCATACAATACAAACGGGGATAGCATTTTATAAAGACAGTGGATATAGGGCTAAATGACCTGTCCACCCTCCCCGTGCTAATAACTAGTTTATTATAAAAACAGAAGACCTCTGGGCATTGTCAGGCAGACCCTCATACCTCAATATCTAGATGCAAGGTTTACATCATCAGACAAGTACAGCTCTTCTCTCTGGAAAGGTTTTTCTCCAAGTGTCTTCAACATTGAAATCACAAAATTAAATGCACACGAAATTCCCCAGTGCAGCTGCAATCAGTGTTATGTCTAAGTGCGAGCGTCTGACCCGATCAGCTAGAACAAGGGACATTGTTTTTCAACCTTGTACATGATGTGCAGACACGACCCAAAGGGAACAGAATGAAAGACGATAAGCAAACAGTTCTAAAATAGCAAAGGCTGGAAAACAAAGGCACGAAGTAACGTGCGCAAAGAGGCATCATGGCAGCCAGGCCTAAGCTAACTTAGCAATGCAGTCCATGAGTCCACAAACCACACCACACCCTCCCCTGGTCAGTCCACATGCGAAGACAGAGTTCAAAGAGATGGAGCAGAATGGCAAAGTCAGTTGCGGAATAGTCCCCAAGGAAGGACAACAAGAGGGACTGAAAAAAAATAAAAAATAAAAAATAATAGAACAGAAAATCCAGTGGGACAGGACGCTGAACGTGGGGATCCCCTAATCAAATAGAGTGTAAGTGCAGAAAAACGCCACACCTTCCAAAACCACATCGTTGGAATCGTCCGAAAAAAGAGACGCCATCCAGTCCAACAAGTCAAAACTGCATTCATGTTCCTCGCATGAGGGAGCAGCGAACAGCATTGCGGGACAACTTGCGTGATACTCAATATAGCTGCGTTGTAGGAGATTCTGAGCAGCCGCCCAGATATCCCATTGTGCCAAAATTCCAAGTGCAGAGGCACGCGCCATGTAGCCAGGTCCGGAACAGTCTCGTTCATGGGCCTCTAAGGGACCCACCAACTGGACAAAATCCAGGCGAGACAGAGACGTATTGGAGAGGCAGTAATCCAAGGACCAGGAGAAAGGACATCGGATGCAAGACATCACAGGTTGCACGCAAGTGAAATACGCAAAGCGAAAAGAAAGTCTATAGGACACTCCAAGTGTCGCCAATGGCAGGGCGCCGAAGCCGGCGAGGAGACGCTCACGGAGCATCCGAAGGCGACCGCGGTTGAGGTGGGCTCCAGGAAGTGCAGCCATTGCGTAGCAAACAAATCAATAGCAAGATACCAGCTGCCAAAGCGAGGATCAACGGAAAACCGCCAAAGACGCTGGAAAAAATAGAATGAATAAAAGCTGGTATTACACCAAATATAGTCTGAAAGGAGGTAACAAGGCCAGAGCCCACAACTTTAAAAAAGTGCACAAGACCTTCAGTGCGAGATGCATTGAAAACGCGGTGAATCAGTTCACCGAAATGTTGTGGGAGGTTGGTGTTCAACAGGGCCTGTATTTCACTGTGGGTACTCGCCACCTGGAGAATGAACGTCTCCCGGGCGGATGTGAGCATAACCTTCTGATTCAATAAGAGTGCCTTTATTCTGCTCAATTTATTGAAATCTGCCTTCAAAGTCGGAATGGAAGGCCAAATGGAACTATCTACGATGCTGTGCGGGGGAGGAAAAAGCACATTTTTGCAGCAGACAACTCTGTGGGAAACTGTTACAATATAGGGTATACCGGCAAGCATGCCACAACAGTCCTGATTATTTAGAAGGAGATAGCTACCATTTGCAAGCACAGTGAAAGTAGGAGAGATAGAAGGAGCAGGAATGCCCTTAAGCACACAAGCAAGATTCGGAGCCGAAACATTACAAGCTCCGTGCAATGTAATGTGTTTGCAAACAAGGGAATGACCCACAGTAGAATCGCATGACTCCCCCGTGAGAAAAACTTCCTTCCCGTCCCTAAGACATTTATACATGAAAGGCTGGGACCAAAGTTCATGCAGGAAAGCACTTCCTAAAGGCTGAAAACGACCGACAGGATAATGTTTCATGCAGGAACTGAACTCAAATAAAGAAAAGGGCAAAGCGATAACTCCGTGTACTAGCCACACAGCAGAATCTAATTCTGCTACTGAGAATGGTAAGGGCTCTATTCTCTCAATATGTAACAGAGTGTATGCTGCATCTTTCATGGACATGAATTGCTGTTTTTCAGTCAAATTAAAAGGTAAGAATAAGGCCGAGGTGTTTAAAAAATGCCAAGGAACTTTCCCCATTTTAAGGGTTTGCATAGTCCATGCAAACTGCATAACTGAACGCAATTGATTTTGACCATGATATAACACAGAAACATCATCTTGTACAATATCAACAACAGAGGAAATAATATTCTCTAACGTGTAAATGCGGAAAGACAGGGTATTAATACTATTGTCAACAACAGCAAGCACTTTTTCTAGATTTGTTGATCTATTTCCCGAAGGCGGGAAGCAGCTTCTATTTGCGAAAGCTTCCAGAGTTCATTATAGGTTTCATAAATGAATCTTTTTGGTCGAGGACCACGAGGGCCCAGAACAAAGTCGGACAGATCAATGTTGCCTGATAAGAGGGACAAATGTTGTTTAACAGAATCTAATGAAGAGTGCTGCAACCACTGTTTACATAATTTACCGACAGAATATGTTGTAACAGTACGAGAGTCAGAAAACCTGGGATCCGGCTTATCCTGTTTATAACCAGGATCTGTGTCATGAAAACGCATTTGGCAGGCATTGGATGCTATGGGCCAAGCCAACCAGGGTGACTGAACAACCATAGACATATTGAATGAATTGTTCTGGAACAAAGCTTGTAAAGTTTCAATGGAAATATTTAAAAGCAAGCCTTCGTTGGGAATGGAAGACAATACAGGAATAGAGGGTGCATTTAATTGTTTGGAAGTAGCCAAACCCCAACACGTTGTTTGATAGATGGATTGATTCAAAAATAGAATCTGGGCTGGGATGAGGCAAGCACGGTGCAAGGCTTCTGTGCCTTGTACCTGCCATGCTTTGGAGCCCCAGATAGATTTTAAGTCAATAGTATCCCGCCAATGTTCATACCCACCCATAGCTAAGGCATTTAAAAAGGAACCCGAATACAGCAATTTGGTATGGGTCAACATAATTTTCTGAGTAGATGAAGTGTTTAATTTGAAATAATAGGACCCAGGGTTCGATCTATTAAAATCTGTAAAATAAATAAATTATTTTTCAGAGTCTGGGAGCTACCTGGTAAAGGGGTCGGACAATGTTCCCATTGTGTGTAATTAAAATGACCCCTAAGGGTACTTGGTTTATGGAGAAAATGGTTGCCCCAATGCTGGTAACAATATAAATTGGCATAACTTGCAGAATTTAAATACAAATCCTCAGCATTAAAAGCAGCATAATATTTCAAATCAGTAAATAACGATTCAACTGCATGTACATCCCAATCGTCAGAATGAATATTACTTTTCACAACATCACCCATTGAAACACGGAGGACATTTGGTACATTAATAATTTCAGTTGGGCCATGAATTTGGAAATTTACTGCATCCCATACGATGCCATCAGCAACTGGAAACGCTGTAATGTTCACAAAGGTGTGGTCACGCTTCATGATGTGAGAGGAAGAATGTGGAGCCAAAGTTCCAGCGACACCGTTCACAGCAGAGCGTTCTGGTAAATAGTGACCATTAATGAGTAGAAAAAAGACTGTGACAAAGCCAATGGACATGAACAGAAAAATCAGGAACAGTACCAACCAGATGTATGTCCATGGGGGAATTAAAAAATTGTCTCTGAACCAGGATACAAAAATACTGAATTTGGACGGGATAAGTGCTGAGGTGGAATCCGAGTCAAAAGAATAACGTGTTGGCCTCAATGGCGTTGTTGGTAAATGAGCCACGGACTCGGTGGCGGGATAGGTATACTCGGTCTCCTCGTTGCAGGGGGAATCCGGGTAGTCGAGCAGATGTTCAGGCAAATTAACCATCTCAATGGCAACATCAGTGACCGTTCGGGCTGGAAGACAACAAACATTTGTCCTTGAAATGACTGGACAAGAGACCGCTGGTGTTACACTATTCAGGATCGGCCAGATGTTGTAACTTGACATTTTCCACTGAGATGTATCTGTTTTCCTTGCGACCAGGAAGCGGTGGTAAGATGACTGTACGAGTACCCTTCAAGCCAAGGACTGGAACCGGTGCACGATAAGAGGGGCCAAATTCTTTTTAGTTCTCCACCTTCTCTCGGACCAGGTCTCCAACTTTCGGAAGCCAGCCGGCAACCGGAATCTGCAGAGCAGCGTCTGTGGCTGAAGGTAAATGTTCAATTGCAAGTTTGTCTCGGGCTTCTTGTAAGTCCTGTAACATAGTAGAATGATTATCTACGTCAAAAATTGCGGATTGCGCCGCCATGTCTAGACCATCAAGGTCAGGCACAAACATTCTTATGCCAAAGAGCATTTCGTATGGGGTCCACCCACCCAGAGGTCTTCTAGGGAGATTATTAAGTGCACGTTGTACGCTATACAAGTGGGCCAGCCAGTTCCTGCCAGTACCTAAGACTCTAGCTGTCAAGGATTGCTTTAAGTCACGGTTCATTCGTTCAACAACCGAATTACCCTCAGGCCAATATGGAGACGAAAATTTCACCTGCACCCCCAGTGAACCCATTGCGTCCTTGTAAGCCTTAGAGGCGAACGCTGGACCTTGGTCAGAATGGAAGGTGCCACAGGCGAAAATTCCCACAAAGATACGCAGATCCCTGATGACATTTCGAGCGTCAGCACTCCGTTGTGGCCAGACCCAGATGAAACGTGTGCACGAGTCTACTGCAACTAAGATGTATTTATATGCAGTGTCAGATGAGAATGGACTGCAGTGATCCAGGTAAACACACCCAAAAGGTCTGTTTGAGATGCAGAGCGGTGTTTGCGGTGGTCGTGTAACCGTAGAAGGCTTAATCTGTTGACAAACGTCACAAGAAAGCACATAAGTACGGGTTTGTTTATATAAACCCCGCCACCAGTAGCGCTGCTGCAAGATGGAAACCGTCGCAGACACGCCAGCATGAGCAGATGCCACCCCTTCGTGTGCGGCAGTTATCAAGGAAAGTCTGCGGTCCGCGTTGGGAATCAGCCGTTCCCCAACGTCCGGAATACTTACATAAGGAGTCTGATCGGGACTTAAGAGATAAGAGTACTTGGAAGGGAAACCCCTTGGGTAATTATCACCTTCCTTTGTTGCAACTATTGCTGCCAAAATATCTTTATCTATTTTAGTCATGGATCTTGTAACTGCTGCTACTGTGCACGTTGCTACTGCTGATTTGGCAGCTTCATCTGCCAAACCGTTACCGACAGCGTGTGCGCCCACACGCTGGTGGCCAAGTGTGTGAACTACCTGTGTGAGAGGCAGATGTTGTTTCAGTTCTGCAACTCAAACCCAAAGCATTTTATGCTTAATTGTACTGCCTTTTGCATCTCTATAGTCGTTTTGTGCCCAAAAGAATAGGTTGTCATTGAAAGACTGAACACAGTAGAATGAATCACATACTACAAGAGTAGTCATATCTGGATTTGCAAACTCAAGTGCTAGCACCAAAGCGCGCAGCTCGGCTAATTGTGCTGTACTATCTCCTAGTGCCTGAGTATGCACTACAGTCTGTTTGAACTCACCGTTCACCATAGTACCTGCAACAATAGCACAGGCTGCTGAATAAGCATGCTTGGAACCCGTGGCCGGTTGTGCCGAACCATCGGTATAGATAATACATTCGTACTCCTCAAGCGGTAGCAAAGACAGAGGAGGAGGATGAACGAATTCATACTGTAAAAACTCCTGTGTCTGAAGGGAAGAATCAAAGATAAAAGTGACATCCGGAGATGTCAAAGATGTAGCCCATTGTATCCAACGGGGGTGCAAAGCTTTTGAGTTTGGTACACTAGCCTTTGTCACTGCCTCTAGGGCAGGATATGGTGTTACCACTAAAATACGTTTTCCCTGTGCCAGTGCACGTTCTTTTAGAATCGCCATTTGCACTGCTGTCAAAACTTTCTCCACAGAGGAAAATCGCAACTCTGCCGAAGTGTACAGATGTGACTTGTAGGCAATCGGTACTGTGTCACCTTCATTAAAGGTTAAGTATGTGAAACCCACTGTCCCTGGTATTATTCTAATCACCAGGTTGGTGTGGTTGTCACGCGTCAACTAGAATTTAGATTCAAGTAGATCAGACTGCAAAGACTGCAGTACAGAGGAGTGCTCGGGAAGCCAGCATGACTTCGAAAAGGTAGGTTGTATCAATGCATATAGAGGCTTGATACGCTGGGCATATTCGGGAATATAAGTACGCCCGAAGTTCAGAAAACCCAGTAAAGACTGAAGTTTCTTCAGTGTGGTTGGAGGGCACAAAAGTGCACATTTCTCCAAGAAATGAGGGGCTAAGCCCTTACCTTCATTGTTGAGCTCATAGCCCAAAAACAAAACTGTTAATTCAGCAATGTGAGATTTGGCAAAGTTAAACTTGTAACCTAAGACCGCAAACTCGAGAATAATGCGGTCCACTCTGGAAAGATGCGGGTATAACTCGTCGTCTGTCAGGTAAATATCATCGACGTACGAACATGCATCTGGGTCTATGCCGTCTAACAAAGAGACAACACGGGCAGCGAATACACCTGGACTGTTTTGTAGCCCATAGGGAGACGCCGGAATTTAAATTTTTTACCACCGGAGGTAAAAGAGCTCCATTGGCTACACTCCGTGGCTAAGTTGTGCGTGTAAAATCCATTGGATAGGTCAAGTGTCGTTTTATATTTTTTACGAACAAGACTGTCTACAAGCGCAGAACTGTGGGTATTTTGCACCGCAAAGGTCCGACAATGAGAGTTCAAATGCCGGTAATCCAATACTAGGCGGTACGATCCATCGGGTTTAGAAACCGCGAAAAGGGGATTATTCATGGGTGATACGCATGTTTCAATTACTCCTTGGTATTCTAACTGTGTCAGAATTTCGGATACGGGACCTTTGGCTTCCCGTTTGATGGGATATTGGGGTTGTGGCTGTGGCAGCAACCGCAAAGGTATTTCATGGGAGGGTGAATCCTCATCCCAACCAACGTGATTACGGTATAACGCCGGAGCCAAGGCTACAGCCCATTCAACTGCAAGTGCCTCCGCTTTGTCCTTGGGGACATGGCGAGAAAAGCTGGGAAGGATTACCTCCTCCGCTCTACGAGCAGCAAGTACGAATGGGGGCGGCCAATCCGCCTCCGCTAACAAAATGTCATATGAAGAGGTTAGATTTTCCCAAAAAATCCCTTTAATTACACGCTGTATGTCACCCTCAATCTGGATGACAATATTATATAGTCTGTCAGGGGGTGCCACTCTGGTGTCTGCTGTCTCGACAGTAATGAATGTTTCAGTTGCTGTCGCCTCCACATGAGGACGTAGTGCCTCTCGCACTATGGTAACTTCCGCGGCGCTGTCTAGGAGCGTCACTGCCCACGTCCAATTCAGGAGTCTCGTTCTCACCGTCTGTGGCATACTTCGCTGTTACAGCGGCAACTTTTTTCTTCTGAAACTGTGGGCGAGAACGTTGAAATTCTTCTGGTGTCCCTCTGACTTGTTGCCGAGGTTGGTCTCGTCCTGGCGGGGCCTCACGACCCCTACCTCTATCCGGGCGATCTCCTCCACCAGTCTGTGACGACGTTGGTGCCTGCGAAGAACGAGGAGAACGCGGGTCAGGGACCTGAAATCTCTCTGGAGATTTTATTCTAGCTCTATCGCGCAAATCATATGTGCGTTCAGAAGATTCTGAAACCGGGATGCGCCTCGCGATCCTGGCTTCTTCTGTTGCTTACCCTGTTTTTGCAATCGCCAGTTCTTTTTAGTAAAGAACGGTTTCTCATCTTTCTCAGATTGAGTTTTTGGTGGTGGTTGCGATGGAGTTTGTGTTTTAGCAAAAGGTTTAACTCCCAGGCTATTGCGGCCTATAGTTTTATAAGCTTGTGCAATAATTTTCGGTAATTCGCGTGGCTTGTCCAGTTCTGGGACCAAAGCCAAAGCATTAGCTACTTGAAAGTTAACTGCATCACCCTTGACATTACCAAGGATTAGTTCAGCCACTACATCGAACACTCCCACCAGTCTCATCCCTAATTCCACAGCCGCTTCAGGGCCATGTTCATCCTGTACTCGTTTGATTACAGAGGGGAGAACTGTCATGGAAGGAGTGCCGAAACACTTCGCATATACCGCTGCGAATACCTTACCCCAGTTGTTGCAATCTGTCAACTCGGGAATTAAATCTTTTGGCAAACTAATCGTCAAAATCCTGTGTTTATCCACAGGAGAAGTATTCGGAAAAACAGCCTCCAGCTGGTCAAATTTCTCTGCAAGCCAATAAGGTAAATCGTCCTTATTTTGTGGGCGCTTGCCCATCACCGAATTAACCATGACGGGACTTATAGTTACGCCGCCAGGCCCAGCTGGATGTGCCGCAACTCCAGGCGGGGCTGCCTGGATGTTGCCCGTAACATACTGTACTAAAGCTCTATGCACACGTATCAAAGACGAATGCAAGAGACGCAGGTCAGCGACCGGAAGCGTCATATAACGCAGATGTGGGCTATACCCGGCCAAAACAGGCTAAGTGGCCCCGTCAATCGATAAGGGGCCTAAACGAACCGTTGTAATCGGTTGGGGGAGGGCGCCATCAAACCAAACACGGTGTTGCCATGCCGTGAGTGGTACTTCAATATTCCGATAAGGATTATAATGGTTTGGAGGTGCAGTGATTGTATACTGATGGAACGTATGGTCAGTCCCATCCACCGCTTCAAAGGTGATCCACGAGTAAAATACTTCAAAATGGTAAGCAGGATCTGCTTGTACCACGAAGATCAGATCGACACCCGTGTCTGGCATGCCATACGCTGTCAAATGAGCTTTGAGCGCCGCGCGGCTATGTGCTGCAATTTCAACAGCCATTAGGGCTAAGAATAACCGACAACCTAATACAAGGCAGCACAATAGTGGGTCAATATTAGCACCTTTTAATTACTTCAAGCTTGAAAGTACCTATAAAAACAACAATATAGGAGGTATCACCTTCACACCCGTTTCCGGAAACGTATGTGAAGGGTATTGTGGACAAGCACAAGTACTACTCAAGCGTCTCGCAGATAAGCCCACTTCGTTGGTGGCGCCATGTTGTAGGGATTCTGCACATACACAGAGCTATGCACAGGATAATAGGACCTCAGAGTATAGTGGTGAGCCAACCATAAACCTTAGTACCTACAACCCCAACCCGGCTAGCATTAGCGTCTCATTAGCAGCACAGCTACCAATGATTAGCCAACCCAAAACACGGTATCTCTCTCAGGACTCGCGGGAGCAAGGACACCCTTTCGTAACTCACTCATACCTGTCCACAACGTGCGTAATAAGAGCCACTGTATAGTTTAAAATGTTTATTTCAACTATCGTGCTCTAAAATACAGTACACGTGCTAGTACTATCAGCAGAATGAATAATGATAACATAGTAAACATTGTTACAATTCCATATAATACAAAGGGGGATAGCATTTTATAAAGACAGTGGATATAGGGCTAAATGACCTGTCCACCCTCCCCATGCTAATAACTAGTTTATTATAAAAACAGAAGACCTCTGGGCATTGTCAGGCAGACCCTCATACCTCAATATCTAGATGCTAGGTTTACATCATCAGACAAGCACAGCTCTTCTCTCTGGAAAGGTTTTTCTCCAAGTGTCTCTAACATTGAAATCACAATATTAAATGCACACGAAATTCCCCAGTGCAGCTGCAATCAGTGTTATGTCTAAGTGCGAGGGGCTGACCAGATCAGCTAGAACAAGGGACATTGTTTTTCGACCTTGTACATGATGTGCAGACACGACCCAAAGGGAACAGAATGAAAGATGATAAGCAAACAGTTCTAAAATAGCAAAGGCTGGAAAACAAAGGCACAAAGTAACGTGCGCAAAGAGGCATCATGGCAGCCAGGCCTAAGCTAACTTAGCAATGCAGTCCATGAGTCCACAAACCACACCACACCACAGCCACTCCCTGAGGGCTCGTTCAGACCCACACCACACCCATCCAGCACAGGCGTCACAGGACATGTGACCCTGCCAATCAAAGGGGCCTAGCACGTCACATACCCCACTGCCGGTGTGGTAGTCCGGGGGGGGTCCTGGGGGTGGTAGGGGGCCTGGGGGTGGTGGCGGTGGGTGTTGTGGCCCTCTTGGGGCTCCGAGCTGCATGATCAGTAGCTCCATGGCATCTGTTGTTCTTCTGGTGTGGCTGTGGGCTGGCTCCCTTTTATGGTGCAGGTTGTCGTCCGACTTAACACCAGGTAGGAGCAGGTGTTAAATCCATGCTGCTAACGCGCCTTATCGCCTGTTTTGTGATCTTATCGCCGATCTGGCTGGTCGTTTAGAATGTTGCGAAGTGGTGTTTTCGCTGCTTTTTGCACGGGAACGCCTACTCTGCATATCATTAGCGTTAGTTGCCGGTATCATTTGTGGCGATGTTTTTTGCGGCTGCTATTGCAGGAAAACTGGTGATATCGGCTGTTAGCACCTGCTTGTGAATGGTGCGATAAATTTATCGCCACTTTGGCTGCGATAAAGTGCCGCTAACTCGGCGATAAGTCCTTGAGAATATGCCCCTCTTTCTTTTGTGGCCTTTGGTAGATATCACACTCTCTAGCAGTTGTCAAAGAAAAAAGCAGAGCTGCAGGCAGGAGCGGCTTCAGGCCAAAGCTGAAAAAGCACAGGCGTGCAAAGAGTTGAGAACTCTGGTGCAAAAACTTAATAGAAGGATCAAACTGCCATTGTCTGAGTAGCAATTTCTAATCTGTTTTTAAGTCACCACTATTGAATGCACTAAATTATTCATACAAACATGGTCGAGGTACTATAACTGAATTATAAAAAAACATGCATTTGGAGTTAACGTGCACAAACGAATAACAATTGAAATATATGACAAATATATTTATTTTGAAAATGTATTAACTTGAGTACATTAAAATAAATAAAATTAAATATATTAACTTAAATGAAATAACAACTGTTCTCATCCAAATTGGAAAATAAAACATATAAACTTAACCTGGATAACTGTTGCAGGTTAGGAACTGCAAACATTTACACTCTTGCTGAAATTGAACAATTGCATTTTTCAATGAGTAGTTTATTTACTGTTTTTGTTCACTGGTTTGTGATCTCGAAAAAGGAACTGTAAATGTCTGTAGTCTTTTTCAAATGTATTAATTACTTTTTCAATCAGCTGTTGTTTGTTTTCATCAATTCTTGCTCGATATATGCTCTTTATGCACAAACCCGATAGAAGATCATCTGCCATTGTCGACCTCAACCAGGTTTTCACCCTTCTCATTGTGTTGAAAGCTCTTTCCACTGTGCAAGTGGTCTTTGGTTATGTGAGAGCAATGAGAAGTGCTTGCTGTACTGATGAAAATACATCTGTGTTGTTTAGCAAATCCAGAAATCCATTGTCAAACTGCTCATCCTTCTTTGACCAGATCTCAAACCATGTGACTGCTTCAGCTTCCAGGTTTTCAATGTAGTAAATTTCTCTGATGTTTGCAATATGGCATTTGCATTGCTCGAGTGTCATTTTTGCCATGTGTTTTGTGTAAAGTGAGAACAGACTCAAATTTTTCTTGTTTCATTGTCAAACCGTCTTTCTAATGATGCGATGATAGAGTCCATGTATGGCACATACACAGACTGGCAATAGTATTCTTCCACAGAAGAGGAACCAAAATTAGAACAAAATACTTGCTGGCCACACTGTCTGGGAACACAAAGGGGTATATGTACAAGAACTGCTGCTAACTAACGCTAACTCTAGTTAGCGGCAGTTTTCTTAACGAGGCCTATCACCAAAAACTATCGCCTTGTTAGCGATGTATTTACAATACGTCGCAACATCGCGATAGTTTCAGGTAGCCGCGGTGAAAACTGCCGCTAACACTAGCGTGAAGGTGATACAAATTCTGACGTTAGCCGGGGAAAACTGATGAAAGGCCCATTAGCGGCAAAAAAACTCACGTTAGTCAGCCCAACGTGACTTTTTTTGTCTCCAGAGGCAAAAATAGCCCATGAGTCCACCTCCAATGAAAAATAGGAAACAAAACCAATGGAATGCAGAATGGAGCAGCCAGGGCCAAGTGCAGCACAGATCAACAACCCCTCAAGTCCTCCAACAGCCAGGATGACCAGCCAGAGTCCCAGGGGAAGAGGAAATTCAGGACTACAATCATGAAAAGAGGCGCATCGTTGGGCAAAACCAGTGATGCATCACTTATCATTGCACACTCCTTGCAACAGCATGGCATCCAAAACCTTGAAAGCGCGAACAGTCCCCGGGGCCCGGAGGCCTCGCTGGGCCTGCATCTGGGACCCGGAGTGGGATGTGGAGGTGCTGTTGAGTTGCTGGGACATGGCGGTAGACATTGAGGCATCGGCGATCGCCCTTACCTGATGGTAAAGTCTGCCAGGTCGCATGGAGACACGTTGCTGACCTGTGTGAGAGGACCGCCTGGTGCCCCTTGGAGCTGTGAACAGTAGAGGCGCTCCTGCGCACCAATGTAGGGAGATCTGCATCGCATACCACGCGCCACCATCACACTGGGGTGCACGGAGGAGATTACCAATGGTGGTCCGCGTCTCTCTGCATCACAGGCCGGAGGATGTTGTGCTGGCTGCACACTGTGGAGGTTGAGGCCCCTGAGCTGTGCCGACCTTGTATGGCGGGAGCGGTGCAACTTCACGCCTAAGGGGTCCCCTGTTGCATCACCAGCATCTGGAGGTTCCCCAGCGGTCTTGGCGGCGACTGCTGTACCCAGGCTTGTGAAATGAAATCCCGCCTGGCTGAGGCTCCTGCTGGCTGAGTCACAGATTTGGAGAGAGTGCAGCGGATTATGCCAGGGTGTCAATGTCCAGGTGAGGAGAAAGTGAGATGTGTAGCGGAGAAGGCCCAGGGTCGAGTCGGGCCCAGGCCTAGCACCTGTGGGTGATGCACCCCCAGTGGCGACTCATCCACTATGGTGGAAGAGCGTCACGCCACTGCTTTCAAGCAGTGCAAGAAGAGGAAACATAACATGATGATAACTTTCCGATGTACTCATGCTATGGTTCCTTTGCGGGCGGGAGTGTGGGTGGGGCTGCTCTACTCATGCAGCAGGGCAGGGGCAGAGTGGTATGCCCACTCAAGTGCGCAATGACTGTTTGGTCGGCCCTCTCAGGCCGCCAAAGCAGTCATGCGCACTTCCCTGTTTGCAGTGCAGGCTGCATTACAGCCTGCATGGAGTACATGCCCACCCCTCCAGCCCCTGGCTGAACGCCTTGTCACGGGGCTCAAGAACAATCACAACGCCACATCGCAGCGTTGTGATTGGGTTAGGGGAGGGAGCCTGGCTGCCTGCTTCCTATTCCTGCAAGCAGACTCAGGAAAGCAGGAGCGCAGAAGATGCGGGACCCGTCCTCAAGGTAAGATTTCTAAAAAATATATTTACAACTCCCGCTCCACCGCATCCCCACCCCCTCTAGTGTCCTTTCCCTCGTTTCCCGCCTCCCAGCTGTTCAGTCCCCCCCGCAGCACTACTTAATGGCGGCTGCTGTGCGGCCCTGCGCAGCGGGCATACCACTGGTGCGCCAAAGGCAAGCCCGTCTGCATCCGTCCATCCCTGAACTGCGCCCAGCATCAAGGGCCCTTCCTCTCAGACACTCCACCGCTACAACAGCACCCTCCTCGCCATCAACCCTGGACGCCACACCGCCTGCCATCTAGCAACACTGTAGAATTCTCTTGCACCCTGTGCCTGTCGAAACTGCAAACGCACCTTCTGCCACATCAGCACACCAGAGCCTCCTGCCGCCCAGACGACCAAGAGCGCAGCCGACTGGCTCAACTGCATCCTCCTCAATGTGCGGTCCCTCCACAAACACGCAACAGAAATCTGGGACATCCTCAACGCCACCTCTTCAGACAACGCTTTTTCTCGGAAACCTGGACCAACCTCTGCTCCGGACCGGACATCACCATCACCATCCACGACGGCTACAAATTCACCCGTATGGACCACCACGAGTGCTTAGGATGAGGCTTGCCATTGTCTAAAAAAGCACACACTGACTGACCACGCACTCTAATGACCAGACAGTGACCATGGAACACCTCCACTTCCAGATCTGGACCAACCCCAACACCATCCTCCGCAGCACCCTCATCTACAGGCGCCCCGGGCCACAAACCCCAATTCACCGATGCCATTGTAGACCTCATCGCACCCCAGGCTCTCCCATCCACCGATTACATCCTACTCGGAGACCTCAAGTTCCACCTGGACAACCCCAGTGAGCAGAACACCATCCCCCTCCTGGGGAACCTCGCCAACATCGGACTCAAGCAGCTAGTCACCGCACTAACCCACATAGCCTGACACACTCTCAAGCCGGTCTTCTCCACCAGCAGGAACTTCAATTACAGCCACACCACAGGACTCTCCTGTACCGACTATCATTGTTTACATCACACCTTAACTGTCAGAACCCCACAAGTCTTACCTTGTGTACTTGTGGAGCAATCTCGCAGGGATGACGTGAACAACCTCCACCATCCCCCACCTTTCCCTAGCAAAGGAGTGTATACTGACCAGGGCAAGGATGGGACCAGGGGAAGGAGTCCTAATGGCGTTGGGTGGAGATGCCTTACGTGAAGACCTGGTTGGGTATCCCTACTGATGCTGAGGGAACTCTCCTGGGGATCACCGGCTGGATAAGGAAATAACCAAATGATTAGTGCGTCTGTCCTTCCTTCTCCTGGGGATTACACACATACATCACTCACACCAAAACCAGGGGTGTTGCCAGAGGGTATATAGTCACCTGGAGACGTAAGGATGAGCAGAGATGAGAGGTCTTCAGGTGGAGGGGAATAGGACAAACAGGAAGGTAGCTTGTGAACACTCCTGTTCCTGCTTTAACAGTAGAAAGTAACAACAGCGCTCCTGCGTGAGTGTGGTTAAATATAGGCGGCAATGCGCTCCTGCGCTTGCCGCAAAGGCAGGGAAACACAAGCGCTCCTGCGCGAGTGTAAGGGAAAGTGAAATGCTGCTACACGCTCCTGCCCGTGCCACAAAGGAAAAACACACAAACAAAGGCGCTCCTGCGCGGTAGCGGGACAAGTGTCAATGCGACCACGCGCTCCTGTGCATGTCGCAAGGGGAAAACAAACAAAGGCGCTCCTGCGTGGTAGCGGGACAAGTGTCAATGCGACCACGCGCTCCTGTGCGTGTCGCAAAGGGAAAACAAACAAAGGCACTCCTGTGTGGTAGCGAGACAAGTGTCAATGCGACCACGCGCTCCTGTACGTGTCGCAAAGGGAAAACAAACAAAGGCGCTCCTGCGTGGTAGCGGACAAGTGTCAATGCGACCACTCGCTCCTATGCATGTCGCAAGGGGTAGTCTGTTCAAAACAGAGAAGGAAAGATCCTCCGACGTGGAAGGCAGCAGCTTGTATCCGGGCGTGGTTCAGGACTTGAAGCACCGTTGGGTTGAGCACTGCGGTCTTTATGCAGTCTCACCCGGTAGTGCTTGTAACCTGACCTGATGCACTTCCTGGGCTGGAAGGCTATACTGCTAACCGATCCTGTAGTGCTTGTGAACGCTTGCCGAATGCGGACCTGATAACCAATCATGCACACCATACGGACCTGCACAGAGTTGAACCATGACATTAACCATGCCCACCGTACACCATTGCCATCATTGCCCCCCCATCGCAGCTGGATCAAGGCCACCGAAGAACTTCCCGTCAACTCCTTTGCACCACCACTCCGCCAACGCTTACAGACTCCAACACCGCAGCGCGCAACCTCCACCGATGGATCTCCAACTGCACCGACACCCTGGCACCCCTCAAGAAAAGAGCAGGCAAACAACACTCCAAGAAGGCCAACTGGTTCACTCCCGCCCTCCACTAGTCCAGCCCCACCTACAGACGTCTCGAAAAGAGATGGAGCCACAACTTCAATCAACTCTGCAACACAGTCACCCTTAGCGCAAGGGTGTCTGCATTGGCGCATGGCAGCCATTGTGTGCCAACGTGGGGAAAAAGACAGGGGGGCTTATTAATGAGCCCCTTCTGACAGTTTCACCCTGCAGGTGCGTCATTTTCTGCAGCGTGATTCTTGCACCAAGTTGCACCTATTTGCAAAGTGACGCATCTAGGCATATGCGTGAACTTGTGAAGCCCTGTGCCACAATATACCTGCATCAGGTATGATGTATGCAGGGTGGGCGTTCCCACACAACAACGCTTCAAAGGAGTGGCGTTGTGAAATTCATCAGATTTCACTATAACAATTGTAGGACGCCACTGCGTCAGTATCATCTGCCTGCCTCATGGCAGGCGTAAGGGTGACGCAGTGCCACAGGGATAGGCTGGCCCCATGTATTACTGGAGTTGATTCATGCTTGTGACACAACTTCAGCAATGCATGACTTTAGCGCTGACAGATACGTCAGGATTCCAGATGTATCTGTCATTAATTGCGACATAGAGCGCCTTACAGTAAATACACTGCATCCATGGTGTCGCAAGAAGGGCATAGTGAAAAGTGTTGCAACGCTGTTTTGTCACAGCGATGCAACACTTCTCATGAATGAGACCCAGGAATGTGCCCTATCTTATTGATGGTACGCATTCCTGAACTGTAGTTTTGTCGCAGGGCAGCGCAGCAACATTCCTTGCAGCGCTGTCCAGCACCAAAACCTTCTGAAATGAGGCCCCAAGTGTTTGCACCATTTTTAAGACCAGCTATTTTCTGGTTTTAAAAAACTGCCTCTAACTGGAGTTAGAGGCAGTTTTTTTGGTTTTGCACCATACAAGGAATTTCATGTAAATATCGCAAAGTGGGGTTAGCGGCAGTTTTTGTACGGGAACGCCTACCTTGCATCTCATTTTCGTTAAGTCCTGCTAACAGAAGTGGCGATCCTAAAAATTCACATTTACGCTGGAAAACTGCTGCTAACGTCAAAAAATGTACGCTATGGCGGCGTTAACTCCTTGTACATATGCCCCAAAGTTCGATGTCCGATTTTTCTGCCATTGTTTGAACATTTGGAAAAAATTCCTTAAATTGCTCTTCTGCTTTTGTCTGTGATAATGGAACACAGTCACGTGATTACACATCTTGAGGATATCAAGCTGAACAGGTTGGAGAGCCTTGCTTACAGATTCCAATCTTGATGAGTAATCTGAAATTATAGACAAGCAAAAGAGAAAGCTCACTGTGGTTGAGAAACATTGCAATTGATATGCATCCTGATATGTTTTCCCTTATGCAGTAGTAACCAGTAAGCTTAATTGCTTAAAAATCTCTTCAAAGTTTGAGCTAAAAATTCTAATGCTCTTGTATTTTGCTGTCCATAGTGTTTCACTCCGCAATGGCACATTGGGAATAAAAGATCTTCTTTTTGGACTCTAATGGAAAAACTTGTTGATGGCTTTCACTGTGCCAGTAGAATTCCGAATATCAGGGACAGCATTCAGGTCATTAGCAACCAAATTAAGTTTATGTGCAGGACAGTGAGCAAAAGCAGCTTCTGGATATTTTCGCTTTGTTATGGCTTCAACACCACCTTCCTTTCCTGCCGTTGTAGAGCATCCATCATATCCTTGGCCATGGAGTTTTTCTAAGTTTAATTCAAATTTAGAACATGTATCCATATTTGCAATTGGGATAGTATCCATTTCTTTTAAGGTTGCACATCCAAGGAATTCTTCTCGAATGACAGCTATGGTGCTACTTTGTGTCTACAAAATGTACTCCAAGTGATATCTGTTCTTTTCAGGATATGTCAGCACTTTCATCAGCAATGATTGAAAATCCATTTGACATATTGACTAAGTGTTAGACCTGGCATCCTTGGCATGGGTTTCCCCTATGTTTTTGCCTTTGCCTCCTGTGTTTTTACTGTTTGTTGGACTTCGTTTTTGCTGGTCTAGATGCTTTGGGCACTTTGCCACTGCTGTTCAGTTCCAAAGTGCAAGTGCTTCCTATGTAAATTGTTTTCATGGATTAGTGTTTCCATAATTGGCTTATTTGGGGTACTGGTAAGTCCCTAGTACAGTGCACTGTGTGTGCCCAGGGCCTGTAAACCAAATGCTGCTAGTGCACCCACTTGCCAGGCCCTAACCTTCCCTTTTCTTACATGTGAGTCACCCCTAAGGTAGGCCTAAGGTACCCCTGTGGGCAGGGTGCAGTGTATGTGAAAGGTAGGACATGCCCTGATGTGTGTAGCATGTCCTGATAGTGAAATACTGCCAATTTCGTTTTTCACTATTGAAAGGCTATCTGTCCCATAGGATAGAATGGGGAGTTTACTTATAACATCTTATAAGTGTAACTGCCCATGGGAACAAGATAGGAAAATTGAGTTTAGTATGCCTGAACTCAGAATCTAAAGATGCATCTTTTAGTAAGGATGATTTTTACATTCTGGGTTTGAAAATACCACTTTTTAGAAAGTAGGTATTTTCTTGCTTAGCCATCCAGTGTGCCTCTGCTAGATTTGTGTATTGACCATCTGCCTTTGGAGTGACAGGGGCTGGGGATGTGCATCCTGATCAGACAACCACTTGGAGGGTGAGGTGGGTCCTGCCTTTCCAGGGTGAGTCAGGGCTGGGCTGAATAGACCTGGGCTGCATTCAGAGTAGGGGGGCGAGATTTCTTTCACACCTGAATGGGCCTGGTCTGCTTTGGACAATGCTGTCTCCACCTCCTGCCGGGGAGCTGCACCGGAGAGGACAGAACTGGTTTTGGCTGGGCAAAGAGCTTCTCAGCCAACAGAGAACAAAGGGATTTGTGCTATAAAAAGTGGGGCCAGACCCCAGACTTTTAGATCACTTTTTGACTTCAAGAGAAACCTCATCCAAGGAGAAAAGCTGGAAGAAGCTGGAGGAGTACTGCCCCTTTGCTGTGTGCTGTCTGGGGTTGGCCTGCAGTAGCTGTTCTGCCAAGGAGAAGAACTGTGTGTCTATGCTGCTTGACAAAGTATCTTGAAGGGCTTGAGGGAGAGCTTGCACCCTGTTCAAGAAGTCTCAGGAACAGCAAAGACTTCACCATCCTTCTGGGTACCGTCTCTGGAACCGCTGGTTTCAGTCGTCACAGAAGAAAAGAGCAGCCGACTCTGTCACCAAGTCCGTTGCTGGTTCTGTGTCCTGAAGGCACCGCAGAGGGCACCGCAGCACTTCGCACCACATCCTTGGTCTCACTGACGTCACTGGGTGACGTCACCGAGCCATGGCTTGCACCGCATCCTGTGGGCACCGCACTCCGCACCGCCTCGCTTCACTCTGCCCGGACATCACCGACACCGTTCCTGCCCGACCCGAACATCGACCGGCTCCGTCGTCTGCACCGTGACCTGCCAGCACCGAATCGAGCACCACCTCACTCCGCACCTTAAGTCTTGACCTTACCGACGCCGTTGGATGACCGTCACCGAGCCGCTGCCTGCACCGCGCCGTGAGGGCACCGCATGCTGCACTGCTTCCACTTCAAATTGCAACCGCGATTGTTGCCCCGACCGGCCCGCAACAACGTGTCAGCCGTAACAAGAAAGGTACTGTCTATGAGTCTGTCGATGCTTTAGCTGATCCGTACCTACGCGGTCGGCTGGAACTGTTAGACTCTGTCGTTTTCAGCATCACGGTAGCCCCGGATGGAGCTACCGACTCAGAGGAACTGTGTTTTTCAGCTATTCTTGCAAATTGAAGGTCATCTTGCAAAGTAACTATTTTTACCATATTGTATGTTGGATTTTTGTCTTTTTTGGTCACGTTGGTTTAGATAAAGTTTTGCTTATTTTTCTAAACTGGTGTGGTGTCCATTTGTAGTGTTTTCACTGTGTTGCTGTATGCATGCACAAATGCTTTATACACTGCCTCTGAGATAAGCCTATCTGCTCGTGCCAAGCTACCCAGGGCGTGAGCAGGGGTTATTTTAGAAGTGTATCCCCCCCTGATTAGGAAGAAGGGTCTCTACTTGGACAAAGGTGCAAACCATTGCCAACTAGAGAACCCCATTTCTAACACTAAGGGTAATAGATCTTCTCTTAAAGTTTCTTCACATAATGTAATCAGCTCATGTTCAACTAGAACTGATGTATAACGTGCATTAACTGGTGCATTTTTCAGATGGTTCTTTAGGATCACATCTCCTGCTTCAATGTGAAATTGGTACAGACGTTGCACTTTTTCAGTTGTAGTTCCCCCCCCCCCCATAAAGCAATGTCATGTGTGCCACAAAATAAGATAGTGGACAAAATTGGAAATAACATTTTCAGATTTTCTTCAAAATGCCCTTTCACAGTGCTGTCCATTTGCAAACAATACTTGTTTCCGGTTTCTTTCTGATCGCCAAAAAGTGAGTTGCATCCACTTGTGCGTTTTTATGCCAGGATGATAAAACATGGTTGTGTGCACTTTCATGGAAGTATTTATATTAAGTGAAAGGCGTAGTTTTGAATGCTCCTTTTGCCCCACGATGAACTGGCTGTGGAAAAAGTATGTACTACTTACAAATCGCACCTTTCAGTTGTGGAGAGTAGCTAAGCCATGGTGAATATTGACTAATCCACACATGACGAAAACAGCGTGGTCCCCCTGAATCCTTCTTGAAGTCATACTTTTCTGGTGGGGTATACGTATTTAGTAGTAGATTGTATTTAAAATCATCTGTTAGTTTTTGGATGAATCAAAATACAATCCAATATCATTTACAGGAGCAGCAACATCATGGCTACACTTTTCAAATTCCAAAAACAAGCAGCTAGGGATGATTAAAGCCACACAGCCTAGATAGTCACTTGAATTTGCGTAGAAATGAATGATTTGCATGTAACGCTATTGCCCACCTCTAAGGTCTGCTGCTTCTAGACCATACAATTAGGTTATACAAAACATGAAGAAAAGAGAGGCAACAGAAATAGGCAGTTAAATGGCCAAAGAAATGTTCTTGAGTCTTCAGATGATAAAAATAATTCTTCTTTATTGGCTTCAACCTAGTGCATGTGCAGCCAACGCATTTCTCCCTAAACAGGGCTTCATCAGGGCTGCAAATATAACATGTTTACATCAGTGTATTTGTACAAGTGATAGCCAATATAAAAAAACGGTTTCGAAAATACGTTCTTAAAATCTAGACAAAATAACAAAACACCGCTGGTCCAGATGCAGGGTGGATTTAACAGAGCACAAGTTACACCTGCATCCGAGCCAGTATTCTCAGCAACGAAACCAATATCTGGACACCCAGAGAAGAAACTCAAGAAAGCAAGAAAAGAAACATCGAGAAGAGATGTGAGTGTTAAAGAATTTTGAGAATTGGAAAAAGCACAAGAACCCAGAATGGTACACCCGTGAAGTGAAAAAAGCTCAAGCGCAAGGTATAAACCTATGTTGATGAAAAACGACAACTATAAATGACGACCGATGTGCAAAGGCCCAGGTGCGTAAAAAACGTGAATTCTTTTTATCATCTGAAGACTCAAGAACATTTCTTTGGCCACTTAACTGCCTATTTCTGTTGCCTCTTTTCTACATGTTTTGTAAACATCATGGCTACATTCTGTTGGAGCTGAAACTGGACCTGCAGAACTGCTTGTGCTTGGTTCTTCTGCCTCCTGTTCACAATGCCTAGATAATTTTCTTGATTCCTTAATATCAGATTCTAAATCATAAAATTATCGTTTTGAAAAAAATTTGCGGATGTCCATTTTTAAAAAGAAATGGGGATTATTAAATACTATGCTCATCACCAGGTTGGCTGTATTGAATAAACTGTGAGTTGTAGATGAGCTGCAGGGAGTTGAAAAACCCCTTTAAATTTTTCCTGAAAGGGAGAACAAAGCTTTCCTTGCCTAAAGCATAGTTATATTGGGAAGATGAGATATGTGAACATCAAATAACTCACCTACAGTGCACTATTTATTGAATACAGCCCCGTATGCAGTAATAGAAACTTGAAAAAGGAAAAGTGTATGTGTTTGTGTGGGTATATGTGAGTATATGTACACACACACATATATATGCATATATATGTGTATCTAGTAATCTAGTGCTGTGGCAACTGCTGTGCATGCAGTCTGGTGCGGTGGCAAGTAAAATCTGGTACTACAGTGTATATATATATATATATTCACTGAAAAAACCATAGGTTTTAGGGACAGTTATAGTTAGTTGGACATTGCACTCGTACAAAACCCGTGAAATTCCCCTGTTATAGTTAGTTCAGCTAACTATAACTCGCGCCCGCAATGCACTGCTGATGACGTCACATATTACATCACTCATGACATGGTCAGTGACATCACTGATGACATCACTGATGACATCTCAAATGACATCACTGATGACATCACTGATGACATCATCCAGTGACTGTGTGTTTCTGTAAAGTTTAAATATGTTTAATATATATAGGGAAAGGCGTATTGAAGAATGAGTGGGTGTATAAGTGTCTGAATGGATGATTTAGTACGTGAGTGACTGACTCTACAAGTGAGTGATTAAACGTATCTTACTGAATGCATGGGTTAGTGACTAAACTGTGTGAATGTCTGTATCCGTCTGTTTGTTGGTGTGTAAGTGGATGCATGGATTTGCGAATAGCTACATGAGTGTCTATATGGGTTATTGATTGGTTCTCTGAGTATCTGTATGGCTGCCTGAGTGTTTGTGTGGGTGGGGTGTGTGTGACTCTATACATAGATGTGTGAGTGGGTGATTCACTGGGTGCATGATTTCAAGAGTGCATCTGTGATGGACTGCTTGGGTGGGTGAGTGTGTGTATGGGTGTGTTAGTGAGTGAATGTATATCTCAGTGGTACATGTGCGAGTAACTACATATGTAAAAGGCAGTATATATGTGTGTTAGAATATTTAAATGGCTATAAGTGAGAGTGTGTTATTGTGAGAGTGGCTGTATGGATGCGTGTGTGCTTGTATCAGTTATTGTATAAGAGCGTAAGAATGTGCTAGTATTTGTATGAGTAAGTGAGCTGGTGTGTGTATAACTGTATAGGTGAGTAAATGGGTGTGTGATTAATTTTTTGCATGACTGACTAGGTGTGTGAGTACCTCTATGGATGAGTGGCGGTGTGTGAATGTTTATATAGGTGTATGAGTGCATATGATAGTCCTGTACTGAGTGACTGTAAGTATGAGTGACTGTACAGGTGAGTGAGTGGATGTGTGTGTAGACCTAAGAATCAGTGAGTGGGTATGTAGTTTTTGGTGTTGGAGTGTCTATGGTTTTGAGAATGGCAGTCTGTAATTTAGAGTGGGTGTATCAAAAGTTATATTAGGGTGTGAGAAGATGCATGAAATTATCACATGGATGATGTCATCAGTGATGTCATTTGAGATGTCATCAGTGATGTCATCAGTGATGTCACTGACCATGTCATGAGTGATGTAATATGTGACGTCATCAGCAGTGCATTGCGGGGCGCGAGTTATAGTTAGCTGAACTAACTATAACAGGGAATTTCACGGGTTTTGTACGAGTGCAATGTCCAACTAACTATAACTGTCCCTAAAACCTATGGTTTTTTCAGTGAATTTCAAAGGTTTTTTAAATGCTAATTTCTAACTATAACGTGTCTGAAACCTATGGTTTTTTCAGTGAATTTCAAAGGTTTTTTAAATGCTAATTTCTAACTATAACGTGCCTGAAACCTATGGTTTTTTCAGTGAATTTCAAAGGTTTTTAAATGCTAATTTCTCACTATAACGTGCCTGAACCCTATGGTTTTTTCAGTGAATTTCAAAGGTTTTTAAATGCTAATTTCTAACCATAACGTGCCTGAAACCTATGATTTTTTAAGTGAATTTCAAAGGTTTTTTAAATGCTAGTTTCTAACTATGCCAACAGAGGTAGGACATGTGAAGAAAGAAGAAAAAACGCACAGAAAGAAGCAAAAGATGTGCAGAAAGAACCAACAGAGGAACAGAAAGAGGCCTTGTTGCAAAATCATCCTGTGCCCACAACTTTTTCAGACGGGTACTGGTGGTAACTGACTCTGACTAACCAGAGCCAGTGCGCGTTTGCACAGTGGTGAAGGGAGGGGGCCTGAGGTGACATGTGTGCAAACGCGCCCCGTGGCGCGTTTTAAGTTGCGTGGATTAAGTCCCCTTGAATCCTGAGGGTCCCTGGGGCCCAACTAGCCCCCAGGTACCTACAGTTAGGACCACAGAGCTGAGTTGCAGAGAGGCGTTCCGAGGCCACGCACTTTTTTCACCTCTCTGCAACGCAACTCTGTTGTGCTTACTGAAGGTACCTGGTGGGCTAGTTGGCCCCCAGGATTCAAAGGGAATTAACTCCCCAACTTAAAACGCACCACAGGGCGTGTTTGCGCACATGTCACCTGAGGCCCCGCCCCTCCCTTCACCACTGTGCAAACGCGCCCCGTGGCGCGTTTTAAGTTGGGGGATTAGGTCACCTTGAATCCTGAGAGTCCCTGGGGCCCAACTAGCCCACCAGGTACTTCCAGTAAGCACCACAGGCCTGCGTTGCAACGCCTGTAACAAATTGTGCAGTTGTGTTTAGGTAGTGAAGAGGGTCGTGCAGGGGGTAGTGTTTTAGGGTTTAGGGTAGTGCAGTGGTGTTTGTGTAGTGTAGGGGGTCATGCTGGGGGTAGATTTAGGGTTTAGGGTAGTGCAGTGGTGTTTGGGTAGTGTAGGGAGTCGTGCTGGGGTTAGTGTTTTAGGGTTTTAGGGTTTAGGGTAGTGCAGTGGTGTTTGGGTAGTGTAGGGGATACTGCTGGGGGTAGTGTTTTAGGGTTTAGGGTAGTGCAATGGTGTTTGGGTAGTGTAGGGGTACTGCTGGGGGTAGTGTTTTAGGGTTTAGGGTAGTGCAGTGGTGTTTGGGTAGTGTAGGGGGTACTGCTGGGGGTAGTGTTTTAGGGTTTAGGGTAGTGCAGTGGTGTTTGGGTAGCGTAGGGGTACTGCTGGGGGTAGTGTTTTATGGTTTAGGGTAGTGCAGTGGTGTTTGGGTAGTGTAGGGGGTACTGCTGGGGGTAGTGTTTTAGGGTTTAGGGTAGTGCAGTGGTGTTTGGGTAGCGTAGGGGTACTGCTGGGGGTAGTGTTTTATGGTTTAGGGTAGAGCAGTGGTGTTTGTGTAGTGTAGGAGGTCGTGTTTTAGGGTTTAGGGTAGTGCAGTGGTCTTTGGGTAGTGTAGGGAGTCGTGCGGGGCGTATTGTTTTAGAGTTTAGGGTAGCGCAGTGGTCTTTGGGTAGTGTAGGGGTTGTGCGGGGGTTAGTGTTTTAGGGATTAGGGTAGTGCATTGGTATTTGGGTAGTGTAGGGGTCATGCGGGGGTAGTGTTTTAGGGTTTAGGGCAGTGCAGTGGTGTTTAGGTAGTGTAGGGGGTTGTGCTGGGGGAGTGTTTTAGGGTTTAGGGCAGTGTAGTGGTGTTCGGGTAGTGTAGGGGGTCGTGCTGGGGGAGTGTTTTAGGGTTTAGGGCAGTGCAGTGGTGTTCGGGTAGTGTAGGGGGTCGTGCTGGGGGAGTATTTTAGGGTTTAGGGTAGTGCAGTGGTGTTCGGGTAGTGTAGGGGGTCATGCTGGGGGTAGTGTTCTAGGGTTTAGGGCAGTGCAGTGGTGTTCGGGCAGTGTAGGGGGTCGTGCTGGGGGTGGTGTTTTAGGGTTTAGGGCAGTGCAGTGGTGTTCGGGCAGTGTAGGGGGTCATGCTAGGGGTGGTGTTTCAGGGTTTAGGGCAGTGCAGTGGTGTTCGGGCAGTGTAGGGGGTCATGCTGGGGATGGTGTTTCAGGGTTTGGGACAGTGCAGTGGTGTTCGAGCAGTAAAAGGGGTCATGCTGGGGGTGGTGTTTCAGGATTTAGGGCAGTGCAGTGGTGTTCGGGCAGTGTAGGGGCGGTGCAGGGGGTGGTGTTTCAGGGTTTAGGGCAGTGCAGTGGTGTTCGGGCAGTGTAGGGGGTGGTGCAGGGGGTGGTGTTTCAGGGTTTAGGGCAGTGCAGTGGTGTTCGGGCAGTGTAGGGGGTCATGCAGGGGTGGTGTTTCAGGGTTTAGGGCAGTGTAGGCGGCGGTGCAGGGGGTGGTGTTTCAGGGTTTAGGGCAGTACAGTGGTGTTCGGGCATTGTAGGGGGTGGTGCTGGGGCTGGTGTTTCAGGGTTTAGGGCAGTGCAGTGGTGTTCGGGCAGTGTAGGGGGTCGTGCTGGGGCTGGTGTTTCAGGGTTTGGGCAGTGCAGTGGTGTTTGGGCAGTGTAGGGGGTCGTGCTGGGGCTGGAGTTTCAGGGTTTAGGGCAGTGCAGTGGTGTTCGGGCAGTGTAGGGTGTTGTGCTGGGGCTGGTGTTTCAGGGTTCAGGGCAGTGCAGTGGTGTTCAGGCAGTGTAGGGGGTCGTGCTGAGGCTGGTGTTTCACGGTTTAGGTCAGTGCAGTGGTGTTCGGGCAGTGTAGGGGGTCATGCTGGGGCTGGTGTTTCAGGGTTTAGGGCAGTGCAGTGGTGTTCGGGCACTGTAGGCGGTTGTGCTGGGGCTGGTGTTTCAGGGTTTAGGGCAGTGCAGTGGTGTTCGGGCAGTGTAGGGGGTCGTGCTGGGGCTGGTGTTTCAGGGTTTAGTGCAGTGGTGCTCGGGCAGTGTAGGGGGTCGTGCTGGGGGTGATGTTTCAGGGTTTAGGGTAGTGCAGTGGTGTTCGGGCAGTGTAGGGGGTCGTGCAGGGGCTGGTGTTTCAAGGTTTAGGGCAGTGCAGTGGTGTTCGGGCAGTGTAGGGGGTCGTGCTGGGGCTCGTGTTTCAGGGTTTTGGGCAGAGCAGTGGTGTTCGGGCAGTGTAGGGGGTCATGCTGGGGGTAGTGTTTCAGGGTTTAGGGCAGTGCAGTGGTGTTCGGGCAGTGTAGGGGGTCGTGCTGGGGGTAGTGTTTCAGGGTTTAGGGCAGTGCAGTGGTGTTCGGGCAGTGTAGGGGGTCGTGCTGGGGGTGGTGTTTCAGGGTTTAGGTCAGTGGTGTTCGGGCAGTGTAGGGGGTGTTGCTGGGGGTGATGTTTCAGGGTTTAGGGCAGTGCAGTGGTGTTCGGGCAGTGTAGGGGTTTTGCTGGGGGTAGTGTTTCAGGGTTTAGGGCAGTGCAGTGGTGTTCGGGCAGTGTAGGGGGTCATGCTGGGGGTGGTGTTTCAGGGTTTAGGGCAGTGCAGTGGTGTTCGGGCAGTGTAGGGGGTCGTGAAGGGGTGGTGTTTCAGGGTTTAGGGCAGTGCAGTGGTGTTTGGGCAGTGTAGGGGGTCGTGCTAGGGGTGGTGTTTCAGGGTTTAGGGCAGTGCAGTGGTGTTCGGGCAGTGTAGGGGTCGTGCTAGGGGTGGTGTTTCAGGGTTTAGGGCAGTGCAGTGGTGTTCGGGCAGTGTAGGGGGTCATGCAGGGGCTGGTGTTTCAGGGTTTAGGGCAGTGCAGTGGTGTTCGGGCAGTGTAGGGGGTCGTGCTGGGGGTAGTGTTTTAGGGTTTAGGGTAGTGCAGTGATGCTTGTGTAGTGTAAGGGGTCGTGCTGGGGGTAGTGTTTTAGGGTTTAGGGTAGTGCAGTGGTGTTTGTGTAGTGTAGGGGGTCATGTTTTAGGGTAGTGCAGTGGTGTTTGGGTAGTGTAGGGGTTGTGCTGGTGGTAGTGTTTTAGGATTTAGGTTAGTGCAGTGGTGTTTGGGTAGTGTAGGGGTCGTGCTGGGGGTAGTGTTTGAGGGTTTAGGATAGTGCAGTGGTGCTTGTGTAGTGTAGGGGGTCGTGCTGGGGGTAGTGTTTTAGGGTTTAAGGTAGTGCAGTGGTGTTTTTGTAGTGTAGGGGTCATGTTTTAAGATGCAATGCTCCAATACCTGACCAGTCTGCACTACATAAAACTGCAAAAAAACTAAAAATAAAAAGTGTTTTGCACACTTTTGTCATTGGGCTATATGTGGGCTACATCTGGGTAATATTTGTGCTACATTTGGGCTCTTTTTTCACTGGTGGCCATCTTGGAAGACTTCTTTGTTATGAAGTTTCCTAATTTCTTCATTTACTGCAGTCTCCTCAGTAGGAAATGCTTTCAGTTTTTACTTTGATTCCATCAAGAAGGCATTCAGATGTGTCTCACATCTGCCATAAATTCAGAATGTTAGCACTCTAGTTGCTCATTAGATCACTGGAGTAAAGCTACTGCTCACCAGGGAGTTAACTGGTAGTCTGCTGCTGGTATTGAAAGTGATTGTTTCAGTCTGCATGTCAGAATTTTCTAATGAAATAGAAAAGGATTTGAGATCTCACTTAAAACATGCCCTAATTTTTCTTTCTGCAGCACTAACCATAATTTCTATTTCAAAAAGAACCCCTCATTTTGTTCCTTTTTAAATTAAATGTTTTAAGTGTTACCGGTTTATTCCAATCAAGATGGCTTCAGGTGTGCCATACTTTTGTCATAAGTAAGGCTGTTAGCGCTCTAGTTGTTCTTTAGAACACTCTGGGAAGCTGCAGTAGAACACAAAGGCATCAACTGGCAGGCTGCTCCTGTTGAAATATAACAGGAAGATATTTGAGATCACACTTGAAATATGTCCTAATTTTTCTTTCTACAGCACTAACCATAATTTCTATGACAAAATGAACCCCATCATTTTGTTCCTTTTTAAATTAAATGTTTTAAGTGTTACCAGTTTATTCCAATCAAGATGGCTTCAGGTGTGCCATACTTTTGTCATAAGTAAGGCTGTTAGCACTCTAGTTGTTCTTTAGAACACTCTGGGAAGCTGCAGTAGAAC
This sequence comes from Calotriton arnoldi, assembly GCA_963921515.1. Classification (NCBI taxonomy): domain Eukaryota; kingdom Metazoa; phylum Chordata; class Amphibia; order Caudata; family Salamandridae; genus Calotriton; species Calotriton arnoldi. Next base: position 646,202 of record CAWUFW010003590.1, read on the forward strand.
ACAAAGGCATCAACTGGCAGGCTGCTCCTGTTGAAATATAACAGGAAGATATTTGAGATCACACTTGAAACATGTCCTAATTTTTCTTTCTACAGCACTAACCATAATTTCTATGACAAAATGAACCCCATCATTTTGTTCCTTTTTAAATTAAATTGTTTAAGTGTTACCAGTTTATTCCAATCAAGATGGCTTCAGGTGTGCCATACTTTTGTCATAAGTAAGGCTGTTAGCACTCTAGTTGTTCTTTAGAACACTCTGGGAAGCTGCAGTAGAACACAAAGGAATCAACTGACAGTCTCTGCCCTTGTTGGATGTACATGTTTTACTGAGAATGTCAGACTTCATTCTCACATGACTGAGAAAGATAATGTGAATTTACAGAAAATATGCTCTCATTTTAGCTTCTGGAGCACCTTCCAAACCTCCATGGGACAAGCATGAGAAAATAGTGTTCTCTCAAACATGATTCATGATATCCCAGCAGAAGGTTTTTCACATGGTAAAATCACCTTAGAATACACCACAATTCCTAAAATTAGTATGGTACCATCAACAAATAAATTCTAATGTAACTAAAGCCTGTTATCACCCTTTATAGTTCTCCTTTTGGTGACCCTCAAAATCTTCTATTCACTACAATGCATTTCAATGAGGTACTATCATTTATATTGGTCCCAAGATGGCTGCCAGCAATTCCAGGATGAAGTGCTGACAGCCAATCAGATCTCACAATGACATGTGTGGTTAGGCTCCGCCCAGATATATATGTGACTTTACTTTTGATTTTCTCAGGAACTACTGAACGGATTTACACCTTTTAAGCAAAAGGCACAACACTGAACCAAGGGCTACCTCTTTGCCAAATTTGGTGTAATTCCGTTCAGCAGTTCGGGCTGTAGCTGCGACTAAAGGTTCCTATGGAAAAATGAATGGGGAAAACGCGTTTTGGGACCCCCTTTTTCTCGGCCCCCGCTTGACGTATCACCCCGAGACTTTCAGGATAGGAGCGGACCGGAGCGCCCCAACAAGTTGGAAACTTTCGCGAAGATTCGTCAACCGGCGCCAACGTTATTTCAAATAGAATGTCGCGGATTTCCTATGGATAATAGGTTTTAACTATAACTATCTACTGGCGACCGCCAGTAGATAATATATATATATATATATATATATATATATATATATATATATATATATACGACACGCCCTCTCGTTCAGGAGCAACGCGTCTGGCCGTCAAAGGTGAATTGAGTATGGGAAATACAACGCATCGCCCCCCAGCAGTGAAGTTTGGATCTGCGTATTGGGGAGAGAGGAGGCAGTACTTAACTGCTGAAAGATTAGTATCCTGTGAGTTTCCGCTGAAGGTACAGAACTGACTACAGCCCTGATACGGTAGCCCGGAAGCCGACATGAGTTGGGGCATTATCATATGCTCGAGAGACAGTTACTTAACTTCTTTCGCATTGGGGATCTCCGTATTGTTTGGCAGTAGGCATTGTTGTGGTGTCAGTGGATGGGATACTGCAACTTTAAGAAATGGAGGGGGTTGAACATCGACTCCAATGGGAGTGTATATCTATAGCCATCTAAGGATCCCCAGCTGATGAACTTTGCAGCATTACCGGCACTGAGGAAAGCTAAAAAGCTGAAACGCGTCTGCCGAAATATTTTAAATATCCATTTGACACCGTTGTACCTTGTTATCTGTGGTGGCTTATTAAACTCACTAGATACCTTCTGAGCTGTGTCGAAGCCCATTTGTGAGTGCAAGTGGGATTTGGATTATATATTTATTTTTATATATATATATATACAAACACACACACACACTGTGGTATCAGATTTAACTTGCCACAGCACCAGACTGCATGCACAGCAGTTGCCACAGCACTAGATTGCATCCACAGAACCAGATTGCACCCAAAACACTTGCCACAGCACCAGATTTAAACCCACAGCACTTGCCTTGGCACTGGATGGCATCCATATCATTTACTAGATATAATCCCACATTACCAGGTATAACCCCACCACACCAGACCCCCCATGGTGGCACAAAATATAAGCCCACTGCTTTCTCCTGCTTTTGCCCCATTTTTTACTGACTTCTCCTTCCTCTCCCCAATTTTCCTGAGTGCTTTTGACTTTTTCTTACAGCTTTTTCCTCCCCCATTTTTCTGAGTGCTTTCTCATGCTTTTGCCTTGTTTTTTTCTGTTCTCTCCTTCCACTCCCTCTGTTTTTCTGAGTGCTTTCTCCTGCTTTTGCCTTGTTTTTTAATGCTTTATCCTTCCTCTCCCTCATTTTTCTGAGTGCTTTCTCATGCTTTTGCCTCATTTTTTTCTGCCCTCTCCTTCCACTCCCCTTATTTTTCTGAGTGCATTCTCCTGCTTTGGCCCCGTCTGTACAGCTTTCTCCTTCCTCTCCCCTATTTTTCGGAGTGCCTTCTCATGCTTTTGCCTCATTTCTTTTCTGCTCTCTCTTTCTACTCCCCCTACTTTTCTAAGTGCTTTCTCCTGCTTTTGTCTTGTTTTTTACTGCGGCTGCACAGTGCACACTATGCTGGGACGGGGCAGGTTGGACCATGATTGGTTCCAACTCCGAGTCGGGACACCGGTGAGGCGGCTTTCATTGGTAGCGCTCACCTAAAGTTCTTTGACCCTTATATACAGCGGCTTTTCCTTCACTAGGACGAAGGAGCGTCACCTACCAAGTTGCCAATGCTGCAAACATGAAAAATAAAATGGTAATAAAATGATTTCATTATCCTTTTATTTTTCAGTGCTGCCAGCCCGAGCCAAGTGTCGGGGGCTGATTGCTGCTCACTGGCAGCAGGGGAGGAGAGTGGTGCTCCAATTTAAAGTGCGAATGTCACTTTGGCCAGCTGTCTTGTGACAGCCAGCTTGACATGTGCACTTTAAACCTCTCCAACCTGAGCTGTCTTAGACAGCTGGGTGGAGAGCAGGCACTGGCTTCCAGTACCTGTAGGAGCACTGAGCCAGCCCACTCCAACCAATCCTGGCGCTTCTCTCATGCTGGTTAACAACATGAGAGCAGCATCTGGATTGGTTAGGGGAGCTGGCTCAGAGACCCCTCACTGCCTTGAAACCCCAGATTGCGGGATCAGAGAAGATTAGGAAAGTAGTTTATTTATATTATTATTTAAAATTGGTTTTTTTGCCCACTGTCAGTCAAATTCAAATTGTTGTCAAATTCAAAAATTCTTTATTGTTTTAGTTAATTAAAATCATAACAATGTGCTTTAGATGATTATAAGGTTAAAAGAATTATACAAAACATTTTTTTTTTAAAACATCAATTGATTCAAAGTGCATTAGTTACACAAAATTCATTTAAGCATCTGAAAAGTTGACAAAATGCAATAAAAATCATGCCAACTTAGGGGCCGATTCCGATTCGGGCCGGAAATCTCACCGACCGAGCCGGACCCGGAGAGATTTCCGACCGAATCGGACCCTAGTAGCCCGACCGAACGAGTACGATGCGCACGTATGCTATCGGACTCGATTCGGTCGGACTCCCATTGAAGTCAATGGGAGCCGGTCGTACAACGCGTACGCGGGCTCCCATTGACTCAATGGCTGCGAGGCGAACAAGGGCGCCCCCTACAGCGGGTACGCGGCGAAGCGACTCGCGCCGTACACGCACAGGTAGGGGGGACCGACACAGACCCCCAAATTGCGGCTCCGACTGCTCTTTGGAGCCGGACTGCGCGAGTCGGTCGGACTGCTCGAGGCACGCATCGTACTTACCCGGCCGGGGAACGTCTCCATTGCGCGGTGCGAGTCGAGTCCGTGCGAGTCGGTCGGAGCGGTCAGATTCTGCGAACGAGTCGGTCGGCGATTTCGCGAGCGCACGCATCGTACTCGCTCGCCCGGACGCACGTACGAATCGGTTGGGAAATAGGGCTCCGAATGGGATCCGGTTAAGCCGAATCCGATTCGGAGCCCTACCGGCCGAGATCGGAATCGGCCCCTAAGTCTGTTTTGTGAAGTACAGTCTCCATTCATTGGACTTTTTGGCATACTAATGTAAAACCATAAAAACGAGTCAGGAATGTAAGAGGGCCCTTGTAATTACTATTCTGTTACCACCTTTGGGCCGGATTTTCCAAATTTTTCATACAGAGTTAAAAATGTTACCAAATTACAATTGAGCAGTGGGTCATTTGGCTCAAGACATTTTAATATTGCTGCTCCACAGGTGCGAGTGCCACTTATATTGAAGTGTTTTTTCAATAACAAAAGGCGATATGGCTTTAGGTTAGGGCAGACAGACGGAGATTAAATGTATTAGATCCTGCTTCAATGCTCCGCAAAGACTGCATGCTTTCGGGCCTTTATATTGCCAACTTGGTTGTTCGGCATTTGTTGGAATTGAGCCAAGACGTAGTGCTAAGAACTTTGTTTTTAAATACGGGGCATATATCTGACCTAAATACATTGCCGGTTGTAGTTTGGTGCAAGATTGCAGAACCATCCATGCATAGGATATCTTACTCAAACTTGTTTTGTCCTCCATTAGTGAGTGCTTCATAGCCGCTTTCTTTAGCGTTAGCTGGAAGGAAGAGAATGGAAGATTCAATTACCAACGACTTGTAGTATTTGTAAGGTTTAAGGATGATCGTAAGTACTTAGTGTAGGCAGACTGAGGATCATTATCTAGAGCCCTCCACAGTGCATTATTGATTGGATTTTGCTGGTTGGACCAAATTTTGTACCATGTTTTAAGAGATATGCATTGTCTTTGCTCACGCTGCTGCTGCAACCCGAACTCAAACCTCACCTTGGCCAGGGAGGAATTACGGGATAGAGAAAATACTATCTTATAAGCTTTTGTTTGTAAGGTGTCCAGAGTAGCCGCATCTTTCCCATGCTGAATGTCACTTGCATATGCCATTGTGGGGAGGAGTTTGGCTTTAATAACGGCTAACAGCGGAGTAAACAATGGACCTTTCAGGTTCCTTGCCATTGAACAGAAGGCGAATATTAGCCCGTTTCCTTTATTCGTTTGGATCTCATTGTGGTTTTGAAAAGTCAGTTGATTATCCATAAGCACTCACAGATACTTTTAGGTGCTAACTACTTCCAAGTCTATATTGCTGATTTGAAATGGGCGATGTTTCCGAGCACGACGACTTATAAACATGTCTTTTGTTTTCAAGATATTAATTTCCCTCAGATTTTCTTTGGCAAATTGCGCCAGTTCATTAATTGCCCTTTGTAGCCCTATTTGTGTCTGGCTTAGTAGCACTATGTTGTCTGCATAAGATAGATGGGTGATAGGCAATATGCCTAGGCGTGGTGGATGTGAATTCACCTCATCTATCTTTGGGGAGAGATCGGCCATGAAAGGATTGAACAGATGTGGGGCCAAAACACACCCTTGTTTTAAACCAGCATTTGTATAGATCTTCTTAGTGGGCTTGTTGCCGTCTGCAAATTTGACTTGGATCCAGGAATTCATGTATAGTAGCTGTATGGCTCTTAGTATTGCTTCCGGGAGTCCCCATTGCACTAGTTTATGCCACAGTAAACCTCTGTTTACTCGGTCAAATGCCGCTTTAAAGTCTATAAAGCATAGATATAGGCTCTTTTGTTGTCGTAAACTCTTATCTGCCATTAATCCTAAGGCAAGAAGGTTTGTAATAGTGCCCACGCCTTTGCGGAATCCCGACTGGTTAAGAAGAATTTTGTTGTTGGTCTTCGACCAGTCTAGCAGATCCAATAGAATCAAAGATGCATAGTATTTGGCTTCTGTGTCAAGTAAGGCAATCATTCGGTAATTGGCTGGGTTGGTTTGATCCCCTCCTTTATATACCGGATTAATTATTGAACCTCTCCAACTCTCTGGCAGGCTGTTTAAGTTACCCACTTCGTGGAAGAGATGAGACAGAGGGGCAGCCAAAAAGTTAGGGTCCTGTTTGTAGATTGCTTGTGGGGTCCCATTTGGGCCCGGGGCCCCATCTAGTCTGCCTGCCTGAATCACCTTAGCTGTTTGTTCTACTGTGTATTGAGGAAGTTGCGGTCTTATTGCCATCATGAAATTTGAAATGTTTACTGAAACTTTAGGTTTCCTAACCGTTGTTTGTAGTGGATCTAAATGTAGTTTTTGTCCTACTACTTCAACTAGTGTGGCCAGTGTAGTCAGGCTTATTGAGGATGGGTGAATCAATGAATTGCAGACTTTAGTGCAGGGGTGATTAGATTTTTCCACGTCTTCAACTCTTCTAGCTGGTGTGATGAAGAAGGTTATGGTTATGTATGTTATCCAGGCTAGCTCCGTTACACAGATGTTATTTATTGCCGGTTTTGATCTTGTAAGGCCGTTTACTAGTTCCCAAAAAGCACTTGTATTTGATCTTTTGACATTGAATAAAATCTTCGACCATAATTTATCTCTTTTGATTTTTTTGTCTTCCCAGATTTGATTTTTATATTGCCTCTTCAGCTTTTTTACTTGATCCCAAGTGGCTTCAGGCACTGTGGTCCCCCTTGTCCATTTGATTATTCTTATTAGTTCAGTTCTTAGATTTATTGCTGTTTTACTCAGATGCCTATCCTGGTCGCATGCAGTTAGGTTTCGATGGTAGATTTGCGAAAATTCCTTCAGTAATGTTGTTAGGAATCTAACTTGTGTCAGTAAACCTTCCCGCACACCGAGGGTTATTATTAGCTCCTTTGCCCTTGAGGTGATTTTTGGAAGGGAGTTGCTTGTCCATCTTAGACGTTTTAAGTTAAGCGATGTTACTGTTCCTAGTTCATATGACACTATTGCGTGTCTAGTGAAAGAGGTTGCCAGCACGAGGTGTTGGGCTGAATGATCACTTTCAGTAGTATATTTGATTGAAAATTCCTTTATTTGTACAAGTATTGGCAAGGTAAGGATGGTGTAATCTATGATAGATCTGGCCCTAGGGCCGTGATAAGCGCACGTTGGAGGTTTGTATTGCTTAGACCTTCCGTTCAGTACCCGCAGGCCTAGATGTTCTAGGTCTACTACCAGTTTCTGGCCATTTACATCATGGCGTTTGTGCACTGGACGATCTTGGGGTTGCACTGCCCGTATTGTATTTGCTGTTATTAGATCATCATCCTCATCCGGTGTGTGTATTAGGTTCGAATTAAAATCACCGGTTACTATTATGTCCCAAGCTGGGTGTTCAAACCATATTTCTTCTATTGCCCTTATCAATTTGTTGAATATTTATTTTTTAGTTTCACGCATTGGATGAGCATACACATTAAAGAGGATAATGGTGCTTGGGATATTATTGGCTCCCCAGTCCATTTTTATTACTTGCATGTCTGCTGTGGTGGCCGGCATTTGGATGGAAGTAGTGTTTAGTGCCGTGGAAATGTAGATGGCCAGACCACCCTTTGGTCTGCCATATTGCTGTGGTCTTATGGCTTTTTCAAAGTGAAGAATATATCCTGCAACCTGTATTGGCGATGTCAGCAACTGTCAGTCAGTATGAGAAACACGCACTGTCTTGAGCCTCAACTCCAAAGCTCTCAATCGTGGCCCATTAGAAATGCTTATAACAAGGCCACAATTGAGAGCTTTGGAGTTTCTAACACTGCCTGAAAGTAGGTCGAAATATTTGCTCGATCGCCTCACCATTTTTAACTACTGGCAACATCATAGGCCAAATACCAATATAGAAATACAGACACATTACTGTTGGAGTGTTGGAGCAAAGGTAGAAAGGAGACATCATAAATATTATAACTTCTTAACTTTAGCATATTGGCCCAACAAGTGCTGCAAAAGGAGGTGGGAAATCTAAGTGAAAGTTGCCAGAATTGGGTTTAGGGAACTCTCCACGCATTGACAAGTACACAAGATAAGACTGGCACCGCAACACCACCACCTCAAACCATTCCAGGACATGGGAAGAAACATTGTAAAAGAGGAATACTCTGCCTGCAAAGTAGATGAAAGTAGACCCAAGGACTGACTCTTCTGGAACCCAGGGACTAGAACTGTCTTCCAAGGTTCAAGAGGCCTCCTGTAGGGGCAACAGAGATGCAAAAAAGAAGGTGTCCTGCATACAAGAAGGCCCAGATAACCACTGTGAACTGGGCACTGTAAGAACCCTAGTTGGAGAGAGACCTGGGGCTTAGAAGCTTGCACTGATGACCTAGAGGCTATTGGCATGACCAGGAGGATCTTTGCCAGCAATAAGACAAAAAAATGGGATTTGCCACTTTCTCTACCTCTGCAGGTCTGGGACTAGCTACTGAGACTTCCCTAAGCAAGGCACACTCTTGGTGGGCAAGACAACCAGGTTTGTTCAGGTGGAAGTTTTTCGCATTGAAGAAAAAGGTTTCAGTGGGACCCTGTGGTGGAGACCCAGAGACCAATATTATGCATGAATCCTTTATTGCTGCCACACAAAGCTGCCTCACTATCCTGCTGTGTTCTTTTTCAAGCTTTTTGTGCCAAGATGGAATGCTTTAGTGGGAGTTCGCTACAATGTCTCTCAACTGAAGGAACCCTCTCCAACTTTGTCATCCTGCCTTGCCTGGCTGGAAGTCTTCGACAACCCCCCCAAAAAATGTAAGTCCAAAGGTAACCAGTAACCAGTATGACTTGCTTGGCTTAACCAGCCTTGACTCTATCTTAGCAGGTCTGAAATTATACCAAGGACTTGGTCAACTGGGAGGTATATGAAATGAAAAGATGCATTTTTGTCTGTTGCACCGAAAATCCTTGCATCATTTCTTAGTTAGAAGCTCCTTGAGGAGTGAAAGTGAACATTCAATGGCAGGTTGTCATACTGCAACTATGTTTAATAGTTCAGGATGGTTAGCCTTATATAACTGCTTGCAAGACAATTAAGTCATAGAGTGGAGCTTTGCATCATTTTCACTGAAATTTCCTTTATTGGGTGTGTGATACTATAACATGCATTAATTTATGTAAATAGTAGTGGAATTTTTCATAATGAATGGCAGCCTGCAGGATCATAAAGAACGGATGAGAAAACAGAAAAGTAGATCTTGGACTTCTTTCTCATCCTCAGCAAAGGCTTAGGTTGGTAAAAGAACTCATGACAGAGACATTTTCTGGATTATTTAAAGAAAAGGAAAAGGGTTACTCTGCCAAGATAACCTTTTTCTGTATCATTAGTACTTAATGCTTCCTGGCATTAATGGTCTCCCCTGCATATGACACAGAGGAGAGGTGGCCATGAAACCTCATCCCAAAGGGGGCCCTGTATCCATCCAAAGAGCATGTAGAAGACATCTCGTAGTACCTTAGATTATGTTTGTTTTTACCAATAGTTGATGAAACCCTTTGCATCCACCACTTGGAGGGCTGTTCTCTCAACACACAAGGTAACCTCTTATTCTTTATGAATAATTAGGATAACAACTTATTTTTGATACAGTGCTTTATAGCACATATCTGCCACATCAAAGTGCTACAAATAACAGATGTTGTTATGCTGCTCAATTTATCTATAAACAAGAAAAGTGAGTTTATCAAACTCATGGCCTGCCTCTCATTGCTTTGTTCCAGCAGCAAACATGCAGCTCATTGAGCAATCTGGATAGAATGTTGGTGTCTAGATTTCTCACTAAAATGTACCTGGTAGAATCCAGGTCCCTGTGCATTTAGCACATGTACAGCTCCTTGCTGCCTGACCCACACATGAAGAGTATCTGTCAAGCTGACCTTTACTCAGCATGAGAGACACTCCTCATGCATTAGAAAAAGGTGGGGAGTGGGGCTCCTCCACTCTTAAATACAGACCGCTGCTGCCAAGGAGTTATGGTGAGGCTAAATTATTTGGAGCAGGGTGCACCAAGTACAGGATCTGTTGCAGTCGCAGCTGGGGAGCACAAATATCAGGTAACATTGCACTCTTGGAGGTAGATGAAGGGGCTGAATAAGATTGAGTGGACTGAGCAGTGTAAAAACATATAGCTGTTGTGAGACATAGTTTGATATAGGTGGCAATGTCATGCATGTGTGGAAGTATTCAAGGCCCCCATTGCTGCACAGGAGTGGCATTGGACCCAGTAAGGAGATGCCTCTTTTTGCATGTTCACCCCCACATTTTTGGACTGATGCTGCTGGTTTATCTACTCTGAGAGTGCACTGAGGTCTGCAAATTAGACCTCAGTGCCAGTGTTCTAACCCATTACAAAGTGTATGTTGAATTGGTTATCCCCAATCGTCAAAGACTGACTCACGTATAAGTCCCTAGTAAATGGTACCCAGGGCATGTAAGGCAGAGTGTCCACCCAGGGCTGCAGAACTGATTGTGCCACCCTGTGTGTGACAAGGTGCAAGATGGCTCCCAGTCTGCCACTGCATACTGGAAGGGCAGTGGTTACATTGCTAGTTTGACATTGCCATTCAAACTAATGGCAAAGTCCCCACTTCCCTTAACAATATATGTAAGTCTCCCCTAACAAAAGGCCTATTGAGCCCTAAGGCAGGGATCTGTATGTTATTAAGTACAACATGCATTAATATATATGTCTTAACAGCAACACCTCTAAATTGTTGTTTGTGTGGAAGGGCTGGTAGCCCCATTGAATAACACAGGGTTACCGGCTGACCCCTCAGCCCAGCTAACTTTTGATTGAGATTACCTAGCTGGGTACTGTAAGGTATCAAATTAATCATGGCATTAAACCTGACTTGATGTCCAGGTCAAATGTAATGTCACTATTAAAGAAATGCAACTTTTGGAAAGTTGCCACTGTGTGGCCCAGTTGTCTAGTGACCTCACATAGTCACTGGCCACCAGACAGTGTTCTGTCATCCTGGGGAGTAGTGTGAACGACTTCCAGCCTTAGGAAGAATAGAAGCCTGGTACAGGGGGAGATATCAGTTCCCTTTCGCAGGAAGCCACTCAAGGTGTTAGCCCAAAAGGTGAGCTTCAAAGGTGAAGCCGCCTTTGGTGGGAAAATGGCTTTCACACTCCCGAGGGTTTGCCATTTGTTCACGTAGACGGGCTGGAGACCGGGACAGAGAAGGGAGACCAGTTCAAAACAGGTTTTCCTGTGGGTTACCAAGCTTCTAACATCCGAGGATGGGCCCGACATCTTGAGAGTGGGCAGAAGAGTGCACTCTGGGATTGCTAGATGCAAAACATAGCCGGAAAGTCGTCACCAAGAGGGTGGGAATCTGGTAGTCTATTGGCTACTGACCGCATCATCCCCCAGAACACTTTCAAGGACTAAATGTGGCACACTGGCACACTGGACCTCAAATCATGTTGAACTGCAACTTCTGACCCCTGGACTGGGCAACTTAAGGTTGTGCTGCCTGCTGGACTGCACCTGTCACACTTTGTGCTAGAGAAGGGAGGACTGTTTCTGTGGCCCCTGACTGGGGGAAAAGTCATGCCCCAGACCAAATCAGTGACTACAAGGATCAGTCGGCTTACTCCCTGAATCCAGCACCAGGGTCATCAAAGCTGAAGTAGCCCAACTCGGCAATTCAGTCGCCACTTAGGAAGAATCCCCATTGACTGCCGCTGGGTGCCTCAAGAGACCAATCCTCGAGGGCCAAAAGTTGCATCTGAATCAGCCGGCCCGAGAGTGTCATCTGAGACCAGATTGGTCACCCAAGAGGGTCACCAGCCTCCACCAAGGGATACCGCTGGGACCGCTGTGTACTGAGACCGGTAGCCCAGCTGCCGCTGGCCTTCTATTGGCTCAAAGAGGACTTTGAGGGACCCCAACCTCTGTGGCCAAAGTTAGCCCACCTGATCTGTGGACCGAGGAATATCCACAAAGGTACCCCCGTCGACCACACAACACCTAGGGCATCCTTGAGCATCTTCATCTCCTGCATCCTAGCAACAGGATCACTCCATTGAAGCCTATGGTGGCCGTGCTGTAAAGTTTAGAACTGGATTGGAAAATACTCCGCTGGCCAGATAACTGTCTAAATCTCCCCATTGGCCCCGCAGACCTTCTCCTTGTGAGATTTGGTCACCCAAGCTGGAGTAGCTGAAATAACTTTTACAAACTTTTCAAAAGTTTGCAAACTTTATGATTACCATTGCTTGCTTGTGGTTGGATTACAGAGTACTTTTCCTTTAAAAATCTATATCTCCTGAACTCTCTGGTGGATTTTGCACATCTTGGACTCTACAAATTCACAAAAATATAATCTATTTTTATTGGTGTTGTGTTTCTTTTGTGTTGCGTCGCTTTCTTATTGTGTTGTTTGGTACTCTTAAATGGTTCAACTAATTCCTTTGTTCAAGCCATGCTGCTCGAAGCCATAGCTTAAGGTTGTACAAAAATGCCTGACTGGACCAAAGACAGTTCTTGCAAGTGTATTCCGTGGTAAGGCTGCAAGGCCATACCATATAATACACCCAGATCCTCACAGACCCCAGTGAAACGGATGAGGGCCCTTCATCATTGTGTCATTGGATCTGAGGGCCCTTCATTAGAAATTCCACATGGATCTAGCTTGGTCACAAATCATGGTGAAGCCAAAACCCAATAAATACATGGACTGCACAGGCTAGATGGAAGCTCACCATGCTGATTAACCTGAGGCGAAGGTCATCACCACCGCCATGGAGAGAACACTGCCTGACCATACAGACAACAGGATACTATGAGGAAAGCCTTCCAGAGAACAGGCTACACAGGAAAGAGCACTTCTGGTAGCGGAGGTGGTCTCTGAACGAGATATCCCAGCACTGTCTTTGAAAATGTGGAGGAAAGAAAGATTGGCCCTCCCAAAAAGATTGAAGTGAAACTACAACGGGGCCCTGAGCTAACACTAATGGTAAATGTTATGATAAAAGACCTATAGAGCGCATGGCTACCCCAGCAATGGGGCGTCTCAGCGCTAAATCTATAGAGTAGGGTCAGAAATGAAGAGGCCGCTAGAGATCGGAGAATAGCCAGGTCTTCACAGCCCTTCTAAAAGCCCAGTGGTCCTGAGTGCACCGGATGGGAAGAGGCAGGGAATTCCAGAGAGCAGAGGCCATAAACCTGAAAGAGCGCCCACCGGCTCTGGCCCTACGCAACTAGGGCACGCGGGCAAGGTGGAGATCAGCCGAGCGCAGGGCACGGGTCGGGACATAGGGAAGACACAGGTCCCTCAAAATTGTGGGGCAGCGGCCCGTGAGAATTTTATGAGTAATACAGAGAGCCTTGAAAAGGAATCTTTGCTCAATCAGCAGCCAGTGCTGCCAGTGCAAAAGGCCAGACACATGGGAGTGTTTGGGGAGTACGAAGAGGGTCCGGGTCGCGACATTCTGAGCTCGCTAGAGCCTTTTAATCACAGACTTGTTAGAATCGAGGAGCAGCGCATTGCAGTAGTCCAAACTTAGCCAGGACGGTAGATTGTACTATCATCTGGCAAGTATGGGAATCAAAGAGTCCTAAAATGGGTTTTAGGCCCCTAAGAAGACCAAAACAGGTGCCTGTACAGATTTTGCCTGATTGTCAGAGAGGGAGCAGTCCATCCACACACCCAGGTTCTTTACAACTGGGTTTGGCTGTGGGGGAGAGGCACGTCCAGGTGGCCACCAGTGGTTGCCCCATAGATGAGTATCCCTTCCTAAGAGAAGGATTTCTGATTTGGAAGAATTTATTTGAAGACAGTTGGCCGCCATCCATTCAGAGATGACAATCAGATCCTTTTGAAATTTCATAGAGTCCTGGCTAGGATCATTAGAAAAGGAAAATACCAACTGAGTATCATCCGCATATGACACCAGGGAGATGTTACAAGCTTTTGCTGCTAGAGCCAGTGGGCGGATGTAAATATTAAACAGCGTAGGACTCGGTGCAGATCCCTGTGGGACCCTGCAGTGAAGTGGAAGTGTATGGGAGTGAAAGGGCGGTGAGATGACTTGAAAAGACCTATCAGCCAAAAAGGACGTGAACCAGGAGTGGGCTTCGCCACCAATGCCGATCTCCCGCAGCCGATGCAGCAGGATCTTGTGGGAGACCGTATCAAATGCTGCACTCGGATCACGTAAAATCAGCGCCAAAGTTCTCCCCTCCTCCGACGAGACCCAAAGCTGCTCAGTAACCGCTAATGACTTCAGATTTCTCATTTCGGTGGCAACATCATATATACCTTTTCTTAATGTGGTTTACGGGTGATTGAGGGGTGCACACCATGCTGCTGAAGAAGTTGTATGGGGGGCTTGGGACAACAGAGCGGGTTTACACACCACATACTCAGATCTCCATTTGGAATGGATAGGTTGCACAAGTTCTTAGTTCTGTGTTATTGGCTGAGTATATCCTTGTATCTCAGACAGGATTGGGGAGTTAGAAAATTGTTTAAGTGTCATTCAGGGCAGTTATAGTACGATTTGCAATGCAGGTACTGCTGGACATCTGAGTTGCGGGCATTGAGAGCTGCAGAGGAGGGGCCTGATTACTTACTTAATATGGGAGAGGATCTAGATAGAACACCCAAAATATATCATTTACTTCCTGGAATGACAGGGGTATGTCCACACATATCAAACATACTGAGTGCATGCATATCGAAGATGTCATCAAGTTCAATTCACCTGCATACAAGAGACTTACCTTGCACAAGAGGAACTAAAAAAAATTCAAACGCGCTCAAGGGATACAGTAGTGGGGGTCCCCATGCTCGGGGTTCACAAGAAGAGTAGTGATTTGATCACCCCGGGGGTCCCATCTGTTCTTAAACAGTCTATATCAGATAAGGAAGGTGGTCGAGGGGGACCTGAATGGAGGATCGCTGGAGTTGATTGGAATATATTCTCCCAATACAAAACAGGATCCCTTTGTAGACACCCACATACCCTCCTTAACATACAGGCTCCATGTCTATGAGGTGGGAATTTTAACTGTGTACCAAGCAAGACAGAAAAGTCCACACCACCGCTGAGGCACAATCGATAACGGCTACTAAACAACTACAGCAATAGGCGACTAAAAGCCAAGTGATAGTTACATGGCAGGATATTCACAGAGTGTTCGAAAATACTCATTTTACTCAGGGTCCATGATTTACATAGTGTAGTGACCAAGGTCAGGGGCACTAGGACCCTGCACCCGAATGCTGGGAGGGGACAGGAACCGGACACCACTTCCGGTCAGGGAGTGGGGAGGGCATTCCTGGACAGCGAGGGCACAAGCAAAGAAGTGCATGTAAGCGCAGCAGCGAGACACCAGAATAAAGAACATACTGTAAGAACACTTACCTGTCTCTGCGTGACTCTGTGGACACGACAACTGGCAGCGAAGGTTTGGGATCAGGATTCACCACCAGAAGCGCATGCCCCGCCTACAACGTCCAAACGGAGCCAGGAGCCCACCCTGGTCCGCTGACCACCGAGAAGTAGAATCGCGATGTCGGGAGTTCACCCGACTACAGAAGACGAAACCAGGAGCCTACCCTGGTCCGTCGGGCCCCAAGGAATGAAGACGCGAAATCGGGAGCCCACCCCGATCGCGAGCCAAGCGGAGCCAGGAGCCCACCCTGGTCCGCGTACAAGTGCCTGCAGCGACATCGGGAGCCCACCCCGGCCGCATCAAGAGAGGTGAGGTGAGGGGAAAGCAAAAAGGCACCCGACCTTGAAGAAAGCTGCCCGCCGACTGAAAGAGAGCCCCGAGCTTCCCGCGTGTAGATTTTGAGCTGAAATCTCGCGAGAGCTCGGCGGCCATTTTGGAGTTAGGCGGGACAACCAATGAAATGCTGAAGAAGACCCGGCGGCTATCTTAGAGTCAGGCCATACAACTAATAGCAAATCTCGCCCATACAGAAGTCCCGGCGGCCATTTTAGAGTCAGGCGGGACAGCCAATGAGAGGCTAGAGAAGGCCAGGTGGCCATTTTAAAGTCAGGCAATAACTAAAATACATAGAAAAGAAGAAAAGGGTGGAAATAAAAAGAAATTGCAACACAAAGAGGAACAAAATACAATAAAGGAAGACGGACACACAAAGAAAGGAGGGAATAACAACAAAATGACCAACGCAAGTGACAAGAGTAGCTCGCAGGCAATATTTCGCAGACCACTACCATTCAGCCAATTGGAACCACAGACAGGCATCAGGTGGGAAAGATGGATTAGGCAATTCGAAAGATACATGCGCGCCACCAATATCGCAGAAGCAAAACACGTGGATCTATTTCTAAATTTCGTCGGGGATGAAGTGGAAGACCTGCTAATACCATTTCCTGCAGCGGAAAGAGCAACATACAAGGGACTGATAAAGTGCCTCACTGACAAATTTGACTCGCAAAGAAACATATGGGCATATTCTCAAGGAGCTATCGCCGAGTTATCGGCACTTTAACGCATCCAAAGTCGCGCTAAATTTATCGCCCCATTCACAAGATGGTGCTAACAGCCCATAACACCAGTTTTCCTGCAAAAGCAGTCGCAAAAAACATCGCCACAGATGACCCCGGCAACTAACGCTAATGAGATGCAGAGTAGGCGTTCCCGAGCAAAAACCCACGACAACACCACACCTCAACATTCTCAACGACCAGCCACATCGGCGATAAGACCACAAAACAGGCGATAAGGCACGTTAGCAGCAGGAAACTAACACCTGCTCTGACCTGGTGTAAAGTCGGACGACAAGCTGCACCATCAAAGGGAGCCCAGCCCAGAGCCACACATGAAGAACAACAGATGCCATGGAGCCACTCACCATGCACCCCGGAGCCCCGAGGGGGCTACAACACCCACCGCCACCACCCCCAGGACCGCCACCCCCCAACGGACCCACCCTGCCCCCCCGGACCACCACAGAGGCAGCGCAGACAAAGACAGCGGACATTCAGGAAATGCACCAGCCCTACAGTCCTAACACCAGACAATGCCAATGCCCACTACAGGCCCAAAAGGACAACCATCCTCCGCATCCTGAACATCATTGCCCACAGGCTGACGGTACCAACACAGCGGACAACCACCATCCCTCCGCAGACAAAGCTGCTGGCTGTGCTGCACCTGTTGGCCTCTGGTATCCTCCCAAACAACAACCGCCCGAGTCGGAGGAGTCTCACAGCCAGCCCCATCCAAGTCCCTCACACCTGTCCTGGATGCCCTCACCAGCTAGGGACCCCAGCACCCATACGTCAACCACAATGCGCAGGAACAGCTGGAGACCAAGCAAGGACCATACGCCATAGCTGGATCCCCGCATGTGTCGGGGGCAATCGACTGCACACTTGTCCCACTTGTGCACCTTGCCAACACCGCACACAATTACCACAACAGAAAGCACACGCATCCCATCAATGTGCAGGCAATAGTGGACCACAGGGGACTCCTCACCAATGTCATAGCCAACTACCCAGGCAGTGTGCATGATCCCATCATCTTCCGACAGTCCAACATCAACCAGCGCTTCCAGGATGGCACACATGGGGATGCACTGCTCGTTGGCAAGTACCAAATGAACACACCACACACCTCAACCCCACAATCATGCAACTCACAACTCTGGCACTGCACACGTCACAAAATCACATACAACATGCCAAACAACATGCCCCCCCACCAGACATGACAAGACAACTTACTGTGGCAACCTTGGTTAGCCATGTACATGAGCCATCAATGGCATGGCACCTCAGCCACACAATACCGGAATGTGGGGAGAGGTGGGAACCAGGCATGTGTGAAGGAGGCAAGTGACCCATGAATGAGAATGTACACAATGCCAAGTGTGGCGGAGATGTGCTGGACAGACTGCAGTATGTAGACCACAGACATAGCAATGTCTACATGCACTGCTGGTGTTTGGAGTGTAGTGGACAGTGGACGCAACCATGTCACCCCAGCCAGTAGGGTAGATCGCGGAAATGTAGCTTGTGACGTCCCCCCCTGTAAGCGTGTGCGGAGTGGGCTGGCCCGGAGGACGCCAGGCCAGCGTAGGGGTGTGAATAAAAAGCACGTAGCCCTGGGCGTGGTTCCCTTCCGGAATGCCCAACGTGTCTGCCAGGGCGGCACCTCCCACCCCGCCACGAGGCCGATGCCGTCGCCGTGAGCGGTGTGGCCTGCGATCCTGTGCGCCTGCTGCACCCCGGGCCACTGGTACCCGAACCCGCCATGCCTGCCCCTGCGCAGCCAGGCCTCATTGCTCACCTGCCGACATCGGCGTGTGTCGAAGAGAGCCCACCACGTGCCGGCGCAAGCTCCAAGCCCGAGGCCTGCGACCTTTGCTGCCTCCTCAGACCATCACGGCCTCCGCGACACAGGCCCGCTTTATTCCTTTTTCGTTGACATACTCCACCACTGCCTCTGGCCTACACTACGCCCAAGTAGGTCACACATTTGGAACTGAGTCTTTATTATGCAATGGCAGAGTACACACCTTATGGCTGAGTTTATATCACTGTACTCCCTTCGATGTGGTGCCACCAACTCTGTGCATAGCATTCGAACTACACCTGTCTGTGGTCCCTTGCTGATTACTGCCTTCGCCCTACACTGCGGTCAAGTGGGTCACACATCTGGAACTGAGTCTTGTTTTCTGCATGGCGGAGTTCATATCAATGTACGCAAGGAGACGAGTAAGAGGAAGACGCGGTTCAGTCCGGAGGAGAAAAGGATCATCGTTACGGAGGTGATCGAACACTGCCGACAACTGCTCTGGTGTCACTAACTCTGTGCATCGCGGGCCAACGACACGTGGCTGTGGGCCCCTGCTGACCGCTGACTCGGGCCTACACTGCGGTCAAGTAGGTCACACATTTGGAACTGAGTCTTGATTACACAATGGCCAAGTACACACTTCATGGCTGAGTTTAACTCACTATACTCCCTTCGATGTTGTGACACAAAGTATGTGCATGGCATCCCAACCACACGTGTCTGTGGGCCCTTGATGTCTACGCCTTCGGACTACACTGCGGTCCTGCAGGCCCCACACAAATCCATGCCAGTCCGTACCAGGCAGGACATGGCATCGTCGCTGGCTAAACACCCGCTCAGCTCTGTCGCAACTGCCTCGGTCAACCACGAGTCATCCCCACATGCCATTTCAACGCCGTGTGTCAGTGTTCCAGGAGGAGCTTGCTGAACAGCGGTTGGCCCGCACTGGCCGCTGCCTCCGGACTACACATCGGTCGAGTAGGGCACACATTGGGAACTCAGTCATGATTCATTTATGGCAGACCTGATATCATTGTCCTGGCCTCGTCGCAGACTGCATCCCCTTCCAGCTCCGGGGCCACTAAGTCTGTTCCCCGACAACCATGGACACTTTCTTCTTGAGATTTGTTGGCGACTGAGTCCATGGACTGGGGGTTGTCTTCATCATCATGTCGCTGATACTGACTATGTGGCCAAAACGAGGCAGTAGCATTCCACTCCTCCATTTGCCGCTTCCGGCCGGCTCCTGCCCTCTGCATCATGCCCTGGAGGACACCTTCCACTGTCCCCCGCAAACCTCTGCTACATTCACCTTCGACATCGACGAGGACCCGCTCACCTCGCGTGGCCCTATCTCACTGCACCGCAAGTCACCGTCCCGTGGCGGTGTGCCTGTGCCGGCTGCAGTGCATCCGGGGACACTAACTCCGTGCAGCTCAAACCATGGCCCCAGTCTGATGTCATGTTGGATGGCCTCTGGGTCGATGGTCTGGGGGTCATCAACGCCATGTGTCTGTGGCCATGCGCTGTCCACTGCCTCCGGCCTCAACTGCGGTCCACCTTGGCTCACACATCAAATCGAGTCCTGACCTGCCCGGACGTTGCATCACCGCAGGATGCACATGCCACCACCGCCAGGACCAACTCCAAACGACATGTGCCCAAAGGCTGATCTCGTCAACATCAGCGACCGCGAAGTTGCCAATCCTGGATGACATATTTGCAGCCTGGGGTTCCCCACAGACCTTAAAGACAGACAATGGTCCTCCCTTCTCAGGGGAGGAATTTCGCAAGTTCATGGACTACCTAGGCATTCACCACCGGAAAATAATGCCTCTGTGGCCACAAGCGAATGGCATGGTGGAGAGGTTCATGGGGAACATAAAGAAGGCAGTCCAAAGAGCAAAGCTAGCGCAGATCTCCATAGGACAAGCACTCTGTCAAATACTAAGAAACTATCGAAACACCCCCCACAGCTCCACGGGACGATGTCCAGCTGAACTAGTGGTGGGAAGGACAAGTAGAACGAGACTACCACAACTAGAAGTAAAAGCGGCACTTGAGCACAGCAGTATCGCTGTCAGAGACCAGGAAGCGAAAGAAAAGATGAAAGCATATGCAGATGCTAGGACACATGCCACTCAGTCGCACCTTAAGCAAGGTGACTCAGTGGTGGTGCATCAGCGGCAAGTGAGAAAATCAGACAGTCCATTTTCAAGTGAACCGCTAACGATAACTAGCGTTAAGGGGTCAATGATTACAGCTGCGTCTGGCCCCTACCGGATCACCAGGAATAAGTCTCACTTCAAGGGGCTAAAGAACATGGATGAAAACGGAGAGGACACAGCAGCAGAGGACAGTGACACATATGAAAGAGAGGAAGTTATGGACGAGAACAGAAGAAGGACATGCAACGGTGAGAGACAAGAAGAAGGATCACAGAAGGGAACGGAAGGAACATGTCCAAAAAGAGTGAGCAAAAGGCCAACAAGACTGATTGAAGAAATTTAATGATGGGGATAAGGATAATGATGACTATCTCTCTCTCTATCTCTCTCTCTCTATCTCTCTCTCCTCTCATCATTTTCTTTCGACATAGGGGGAGATGTAGTGACCAGGGTCAGGGGCACTAGGACCCTGCACCCGAATGCTGGGAGGGACAGGAACCGGACACCACTTCCGGTCAGGGAGTGGGGAGGGCATTCCTGGACAGCGAGGGCACAAGCAAAGACGTGCATGTAGCGCAGCAGCGAGACACCAGAATAAAGAACATACTGTAAGAACACTTACCTGTCTCTGCGTGACTCTGTGGACACGACACATAGCAGAATTGACCTTTTCTATTGTACGGCTGAAGTGGGCATGAGGGTGTTGGACACCAAACATCTGGGATGTACACTGTCTGATCATTATCCCCTCAAGATGTCCCTAGGGAGGGGAGGATTGATGGCTGCAGTACTGACCTCTCGCCTAGCTATTAATGGCCCTCCAGTTCTGAACAACCATAGATGAATATATGG
Source organism: Calotriton arnoldi (assembly GCA_963921515.1). Lineage (NCBI taxonomy): Eukaryota > Metazoa > Chordata > Amphibia > Caudata > Salamandridae > Calotriton > Calotriton arnoldi. The sequence goes on from CAWUFW010003590.1 coordinate 667,345, forward strand.
ACCACTATTTCAAGGAAAATTCTGGCACTGCATCCGATGGCACAGTTGAGTGGGAAACATTCAAAGGGATAATACGAGGCCACTGTATTAAGACGGCATACGGAATCAAACAGACACTGCTGAAAGAGGCGCGCTCTATTTAGGATTCTGCTGATGAACTTGAAATTAGACAAGCCACAGATGCTGGCCATGTGCACAACTGGCACATTCCAAAACTGAATACAAGGTGACTTTGTTTAAGTTGGGCAAATTAGATTACAAGGACAAGGGGGGAGATTTGCTAAGATTTTGCGCCGTGTTTGCATCACAAAAGTGATGCAAAACGGCACAAAATCTTTTTATTCCTAATTAACTTTACAGCGCTAAACTTGTTTAGAGCTGGAAATAACGTAAAAGTAATGCGAAGCAGGGCATTGCGCTGCTTCGCATTACTTTGCGCCGTGGGGGCGTGCCAAGGGTGGTGCAAGGGCGTTTCCATGCAATCACCCAAGCTTTCTCACGCTAAACCCAATTTATTAAAAACAGTAGATTGAGTTTAGCGTGAGAAAGCTGCGCCCTTTTCAACTATGCGCAAGGAAGGAAAAATGCGCCCTTTTCAACTAGGCGCAAGGAAGGAGAAATGCTTTAATTTCTCCTTCCTTTTCCGACTTTGCATGCGTGCTGCACTGTGCAGTATGCATACAAAGTGGGAAAAGCTTTCCCTCGTGTCTAGCATAGTATTTTGTACAGGAAGGGTACCCTTCCTGTACAAAACCTATGCTACACTCATGCACACACCCTAGCGCTACAGCGCTAAGGTGTGTGCATGGCGCACGGCTGCTGAAATCAGCGCCGGCGCAAGGGAAAGGGGAGGAGAGAGCCATATCTTTGAAGATATGGCGCTCCCCTGCTCCTTCTCTGTTGCGCACCGCAGCCTCGCGGGGGCTGCGCTGCGTTGCGCAACTTTTTTGTAAATCTCCCCCAATGTGTTTTACCAGCATGCAGAGGGTGGAAAAGCTAGGAGGATGCTGGCATGACTGTTGAAATATGACACTCCTATAGCCTTGAGTGGTGCCATTTGTACCCTGACGGGCAAGATCGTTAATACTCAAATTTATATTAATCTAATCTTTAAATGTTACTATGAAGGCCTATATAAAGCAATGTAGGGAGCACCTGCTGAACCTATTGATGACTATTTGGGAAAGATTCCAATGCCAACCATTGACCCATTTCAGTGGGCCGACCTAGGTGCCCCTCTAACACTAAATCAGATTAAACTGGTGCTCAAACAGATGGTGATGGGTAAGACCTGGGTACAGATGGGTTACCCATAGATGTTGTATGCCACTTATGAGTCACACTTAGCACCTCACCTATTACATGTGTATGAGACAGCTAGGGAGAAGAGGCTACTGCCGTTTTCCGTAGGTGAAGCATTGACTGTCCTTCTGAAATAAGTCAGGGATCCCCTGAATGTAAGCTCTTACCGCCTCTTAAATTTATTAAATGTGGACTATAATGTGCTACGGAAGGTTTTGGCAAACCGCTTGGTACCGATAGTGCAGTCTAATATAGATTCAGACCAGAACAGGTTTATACCAGTTAGAAATACCTTTCAGAACCCATGCAGACTGTTTAGAGTTATGGATTGGGCCAGAAGGCATAGAATCAGCCCTCGGTTGGCTTTGAGAAGACATTTGATTCCTTGGATGGCCTTACCTGTTGGTGGTGCTTCATAAATTATGGGTAGAACCCGAATATTTATGATGGGTGCAGTTGTTTTGCTTGCAGCCATTGGCCAGAGTTTGCAAAGGCATTTCAATCTCTGTGACATTTGGGATAGATACGGGTCCACAACAGGGGTGTCCTCTGTTGCCTGCCATTTTTGACTTAGCAGTGGAACCGCTGGCTTGTCTGTTGCGAACCAAGAGACCTGAATAGTTTGCTAAGAAGGAAGAAAGATGGCATATCTGTCATTGTATGCGGATAATGCCCTGATTTATCTCTATGACAACGACACCTCTCTGGGGCACTTAATGACCCTATTCGAGAAATACATAATGATGTTTGGATTTAAAATAAATTGGGATAAGCCCTGTCTCTTTACTTAAACAAACTATTGGATGATCAGTGTAGGGTTCTACCACACACAAGACTACAATTAGAATATGACACATTTAGATACTTGGAGGTAAATGTACACCACTCCAAAAGGCATCTGGCTGAAGGGAATTTAGGGGCATATTATCAATAGACGGCGATAAATATCGCAAAGCGCGCTTAGCGCTTTTTTATTTATCGCCGTCTATCGCTGGAATTTATTGCCCGGTTAGCGCGTTATTAACAACGCGTATCACAGAGGCGATAAATATTCCAGCGATAGCGGGGATATCACCTTTTTCCATGGAACAACGCTGGTTTTCCAGCGATGTTCCATGGAAAACGGCGATATCCTTGATGATAGGGGATGTGGTCTTAGCCACACAATCCACCCCCCATGTAAAGTATGCCTTAGTCTGGAATTTAACAGACGTTAAATTCCAGCGTTAAGGCCCAGTTAGGGTGAAAAAAATCAGCGCTAAACCGGACGGGGCTTCGTTAAATACAGCGAAGCACCGTCAGCGATATTTTATTATGTAGTAGTAAGGGGCACGCCTACCTTGCATCTCATTAGCGAGGCGAGGCGATAGGAAACCGGGCGCTAAGGCAAGGAAACACGCGCTAGAGTGTCCTTGGTAATAAAGCGATAGAATTATCGCCGCTTTTCGCCCGAAAACGGACGCTAAAGCGGCGATTATGTTATCGCCAGCCCTTGATAATATGCCCCACAGAACGGACATTGATATCCATGAGAGAATCACTCCCTTTTTGGAGTTCATTCCAGTTTTCTCTGATGGGCAGAGAGGCTTTATCAAATATGGTAGTGTTATTCAGGTTCCTGTACTTCTTTGCAGCACTTTCTGTAGTGCTAAGTAGGCGTTTCTTTAAGGAACTGCAGTCGTTACTCACAATGCTATATGGGGGTACGGAAAGTCGCAGGGCGGTGGGCACAAAATTGTACACCCCCGTCTGAGGGCAGATTGGGTGCTCCCAATTACAAATGCTACTATGCGGTAGCTCAAGTACAATGGCCGGTGAGGGGCTGGGGACAGACAGGACCCAGAGTGGTAGGACTAAGGCAAGAAGTTAGGAGGGCACACTGGACTGGAATGGCTTACTGGACCAAAGGCAAGTGGCCCAGGGAAAGACATACTAATGGGGGTGACCAGTAAATGCTAGAAAACATATGTCCAGGTCAACGCAAATCTTTCACCATATGCTCATGAGCTGCCACTGGGGTCGGTGCCCAGTTGTGCCAGATTCAGAAAGACATATAATATATTACTATGGACAGAAGTAAGATTAACTGCGTGGTAAGATTTGTTTGATTGCAGAATGCTGCAACCTTTCATGAACCTTATGCAAGAGTATGATCTGGGCCCTGGCAATTTTTTATTATATACACCGATTACTCAACAGCTGTCCCTAATTTGGACTACTACTCAGGAGGAACCAGGGGTACACACGAACACCGTAGGAAGGAGATTATGTGCCTCCATTATGAACTATTACACAACACACAACCGGGGTTAAATTCAAAAGGATGCTGGGAGCTGCATTTGAAAGATGAGTTTTCATTTGAGGATCAGACCCAATGCTTAGGTAATGTGAAGGAGATCTCCAGGAAACGCCAGACCTAAATTCACTCAGTTCAATAATTTGAATAACACTTATTTGTCTCCTAATTAGTTAAAACATATGCATCCGGGGACATCAAGTGCTCATCACAGGAATGCACAGGAACACACTGGCATTTATCACAAGGTGTGGCAGTGTCTGGCCGTGTGTAGTTATTGGGAGGCGGTATTGCTCTGTATATCAGAACTGACTTGAAAAACATTAGCAAGAGAGGCCTCACTCTGTTGGGCTTGGCAACACGCACAAAATAAAAAAATGAAACACATGTAAAAGTTTATTGATTTAGCACTTGCGCTAGCAAAAAGGCGTATTGCCATGTGATGGAAGTCTTCTGCGGCACCTCCAAGGATTGGCTGCATGTCTTGCTCAAGTGGTTACATGCGGAAATAGATTTGTTCAGGGCCGGCTTTAGCGCTGGTGGTGCCCGGTGTGACAATGCTTGTTGGCGCCCCCCAATGACCACCTTAACCAGGGATTTCCTCACTACCACCCTTTAACAGTGCCCTTCAAGTCTCCATAACCACTCTCTCTCAGATGCATTTAATTAGTTTTATAGCGCTACTCGTACCAGTGCAGGATGTCAGAGCACTTTACATCCCACACACATTACACAGATATAATCAATCATACTTGTGTCAATCAGTGCATAGGAAATGTTACATATAACAGAGGACTACAAGGTGCAGTAGTCACATGTCATCCACACTTGTAGACAGTATGGTTTAAGAGTGCTTGGTCTGGGTCAAGCACAAACTCAGAATTTTAAAATGGAATACCATGGTTGAGGGTTCTCTTTAATAATAAGAATTAATTTATACCCAAATGAACCCTTTTTGCAATATTAGGATAATGAAAGACTGGGGAAAAAATTATAACGCTCAAATCTATACGTTGCAGTTTGCATTCAGTTCTTTGAGGACAGTTAATCGCTCAATGTTCTATACTAGGATTTTAACTTATAAACCGCAAGTAACAAAAGGATCTCTGACAAAAGCAATAACCCACTGAGTTATTTACGTTATATACACTTCTGTGATCTGCATTGTGCACATTCCTTGCAGCAGGCATATTAACCCTCTGCACTATCTTACCATGAGTCAAAACGTCCACTAGACAAACCTCTGATCTCTCTCCAGGAAGCACATTAATCACCAGAGTTATCTTGACATTTTTAGTGTTGCCTGAAATTTGCTGGAGGCAAGGAACCTGCAGCAGGTGCTTTTAAAACCCTAATATACTTGCAAACTCTGCACCCCCACCCGAAGTCAGCACCAGGTGTGGTGGCCCCGATCACACTGCCCTAGAGCCGGCAATAGATATGTTGTCTAATCATAATCACAGAAAGGGCAAGGATGTGGTATATACACACTGGAATGACTATTTCGCAAAATGGAAGCAAAGTCAAACAAAAGGCCACCCATAATTGATATAGAAGAGGCTGTGTTAAACCCAGATACGGTGATGTTTTCTCATGACGCCTGAGGGAAACGACACCTGGAGGGATTCATGTTCGTGAGGTGGACAGGTGAGGATGGCCAACGCACACAAGATGTGTCCTACTGATGATAAGCTTTCTGTTCCTTGTTTCTCCTTCCACTTACCTCTCTCTCCTCTACCCTTACCACACCCCTATTTTTTCTCAATTAAATAGTTTTCTGCAGTTGCTTGGGGTAACTGATCATTGTATATATATTGGTGTGTGCCCAATGGCCAAGTTATAACAGTTTAACTTTGTTTATTTTGCTGCCCGCTACTTGATCAGGACTATAACAAGAAACGGGGCCCATATTTATCAAGATTTTGCATCACCCATGCACCACGCAAGGGGATGCAAGGGTGACGCTAAACCTAAGTGAGATTTAGTAATCCCCAAATGCCACCTTGCGTGACCCTGCATGACTTGACAAATCTAGAGTACCACAAGGCAGTGCATATCACTGCCTTGCTTTACTCTGCGGCAGGGAGGCGTTCCATGGGTGGAGTGGGTGTTACCACACATCCACCCATGGATTTTGGCGCATTGCCAGATTTACCATTAGAGCTAGACCTGGGAATGCATCAAAAAGCTACACCTCCCAGGTGCGGCGTAACAAGGAGAAATATCTATGATGTTCCTCATTTTTCCCTTTTTCTACCTGTGCTGCATTCTGCAGCACACATAGAAAGAGAAAAATGCCTCTCAAGATTATTTTTGTGGAGGAAGGTCTCCCTTCCTGCATAAAAACAATCCTGCTTACTACGCAGGCACCCTTGCATCATGGTGCAAGGGTGCCTGCATTGGTGCTAGGCAGCCCAAAGTACCCCAGTGCTAGGAAAGGACAGGAATGCACCGTATAATGGTAAATACGGAGCATTCCTGCCTTTTCCCTTTCATGCAGTGCAGCAAAGTGGCTTGCTGCATTGTGTTGCATGAAAACTTGATAAATATGGGCCTGGGTGTATAGAAATGTAAAGTGCTTTACGAATGCTGTCTATATCTAGTTGGTAACACTACGTTTGTTATGAATTGAACTGTTAAGATAGGCAGTAGGTAAATGTTTAATAAAAAACAACAAAAAAACAATTTCGGTTAGTGACCCAAAGTCTGATTTTGAGCAATTAGTGAAGCAAAAGTTACAAAAAACCCAAATTGTGTTAAAAAAACAGGATCTGTCACGCTCAATCACCCATCTCACCACAGACTTGGCAGAAACTATCCCAGGTAAAGAGGTGGAAAGAGAACTTAAATCTGCACCCTATGCATCTTCTTCACACCCAAAGAGCAATCACAAGGGCAGGCATACAACAATCAATTCCCATTTCCTCTGATATTCAGAAACTATTTGTCATAGTGAAACTAACAAATAGAATTAGATCCTGAGTCTGAAACATTATGGAATGTAAGTTGTGGCGTGGGAGTGTTAAGCTTGGCTGCAGGACTTTTTTCCATAGGGTAAGGTGCCAACTGTGAGCAAGAATCAAAGGATCAAATCACGAATTACTGAGAAATATTTTGCAGTAATTAAAAGACCCAGGAGCTCACAGACCTATTCCAGGTGAGAGCTGAGAAAAATCAAGCAAAAATAAGAAATGAGAAAAATATTTTTTTACCAATTTATTATAAAGTTTAGTGACCATTTTCAGTTTTCTCTATATTTTATCATAGGGATATCTCCACCCCAACCGTGGAGTCTACCTATGATAAAGTATAGAGGAAATTCAAAATGATTACTAAAGTTTATAATAAATTAGCAAAATAAAAAGTCTCCTTATGATAAATCACAGGAAAAGTAAAAAGTACTACTATCACCTTTTTATTGTAAATTTGTTTATTCAATTTTCAAAGAAATATATACAACAATGCAGCATAGTACAATCAAATAGATTCATATTGTCAAAATGCGGTGAGTGCTGAAGCAGGAACAGGAGAGTCCCAGGAGAAGGTGAGAAGATAGACAGGAGACAGAACAATCAATCATTCAATCAATAATCAGAATTCCATATACTAGCGTGTGAGTCCTGGACAGTTGTGCATAAGACCAGATCAACTTCTATGCCGAAGTGGATCTATTGGGTTCATGAGGAGCCAGCGAGTGCCTGTTCTCAAACGATATGCGCCCAGCTGGTGCAGTCCCTAAGTCTAGCTCCCCAGTGAGGGCAGTGTCGTCCCCCCTCCTCCACAGCCCGATCTACTCGATCTCCCAACTCTGTCCCATGCTCACCCAATGTGTTCAGCATGCTGCACCAGACTTCTAGATCCCTTACAGCATGATCGTCAGTGCGTACCTTACGAAATCAGGCACTCCTCCACTGCTGCCCACTCCAGAAAGTCAGCCCTCCACTTAGAGAAAGTTGTCGAGGCAGGACTGGCCCAATGTGTGCCTACATGGCCTCTCGCTAGCAGGAGGCTCAATTGGGTAGATTTGTACTGCATCTTTCTCCCCTTCTTTGGAAGAAGTAACAGCCCCACAAGGCAGTGGCATATTGAGAATTCCACAGCTAACCCTGTCACTCTGCTCAACTCTCTATGCACTTTACTCCAATATGTGTGTAGCTGCATTCAGTTTCATGCAAATTGTCAAAAATCTGCAGGCGTTACCCCACGCCTAGCGCTGCCCGCTGATGGTATTGGGTAGGCCCTCTGTAGACAATGTGGTGTCAGATATGCCTGATAAAGGAAAAAAAACTGCATCAGCTTAAAGCGGGCGTTACTAGCCAATTCGAGTACTTGTGCTTGAGCTCTACTCAACTCTCTGTCCAAGAGTCTCTAATTCTCTATCCCAGCCTGCTTGTTTCAAGGCGACATTCATCTGTCTATCGTATTTCAGGGCTAAGTTTAACTAAGATATAATACCCTTAAACGAGCCGGTGTCCAGTATTAACTGTGGGATCTGGGACTGCTCCGTTTCCCCAGGGAAAGTGGTCCAAATCTAACGAGCTGTACGCGATATGCTCGCATGCTGCAAAAACTGTCTATGATCTACCCCATAGTGCATCTTTACTTCCTCCATGGTCATAAAGAACAAATATGCTGCATTCTTGCAACCCCCCTTTATCCAACTAGTAAGGTCCATGGAATCACAAACAAGTAAGAAGGAGCGCAACCACCAAAGTGCGAGAAGCAAAGTGTAGTGCGCCCACTTTAAAACTTTTGTGACAGACGTTTCCCATGGTCATGACACCTGAGCAATAATAAATGGTGTTCCCATTGGGAGCGTATCAATAGTTTGTGAATCTCATGTATCCCAGTGGATCCAGAATGCAATCACTTTTCCCAATTATGATCCTCTTCACACCACATCGTCTCATATTGTAAGAGGCCTGCTAAATAATACAGCTGAAGCTCGGGGAGTCCAAGACCACCTCACTGAGGTCCACTTTCAGTTTCTCCAGATAAACCCTACACCTCTTGCCCACCCAAATCAGGTTTACCAGTAGCTTATATATCTGTCAGAACATCTCAGACAGCAAGACACAGAATGAATTGCGCATCGTATAGAGGCAGCGGGGTAAGAGAACCATTTTGCTCAAAGCTACTCTGTCATCACTGATAGAGGCAATGTAGTCCAGAACCGGATAGAGGTTGTGAGGCCTTCCAGTGCTCTGTTCATATTCAGCTCATATTGGAGACGTTGGTCATGAGTGATCTGCAGACCAAGATGTCAAAAACTTTGACTCTCCCATGTCATGCCCATCAGTGGGAGATTGGCTTCATCCCTGTCTGCCAGGGCTGCCAAGGGGTAGAGCAAGTCTTGCGGTAATTGGCGTGGAGTCCTTACACCTTGCCAAACTAAGCCATCTGCTGCATTAGAAGAGGTACAGAATGCTCAGGGTTCTGCACATATATCAAGGTGTCATCTGCATACTCAGTTTAGCTCTTCGGCTAAACAGATCTGCGGACCCCCCCCTCAGCGCCTTGAGACCCTCACGGGTGAGTAGCGCGCTTACAATTCCCTGATTGATTGATACATGGACATGACTTGAATGTTATCCCCCACTTGAACGCCCAAGTCCCACAGTTGATCCCTGAGATATATTGCCAGCGGCTCCATTGCCAGTGCAGCGACAATGGGCAGCCTTGCCATGTCCCCCTCTTGAAAGAAAAGACTTTAGACACCTCTGTTCCTAACCACACTCTCGCAGTAGGATATTTATACAGTTTTTATACCTATGTCAGGAACTCAGCTCTCAGTCCCATATGGCGCAGAACTTCCCAGAGGTACAAACAGGACAGGGTGTCGACAGCCTTCTCTATATCCAAGGCCACCAGAGCGGCACCAAAGTTGGAAGCCCGGGTTTCATGCATCACGTGTGGCAGTCAACGCAAATTCATGTGGGTGTCCCTAACGGTATAAAGCTGCACTGATCCTCCCACACTAAGTGAGTGATAACCCACCTAGATGTCCACGTTCAACATAGAAACTATGTTCCTGGCTCCACAGGGTCCTTGCCCGGCTTTGGAAGCATAATTATAACAGCTTCCTGCATATGTGTAGGGAGATCGCTGAGCTCGCATGCTTCCAGAAGGGTCTCCAGAAGTGCTGGGAGTAAGGTGGCGGAGTGAGCCACAAAGAGCCTCACCCAGTGCTTCCAAGTTTATGACCGCCCCAATCTTCTCTGCCTTGGCCGCCATCAGCTGGGGAACTGCCACCTGACTCAGGAGCACCTCCACCCCAGAAGCCTCCACATGTGCCGGAGTAGTATATACCTCACGCTCAGCCAACCACTCGGAGGAGTCGGGGCAATGGACATGGATTTCAGCCCCCAGGCTCCAATGCTGCCACCTAATCACTGGGTGCCAGGAGGCGCATAAAGGACGCCACGAGGCCCCGCTGCGCAGGACGCGCTTAGTCAACTACTCAGAGGAGTCGGGGCAGCGGACACGGACCTCAGCCCCCAGGGTCACTTGCTGCCAACTAATCACCGGGCGCCGGGAGGCGCACAAAGGACCCCGCGAGGCCCCCCTGTGTGGGATGCGCCCAGCCAACTACTCGGAGGAGTCGGGGCAACAGACACAGACTTCAGCCCCCAGGCTCCCTTGCTGCCACCTAATCACCGGGTGCCAGGAGGTGCACAAAGGATGCTGTGAGGCCCTGCTGCACGGGATGCGCACGGGCCTCGCCTGGGTGAAGCCCGGGCCAAGGGCAGGCCTGTCCGCGCCCATCATAGCCCGGAACAGGCTGGGCTGGGCCACCCCTCTGAAATCTTCCCCTAGAGGTCTGTGCCCTGGAAGCTACGCAAACAAAAGGTACTGTTTTTAGTTTGGTGCACTCTTGAAACTAACACTAGAGTCCCCTGTACAGGTCATCTGTCAGTTGGATTCCTTCTTTCCTCTTTGCTAATTTGATCTGTCATGGTGAAGCTAGAGTCCTAGAGGGAGGCTTGGGAGAAGCCCACAAGAAGAAAGCAAAAAAGAAAGCCCAGATCCCAAGTCCGGCTGCTGGGGCTGGTGTACTGGAGCGTATAGATAGTTTATTATCTGAATGTGAGGAACTTCTTGAGCCAACCTCCACCGATAACTTGCCTAATAATTCACATATACCCAGAAGCTCCACACGCACAGAGCGCATACCATCCATGTTCAAAGGGGTAGCTAGCAGGAATCGACCACCACAAGCTTCAAGTGCACCACCAAATAGTCCCACAAGTGTGGACAATATGGCGTCAGTGATCATGGCTGATCTCCCCTCTAGCAATAGATTTTCACCACTTCTAGACCACTCCAATCCATTGGACACCTCCATCAGCTTAGGGTGCCAGGCGCATGGGGAGGGCGTAGAGGCCAGCACACACAACTCAAGAAAAAATCATCTACCAGTGCGCGTAGTTTTAAATCCAAATTGCATTAAAACTGATAGTAGTGACAACCAATTAAATCATACCAATGCCTTGCCTACCGGGGAACCTTTCCAAAGATCACTCACACTGCAGATAACTGACCTGGTTCGGGAAATCAGAGCTCTCAAAGTAGCTGTCAACAGCCTCTCTGACTCCCTAAACAAGGTACTCTCTGATGTGCAACAAGTCAAAAAACAGATGGGAGATCACACAGCCAGTGCTTACGGGGATGCAACCCACTCAAGACAGCTTTCTGGGATTAATAGGGGCCCGTAAGACATAGTACGAATTAAGTAAGTTGGGATTATTCATCAATGTGCACAAATAACACATTCCCCATAGCCACTCAGCCTAGCAGGGTAGTTCATAATTGCGCAGGCTTTTGGCAATTCGTTAATACCACTGTGGCCCTAGGCCCTCCACTAGGTCCCACCCCTCTCCCGGCAAACATGACCCTAGCACTACGAAGCGCCGCAAAGGCCCCAGATAAGAGATGCATAGTATATTTCACAAACGTACCAAAGCTCCCCTAGCCTAATCAAAGAAGATGAGGGATCCCTAATAAATAAATGCACCCAATCGATCCGGAATGTAAGGGGATGTCGGTCTGTAATAAGGGACGACATCATAGGGGCCAAAAGATGCTCCCCTCCGGGGACCTCCCTGGCTTCCATCGCACTCACGCTCTGACACAGAGACTTAGTTGAGAACCTGGTGGCTTTTGATGTCCGCACCAAGCACTTCACCAAAACTAACATTCGCCTTCAATACAATCCTCCCGAAACGACCTCACTGACAAACCCATCTCACCCTTCACTATCCTCCATTGGGGCGACTCCCTCACGAGAGATAGATTGAAGCTTACAGCTACCCCGATGGTTGTATTCAGGTGTTGACACCAGTAACCGCAAGTAAGCCCACGGCACCCTCCCTAACTGCAGACTCTCCACTAGAGTTGCTGGCCCTATTAAAGGAAAGAGCCAGTCGGGTAGCACACCGAGGATCTTAGATCCCGGGGATAGAATGCCATTAGAAATGCACCATGCACCACGCAAAATATCCCTTTTGTCATGGAACATTGCTGGGTTGAGGTCCAAAGGTGCTTCTCCAAACTGAAACAGTTTTGTGGAATGGTATGACATCTGCGTATTCCAGGAAACCTGGACTGTCAACGCACTTTATTTTCCAGTGTATTTAAATGATCATGTCCCCACAATTCATGGCTTAAAGGGTTGTCCATCGGAGGGGGCTAACAATCTGGGTCCGTCAGGATGTTGGCTGTAAGATACAGGAGCTTCCGACCCAGAGCCTGGATATCCTTGCCATTTGACTGCTGGCCAGTCCTTATGGCAATATTGATATCTATAACATATATGCAAGAGGACATAGAGGGGGGCAGAGGTCCGAAACTGTAATCGCTCTAGATGAGCTTCTAGATAATCTTTCATGGGCCACATCAGTTGTCATAGCTGGGGATCTTAACTCGACTTTCAAGCCACTTGATATAGAGGAGAATGACCTGGTGGGGGAGGAAGACGCTCTGTGGGGTATCCCAAATCTGGAACTATCACCAATCAAAAGATGGACAGAAGCTGCTATCCAACTTAAAGCTATCTGCCTAGAAAAAGGCATAAGGGCGGCCAATGGCAGAACCATTTCTGATAGGCAAGGGGCCAAACGTTTAATAACGGCCATCATTCAAGCTGTATTGATCATCTTCTAATCAACATAAAACTACGGCATGCCCTTGAGGACATGGTTGTTTTAGACTGAGTGGAGGGTGATCACAACCCATTGTGTTCTGTATTTGAATTCAGGAAGCTACACGAACCAACACACCCTCCTAACCTTTTAACCATCAGAGACGTACTAACCTCCAACGACATGCGGTGGCTCAAATGGTCCAAGATTTTGGAAAAACCAGACACATTGTCCACTATTGCCAGAGATTCCGAGATAGTGGTAGGAGAGATGGAGGCTTCCCTCCTTAATTCTCGGTCAATTAAAGTCATAACAACGATCCATAATACATTATTTGATAAAATGCAATCACACTTACAAAGACCTTACAGTAAAAAGGAGAACTGTGTACAGTCAGAGCACGACTGATTTAACAAAGAATGCAAGCAAGCCCGCAGCCTTTTAGGGGAGGCCATTAGATCGAGAGACTCATGTACAATACAGAACGCAAGGAAAATCTACAAGAAGGCGCAGGAAAATGCTAAAAAAACATGGGATGAAAATAGACGGCACGACCTTAAATTTGCATGTACTAGGAATAATCAACATTTTTGGAACCTGGTAAAATGGGGTAGGGGTGGATATTCTCTTCACCCCCAAAACCATGTAGATCCAGACTCTTTGGTAAACCACTTCGCTCTACAATATGCTATCAATGACGAAAAGGAATGCGAGCCCTTCACTACTCACTTTTATCCAAATGACCAGGTTTTCGATCTAGCTGATGTAAGAGCTGCTCTTAGTGCCATCACAGGGGGGGAGAGCCCCAGGCATCGACAGTATCACTGCAGACGTCTTTTTTCATATGACAAGGACAATTAGGGCAGGTACATAATGTTATTGGCAAATGCCATTGCCCAAGGTGCCCCCATCCCAGATTCCTGGAGGGGGGTGGAGATTATCCCAGTATACATAAAAGGGTGACAGGTCTCTGCCAGGAAATTATAGGCCAATAAGCCTAATTGATTCCATCCAAAAGGTGGTAGGCCGCCTTGTCCTGGCAAAGGTCCAAGAGTGGATGGATGCTAACGATATCTTAACCCCCCTCCAGGCGGGCTTTCGTGCACACTTTAGCACAATAGATCAAGTCTTCTAATTTATCTTAATATATTGGAGGACTCTAGTCCTTGGCAAGGGCAGCATGAATGCTGCCTTTGTCAACCTCAAGACAGCCTTCGACCTGATCTCACGCAATAAACTTTGGGTGGTGTTACAGGAGTCGGGAATGCCTACGGATTTGCTCTCCCTTATTGCCCGTCTCCACAAGAACAATTTTGCACAAATCCACAGGGGTTCGCAGGGGAATGTAACAGATCCCTTCCCAGTAGAAAAGGGAGTGCGCCAAGGGTGTTTGATGGCACCCACACTATTCTCCCTCTTCATTAATGGAGTTGCCAAATTTTTAGCCACTGTTCCCACTGACGCCCCGGTTTTAGCAGGTAAAAAGATCCCAATTTTAATGTTTGCTGATGACACACTTATTATCTCAAAAACCCCTAGTGGCCTCCAGCGTGAGTTGTTACGCTTTGAAGATTTCTGCATTCTTCGAGGGTTAAAAATCAATGCAGCAAAAACTAAATTCATGACTTTTAAACAGCATAGAATATTCAGGGGCAGAATAATTCTGGATGGGGTACCACTAGAACAGGTAGATGCATTCACCTACTTAGGAATCACCCTGGAGAAAAAAATGAGATGGAGGCCCCACATTGATACCATGGTACTGAAACATCTTCAATTAGCCGGTGCCCTTAACAACGAATTTAAAACATCTCTGACAAAGCCAGTCAGCCCAGTGCTACAGATCTGTAACACAAAAGTAGTGAGCTTGGGCTTGTATGGGTCGGAACTATGGGGTTTAGAGAAATTATCCCAGCTAGCTACAGCAGATAATAGGTTCCTCCGAATGATTACCAGCCTACCACAAAGCACTCCTGTGCTACCCTTGTTGAATGACTTAGGTAGGAAAGCACTAGTAGGCACAGCCAGGCTACGCCCTGTCTTATATTGGCGTAGAATCTGGTGTACCCCTGAACTGGCCACTTTTGCTGATGGTCTTAGGGATGTTATAGAGATGGATCACTTCCACAAAATTGGCTGGCTATGTGACATCAAGGGTGTCCTGGTCAGCATGGGATTGCCGAACCTGTGGGAAATTCCATCTAGCACCCAGTTTCCATCAAGAGAAATAATCAAGGAAAGATACTGGGAAATGGTCGAACAAAATAACATCAGAACAAGCGATTGTACAACATTGACGGGGAGATTTTTAACATTAAAATCCTGGCCAAGCCTCAAGCATTACTGGGACACAATCTTAAAACCCTTTGATCACATATTGTATTTCCAATTTAGAGTGGGTTCCCTTCCATTAAAATACTTCACTGCTAAATGGGCCACATTGGGTGACAACAAATGCCCCACTTGCACAACACTTAGAAACATATCCCCATCTGCTGTTTGTCTGTCCTGCCTATGCAGCCCCCCGTAAAGTATGGCTCGCAAAGACCTGCAAGAATTTGGGCACTAGACAATGCAGCGTCGCCCTGAGTATTTTGAGTACTGATCCCTCACCTCGCTATGCAATTCCGGTAGCCAAGTTCTTGAGATGGATGTGTTCTAGAAGATCACAACTTCTGACTGATAATCATTGAACCAGGAATTATGCCCATTCCCTGATGTGGTACCAGTATGTTACCTTTGTGTTCTGGCTTCGCCCAATGATTTTAATGCTTTAATCCTTTAAACTACCCTTGCTGCTGCTTTCATGTCATGTATTTGTCTTTTAACCTATCAGGATGGGCTGACAGTTACAATTAATTGCATATGTCTGTAAGATATTTTAACTCATTGTTTTATCTTTTATATTGTATCTTATGTAACAATGCTTTTATGACATGTATTGTATTGTTGGCTTGTTTAAAATATGTGTACATATGTAGGAATTACTGTTTTTAGTCTCTTGACTGTTTTACATTTTACCATTTTTATTGTTGGTTGTCTTTTTAAATATTTGTACATATGTAGGAATTACTGTTTTTAGTCTCTTGACTGTTTTACAGTTTACCATTTTTATTGTTGTCTTTTAAATTGGCTTAGATACATATTATAATAACTTTTAATGTATCTCTTTTTCATAATTATCGATGAAATCATGTCTGTAGAATACTTTTTATGCAGGTATTGTATTGGCGAAATAAAGTTTGATTAATTGACATGTATTGTCGAAATAAAGCCTTTTGAACTAAATTGAGTATATACCTCAGCGAGATGATCACATAATAGTCAGGTAATACCCATCTCACCCATAACCATCGAACCAGTTGGTCCACGAAGGGCAAGAATTATTGATGGTGGGCGTTCTCTTTTTAGTACCCTAGTCAACATTCTATCCAATCCATTGCCCTCTCTATGGAGGTGCAACCTGTTATCTTTCCGGACATGGCAGTCCAGTCTGTCCCAGATGGTAGCCATCTTCCTATGAGCCTCTGCCAATGTTACCTCGCCCAACTCCTGCTCCTGCGTTTGACATTGCAGCTCCATGAGTTGTTCTTCTCTTTCTCCCAGCTCCCATTCTAGCTTCCTCCTGATACCATATGTATTACCAAGGCTCGAACCTTTGACAACCACCTTCAATGTCCCCCATTCCGCACCGCAAGAGATCGCCGTGTGCCAATTTGTGGTGAAAAACCTTGGAGCACATCTTGCATATCAATAGCATATTCCACGTCTCCCAGCGCCTTGTGTTTAAACCTCCACAATGTGATACGGGGTCGAAGACTCTTCACCCCACACTCTAATAGTAGGGGACCGTGATAAGAGAGAAACCATACCTGGTAGGCCCCCTTCATGACATTAAGGACTCCCTCATTGGTGAGGAGGAAATGGTCCAATCTACTATGTGCTTCATGAGTAGGGGAATAACAAGAGTACTGCTGTGTTCTAAGATGAAACTCCCTCCACACATCTATGAATCAAAGTATATCCATGACTTCGTGCAACCCAGCCAATTGCCCATCTAGAAGACAATTGAAATCTCCCGCCCAAATAATTGAGAATCTGGCATATGATAGTAACTCAATTTCTAGAGTTCCAAAGAATTCTCCATCGTCTGTGTTAGGAGCATAAGCATTAAGCATACACAATTCTTGTCAATCCAATATCAATCAATCAATCAATCACAGAACTTGTAGAGCGCACTGCTTACCCGCGAGGGTCTCAAGGTGTTGGGGAAGAAAAGGAAGGGGGGGGAGCCGCTACTGGTCGAACAGCCAGATCTTGAGTAGCCTCCTGAAGGTCAGCAGGTCTTGGGTCTGTCGTAGGCTGAGTGGAAGGGTGTTCAAGGTCTTGGCGGCGAGGTGGGAGAAGGATCTGCCGCCGGTAGTAGTTCTTCGGATGCGCGGGACGGTGGCCAGGGAGAGGTCAGCAGAGCGGAGCTGGCGGTTGGGGACGTAGAAGGAGAGTCGTCTGTTGAGGTAGGCTGGGCCGGTCTTGTGGAGTGCCTTGGGTGCGTGGATGAGGAGTTTGAAGGAGATTCTCCTGTCGACGGGGAGCCAGTGCAGGTTTCTCAGGTGGGGGGTGATGTGGCTGTGGCATGGAACTTCGAGGATCAGGCGTGCAGAGGCGTTTTGGATTCGTTGCAGTCGTTTGATGAGCTTGGTCGGGGCTCCCGCGAGGAGGCCGTTTCCATAGTCGAGTCTGCTACTCACGAGGGCCTGGGTGACTGTTCTTCTTGTGTCTGTCGGGATCCACCTGTAGATCTTGCGGAGCATGCAGAGGGTGTTGAAGCAGGAGGAGGAGACTGCGTTGACTTGCTTGGTCATGGAGAGCGTTGAGTCGAGGATGACTCCCAGGTTGCGTGCGTGGTCGGTGGGTGTCGGGGGTGCCCCCAGTGTCGTGGGCCACCAGGAGTCATCCCAGGCTGAAGGGTTGGAGCCGAGGATGAGGACCTCCATCTTGTCCATGTTCAGCTTTAGTCGGCTGCTCTTCATCCAATCGGCGACGGCCTTCATTCCTTCATGGAGGTTGGATTTGGCGGTGAAGGGGTCCTTGGTGAGGGAGAGGATCAGTTGAGTGTCGTCGGCGTAGGAGATTATGTTGAGGTCGTGCTGTCGGGCGATGCGTGCGAGTGGGGTCATGTAGATGTTGAACAGTGTCGGGCTGAGGGATGATCCCTGGGGTACGCCGCAGATGATCTCGGAGGCTTCGGATCGGAATGGCGGGAGGCGGACTCTGTGTTCTGCCGGAGAGGAAGGAGGTGGTCCATTCCAGGGCCTTCTCTCGAATCCCTGCATCGTGGAGGCGTGCGCGTAGCGTGCGGTGGCAGACAGTGTCGAAGGCGGCGGAGAGGTCCAGGAGGATGAGGGCCGCGGTCTCACCGTTGTCCAGCAGGGTCCTGATGTCGTCGGTGGCGGCGATGAGGGCAGTCTCGGTGCTGTGGTTGCTGGGGAACCCTGACTGGGATGGGTCCAGGATGCTGTTTTCTTCGAGGTATCGGGTTAGCTGTCTGTTGACGATCTTCTCGATGACCTTTGCTGGGAACGGAAGCAGGGAGATGGGCCGGAAGTTCTTGAGGTCTCTCGGGTCCGCCTTGGGTTTTTTGAGTAGGGCGTTGATCTCGGCGTGTTTCCAGCTCTCTGGGAAGGTCCTGGTCTCAAAGGAGAGGTTGATGACGTTGCGCAGGTGGGGTGCGATGGAGCTGCCGGCTTTGTTGAAGATGTGGTGCGGAAAAGGGTCTGACGGGGAGCCGGAGTGGATTGTGCTCATGGTCTTGATGGTGTCATCGATGTTTACGTTGGCCCAGGCTGTCAAGGGGTCGTGGTCGATAGTGTGCGGTGAGTCTGGTGTGTCGGGGTCTGTTGGGGCAGTCCGGGTGTCGAAGCTGTCGTGGATGTCGGTGATCTTGCGGTGGAAGAAGGTGGCGAGGGAATCGCACAGGGCTTGCGACGGCGGGATGTCGTTGGTGTTGGAGCTGGGGTTGGAGAGTTCCTTCACGATGATGAAGAGCTCCTTGCTGTTGTGTACGTTGTTGTCGAGGCGGTCTTTGAAGGAGGTCCTCTTGGCGGACCTGATGAGTTGATGGTGGTGGCGGATGGCGTCTTTGTGGGCTGCGTTGCTGTCCGGTGTCTTTTCATTGTGCCATTTCTTCTCTAGATTCCGGCAGGTACGTTTGGATGCTAGGAGTTCCGGGCTGAACCAGCAATATACTGTTGCAATATACCATGCAACAGTATGTACCGCCAGTTCACACCTGCTAACTGCCCTTGCAACTGGATTGGAAACCCCAGGGCCACCCATATAGACACTCCCCGGGCATAGGAGGAGTAGGTGGAGTAGTACAGCTGCCCTGCCACTTTTTATGAAGTTTCTGGGCTTTAGCCTCCAGAAAATGCGTCTCCTGGAGGATTGCAATGTGCACTCCTGTTCATCTAGGACAGGTGTAGATCCTATATTGTTTTACAAAAGGATTCAGTCCCCTCACATTCCATGATAACATCCGCATTAAATCAGCCATTCTGAAATCAGCAACAGTCATTCTCACTGCACCCCTCACCATCTCCCCCCCACTCCCCCGGGCCCCCACAAAATGTAATGTGCAATTGTTGCCACACAAAATAGAACTTTAACCGCCACCCGAACAGCGCTTTTTCACACTACCCGGGTAAGCACCCAAAAACTCAATTAGTGTCTGCCCATGCATTGCGACTAACCCACCCATCCAACTCAGCATTTGAAATAAATGTTAGTGAGTGTTGGGAACCAGGTCAGTCATTAATCTTGATTGAAAAGATAAGGAGTAAAAATGGATAGACTAAAATTCCTGCATGAGTGACTCGGTCAACGCTTGGTACTTGTATGACTTAAGAATTCCACTGCTTCCATTTGCAGTCACACTCTTACCACTCATACATTATAATCAAGATAAAGAAAAAGAAAACAGAACTCAAGAGGAGAAAGAATGAGCACAAGAGTATCAGAAAAAATGAGGACAAAAACTAAAAGGGGGAGGGGGATTTGGCAAATATGCATCTAGGCTCCATGTGAGTGTCCGCCCCCTTAGTATGCCCCACTACTACCAGTTTTGCATAACAGCAGTCCAGTGTCTCTGAAAAATGCAAACAGTTCATTTTGGACCTCTGGCCAGTGCCCCCAAAGTTACACAGTACCTCCCTCTGTGCCTGTTCCCACAAATAAATAAATACATAAATAAAATAAATAAATAAATAAATGGCGGACATGTATCTTTTACCATGGGCCAGTGATGTGGGCCCTTCTAGCGTGTTTCAGGAACTGCAACTCTGCACACCTCAAACTGCAGCAGTATCTCCTGTTGAACTGCCAGGTTAGTCCAGCAGCTCCAAGTCAGCACCGGAGGAACCAGCCGATGTGACTGTCTCGACAGTCTGCCCTCTCTTGCTGCCGTAATTCAAAAGTAATGGTGCTGTCTGTCCTCACCACCTCACTTGCACCCTAACATGCACATTGTCAGTGCTTGCTTCATTAACCGAGGTGGAACTCCCAGGGGCACAATCATGTATGGCATTCAGTTCCTAAAGTAGGCAGGAGAATCTGACATCCAGAGCAGGGAAGGCTGGACAAGCACCACCTTGGACTCTAGGTGTGCTGAGTGCGGTACACCCCAAGATCAAAAACAGCAATCGCCTGGCACTGCCAACCGCTCCCTGTGACTATTGCACCACTCAGGGGTAGCTCCAGGAGCAATGCATCATGAGGCTGAAGACCGCTCTACCATCTGCAGTGTTCCTGGGCTCCAGACAAGTGCCAGGTCGCTCCATTCTGTGTTCGCCCGTCAAACGGGCCTCTGCGCAAGTATTGTGACTCAAGAATTGTATCACAGCTCCCCATGACCTCGCACCTTCAGCAGCTCCCGAGGGGACATGCAGCTCACTCCAATAGACAGTCAATGGGGGGGAAGGGCCGCCAATGCTCCTCAGGGACACCTCTGGTCTCACAGCTTCTTTACAGGCATTACTGACAGTTTTCTCCCTTAGCTGGCACTTCTTGTGGGGTCCCCCAATGCTCAAAGCTCCCAACTCAGACAGCACATTTTACTATACTGAGCCGCAGCACTCCATCATATCTCCCGCACCTTAAGGCAACTGGCTCCCTCACATGGGCGATCGCACTTCAGGTCACATTGGTGTGTCTCGTCATGGGATATTCGAGATCAAGGAGCCACGAGTCCTTGCGGGCGAGCTGCACTAGTGCCTCTCACTACCTCACAAAGGGCTAGGACAGGCTCACCACATTCCTCCTGCTGCAAATAGGGGGCGTGGGAGAGAATTCTCCGGTGTCGTGCCACTTGCACAGCCTCAAAGTCCACCCCCAGCTGTGATCCACGGGTTCCAGCAGCACGATGCAGGGCCTCAGAGTCCTCATCACCAGCACTACACGGCCAGCCAAAACATCAGCGTTTTGAGTTTTGGCTGCACCAGCATTCAATCCTCTGGCAGGTTCCGATGTCGGCGCCTTCAAACACAGCTGCGCTGTGGCTCATCTCCTCTCTGGGGCACCAGTGCTATCTGTCTTCCACACTGGGCCCACCGCCGCAGCTCCCCTTTGGTGGGCCGGTCACGTCTCGGACCTCTGCACCCTTCAGGGCTGACAGCAGGCAGGCACTGTTCGGCCAGCTCACCACAGCCACAGCAAAACACGTGGACACCAAACCTTTGTGGGGGATCTTCAGTACTGCCTCCCTGTGCGCGCCCCCATAGGCAGGTACCGTTTCAGGCGATATAGGAGCTTGGGGGAGGCAGGATGATGTCAGATCACAGTTTCAGGGCCTGAGTGAGCATTTAGTGCTGCCGGTCTGCCATCTTGCTGGCTACACCCCCACAGTACTATCACCTTAATTTTGAAATAAATCTTTAACTAATGGAAACATATTAAATTAAATAAAGATTATTTTTCTGACGTTTATGGTAAAAAAAAATCCCACCTATGTATAAATGCATGTTTTTGTATATATAATTATTTAAGGTGATGCATAGGATTAATTAAACATAATTTAATCATATTTAAATAAAAATGAATAATGCAATAATTTGTAAATACAGAAAAGGTTGTTAAAATATTTATCATTAACTAATAGACATGTTATATATTATTTTAACATTAAATTATATTTATTTATGTTTTTAGCTATTTTAAATAATTTAATTTAATTTATCATTATTTCCTATGGGGTTTTATTTTAAGTCCCCATCCCCTTTATTTTCAGTGGGGGGCTGCAGTACCAGTGGTTGGCCATGTGTGGTGCTGGACTTACTCCAGCGTTGAGCTAGCTTATTTTAATACTGTTTTGGGTCCCTTTTTTACCATAGTAACTTTTGAAGTGTGGTTTGTGAATAGTAGTGAACTTACTCTTTTGTGGGTGGGTGCATGCCCCTCCTTAAACCCCTCCAAACCCCTTAGTAAACCCTTCCTTACTCCTGCCTAACCTCCTTCTATGTAGGAGTAACTATGCTAATTTTTTCAGCCACTCCCCCTGTGCCTCCTACATTAACTGCTAAGGGGCCGATTACGATGTCAGTAGGAAAGCATTCCGACCAAATCGGTCTTGGAATGGTTTCCGACTGAATCGGATTCGGGGAGTCCGACCGAGTGATTACGATGGTTCCAAATGCCATTCGGTCAGACTCCCATTGACTTCAATGGGAGCCTGTGTTCCGACCAAATACACAGGCTCCCGTTGAAGAAAGGGGTGGTTGCAGAAAATCGTGCACCCTGTGGCGGGCACTCCATGGTTCCTGTCACACTCTGCATGGTTGGAAAGGGGGGACCCATGGATACCCCCACTGGCCCTGAAGGAAATGACCCGATTCGGTTCACCCAGGTCACACAAGACCACCTCTCAGCCTTCCATGCCAAATAAAGAGTCGGTCAGACAGTAGAGAATACAAACCAATATCTGTTTATTCAGAGTACGCTCAGAGCGGAGCCCTGTCTGCCAAGTCTCTAAGGAGTGCTGCAGAGGGACTGACATCAGCAAGCATAACGATAGATTAAATACACTTCGAAACCAATGAAAGCATACCCACCATGGAATTTTCCAGAGAGATGCAGCTGGACAGTAAATTATAAAGGAGTAAGTTTCGATTCTGAGGCCGGGCACACACTATCTACTATTCAAGGTCACTCTCCCTGTACCCGCCACTAGACAAGTGGGAGAAGGCTTACATCTAAAGGAAAGGTATGCGCTAATAAGAAAAGTGCATTTATTAGTGTGGCAGAACTCAGCTCCGAAGAAATATAACCTAGAGAAGGCCGTTTCTCGGAAATGGCAAAGAATTAGTTTCGATCACAATGCAAAATGGCGCCTATACACAAAATGGCACCGCGAATGCTAACTTACATAAAACCATGCGAAAACATAATTTTTATTCCAACAGACCCTCCTTTTAGCATGAGCTAAGTAATTTTGTGTAATAATGAGAAAGACATATAATTCAACAAATCATGAATACATTCTTAGGAGCACTCCATATGCTCAGCTTCAGGAAGGAAAACAGTAAGGAGGGAAGAAGTCTCGAAAATATCCTCATCTATTTACATGAGGTCTTCAACATCTTTTTGAATCATGATGGTTGCATTAGTATCATGAATCAATATTCTCTTAGGAGTGAGGAGGGTGGTGCAATAAGAGCAGCATAAGGTTAGACACTGGACTAAAACACAGCAAGAAACCAAAGCCACAATGAAGTAGATCACCTTTTCAAGGATCCAACCCCATCCACCAAACAATGACCAACTCCAATTCCCACTCTCCATCCCTTTCACGTTTTCTAGGATGTCTAAAATGTTTTGGGTAATATTTTTTTCCATATTAGTTATCCCGACTGATCACTGGTCTCCTACTACTGCGCACACACCATCGCTCTTAGCTAGGATGAAATCAACAGCATATCTAGTCTGCTCGGAGTATACTTGCATGCTTTCTAATTGGGTGGTGATGTCACGCAAACCTGATACTGTGGAGTTAGACAGTATCTGTAGCTTACATCCAAAATATTCTCTAGCTTTTTCGCCTCTGGCCATAGCAGTACCACGAAAGGTAGTAATGAAGGAGAGAATATACCCAAAGGTGATACCATTACTATAATTATTGACTTCCAAATTTGTCACTCCATCACAGAATTCTGCAGTCAACGTTCTTTTTACCCACCGTATATTTGGCTTACTGTACTTACAAGGCACACCTAAAGGGAGTACCATCCCTAGAGCAACATCATCTGTACCATTATGAACATTTGAATAAGTACCATTGGACAAAAAATAAAATCCTGGGTGTGCATAAAGTGGACCTTGATAATCTACAGGAGCATATCTGGTGTTCATTCCAAAAGTACTTGGATCCTTCTTTTTCACTAAAGACATCGTTTTTTTGAACAATATTATTCCAGAACAATTGACATGCAAAAATGCATCAGTACTGTTTACTATCAGACAACATGCAGGATAATATCCAGCTTTCCGGGTAACCGTTAAATTTTGGTAATGCCAGCCCACTAAAATAATGTTCTGTTCTCTCATATACAGATTATCACAATATGTATTATTGTCACAACCCGGATATCCCTTTCCTCGTGGCTTCCTGTAATATAGACAGGGACCAGGATACCCCATTCCAAACTCACCCCTTACCTCTACGAATTGGGCTGGGTGGGTATACATATAATTGACCAGTGACAATGGGTAAGCAATCCATAAACTTTTAACAGCTTCGGTGGGATAACAAGCTGTACTTTCTCCCAAAAATCTTTTATGCGTGTCTAGGAAAACATTACTCGGGGCTATTCTTTTGGTGCGTATTTTAGAAACAACCTTATGTTTAGTACATGACGGTGCATCCTGAGCACATTCCAAAAACCCAGGACACCCCACCCAAAATCCATAGCAGTAATACCACAAGGACAATACACAATATCTTCTTCTTTGTAGACTAAAATATACATATATGAACAGGAGGAATCACTGGCTGCTCTTCGTCAGCAACCATCCTGCCAAAGGGATGCATAGTAAACGATAAAGCAAGGGGGGAAGGGGCCAAAATGCCAGCAAGAAGATTATATAATTTCCCAGTGTCCGTCAGAGCCTCACTGGTACAGGCTCCTATTGTTCATCAAAACGTTGGTGTTCTTGAGCACCGGTGGTAGAGCTTGCTCTGTCCTAAGCTCGGGGTCCCACGTCGACCAGGATAAGGTACCCCCAGGGGGATACTTTCAATCTATCCTGTCCAATGTTCGAACAGTGCACAAATTTCACCTCACCCTAAACTAGCAGCTCCGTTGGTACTATAGCAAAGTACACCCTAACTTACACAGTCCATCCCTTACTAATCTGACTTCTCATTTGGTGCACTGTTCCTCAGCCGAGGGCACAAATTATACTTAGTAACTCCAGGCACAGAGGGATAAGTGAAAAGGGGCTCCTGGATAGCCCGTATTTCCGGAGGTACTGCTGCATTCAGCACTTGATCATTTTCCTCATCCGTTTTGGTCCAGGTCAGCCTGGCATCGCTCAAGGGGACAAACTGAGGCACTGTCTCGCACGCAGAATCCCCTACTCCATCCCTCACCCACTGATCATAGGGCAAAGATAGAGGTATCCTGCGACAATGAGTCGCATGGACCCAGTTCTTTTGACCATCAATCTTGACTGCTGTACATGTAGTCAGGAGGACCTGCTTCAGCCCCTTCCACCGCGGCTCCAAACTCTTCTTTCACTGAAAATTACGAACAAGCACAAAGTCGCCAGGCTGAATATCATGTCTGGGCCCCTCTGGCCTAGCTGGCAGGGCTTCCCGGACCTGTTGGTGGATAGAACGCAAATTTTCAGTTAACTGGCAAAGGTAATCGATCAACAATGGATACTCAATATCAGTAAACAGCTGAGGACGCAGGACGCCCCAGACATTTGCCGGGCGTCCAAACACGACCTTGTACGTTGACAATCCTGTCCTAGAATGTGCTGTTGTTCTTGTTGACAAAAGAGCTAATGGTAAAGCATCTGGCCACTGTAACCCTGTTGTCTCCTGAATCTTTGCCAATTTCAGTTTGAGAGTACCATTGTACTTCTCAACCAAACCAGCTGACTGCGGGTGGTTAGCGGCATGAAACTTCTGCTTTATGTGCAAACCATCACAAATTAGCTGAATAACCTTGGCATTAAAATGACTTCCATATCACTCCAAATCAAACGGGGCAAGCGGAAACGAGGAAAGAACTCCTTCAGGAGTACCTTTGCAGTCGTAACAGCTGTATTGTCTTTAGTGGGATAAGCCTAAACCCATTTACTAAAAGCACAGACAACCACCAAAACATACTTCAAATTATTGCACTGGTCTAATTCTATGAAATCCATCTGAAGGACTTCAAAAGGGAAAGTGGGTGGTGCAAAGTTACCGGGTGGGGTAGGGGTACCTTTTCCAGGATTGTGCATCATGCACACCATACAATATTTCACTAAATGGGCTGCTGTCTTAGAAATATTATCGTTCTGCCATACAGGGTCTAACAACTTGCAAATACCCTTAGCACTAATAAGGGCTGGGCCGTGGGCCATCTTGACTACAGGGAGAACATATGCATCTGGCAACATCCATCTCTGCTTCCCTGACTTATCAATCCAACATCCCTCATCGTTCAATTGTGTTGTACTTTCTTGCCACAGTGCTAATTCTTCTATTGTGGCCTCACTTTGTATCTCTTTCACATTCTCAAGTATATCCTCAAACATGGTAACTTCAGGCACCCACCTAGCGGGACCTGCAACAAACATTCTTTTTATTTTTGTCCGGGCTGTTTCCTTAGCTGTCTGATCAGCAAACGCATTTCCCCAACCCACATCATCAGTAACTTTCCGGTGAGCGCAACACTTTACTATGGCCACTTTCTTAGGGAGTGTCAAAGCAGATAAAAGCCTCAATATAAGGTGCCCATGTTGAATCTTGGAGCCATGCGAAGTAAGGAACCCTCTCTCAGCCCAGAGTCGCCCAAAATATGTGCGACTCCAAAGGTGTACTGGCTGTCGGTATAGATATTGACAGCCAGTCCCTCACTCAATTCGCAAGCTCTTAACAAGGCAACAAGCTCCGCAGCTTGGGCCGATTGATAGGGAACTCGTGATGTCTCAACCACTGTACGCAGCGTGGTGATTGCATATGCAGCAGTTGTAGTGCCATCTGATAATTTAAAACAAGAGCCATCGACATATAGTTCCCCTTGTGGGTCAGATAAGGGAACATCAGTCAGGTTTACCCGTCCCTTCATTTCTTTTTCCGTCCAGAAGATACAGTCATGTTTATCAATCTCATCATTCTCAGAGGGGGGGCAGTAACGTGGCTGGATGCAGAGTAGCACATCTTTTAATCGTGATGTGTTTGGCAAACAAAGTTAATTCATAGCCAGTCAAACGTGCACTGGTGAGGTGCTGTGTCTTAGTCTTATTCAAAAGCGTGTCCACAGCATGGGGTACCATGACTGTGAGATCAGTATCAAGTACGAGTCCAGCCGATTGTCTGATTGAAACGGCCACAGCCGCGACCGCTCTTAGACAGCTCGGGAGGGCTCTTGCGACAGGGTCAAGAACAGCAGAGAAATAAGCACACGGCCGTTGCTTATCTCCAAATTTTTGTGTTAAAACAGAGAGCGCGCAACCAGCCATCTCATGGACGAACAATACAAACGACTTGTTATAATCGGAGTGCCAAGTACTGGGGCTGAACAAAGTGCAGTTTTTAATTGCTCAAAAGACTGCTGACATTCAGGCGTCCAAGGCAGGGGCTCATGCACGTCTTTAATGGTTAGTGCAAGCAAGGGTTTGATTAATAACAAGTAGTTAAGGATCCACTGGTGACAATAGGAAGTGATACCTATAAAAGCGCGCACATCTTTCTCGGTTTGTGGAACGGCCATTTTAACAATGGTACTGATGCGCTCAGGAGTCAATCTCCTACCCTCCTTTGACAGTAGGTGACTTAAATAGGTGACCTCCTGTCGACAATATTGAAATTTAGAAAGAGACACCTTATGTCCGTGTCAGGTCAACTGCAACAACAATTGAACTGTACTGTTTCTGCAACCTTGTTCTGTGTCGGAAGCGATGAGCAAGTCATTAACATACTGCACCAATACATTACGTGAGGGAAGCACAAGGGAATCCAACTGGCTCTATAAAGCTTGACTATAAACACTTGGACTTTCAGTATAGCCTTGAGGAGCTCGACAGAACTAAAGCTTCTGCCAGTTAGTGGAAACCCGAACAAGTACCTGCTATCCGGATAAATAGGAATACTAAAGAAAGCATTTTTCAAGTCAATGACAGAGAAAAATTTAGCAGTAGAAGGAATCATTGTCAGAAGAGTAGTAATGTCAGGGACCACTGGAAACTGGGGAACCACTATTTTATTAACCTCGCGCAAATCAATCACAAAAAGATAGACATCTCCTTGATCATCAGAAGAACCTGAAGGCGTCTGTTGAAGAATGGGGAGAATAGAACTATTACAAATATTGGCTGTCGTCTCCTCAACCACTCCCTTCTTGATCAAATCCTGAATAAATTGCAATAAGGCTCGTTCTTCTGCCTGTGGTATTTTATACTGAGGGATACAAGGCAAAATAGCACTATTCTTAACCTGTATCGAAACAGGTGGTATCTGCAGCAGCCTCACATCGGTATCACCCATCGCCCACAAAGTGGATGGAACATCTGCAAATTCAACAGGAAGAGGCGCATCTTTGGACAAACACTGTTTAGCACGTGCTACATCTCGGCCCATTGTCATATAGACACCTGCCGGAGAGCAATAAATGGTAGCATGCAATTTCTTCAACAAATCCAAACCCATCAAATTTTCACCACAATTAGATCTCAACAAGAATGGTGAATCCACAGTGAAAGGACCAATAGTCAACGCAAGAGGTTTTGAAATGGGGCTTAAAACCTGCACACCAGAAAAACCAACCAACACATTATCATGGCCAGAAAGAGCCGCCCCAGGGACCATATTTCGAGAAACAGAACTTTTTGTCGTACCTGTGTCCACCAAAAATTCCTTAGTTGAACCTTGCAGTTCTGCTGTTACACAATGACCACGCTGGTCTACAGGTATCCAAACTGGTCCCTCGCTCTGTCCCTGGCTGTCCTAACTGCAAGAGATTCCTATCACTTCCTCCATGTCATAATCATCATGGTACAACTGCCCATCATGAGGGTCATCAAAGTAATTATTACTAGAACAACCCTGTGAGGCTGCAGCATTCTGAGCCCCATCTGCCCCACCTGTTCCACGACCCCGTCCACGAGAACCTCGTCCTCTACTTTCTGCAAAAGCACAGGACATTGGCTATGCCAATGTCCCTCTTCTTTACAATACGCACACTGATTCGGACCCAAAGGCGTAGTTGTTGGCTGCTACTAGTGCATGGAAGCTGTCGAGCAGGACCACCACGTCCTCTCCCATTCCCTCTAAAAGCCTGCTGTAACAACACCTTTGTCTTTAAATCCTTATGTCTCTTCTCTGTCCTCTCCTTTTCCTCATTGTCCCTATGCTTATAATATTGTTCCATATTCAAAATAACAGAGGGGGAAGAAGTGGACCAAGTACTCTCAGAAGCCTGCAATCGAGTCGCAATTTTAGGAAGCAAGTTAGAGACAAATCTATTGACAAACAACTGAACACCTCCCTCAACAGACAAATCCTGTCCACTGTAATCCAAAAATGTACCTTCAAATCGGGTAAAGAAATCAGACGCACTCTCATCTTTCTTCTGTCGACAGGCTGACAATTTATCCTAGTCTACCTTTCTCGGCGGAATAAGAGAATGGATATATGTAATAATGCGGCCTGGCAATGCTAAAATTTCCGCTCGAGTTTTATCACTGGGCTTTCTTTCCTGGTCCCATGCCCTAATTTGATCCCAAGTACCACCCAACTCCGGAACATGATCTTGAGTATGGACCTGCCTCCAAATATCAACCGGAACAAGAAGACCAAAGAATATTTCAATATCAGAAAGAGTCATCACCGTTGAGGAAGCAGCTTCAGTCCGTTCTTTATAATAAGCAGTAGGATTTTTCCTAGGATCTGGTAAATGAGTTTTAAGGGATAAAACCTCACTTCTTTTCCACGGAGTATAAACCCATTGTTCTTGAAACCGGGCTGCCACCGCCACTCAAGTAACATTACCTCGCCCATCCGTTACCTCTGGTATCTCTTGGTGATATATAGGATGAACCTCTCTCATCGGAAACTGAGACACCGACCTGAGACTTTTATCATGCAATCTTCCCCTATAAGCTATTATTGTCGTAACATTGGCAAAGACTCGTTCCGGGACCAGCTCGCTAATATACACCCGATCTCTAATGTCATATAAAACTTGAGGTGCCCCCGCTTCAAAGTGCTGTTGCCAAAGACCAATCAAAGTAGCAGACATGTGTTTGAGGGCATGCTGCTATATAAAAGGCTCAAAATCTTTCATAGTCGCCCAGACATCCTCTACACTATAAATAGGGTTACGGGCCCACTGTGCAGCCTGATTAGCTATAACCTTTTTCTCTTCATCCCCCACATCAGATCGCACTAACGGTCCCATGCGCTCCTTAAATTTCGTCCAATCCCTGTCCTCAAATCCACGCACCGGTGTCCCACTACTTACTAATGTCGGAGGATGAAAAGCCACAGTGGGAGAATCAACAGAAGCAACAGGCACTATCGTCGCTGGGGGCTGTGTCGTGGGAGAAAGAGCTGGCGAAAGGGTTGCTGAGACAATAGGTACAGTGGGAGTACTAACAGTCACAGTTGCCACAGATGGCAAAGAAACAGAAGGAAGGGGAGGAGGAGGAGCCAAAGTCATAGCTGTTGAAACAACAGCAATAGATGCGGGGACAGAGACAGTAGAAGCAACTGTAACAGGTGGCTGTGAGGGCACCGGAACAATGGGATATATTCTTTGCGGGGCATATGGAGGCGGGGGTTGGGTATCTAACAATTCTTCCACAAAAGCGTCATCTTCTTCCTGAACCACATACGATTTATCAATATGTAATCGAAACCTCCTATCTTCACATTCAATGCCCTTTTCCTGTTTCTCCCTATCATATGCTACAGCCTTCTGAGTCAACGTTTGCATTTTTATTTTCCGGGCCTCCTTTTCTGCCTTCAATCGCGCTGTCTAGCTACTTTCTGCCATGTTCTGAGGTAATCAAACATAGACTGCCTACTTCGTTTCTTAAACTACTGTTCTCGTAAAAACTCAATCTTTTGTTAATCAAACGTGCCCGTCAACGGCCACTGCAAATTGCCATTGTCCCTCGTATATTTGTGCCATAATGTGCTAAACCTAATAGGGCCAAGACCGTGCTTCACATACATATAAAAATTGGGAGTGCCTTCTGGAGGCGCTGGCTGAGCTTCTTCCAATCGAGCGTCTGTAGAACAACAGCGGCAGCACAAAGAAATCAATTTGCTAACACTAGGCATCTTCAAACATTCACTATTTTATGCCTAACAAAACAAATGCAAATACATCTTATCCAAAGACGGCCTTTAGACCGCACCAAATACAAATCAAAAATGGTACCATATCCACAAAGAACCAAAACAAACTCACCTGATATATGCAGGTCAAACAAATTTATTCTCCACTGCCGACTCTTCAGACCAAGCCGTCAGATCCAAGGTTCTTGCCGTTTAGGACTCCAGTCGGGATGACCACTGGGCGAGGCACCGTCCGGCAGGACAGAAGGGGCAGCTGCGAATATCAGGAACTCTTCGTGCAGGGATCCCTGATCCGTCCGTCCGATCCAACAATGGCCTCGACCTCCCCCCCATCCGCGGAAGGGCCACTCACCCGAAGGAGTCCCTGTTCAGGCGCCAACTAAAGGAAATGACCCGATTTGGGTCACCCGGGTCACACAAGACCACCTCTCAGCCTTCCATACCAAATGAAGAGTCGGTCAGACAGTAGAGAATACAAACCAATATCTGTTTATTCAGAGTGCGCTCAGAGCGGAGCCCTGTCTGCCCAGTCTCTAAGGAGTGCTGCAGAGGGACTGTCATCAGCAAGCATAACAATACATTAAATACACTTTGAAACCAATGAAAGCACCCCACCATGGAATTTTCCAGAGAGTTGCAGCTGGACAGAAAGTTATAAAGTAGTAAGTTTTCCGACTATCGTAATCAGTCGGTCGGAAAGCTTTCCGAATCGGTCAGAAAAACGGGTTTCAAATCGGATTCGGACGAACCGAATCCCATTCAGAGCCTTTCCGACCGACATTGTAATCAACCCCTAAGTGGTAAACTTAATTTTATTATTTCAAAAATGTAGCAGTAGTGATTTTTAGTCTGCACAGGTCAAAGTCCCAAACCGTTCTCATTGTATTGTGCCTACTCCTAGAGTTCTGACTGCCCACAAAACTCAATATTGAACCCAAATGTTTTTCAATAGGAGGGCAACATCTTATCTCTTGTTAATCAAAAATCCAGTCTTCTATTATTTATTGCTGTAATCACTTTTGATCCCATTATTCCTGTGTTAAGTGTTTCTTTTGCGATTAATCAATCTTAAACACTTGAACTTTTTTCCATACAAAATTCTTTATTTTTTTTTAGTTTCCAGAAATCTCTTTTGGCAGACCCAGTCTAGTGGTAAACTTACATGTCTGAGGATCTCATCATGGAATAGATAGCTATAGTGGGGACTAATACTCATAGTGTAGTAGGTTCTCGCTTGAAGAAAGGCACGTACACGAAAAGATAGTTCTCCAAGTTTAATGGAGCATTGGAATCCTGTGTCTCAACAGCCAGACACCAACAGCCCCACTGATCTCAGCTGCCCTGGAACCCTACCCATGTCACCAACCCCAACATTCCACAAAAGACTAGCTACATCTGGGAAAGACTGAGGAAAGACTAAGAATACATCATAACACATCCCCCTTCCTTCAACATTATAATGAAAACGCTGTTGAACCCAACTTCCCTACTACCACTACCTGGGGAACACAAGGAAACAATAGGACCCCAAACACAAGACGAAACCCCCAGGAAGATATGCAAAAAACCCTACCCCGAGCCAACTGTTCAACCACACACATAATCATCTAACCATCTGGGCGGTCTACCAAACCTTCTTCTCCCTTCACTCTGAGTTCCCCCTCACTCTTCTCCAGCTTCTGCATTGCACTCTGCTGATGTTGCTCGGAACACTTCCTCAACATTCTCACTGCCACCCGCCAAGTTTGCCTGGGACTCCTCGTCATTCAAACCTTGCAAACTCGAGTTTGCCTCTACCCCTATTTGCTCAAACAAATCTATCGCCCCACCTCTTTGAAACAGGGCCACCCTTCTCATATTCCAGATTTGCTCATTTTCCAACCTTACCCAACTGCGACCCACAACCTTTACTTTGTAAGGACCTTGAAATTTGGACAGCCCAGACTTCACACCACCTGGCTTGACTTTTACCCAGTCCCCCACGCCAATCACACCACACTTGATGGAACTCGACCCTGCTTTGGTTATTGGTTTCTCACTACCTTTTCACAACCAGGCAGGAAATAACTTTGTGACTGCTTTCCTGCCCCATATCACATCAAAAGGTGTCTTCCCTGTTGCTGCGTTGGGCGTGGTACGGTATGACCACAAAATGTCTTTCATTGTGCCTTGCACACTCTGACCCGCTTTGCCAGCCAATTCCATGGTTCTCTTCACCAATCTGTTAATTCTTTCTACTTGATCATTGCCCTGCGGGTTATACAAGGACGTACACACATGTTGTACCCCTACATGTGACAAGAATGTTTTCATTTCTACAGAGGTGAGTTGCATACCATTATCAGTGACCAATTTCGCAGGCGCTCCTGCCCTCCTAAAAAATGTTCCAATAATGCAATGTTAGTCTTGGTGCTTATATTCCTCAAAAATTCCACCTCAAACCACCTTGACTTCACATCCACCACCACAGTAGTAAAACGTTCTTGCTCTGGCAAACATGAGAACGGACCCATAAAGTCCAAACTGACCTTCTCCCATACTGAATCTGCACCGAACATATGCAAATGAATGTCTTTAGTTCCCACTCCAACCTTTAACCTTTTCTCCGAATTTTTACATTCTTCACACCTTTCAACCCACCATTTGACATCAGAATCCATCTTGGGCCACCAAAAGTTCTCTTTCAAAATTTGAGCATGAATGTTTGTCCCATGTGACCTTCATGTGCTAAAAAACCCAATTTGCTCCTCACCGCCACAGGAGGAACAAACCTCTTACCCCTGACAATGAGCTGGTCCCCATTTATAGAAAGTTCCTCCACTACTTTGGAATACGGTCTAGCAGCATTAGAATATGTGCTTTCTCTCTAAACACCCTCTTTAATCATCTTTGTTACTGCTCTAAGCTCTTCATCCTTGTCCACGGATTCCATCTATTCCTCTTTGGACACCGCACTGTGCATGTCAGTTAGCATGTCGTCTACACTTGATACCATTTCTTCAGTGACTAGATCACCCTCCTCACAAAGCTTGTCGGGCAACTTGGAGAGACAGTCAGCAACTTTATTTTTCCAACCTGGCAGAAATTCCACTGTGAAATCAAACTCCTGCAATTTCACGGCTAACCAAGCCAAACGGGGTGAACAGTTCTCAATACCATTAGGTGCTAGAACTTTAAGTAATGGTTTATGATCAGTCCGGAGAATCACATTTGAACCCCAAATAAAGGTGCGGAAATGGCTACTGGCCCAAACATCAGCCAGAGCCTTCCGCTCAATGACCAAATAGTTCCTTTCTGTATCCGTCAAAGAACGAGACGCAAAAGCCACAGTCCTCTCCAACCCACCATGGAACTGTGACAAAACAGCTCCCAAACGACAGCACTGGCCTCTACAGTGAGCACAGTCCTAAGATTGCATTGAAAAGGAACCAAAATCCTGGCATTTGAAATCTCGTCCTTTATTTCATCATAAGCTCTCTGCTATGAACTCTCCCACTCAAATGTTCTTCCTTTCCTGAGTAACTATTTCAACGGTTCAGATTTACTAGCAAAATCTCTCACAAACTTTGCATAGTATTCCACCATGCCCATAAATGAGCGCAATTTGTCTTTGTCACTGGGAGTTGCTGTGTTAACTATGGCACTCACTAAATTCATTTTTGGTCTCACCCCCTCACTTGAGATGCAGTACCCTAGATACTCAAGCTCACTCATCAAAAACATGCACTTCTCTTTTCGCAGTGTAAGACCTGCCTCTAACAATTTGCCAAGCACTTCGCACAAAGTGTTATTGTGGGTATCTCTGCCATCTCCAAAAACTAGAATGTCATCTTGAAAGAATATGACATTTTGGATTCCGGATAACACTTTTGATATGAGCCTTTGAAATACACTTGCCGCTGACGGCAACCCGAAAGGCAATCTATTAAACTGAAATACCCCATTGGCTGTGACGAAAGCAGTAAGATGTTTTGAGTCTGTATGCAACATTACCTGGTGATAGGCACTCCTAAGATCCAATTTGGAAAAATATTTCCCCCCAGCCAGTAGGAAGACTAATTCTGTGATGTTAGGCAGGGGAAAGCAATCCATGACCACATTCTGATTTAAGCTGCAGAGGTCAACACAAAATCTCAAAAACCCATCTGCTTTTTGTGTGATCACGACTGGGGATAACTATTGTGTCGCCTCAACAGGTTCAATGACACCCTCACTAACCATTTGGTCTATGATTTTCTTTACCTCCTCCCTCATAGCGATTGGTACCTTCCTGGCAGTATGTTTTACCGGAATTGCATCATCCCTCAAAATTATTTTGTGGGTATAGTCTTTGGCTACTCCTAACTCGTTGTCAAAAACCAGTGCAAACTGTAACAGTGCATCACTCACATCACGCTCATCTACTACCATGACTTGCTCCAAGGCCCTCGGATTCACAACAATATGTAAGTCATACTGATGATCCCAGCCCAAGATAGGTGGACCCTCACTTGCAACATACATTATTCCCTTTGTGTGTTGCTTCTTAAATTTAATGTTGGCGTAAAAAAACATGACCCCAATGTTGGCTCCTTGATAACCTTTCAACACTACATCTGCAGTGTTCAACACTCTGCCTGGCCACACTTCATCAAACAGCTCTTTAGAGATGATTGTGTACAAGCAGCCAGAGTCCACCATCAAAGTCACAACTTTCTAACCCACCAAAAGGTCTGCCCTGGGACGTGAGCGTCTCTTAGCACCATCCATTTCTCCTGGTTTGACTTGCCCAACGTGCTTAGAGTCCACCATGAGAACCCTGTGCTCCATTAGTTCTGTTGAGTCCTCAATAGCCACAACCCTTCCTTTGCTCGCCCTACACATCAGCGCAAAATGGCCTTTACGCCCACAGGAACGGCAATCCTTTCCCAAGGCAAAACAGGACTTAGAGTCTCCTAAATTAAAGTTACTGCCAGATCAGTAGCAATAACGTGCCGTGGATCTGCCCTGAGTGAACACCAGAGTTCTTGAACTTGCAGATCTATTGAAGAGCATGGCTGAGATCATTGCCTTCTTCTTCACAAAATTTACTCTGTCTCACAATCTACTTCTGTCACATCTGTGTTTTCCCTGTTGCTCAATTTTTGCATCTCCCTCATGCACTTCTCCGATTCCTCAACTACTTTTGCAATCTTTATGGCTTCTTTTAATGTTGGATCAGTGGCTGCCCACAAACGCTCCTGCATTTTTTGTTTTTGCACTGAACAATCAATTGATCTCGTATGAGTTCTTCTGTCATGGCTCCAAATTTACATTTCATGGCCAATTCCCTCAATCTTGCCACAAACTCATCGACGGATTCGATAGGCCTCTGCAGTTGGGTGTAAAACTTATGCAGTTGCATAACAATATTCAAAGTCTTTGAAAAACATTTATGTAGATGCAATTTGGCTTCCTTATATACATCTTCCATTACATCGCCGTTGTCTTCAAACACCTGTGGTAAGTATTTGAAGATGTGTTGACCTTCAGTACATAGGCATCCTGTTAATAGAGATTTCTAAGTGGTGTAAAATTTGATCCTCCTAATGCCACTATGTAGTTTTCAAATGTTTCTATCCGGTCTTCCCACTCTATAGTGGTTCGCCTTGTAGCATTAAAAAGGACGGAGGTACCACCACTGATTGATTGATACTCATGCTGAATGGGGTTGAGACTGTTCATAAAGGAACACGAAATCTGGTTGTGCTGACTCCTTATAGCAGTATAGATGTACTCAAAGTGCAGTACCATCAAGAACCACACAATGGCAGTGTGGGCAATATGTTTAGTTTCCAATGCACTGAACTCTACGGTAGATGCCGGGAGACAGAGAAATGACTCACATTGAATTCACCCCGCATGAGAACGACTCACATTGAACACGAGGTGAGATAGAAAAAATACAGGCGGGCACAAAAAAAATACAGGCGGGCACCGTTATGCGTTCACAGTTTTCCAAAGCAAATCAGCTGATGACATATGAATGTCCACGGCTTGGCTAGTGTGAGCGGTGACACTACGCAGAGCCACACGCGCTCAGACAAAGACAAGCGTACTGCTTGTTGCGGGAAGAACGAGGAATGGCAGCACAATGGAATGCATGCGGGCACCATTCATTAGCGCATACGGGCTTGTTGCTTAGCGTACGATGTCTCAGCACAACGACAAACTTTGCTCAATTAAAAAAAAAATGCGATTTGAATATGAATGCAATATACGTAGAATGACACTGCGCAGGCAGTCCTACCGCACTCTCCACAACAGGTAGATGGCCTGAGTCTGCCACACATGATCCCTCGATCAGCTCCACGGGCAAGGGTGTCTGGCAAATCTCATCCCGTCGCCAACAAATGTAGTAGGTTCTCGCTTGAAAAAAGGCACGTACATGAAGAGATAGCTCTTCAAGTTTAATGGAGCATAGGAATCCTGTGTTTCAACAGCCAGACACCAACAGCCCCACTGATCTCAACCCCCCTGGAACTCTACCCATGTCACCAACCCCAACATTCCACAAAGGATTAGATACAGCTGGGAAAGACTGAGGAAAGACTAAGAATATATCATAGGATATAGGTTAGTGAATAGCTTTTTGTGGTACTTTAGTAGTACCAATGAAGTACTGCTAAACTTACTGTAAAATGTAGTTTGTGAATAGGCTCCTATAAATTCAATCTGATTGCATCTATCTTTCATGATAAAGATTATGAACACAATTAAGGGCCTGATTACAAGTTTGTTGGTCCCACCGCCGTTGTCATGTCGGCATTTGTTGAAAGATGATACACACAAAAATCCTTTAAGATAATTTATTCCTTACAGCACAGCACATCCATCCATCAGCGGCTCCAGATGCAACTGAAGCGCTCATGGCATACATAACCTAAGCTCTAAACAGAATATGGAACTCAAACCAAAAGTAAGCATGGCACATGCCACAACTAAATGGTTCCATGTATTAAAGCAACAGTGAATACAAATAGGTGGAATGTAACAGCATTGCATTCACACCCGCTGACTAAGTGGTCCACCACCGTATTACGATGTTGGCAGATTTCAGAAAATACCACCGGAGCACCGCTGACACTGACAGGCATTCGCCGACCCCCACAGTGTCGGTCGGGGGAAAGCAGCTGCCATAGTATGGTACAGAGAAGTTTCTCCACCATCAAAATTACGAGTTGGCCGTCCGACGAGCCGACCATGGCGGTGGGATCGCCTGCTTCGAGTCGTCCGAAACAAAGGATTTGGGGTGCATACTCACCCGTTCCCTTTTCTTTCCTTCAGTCTACCACATTGATCCCTCAAATCAAAAGTAAGCATGGCACATGCCCCAACTAAATGGTTCCATGTATTAAAGCAACAGTGAATACAAATAGGTGGAATGTAACACATCCCCCTTATTTAATAAAAATAAAAACATGGAAATACAAAGGCAAAACACAAAAATAACAACCTAACTAATTACAACCTACATGTACAGAATACATGGTGTCAGACAAACTCCAAATATTTTGGGAGCTTGTCTTAATCGATTAGAAACCTTAACTCTTGAAGACACAGAATCATCTCCATTTTCACAATTGGATATACCACTTTGCACACAATTGTGTTTGTTAGCCGGAGACTCATCTTTGTTGTAATCCTCATCACAATTTGCAAATAAAGAATTAGGACATCTAGCTACTCTCCTCATATTCCACACCTTCCCATCTTGAGTAATTACACTATTGGTGAAAATTCTCTTGATTTGCATGGGTTTACCAAATTTGTTTGCTCCTTTATTAATGAAACCAGGTTTCAAGATCCTGACCCAGTCCCCAACTTTCAACTCATGCATCTTTGTCTTCCACTTGTTATCATACCAGAACTTACACTCTCCCTCTTCTCCATTTTTCCCACATTTTCCTTTGAACCACCAAGGACATACACTAGAAGCCGGGTCTCTACCATTCAACAGTCTAAACGGACTGATTTCAGTAGTGGTATGTGGGGTAATGCGATATTGTCATAGACTTTCCCTGAAAGCACTCAACCACTCACTTTTATGTTTAATAGCTTCTACCACATATCCTTTCAAAACACGATTGAAGCGCTCCACTTGGCCATTTTCATGTGGCTCGTACAAAGAGGTCATCACATGTTTTATTCCGCAATGCTTTAAGAAAACTTTCATTTCAGATGACGTTATTTGCACTCCATTGTCCGTGACCAAAATAGATGGACATCCTTCCCGTGCAAACACTTCTTTAAAAAATTCTATTACTGCACCAGTGGTGGCCTGCGAAACAAATTTCACCTCTGGCCACTTGGAGTGGTAGTCAACTAGTACCAGTGCAAAACAAAAATTATCTGGAAAAATACTGAATGGGCCTGAGATGTCAACCGCAATCTTCTGCCAGGGTTCTTTAGGCCAATCTGCAATTTTCATTGGGGGTGTGTTTACCTTTAACATTTTTTCACTGGAAGAGGTGTGGTGCAGCGGCCAGGGCAGCTGACTTTAGAGCACAGGGCTCCCAGTTCGATCCCTGGTTCCGGCGGCAGCTCAGCTCAGCACCTTGTGACTCTGGGCAATAGCTCACTTAATTTCCACGAAGGCCCCCAGTGCCTTGAGACCCGTAAGGGTGAGTAGTTTGCGCTTTACAAATACGGATTTAGATATTTTTTTTTAGACTGGACACACACACATCTCACTCTCGGAAAATGCGATCAATGAACCGATCCATACCAGGCCACCAGAAATAGTTTCTTACTAAATGTTTCATGGCCGAAACCCTGGATGAGTTTTGTGTGCAATTTTAAGTATTAACTCTTGTATACCTTTGAGAGGTACACACTTATTACCTTTAAACAGTAAGTTCCCTTCCAACTCCAATTCGTCTGGCACATTAAATAGAGGAAGTAATTCAGAATTTATGTCTTTCTTCTTTGGCCACCCTTCCATCACGTACTTTTTAATGTTACCCCAATTGTCAACCTTACGTACACACTCATCCCAAATAGTTTCTGTAATTTCAGTGAACTCGTCCGGCACCACATCATTGATATTAACCACAACATCACAATCTTTGACTAAAGCAACCTCATTTTGATTACATGGCAGGCGTGATAAGAAATCTGCAGTTACATTTTTTTTCCTGGTACATACTCCGTTTTGAAGTTGTATTCCTGGAGCTTAGATGATAGCCTACCAATTCTTGCTGTGGACTTCCAACCTCTTCCAGCGACAAGATATTTACTAACGGTTTATGATCGGTCCTCAAGGTAAACTTGCTGCCCCACACATAAATGCGATAATGTTCAATAGCCCACACGCACGCCAGCAACTCCCTCTCAATACCCGCATATCTGCGTTCTGTTTCATTTAGTGTTCTTGAAGCAAATGCCACATTCCACTCCTCTTTACCACTTTTTTGTGACAACACACCTCCTATGCCATACAA
The DNA here is from genome assembly GCA_963921515.1 of Calotriton arnoldi. Lineage (NCBI taxonomy): Eukaryota > Metazoa > Chordata > Amphibia > Caudata > Salamandridae > Calotriton > Calotriton arnoldi. The sequence continues at coordinate 708,109 of CAWUFW010003590.1, forward strand.
ACTGGCAACAACAGTAATTATGCACTCCTTCCTCATACAGAACGGCTTTAACGTAGGTGCCTTGACAATTTCTGACTTAATATCTTCAAACGCTTTCTGTTGTTCACTTGACCATTCATAAGAAACATTATGTCTCAAAAGTTTCCTCAACGGTTCCATCTTAGTAGCAAAGTTCTCGACAAATTTGCTGTAGTATTCACACATGCCAGCAAATTACAATAATTGTTCCTTATTAACTGGAGCTGGCACATTTAGTATGGCATACACATTTGATTTTTTCGGAATAACCCCTTCACCAGATAATGTGTGGCTTAAATATTCAACAGATTTCTTAAACATATTGCACTTATGTGCTTTCAAAGTAAGGCCGTGATTTTCTAACGTTTTACATACCTCATTCAAGTGCATCTCATGTTCTGGTTCATTTTTTGAAAATATCAGAATATCGTCTTGAAAACACTTCACATATTGATCAACATCTCTAAATATCTGAAACATTACTTTTTGAAACACCGAAGCGGCCGAAGCCAAACCAAAAGGCATTCTGGAGTATTGATACAAACCTTGGGGAGTGATAAATGCCGTAAGTTTTTTAGACTCTTCAGCCAATTCTATCTGATGGTACGCAGACCTTAAATCTAAAGTTGAAAAGATCTTGGCCCCTTCCAGCATCGATACCACCTCATTTATATTGGGTAAAGGGTGACAATCCACAATTATGTTAGCATTTAACACCCTCAAATCTACACATACCCTCAATTTTTGATCAGGTTTCCACACTAAAACAATGGGGGAAACTTATTCAGCGGACTCAATGGTTTCAATAATGCCTTCACTGGCCAATTCTTTGAGCATGTCCCTTAATTCATCTCGAATATTAATAGGAACACCCCTCAATTTTTGTTTGACAGGAATAGCATTGTCTTTTAACCTGATTCTGTGAGAGTAGTTTTCTAATTTGCTCAGCTTGTCAGTAAAAACATTTTTGTACTTTGCAATAATCTGTAATTCTTTCCCACAATTGCTTATGAAGATATTTGTTCTGCCCATTCTTCTTCACACAGTAACACAGGTTCCCTAGAGCATGGATTTAATATGATGCCTAGTTTCCACTGACATCTCCAACCCAAAACATTTATACCTTTCACTGCAATATATAATTTAACATTTGCACATCTTGTTTTAAAACTCAAAGGAACATCCAAATAACCTTCCATTTAAATTTTTGATCCATCAAAACTTTCAGCCACTATGTCAGATGGTTGAATCTGATTACCTTTAAATACTTCACTCAATTTCTCCCTGTAATACTGTTGAGTGATAATCGTCCAAGGAGACCCAGAGTTCACCATAAGTTCTAATTCTGCTCCCAGGACTTGTACCAAGCACTTAGGAGATTTCATGACCATTCCTTCATTTGAGTGGAGTTCATTGTTGATGATAGACACAACAAAACCCTTCTCCCCCTCCGAAAATTCACTGTGCTCACCTCCACAGTTGACCTTGTTTGTCTCAGAAACACACGAAACCATCCCTCATGTTTGATTTGCATTTTTCCTACTATCTCTGCACACATTAGCAAAATGGCCCATTCTGCCACACTTCTTACATTCTCTGTTTATAGCTGGACACCCCGAGAATGATGCTATATGGGATCTACTACCACGCCTGTAGCACACATTTTGTTTTTATATCTATCATATCTTTTACCATTAAAACTACTATTAAATTTTGAATTATTGAATTTAGCTTGTGAATTATCACTTTTGTGTTCATCTGTACGTTTAAGTGCGCATACTTCTTCTACCTCACCCGTCTTGACAGTATCTTGTCTTACAGTCTGCATCCACTTTTCCGATTGTTCTAATGCTTTAGCAATGGCTTTTGCCAGTTTAGGATCTCCCATGACTCATAACTTTTCTTGTATTTTCTTATTCCTCACGTGTACAATGATCTGGTCTCTGATCATTTCATCTCCAATCAACCCAAAATTACAATGCATGCTCAATGACCTTAACGCTGTTAAAAAGATCATCAAATGACTCCTCTTCCTTTTGAGCTCTTGTATAAAACTTAAATCTGTTAAGCGCAATATTTGTAGTGGGTTTGAATCTTTGTTCCATTCGTAACATCGCCTCTTTGTATACATTCATGTCATCTTGTCCTTCAGGTGTCAACACTTGTGGTAGAGCTCTAAAAATCACTTGCCCTTCTGAACCAAGACAATGTAAAAATATACTCTTTTTCCTTTCTGCTCCCATGCGTTCTCCATCTATTGCTTTCATGTATGTCAAAAACTCCTCCTTCCATCGTATCCATTGGATGGGAGGATCACCTTCACTTTGTAAGAATTTCCCAGTTGGTTCAAACTGCATAATGTCTTATACTGTGTGTATAATTTACTATACTTGTTTTTCCACAAATTAATTTTTCCGATATGCTTGTTTTCTTTAAAGAAAAATATTGTCCCCACAACACAACAACAATGTTTTGTATAGTTGTCTGTTATTATTCTTTTTTTTCCCTTTAACAGCAGTTATTTGAGAACACTGTTTGTTTTTATTTTAGAGATTACTTGTCAACATTCACAGACTTCCCCTTCAAAATATCTATAAGTTTTAACAAGATTTACAATAACCCAGAAAGTCGTATTTTATCTAAATTCAGCAATATTGTGTCGACTGCGTAGCTGGAGACACTCGTTTTGACTGGCATATCAATATGTGCTCCATAAGAGTATAAATGCCGGTGAAGAAATGCTCGTTGCTATGGGAACTCGTTGTGCTTGTTGTTCCCAAAAGATGGCCGCCGGGTGATGTTGCACGTACAGCTATGCGTATAAGCGTCACCACATGACACGCATGCTTACGTGTTTGCTCTTCAGCTTGGAACGAAGAGAAGACAGGTTCCCAGTACCTCACAGAGAACGCTCCGTGAGGTTTGAACCCAGAGAAGCCGGTAAGCGATATTTACTTTTGAAATCCCTCGTTGTCGTTGGAAGCGCATCCAGTGAATAAATAAAATAAAAAACTCCAATTGTACACACCAGACCGTTTGCAGGTGGCAGCGCTAGCAGTTTCAAAAGCGGTATTCTATTCTTTTTTTCTTTTTTTTTAAAACATAAAACAATAGTAGCGCAAAACTCACAAAAAAAAAAAATCCTTTGAGTTAAGGAATCACTCTGCTCCCGTGCTGAATTAGTGACTAGAGTGGTTCCTCAGCTCGTCGCCATTGTTGAAAGATGATACAAACGAAAATCCTTTAAGATAATTTATTCCTTACAGCACGGCACATCCATCCATCAGCGGCTCCAGATGCAACTGAAGCGCTCATGGAATACATAATCTAAGCTCTAAACAGAGTATGGAACTCAAACCAAAAGTAAGCATGGCACATGCCACAACTAAATGGTTCCATGTATTAAAGCAACAGTGAATACAAATAGGTGGAATGTAACAGCATTGCATTCACACCCGCTGACTAAGTGGTCCACCACCGTATTACGATGTTGGCAGATTTCAGAAAATACCACCGGAGCACCGCTGACACTGACAGGCATTCGCCGACCCCCACAGTGTCGGTCGGGGAAAGCAGCTGCCATAGTGTGGTACAGAGAAGTTTCTCCACCATCAAAATTACGAGTTGGCAGTCCGACGAGCCGACCATGGCGGTGGGATCGCCTGCTTCGAGTCGTCCGAAACAAAGGATTTGGGGTGCATACTCACCCGTTCCCTTTTCTTTCCTTCAGTCTACCACATTGATCCCTTCCTCCAGGTCCCCCTTCAGAGCAGCATTTTGACCCCAAAGAAGCAACCCTTTTGGCGCTGAAATCCAGGTAAGTCTGTTTTGTAGTATTTACCCATTGACTGGACTTGGCACATATGGTCTAGACTCCAGAAATGGGTAGTAGGTATTTTTTCACATGTGTCATGCATATGTGTACATTCGACAGTTGTGCAGTCAGAATACACACACATGCATTGACAAATATGAAAAAACATTCACCGCCGTTAGAAAGACAGCCGCCGGCCCATCGGAGACATCGTAATACCGTGGGTGTGAGCCTGCTGCCACGGTGGTCTTCTTCAGACCTCTGCCTCAGCGTTACGGCAGTCTGACTGCCGAACTCGTAATCAGGCCCTTAATCTCGACCCACCAACAAGGCACCTGTTGCCGATGGCTTACTGCACAAGGCTTATAAATTATTTACAATCTGCTTGTACCTCAACTGAGAATAGCATATGCAGCATTTATAGAGGGTGAACTTCAACCACCTCAATAAAAAAAGGGAAAACTTACCATTTTCATAAAACCCGGTAAAAACCCTGAGGGATACGGACATTGTAGGCCAATCAGTCTAATAAACACCAACTTCAAAATGTGGATGACATTTTTTGCACATCGATTGACCAGCTTTATTCACAGCATAATTCTGCCAAACCAAACAGGTTTGTTGCCAGGGCAGACTCTTGACAGCAAGTATTCATTAGCCCTAGGACACGACAGACTATGCTGAGACAGAATCACTCTTCTTGACCTAGTTCATCCATACAGAAAAGGCAACTAATTGTTCTCGGGTATTTAAAATCTTTTATCAATTCACCAGCATTTCAGGCTACAAAATTAAGTGAACGAAAATTGAAGGGAGATTGATTAATGCATCCAAGGAGAATCTCATTCCTGAAATTCATTCCATGGTTTCTGGTGATGCGGTAAGATAATTTGGGTTTCAAGTCAGTGGCTGACTTTCGCTTATGCATCAAACGAAGTATTCTCAATTAAAAACACAAAACAGGAAGAGTTTAAGAAATGTCATTACATTTTTCTCTTCTACGTGGGCGGGATTACTCTCATCAAAAGGCCAATCTTCTGCAGTGTCTTTTGTTTTAGTGTGTTCCTTCTGTTGGAATCATCTTTCTTCAATTAACTAACCTCTTTAATCTCATCCTTTACGGGGCAGAATAATCTTTTAAAGGGGCATGAGAAAAACTCTGTACCACACTTGATAAGTGAGGATGGACTTTACAAAAGATGGAGGGGCATAGTATCAAGGAATAGCGATATTTATCGCTAACCGCGCCTAGCGCAAATTTTTTTAACGCCGCCTATCGCTGGAAAATATCGCTGAGATAACACCCTATTAACAAGGTTTATCTCCATAGCGATAAAATTTCCAGCGATAGTGGCTAAATGTGAGAATATCGCTGGAAAAGCAGCGATATTCTCGCGATTACTGAGGATGGATTCAGCCTGACAATCCACCTCCTATACTTTAAACAGGTAAGTCATCCTCAGTAGCAGGTGTTAAAATCTAGCGATAAACGCGCTTAGCGCGATTTATTTCTATCGCTTCGCCTGCCTTGTTAATAGGGGTTAGTTGTGTTAGCGACTGTTTACAGTCGCTTTTAGTGAGGAACGCCTACCTTGCATGTCATTAGCGATAATTATCGCTGACATGCAAGCGATGTAAAACCCGGCCGCTAACGCCTGAAAGCTGTCGCTAACGCCTGTTAGCGACAGCTGCTAATAGGGCGTTAAAAATATCGCCGCTTTAGCGGCAAAAAGTGCCGCTAAAGCGGCGATAAAGCCCTTGATAATATGCCCCGGAATCTCATAATCTAGTGGAGTTTGCGCTATTTGTTCAAAGCGTAGCTGTCCCTCAAGAAAGTAGTCCAATTTTTGTCTGCAAAAAATGACACAAGTGGATGGATTGGTAGAATTTGCTTGTAAATTACAAAACCTCAGATGTTTCAAAAACGTCTGCAGGCCTCATGTGGCGGTTATGTTCTTTGGGCATAGAGATTTAGGAGCCTATGCAAAGATGGCAGTGTGTTTCTTTGGAAAAATCAATTCCAACCATTCGATATAACTCATGAAATATAAGAGTGGAAAAATAAGTGTTTACGGGAATTAGATGAGATGCTAGACAACAAGTATTTTCTCTCCATCATGGACTGCAGGAGATATATATTATTAATTTTAGAGAGGGATTTTTTAAGTAATTACCTGTTTACAGTTTCTTTGTGTTGTCAAACAATAAAATGGTTCAACTTTGTTAAACGTTGCTTTCTGACAGCCTCTCTAGAAGCGTCTTATTACTCGTGTATATAGCAAATACTTAGTCGGACCCTTCCCAGTTATGACGAGCTGAGGAATAATTGGCACTCGAAGATTAATATAGAACAAAACATCTGAATAGGAGAAAGTAATCACGACATGCACCATGTACCCATTAACTCGAACCTTCGACGAATTCAGTGTTTCTCAATTTATTGACTCTATTATCCACTCAAACATCGTCATCGTCACAAAATGATGCCACGAGATAGTAACATGCGTACTATTAGTCAACAAGAAGTCGGTATTTGGCTACATTTGATGTAAGAATGACCCACGATTAAGCATTTTGGGACAGACATACACCAAACGGTAGGCTCAATGTTGGGGCACTCAGGAACGTCACTTTTTGTGATGTTCCTTGGCGCAGGAGCCTGCTCCATATTAATGAGGCAGCACTAAGCCACTTTTTTTGGCTTACTGCTGCCTCGTAAATATCGTTCCCTTTAACGCAGTTATCTGTGTTAAAGGGGTGTGCAATGGGTGTTGCTGGGGGCGTTCCCAGCAACATCCATGGCTTTTTGACACTGCCCCAGACTTACGAGAAATCGTAAACCTGAGGCAGCGCCAAAAACTAACGCCTCCCCGGGGGGAGGAATAAGGGAGGCACAACGAGGAGAAATATCTTCATTTCTTGTAATCTTTCCTTTTTCTATGAGTGCTGCATGCACAGATACAAAGAGGAGCAAGCCTCTTCTGATTGTTTTTGTGGAGGAAGGTTTCCCTTCCTGCACAAAAATAATCATCCCCGCAAATCAGGCATCCTTGCACCATGGTGAAAAGGTGCCTGCATTGGCGCACAGCAGCTAATTGTGCGCCGCCATAGGGGGAAAGGACAAGAATGGCTGTATCTGATAGATATGGCATATTCCTACCCTTTTCTTTTGCCATGGGGCAGCGCCGCAAGAAGGCCTGCGGCGCTGCCCTATGGCAAAACCTCATAAATGAGGCACTCAATATCTTTCGGTCAGTGTCAGCCTTTGAAACCAATGCTCCGACTCCCCCCTAGTCTGCCTGAGTCTCAAAAATGAAGAATGCAATGAACCTACAAATAGCTTTTATAAAAGATTTGGGCAGTATGGTAAACTTTTGAAAATCTGTGACCTTTTCATAAGTGTGTTATGACTCTATGAAATCCAGTTCCTGATATCTGGATGATGAATGTCAAAGATTATTTTGATTTTTACGCATATTTCTTTTATTTTCATTGATGTATGAATATATTCGGTACGATATTCTTTTTCCTCTGCTAGAAAAAAAGATAAAATGCTAGAGGTAATTCTGTTAACTCCACTTTTTTTATAGCTAGGTCCTCATTAGGATTGGTGCTAAATTCGGATGGGTTTGGTAACCGAAGCTACCTTTGAAGTTTCCGTGTGAAACTGCCACACTCCAAGAATTAGTGGGACTCCCAGGAATGATAACGATAATTCCCTGTTGGGAAAATAATAACAATTTTAACTGGCCACTTGTAGTGAAGGGCTAGAGATGACTTTTGAAGCACAGCCAGGAGCTGTGAAGCATCTACAGCACTCCCAGGACACATTACGCCTCATTTGTTAGTCACACATGTGTGGTTTCACAACCTGTCACACTGTAGATGACCTAAATATGTAAGGAACGGAAAGGGACGCTGTGTACAGTGATACTCACTTCTGGAAATATGAGGCAGGCAGATTCTCAGACATGGATGCAATGGACGGGGAGAGGATGTGGTCCGTCGGCTAGACTGCAGACTTTGGTGCTGGAAACCAGGGTTCGAGCCTCGGGGACGCGTCCACATCCTGTGATTCTGGGCAAATCACTTAATCTCCCCGTGCCTGAATGTGTAATGTAAATACGGTGCTCATGTAAAGCGCTCCAATACCTTCGGGTCGAGCTCGCGCTATATAAATATGCAACAAAACAAAAAAACAAGCATTGGCATAGCCAATAGGTCTCGCCTTTGGGGCCTTATAAGTGTTTAGGTAGAGCTATTGACTTTGCCAATGTGTTTAAGCTGTGCTGTAGAGAAGTGTGGCTGCTGTGCAGCATGCAGAAAAGTTGTAATAAAAAAGTGCCAGAAGCATTTTTGTTACCTTATATATGACCAAGAAGGCCAAGAGTCTGTGAGAGAGAGTCTGTGAGAGAGAGTCTGTGAGAGAGAGTCTCTGAGAGTCTGTGAGAGTCTGAGAGAGTCTGAGAGAGTGTCTGTGAGTCTGTGAGAGAGTGTCTGTGAGTCTGTAAGAGAGTGTCTGTGAGTCTGTGAGAGTGTGAGAGTCTGTGAGAGAGTGTCTGTGAGAGTGATGAGAGTCTGTAGAGAGTGTCTGTGAGAGTGTGAGTCTGTAAGAGAGTGTCTGTGAGAGTGTGAGAGTCTGTGAGAGTGTCTGTGAGAGAGTGAGAGTGTCTGTGAGAGAGTGTGAGAGTGTCTGTGAGAGAGTGTCTGTGAGAGAGTGTCTGTGAGAGAGTCTGTGTGAGAGTCTGTGTGAGTGTCTGTGAGGAGTGTCTGTGAGAGTGTCTGTGAGAGGAGTGTCTGTGAGAGAGTGTCTGTGAGAGTCTGTGAGGAGAGTGTCTGTGAGAGTCTGTGAGAGTGTCTGTGAGAGTCTGTGAGAGTCTGTGAGAGAGTGTCTGTGAGAGTGTCTGTGAGAGAGTGTCTGTGAGTGTCTGTGAGAGAGTGTCTGTGAGAGAGTGTCTGTGAGAGAGTGTCTGTGAGAGAGTGTCTGTAAAAGAGTGTCTATTAGAGAGTGTCTGTGAGAGTGTCTGAGAGTGTCTGTGAGAGAGTCTCTGTGAGAGAGTCTCTGTGAGAGAGTGTCTGTGAGAGTCTGTGAGAGAGTGTCTGTGATAGAGTGTCTGTGAGAGAGTGTCTGTGAGTCTGTAAGAGAGTGTCTGTGAGAGTCTGTGAGAGAGTGTCTGTGAGAGTCTGTGAGAGTGTGAGAGTCTGTAAGAGAGTGTCTGTGAGAGAGGGTCTGTGAGTCCAGCTCTACCAGTAAAACAGAAGCGCGAGACAGTGTGCAGTCAGCTGAGTTTTCTCCATCTTATAGTCCACTATTGTTTTCGTATCCATCTGTTGAAAATGTCATAATTTGGTTTATAAGGCTGGCTAGTTTTTCAATATAGCCTAATATAAACGCTGAAAGGAAAAATAAACAGTTTCGACTAAGCGTCATTTAGCAAACACAGCATCATGTGTTTCTTAAAATAAAGCAGTCTAGCCGCTTTCAGTCACTAATTTACATTTAAACAATGTCCTTAAAAGAACACATGATTATTGGAATGTTATGTATTTTACACAGCGCTTTGTATCTTGCATCTGTCACTGTGAGGCTTCACAAAACTGCAGATTGTGGGTCACTGTCATCCAATATACTCCTTTATAGTCCTTGAAATTATTTTGCATTTTAACTGGTGATAAAACGCCGATGTTTGCTGCAAGATCTTATACCGCTACGCCAGAAACAGCGCCTTAAAAGCAGGCACTGAGTCACGGCGCTGTGAATCTTTCTGCCAACAGTTTTACTATGTGTCATTTTGTTTCTAGAGAGAGTTTGTCACTGTTCTCCAACTACATATAATGTAGTCAGCTCCTGTCTGTATTCTGGCGAGACACTCTATGAAAATTAGGAGTTCCTTAGCCATGATGCAACTGACAGAAAACATGTCTTAATGTGCTGAGTCTCATTGTAAATTGCAAGTGCAAAGATCACCACAGTTTCTTTTAACAATCTGCCTACAGATTAACACAACTAACAGAGCGGAAGCAAGCACATTTAGTGGATAACGTGTGTCAATTATATAAACAACCCGATGCGTTCAACAGTGTTAACAAATAAGTTAAAAGTGTCGTGGTCTCACATGATCTATTTATTTTCAGTTCTACCGCACCCACGAACCTTTTTTCTTTTTATTAGAAGTTGACATTGGAAGTGGAAAGAAAAAGCAGCTCGTAAGATTTTCAAATGAAATAGGCGCCACAGACTGAAAGTGAGTGAAGTCAATGCCTCTCCATAAAATTATAAGGGCAGGAGCAGACGAAAGAAATAAGCAACAGCTCGGGAGAGGAAGAACAGAGGCAGAAGCAACAGAGGGGAGGGGAGGGTTGAGGGATAGATAAACAAGCACCAGAAAATGTCTACTGTCTGAGGCGGCATTGGCTTAGTCGGAAGTGGATTGCTCCTTGAAGAATTCACATCAGATGCTCCGAAGTTAAGAATAACAAGCTAACGAGGAGGGAGGGAGAAGGGAGGGGGTTGAAGGGAGGAGGGTAGTGAGAGCAGACAGCAAGGTGGTGGAGGAGCATGATTCACGCGCCGGAAGGCTTAATGAGCCATGACAGAAGCGCGTGCTGTGCGCGTAACCGCACACTGTATGCCACGGAAAAAGCTGTGGTCGCACTTTTAAAACCCCACAACTAAATGTCTCGCCAGAGCAGGCGCAAGCGCTGGATCAGGGCGAGACCTAATAAATACGTACTAGTCCTGTTACAGATGATTTTAGCTTCTATTGAGAAAGGGCTTCTCGCTGTGCGCGGCAAGCATGAATCCGATTGCATTCACAGGCATAGAGCACTGCAATTTATATTCACTCACTAAACAAATGTACAGTACAGAGTTCTTTGCGGCCTCTTCATCAAGAAAACATGTGACTGCCTGGGAGGCCCAGAAACGTCCGCTTTAGAGCATCTTTGTTCATCTTCAGTCACGCACCACTGCTGCAAATTCTCGGAAAATACATAACTCACAAGCATTTTCAATTGATTTAACCTAGAGTCCCTTAAGGAATTACATTTAAGAAATATGTGCAGTATTTAAAGTCATATTCCGGACTTCTGCTTTCACATATAAACTGCCTGCATGGGAATATTTTTCAGCAAATGGTGTTGTAAACAGTGAACTATTTTTCTCCATTTTAAATTATATATAGAAGAATTTCACCCAAAAATGCAAATTAGGCAGTTAAGTAAATTCAGATTTTTCATTTTTACATTTAAAACAACATTAAAAAAAGCTTATTTTCCACGAGGAAGCAAGAGTAAACCCATGGCTAGGCTACCGAAAATAACACCACTGTAGCTCACATTTAGGATATGAAAAAACCCACAGCCTTTGCCTTTTCTCAAATTGCAGTTGCAAAAAAAAAAAAAACACCCACACTAAGGTTTTTAAGCCTGCGATTACTATTTTACTGTACAGTCAGATAGAGTCGCAGAAGAGAACCAGGTGCTTGCGAACACACCGTTTTATACGAGGCTTGATGGCTGGGCGCAGCACAGTAGTAAATTCAAACACTTAGTTGAGGTTTACCACGAAACGGTCGAAGATACTTAGAACGTGTGGTTAAAAACAGTATATTTATTTTTTTCTGCCGGCAATCACCCATTTCCCAACAAGAATGCCAAGTAGGACAACCGACTGTAGGAAAACACATATGAGTTCCAAGCCACTGGCACAACATTCCCTCCTTCAAATGTCACAACCCACCCTGTCAAGAGGCGAAGTTCACTACTAATTGTAGGGAGAAGTAAACAAGGCAGAATTAAAAACAAAGTAAACTGCGGAATTACTGCAGAATCCGGTTACTGCCTCATTCGGCAACAGCCCCTCATTCATGTGCTGCACCACATTCATAGACCACTGGTACCAACACATGTAAATCATCAAAGCATGGCGATTCCCAGTGCTTTTCGGGTCATGGAGACCCTTAATCAGAGAAATGCTAAAACGTAAGAAGCAACGTATATAACAATCAATAAACGTCTTGGGACTGCAACTGTTGCAAAGGGTCCGGGCATGCCACTGTCCACAGCAGCCCCTCGAAAACCAGAAAGGAGCGAATCATCCGAGTCAGAGCCCTACCGTGTGCATCCTGTTAGTGGGAGGGCCAGAGGCCACCCTCTCCTGCCATTTTGCACACAGTAAGGGGTAGGGGCTCTTTGGTGTTCTGTAAACACATAGACCCGCATCTACTGTCGGAAAGACCCCTAGGTAGGTGCTTGTGTCGGGTTCCTTTCCACTCCACAGCAGTTTGGATGCAGCTCACCTTGTGTTGTGTGTGCTCTCCAGGGAGTACAGACCAGCTCTACTCTGTATGAAGTTTTGCTTCATCTCTGGCAGCTGGGGTACTGTAACACCCTCGCCAACCACACCGAACTGGTAAAGAATAAGCACGTTCAAAGATCTAAATTGCTTTAATAACACTGTGAGCTCGAGGCAGACAACATAAGTCCGAACGGGCACTTCCGTCTTTCTCCATATCCCAGCTAGCTGATTATTAAGGGGAATAAAAGTTTTAAAACTGCCAATGAGAGATCCCTTCGTCCTACTGGAACAGGATCTGCAACGGGCTGCCAGGCGAGACGTGCTGCTGGAAATAAACGGAGCAAATAACCTGGAAAGCGCGATGCCCTGTTGCTGAAAGTGCGTGTTTACAGAGCATGGATGTGTGACGTGTCCACCGAGGAAGGGCTGCAGTCCTGTCTTAAAGAATAATGGCGGATTACAGCACAGATGAGGGGCCTAGAGCCAGGCTGTGGGTCCAGAAATATATCATGTCCCCGCCTCTCGAGATCGGCCCCGTGGCTCGTTGACCCTTAGCGCGTTCACGCCTGGAGAAAGTTACATGAAGCGGACTATGGAGTCCAGCCTGGGCAGCTGCCACCCTCCGCAGGGGTGCGATGAGGCTGACGTCCAGCCGAGGGGAGCATGAGAGTCGTGGCTGTTATGGAGGAAGTGGGGAGGCTGGTGAAGTTTGCAGGCAGGATCGAGCACGCGCAGGCAGGGTCGAGCCGCGGGTCTCCCAGCGCCCGGTGATGTCACCTGTAAAACGCTCTTTGTTGTGACTCCGGCAACAGCATGCCAGACACAACTCCAGGGGGTGTTACTGTATCTGCCTGCGTGAGCAGAGGAGACTGTGGAGGACGCTGTCCAGGGGGAAAGATGGCAGCGAGAAACCTGGTATCCGGGGCACAGAGTGGCAAGGGCCTGTGAACAAGCTTCCCTTCAAATCCCCCAAAAAAGAGATCCATGCACAAAAACAGACACAAAGCGAATGCAAGAATCCCATGTAAAGGGGCCAATAGCCAGAGGGTGTGCCGAAGAGGGAAAAAGGAGGGATGTAACACACGCTTAACAAATAGCAAGAAGCAGATTTAAAAAAAAAAACTGAAGAACGAATCGGAAAACGGAGGCTGAGCCTCCCTCACTATACTGTATACAGCATCTCTCGACGAGACAGCGCATGCGTTGCCTGAGCCAGAGACCTAAAAATGGCACTGTAACTCCGCCCCCTCATATTCAGTGCTTATGTGTTAGAACCCCTTTCCTATTTCGAAGCAAATAGTGACATTTTCAGGTTGATAAGGAGTCCATTTGGTGCATTTTCTCCCCACCAGCACTGGCGCACTTTTGGAAGCCATGCGTTACTTGCAGCACACCCTTGGGTCGTAGTGCAAGGGTGTGTGCGTTCTCTGGAACATAGGTTTTGTACTGCAAAGGGCACCATGCAGTACGAAAACTATGCTTTATAACTTTTCTCACTGTGTATATGTGCTGTAGAATGCAGCACACATGCAATGTTGGAAAAACTTGGAGAAATAAAAGCATTTCTCCTCCAGGAGGCAGCAGATTTTGAGGTAAATCCCCGTCTACTGATGTTTGTAGATAGGGATTTGTGCAAAAATTTATAGGTGGTTGCATTGGAGCGCCCATGCATCACACACTGAATGCTTTTCCGCCGCAAAGTAACGCAAAGCAACTTATAGCGCAACTTTCCTTCAATTTGGAGTACTATCCCATGCAAATCTTGATTTGTAAAAAGTGACACAAAACCAGCGCAAAGCATTAGTAAATCTGGGTGGTAATGTGCTAAATGCATTATTCTAGAAGTGATCAATGCAGTGGTTGTATTTAAACATGTCTAGAAAGTTCCCGAGTATTACCTTACACTTCTGAATAGTAAGGAATACGGTCAGAAATCTGAATATGTAACGACAACTTTTAAGACCATCCTAGAACCAGAATATGCTTTTATAAAGTCATGGGTTTCAGCACGCCCACTTTCGTCACTGGAATTCTTTTCAGCCGTAGATTAAATAAGCATTGCTTTCACTTGCGATGGCCTGCTCCGCATCAAAAAAATGAAACTTGGCTGCATCTACTGAAAAATTGTAGGAAATGCATCGTTTCATATTTTAAAGAGTGCCTCAGAATTGACGGGCACTTTGTTGAATATAAACTAAAGCTCAGCGCATAAGTGCTTTAGCGACTTATGGAATGTGAGAGGAAGTGAGCCAGAATGTTTACAAAAAAGGAATTGTCATGTCAACTTAAGCCTTGGTATGACACCTGGTTCTTTGTATTTTAGATGACAAGTTCTGACAGCCATTTTGTCAGTAGTCCAGAGGTAAATTGAGATTCATCCAGATCGCTTTCTCTTCAAAGGGAGGTGTAAACAGCTGCAAGTGCCTTGCCGAGTCCTGCAGTGCAAGGTACTCTGCCTCTAAGAACCGCCTGAGCGCTTACCAGCTAAATATCTGCTAACTAGAAATACAATCCCGTTTTATCCAACCGAAATGCGCAACCGGACCATGAAAATTCTGAAATCGGTCTCCGAGTGGTTACTTTAAGGCGGGTGTCTTCATGGAATTTGTCACTTTACTTCACACGCGTTCTACGAGTGCCATTACCACTCATTTTTACTCCACAAAATCTTTTACAACGCAGGGCTTTACAACGCATTCCATTACAACACATTGTCCATTACAACGTAATTTACTATTCTAACTCCACCGGAGCGTTGTAATGGAGAATGCGTTGTAATGGTTTGCGGTGTAAAGCCCTGCATTGTAAAGATTATGCGGAGTAAAAATGCGAGGTAATGGACTGCGTTAACTAGCGCAGTCGTTGTAAAGGATGTTTACTGTCTTCATGTGGTCCCAGGAGGGGCACAAGGCTCTGGCCAAAAGAAGCATTATGCTGATAACAGTGCTTTGTTTTAAGCAGAACAAAATGATCTGTAGTAAGCCCCACTGAAATGGGCCATCACCATCACTAGCATCTTTTGTCATGTATATCCTAGCTGGGACTATGTGTCAAAACAGAAGGGACTCCAAATATTATTCAAAACCCCCATTTCTAATAATCACACTGTGGATACTTTTACATGTTAGTAAGGCCTGCCTGACCAGAACAATGCCTCTCCATAAAATTATAAGGGCAGGAGCAGACGAAAGAAATAAGCAACAGCTCGGGAGGGGGGAAGAACAGAGGCAAGAAGCAACAGAGGGGAGGGGGCGGGTCGAGGGATAGATAAACAAGCACCAGAAAATGTCTACTGTCTGAGGCGGCATTGGCTTAGTCGGAAGTGAATTGCTCCTTGAAGAATTCACATCAGATGCTTCCGAAGTTAAGAATAACAAGCTAACGAGGAGGGAGGGGAGAAGGGAGGGGTTGAAGGGAGGGGGTAGTGAGAGCAGACAGCAAGGTGGTGGAGGAGCATGATTCACGCGCCGGAAGGCTTAATGAGCCATGACAGAAGCGCGTGCTGTGCGCGTAACCGCACACTGTATGCCACGGAAAAAGCTGTGGTCGCACTTTTAAAACCCCACAACTAAATGTCTCGCCAGAGCAGCGCAAGCGCTGGATCAGGGCGAGACCTAATAAATACGTACTAGTCCTGTTACAGATGATTTTAGCTTCTATTGAGAAAAGGGCTTCTCGCTGTGCCGCGGCAAGCATGAATCCGATTGCATTCACAGGCATAGAGCACTGCAATTTATATTCACTCACTAAACAAATGTACAGTACAGAGTTCTTTGCGGCCTCTTCATCAAGAAAACATGTGACTGCCTGGGAGGCCCAGAAACGTCCGCTTTAGAGCATCTTTGTTCATCTTCAGTCACGCACCACTGCTGCAAATTCTCGGAAAATACATAACTCACAAGCATTTTCAATTGATTTAACCTTGAGTCCCTTAAGGAATTACATTTAAGAAATATGTGCAGTATTTAAAGTCATATTCCGGACTTCTGCTTTCACATATAAACTGCCTGCATGGGAATATTTTTCAGCAAATGGTGTTGTAAACAGTGAACTATTTTTCTCCATTTTAAATTATATATAGAAGGAATTTCACCCAAAAATGCAAATTAGGCAGTTAAGTAAATTCAGATTTTTCATTTTTACATTTAAAACAACATTAAAAAAAAGCTTATTTTCCACGAGGAAGCAAGAGTAAACCCATGGCTAGGCTACCGAAAATAACACCACTGTAGCTCACATTTAGGATATGAAAAAACCCACAGCCTTTGCCTTTTCTCAAATTGCAGTTGCAAAACAAAACAAAAAAAAAACACCCACACTAAGGTTTTTAAGCCTGCGATTACTATTTTACTGTACAGTCAGATAGAGTCGCAGAAGAGAACCAGGTGCGCGAACACACCGTTTTATACGAGGCTTGATGGCTGGGCGCAGCACAGTAGTAAATTCAAACACTTAGTTGAGGTTTACCACGAAACGGTCGAAGATACTTAGAACGTGTGGTTAAAAACAGTATATTTATTTTTTTCTGCCGGCAATCACCCATTTCCCAACAAGAATGCCAAGTAGGACAACCGACTGTAGGAAAACACATATGAGTTCCAAGCCACTGGCACAACATTCCCTCCTTCAAATGTCACAACCCACCCTGTCAAGAGACGAAGTTCACTACTAATTGTAGGGAGAAGTAAACAAGGCAGAATTAAAAACAAAGTAAACTGCGGAATTACTACAGAATCCGGTTACTGCCTCATTCGGCAACAGCCCCTCATTCATGTGCTGCACCACATTCATAGACCACTGGTACTCACACATGTAAATCATCAAAGCATGGCGATTCCCAGTGCTTTTCGGGTCATGGAGACCCTTAATCAGAGAAATGCTAAAACGTAAGAAGGGGGATTTGGGGGGCAGCCGAGCGCAGCGAGGTCTGCCCCCGGGTAGATTGGGAGGGGAGGGGCTAGGACGGCGCTCAGCCAATGTTGGGGAGTTGGGCTACATTGGGAATAGCCCAATTGTAGCCCAAATTTTGAAGAGACAGCCCAAGGTATATTGGGCTGTTTCAGCGCTTCTCCAGCCACCATTTTAGGTTTGGTGACCTGGTGGCTGGGAGCGCTGTAGTGTAGGTTTTTGTCAGGGTAGTTGGTCCAGGTGTAAGAGGTGTAGGCCGGCTAGTGTAGTGGCGTGTTAGTGACAGGGCAGGGTACGTGTGAAGATGTCGGGAGAAGACTATCGTGTCTTGGAGGCGGTCCGGCTGCTCAGCGAGGCTGGCAGGCTGGACATGTTGATGCCGGAGGCCCCGGGGGAGCGCGCCCGGTGAGGCGCGCGTCTGCCGGGGTGGCGGCCGCCGTCGCGGCTTGTTCCCCCGGAGAGCGGCGAAAACAAAGGTGAGGGGAAGGGGCCGCGCGGAGGTCAAGAGCGCGGCCCCAGGTAGCGTTGGGCATGCGGTTGGGGGCGGGGGGACGGGCGTCATGTGGCAGCAAGGCTGGAGGGGCTCGGCGAGGAGCGCGGTCCGCGTCTCCCCGCCGGGTGTGGAAGTCGTTGGGGGCCGCTCGCGTACAGGGAGAGCGGCCCCGATGGTTTCAGGCAGTGCGCAGGGGGCAGCGCCGACAGACAGAGCGCGGCCCCCATTATCGGTAGCAGTCAAGGAGGGCGCTTAGGAGATGCGCTGGGGGCGGATGGGAGGCCCCGGCGAGGGCGCGCATCGCGGGCCTCCCCGCCGAGGTCACAGAGGGAGAGGGGCCGCTCCGGTGTCAGGAGAGCGGCCCCAGATATCGTAGAAGGGGGGAGATGGGTTTTGGGTGGAGGGCTGCGCGTGGGGGCCCAGGCCAGTCGTGTTTTGAGGAGCTGGGGGTGGGGCTTGGGTCTGGGAGGGTGGGGGGAAATGGAAGGGGTGGTGTTCTCAGGTGCAGGGAGAGAGGCACTAGGAGGCACACAGGCTGGTTTAGGCGCCGTGCAGGGGAGGTCCAGGCAGTATGGGGAGGGAGGGTTTGGCGGGAGCGGTGGCATGCGAAGGGGTGGGGTCTTCTAAGGGGGTAGGTGGCAGGTTTGGGGGCGTCCGGGAGGGGGAAGGGGGGTCAGTGGGGAAGCTGGGGGAGGGGTGGATGTCCCCTTTATTGGTGGACTCAGAAGGGAGTGAGAGGGACTGGGAGGGTTTGGACATTTTTTCTTCCTGGGCTGAGGAGGTTGGGGGGTACATGGGGGGGGCCAGTCGGTAAGGGAGGGTGAGGAGTTGGCGGTGCCAGGCGCTAGTAGGGGGTCATAGGGGAGCCGGGGGCGGGTGGGATACGGGAGGAGGCTGGGCCGAGTGGGGTAGGTGGGCAGGGGGCAGCGGTTTTGGTGTGGAGCGACGAGGAGGGGGAGGATGAGGAGGGGGTCGACCTTAGTGCGGTGGGGCAGGCATGGTTAGCTAGCACTTTGTGGACAGGCAGCAAGAGGGGTTGGGATGGGAGAGAGAAGAGAGGTAGGCCCAGCACACCAGACCATACTTTTCTTTTGCAGGTGAAGGAGCAACAGGCAGAGCATCGCGGGGTGCCAGACTTGGTAGGGCTGGGAGCGGCCCGGTGGCACCAAGGAGAAGGGAGGGTGGAGCCTTGGGCGGCGTACCCAGTACCGGCGGGGGATCCCGTCGCGGCCGGCACAAGTAGGCCCAGGGCGGGCTCGCCGGCCCCAACACCCATTGGGCCTCAGCGGGCTGGGGGACAACGGACAAAGACGGAGCGACGACAACGCGCATTTAGGTGTGGCAAGGAGGGTGCATTCCGCACCCCTGGCGGGGGCAGCCGGGGGCGCTAGGCAGGAAGAGTTGGATTATGATGAGGAGAGTATTGAAGAAGGAGAGTTGCGGGATGGGGAAGATGAGGGACAGGGGGGGGCCAAGTAATGCTGTGGATAGTTTTTTGCAGGTGTCACAACGCCAGGCGAGGCCCACGGGTCGGACATCACGTTGGGAGGAGAGGTCGGCCCCTTTGCCAGGACGCACAGTGGAGAGACGGGCGGAGTCCTTGGCGCTAGGTAACCGTTCGGCGCGATTGCGGCCGGTGATGGTGTCGGTAGGGGTGGGTGGACCTGAGCGGGTGGAAGGGGTAGGGGGCAGGTTGCGCAAGGGTTCCTACGTAGTGGACATAGGGGTAGGAACGGAGGCCCCGGGTGAAGGGGCAGTGGGGGGCGCAGGTAAGGCATCTGTAAGCTTGGGGGACAGCGGGGCTGACAAGAAGGCGACAGTAGATACTACGACAGGGGAGGGGGAGACCATATTGGAAAGCAAAGAATTGAAGATAAAACGGTTGCCATACATGGGTGTTACAAAGCCATTGGGAGCCCATTTGATGTTGTCTACCAAGGAACGCATATGGAAGGGGAAATATGTTGAAATACTTAAACTCCTCCACAGAGAGGTTCGGGCGAAAGAAGGGTCTAAAGAGGAAGAATTTGAACTGGCAAAAAGGCCAAAGGTGCCGTTGACAATTGAGAATTGGACCGCAGCATTCCTTATATATGCCAGCGTTTATTGCGAAAAATACCCTGAACGGTCAGTGGCCATGTTCAAATACATGGACGTGATTAGGAAAGCCCAGATTACTGGGGGTGGGTACGCCTGGGCTCAATATGATGAGGAGTTCAGGGCACGCATGGCTTGGGATGCGGAGGCAAAGTGGGGGAGCTAGATACGGATCTGTGGCAACACACTATGGGTTTAGCCGGGTCTGGAAAAACCATTTTTACGGCCAGCGGGCTGCCTCTCGTATACAGGCCCTTTCGGGGCGGCCCCACCCGAGGTGCGGTGGGGGAGCAGGGAGAGGACAGCCAGGTACAAAAGGGGCGTGTTGGGATTACAATAAGGGTTTGTGCACCAGAGAGTACTGCCGTTTCAGGCATGATTGCTCAGGGTGCGGAGGACGACATGCATTGGTCAATTGCTGGGGGGGCCAGGGTCAGCAGCCAGGGTCACAGCAGTGGCAGACAGGGGGTTTAAGGCAGGGGACAGCAGCAGCAGTTCTTGGGGGCGTGGTGCTAAGGGACCTGGGCCGAAAGGCTCATACTCCGGTTAATGTAAGAAAGTTGATAGCAGCGTTGCAAGAATATCCAGATGTGGCGGCTGCTAGGTGTTTGCGGGTGGGGTTCTTGGAGGGTTTCAGGCTGGGGTACGATGGGCCGAGGGTAAGACGTTGGGCGGACAATTTGAAATCGGCAAAAGAGCACTCTAAGGTAGTGCAAGAAAAACTGGATAAAGAAGTGCGTGAGGGCCGCATGGCGGGACCCTTTGAGGATTGGCCTCTTCAGAATTTGATTGTGTCACCCATTGGAGTGGTGCCGAAAAAGGAGCAAGGACAGTTTTGCCTAATACAGCATTTGTCGTGGCCGGAAGGAATTTCGGTGAATGATTTTATTGACGAACAGGAGGCCACGGTGTCATACTCATCTGTTGACGTAGCCATGTCACTGGTAGTGACGGCGGGCGCAACGGCGTTGATGGCAAAGTGCGACATAAAGTCGGCTTTCCGGCTGCTTCCAGTCCACCCAGATGACTGGGACCTTTTGGGTATCCAGTTTGGGGGTCACTGGTACGTGGACAAAGCATTGCCGATGGGCTGCTCTATGTCATGCGCACTTTTTGAGTGTTTCAGCACGTTCCTACAATGGTTGTTCACGGAACGGACGGGTCACCAAGGAGTAACGCACTACCTGGATGACTTTTTCTTTGTGGGCACCTCAGGCTCAGCGGGCTGCCAGAAGGCACTGGACAGCTTTCAGGAGATCATGAGGGATTTGGGCGTGCCGTTGGCACCGGAAAAGACTATGGGACCCTGTACGGCTCTGGCCTTTTTAGGTATTGAACTTGACTCTCATTTGATGGAGGCACGACTTCCGGCAGACAAAAAGCAGCAGATGTTGGGGCTGCTGGCAACAATGTTGGGAAAACTGAAGGTCACAGTGAAAGAGATTCAGGTGCTGTTGGGGCACCTCAACTTTGCATGTAGGGTGGTGAGAGTAGGGAGGACGTTTTGTAGACGACTGTGCAGGGCGCTGGCGGGACAGAGGCCCCCTCATCATCATGTGCGTCTGTCAGCAGGGGTGCGGGAGGACTTGCGAATGTGGCAGTTTTTCCTACAAGATTTCAATGGCATCCCCTTGAGGAGGGAGGGCGACATGCTTTGGGAAGTGCAAATATTTTCTGATGCGGCTGGGAGTTCAGGTTTTGGCCTGTATCGGCAAGGAAAGTGGTGTGCTGAACAATGGCCCCCGGAGTGGGCAGATGGGGGCAGGAGTATAGCCTTTTTGGAATTCTTTCCGTTGGTGGTGGCGATCACCTTATGGGGGATCAGCTGGCGCACAAGAGGGTAACCTTCAGAGTGGATAACATGGCGGTAGTCCAAATTGTGAACAGACAATCCGGACGTGATGAACAGGTTCTGAAATTGCTGAGGGTGTTTGTGTTAGGCTGCTTGCGGCACGATATCGCCTTCCGCGCGGTGCATGTGCCGGGTGTGGACAATGACATAGCGGATGCTTTGTCTCGTTCACAGTGGGGGAGATTCCGTGGGCTCGCCAGGGATGCGGACGGATTTCCGACCAGAATGCCGGTGCATTTGTGGTACGTAGGCAACACAGGATGTTGCAGTTGGTTTTAGGTTCTCTGGCGCAATCTACCAAAGCAGCATACAGGACAGCATGGGGGGAATTTTTGCACTCTGGCGCGACGCGGAGGGATTCCCTTGAGCTCAGACAGACAGGAAGATGTACTTCAATTTATTTTGGATTTGATTGAGAGGGGTTTGACCAGGGTTACGATAGCGGGGAAGCTGGCGGGCATTGCTTTTGTTGGGAAATTGTTGTGGGGGTATGCCCCCTCCGCAGGGGAGCTGGGGAAGCGCATGTTGGAAGGTTGGGCGCGGGAGTGTGGGCGCGCATCTGGGGTTCGTAAGCCTCTGTCCTGGGAGTTGTTGGAAAGGGTGATTGGGATCTTGCCTGGGATATGTTATGGGGAGGTTGAAAACTGCCTCTTCTCTACTCTGATGTCATGGATGTTTTTCAGGGCTTTTCGGGTGTCTGAACTGTTAGGGAGTAAAGCGGGGCAGGGGGTACTTTGGAGCGAGGTTTCCTTTCGTCCGGATGGGGTTAGCATATGGCTTAGGAAGTCTAAAACAGATCAGAGGGGAGGGGCACTTGGGTTGTTTTAAAAATGGAAGGAGTACAGCAGGCTTGCCCTTGCCGGTGGGGTTTGAAGTGGAGATCTTTGTCTAGGGATAAAGGGGGTCTAGTCTTCCGGCACAAGGATGAATGGAGGGTAACGGCTGCGCAGCTTTTGGCGGTGCTGAGGAAGGCGTTGGGCAGGCTGGGAATTGACGGGAGGTATTTTGGTACGCACTCATTTAGGATTGGGGCGGCATCGGAAGCGAACAATCTCGGTTGGGGGCGAGGGGACATCATGCGTTTGGGAAGGTGGTCATCTGACTGTTATCAGCGGTATGTGCGCAGCGCAGACGGCGGGATATAACGCGGTTAGTCCCATTTTCCTTTGGTTCATTCATGTTTCTCGTTGCAGGTTCGGTGATGGGTCCCCTCGCCAGGGAGATGTCCATTTGGATTGTGGGCCATTCCTTTGTGAAGTGGGCGCAAGTTCAGGCCCGTGCCAGTTATTTTGGGGAGAGCCTGGGTTTCAATAAAGAAATGTTTACAGTTTGTTGGAGGGGCAGGGGTGGTATGCGTTGGAAAGAGTTGCTGCAGGTGCTCAACGGAATCCTGGTGGCGGGTAGGTGCCCCGATGTATTGGTCCTTCATTTGGGGAAAATGATATGGTGAGGGAAACTGGTTTGGCTTTGATGCGTTGTATGAAGCGGGATTTGGCGGTGATCAAGGGTCAGTGGGCCGGCTGCGCCATCATATGGACGGAGTTTGTTCCCAGGAGGGTTTGGAGGGGGCAGCTAACCCGGGGGCAGTGGACAAGGCTAGGCGAAAGCTTAACACAGAGATGGTGCGTTTTTGTCGCCAAATGGGAATTTTTAGGATTGCGCACAGGGACATCAGGTACGACACGCCGGATTTTTTCAGAGGCGATGGGGTCCATTTATCCCGGCTGGGCATGGACTTATATTTATTGGAGCTGAGGGAAGTTTTGGCCAGGTTGTTGGGAGTCCACAGGCGTTGAAGAAAATTTTTCCTAGGGGGGGGGCAGGAAAACGGGGAGGCGGCGTCCTGCCTACACTCCCGCCTTTTCCTGGGTGGCGGGGTTGGAAAAAGTTGGCCAGGATTGGCTGTAGTTTTTGGTTAAATGTTGGTAGTTGGGGAGCAGGAGCAGGAAAAGGGTAACCAGGTAGGCTAAGTTTAGATTAGAGGTTTCTTGGTTACAGTTGCAAAAAGGCAGGTAGGGATTTGGGTCATGGGAGGTTAGGATTGGTAAATGATATATTGTGTAGGATTGTGTAATATGATTGTTATGGAATGTTATGTTGTATTTTGCGGGGTGGGGGATTTGATGTGGGGATCGTAGGGGTGGGGGGAAAACAAGGGGTCAGGTAATTCATGTATAGTGAGGTTTAGTTTTGGAAGGCAGTTGCCAAGGTACAAAATGTGATATGCACCTGTTTCAATAAAGCGGCCTTTTTCACACACAAAAAATGGGTCTTGTGCTGGTTTGCCCCCTTCCCTCCCAAGGGGGATTTGGGGGGCAGCCGAGCGCAGCGAGGTCTGCCCCCGGGTAGATTGGGAGGGGAGGGGCTAGACGGCGCTCGGCCATGTTGGAGGAGTTGGGCTACATTGGGAATAGCCCAATTGTAGCCCAAATTTTGAAGAGACAGCCCAAGGTATATTGGACTGTTTCGCACTCCTCCAGCCACCATTTTAGGTTTGGTGACCTGGTGGCTGGGAGCGCTGTAGTGTAGGTTTTTGTCCCCACCCTCCCTCCCTCGTTTTTAGGTTTCTGGGGGCATTTTTAGTTCCCCAGGTGGGTTGGTTTTTGGCGGTGGAGTTGGAACAGGTACATAGGGAATTTTGTGTAAAATGTATAGTTGTCGCTTGGAACAGGTGCTGGCGGGGTTGGAAAAAGTTGGCCAGGATTGGCTGTAGTTTTTGGTTAAATGTTGGTAGTTGGGGAACAGGAGCAGGAAAAGGGTAACCAGGTAGGCTAAGTTTAGATTAGAGGTTTCTTGGTTACAGTTGCAAAAAGGCAGGTAGGGATTTGGGTCATGGGAGGTTAGGATTGGTAAATGATATATTGTGTAGGATTGTGTAATATGATTGTTATGGAATGTTATGTTGTATTTTGCGGGGTGGGGGATTTGATGTGGGGATCGTAGGGGTGGGGGGGGAAACAAGGGGTCAGGTAATTCATGTATAGTGAGGTTTAGTTTTGGAAGGCAGTTGCCAAGGTACAAAATGTGATATGCACCTGTTTCAATAAAGCGGCCTTTTTCACACACAAAAAATGGGTCTTGTGCTGGTTTGCCCCCCTTCCCTCCCAATCAACGTATATAACAATCAATAAACGTCTTGGGACTGCAACTGTTGCAAAGGGTCCGGGCATGCCACTGTCCACAGCAGCCCCTCGAAAACCAGAAAGGAGCGAATCATCCGAGTCAGAGCCCTACCGTGTGCATCCTGTTAGTGGGAGGGCCAGAGGCCACCCTCTCCTGCCATTTTGCACACAGTAAGGGGTAGGGGCTCTTTGGTGTTCTGTAAACACATAGACCCGCATCTACTGTCGGAAAGACCCCCTAGGTAGGTGCTCGTGTCGGGTTCCTTTCCACTCCACAGCAGTTTGGATGCAGCTCACCTTGTGTTGTGTGTGCTCTCCAGGGAATACAGACCAGCTCTACTCTGTATGAAGTTTTGCTTCATCTCTGGCAGCTGGGGTACTGTAACACCCTCGCCAACCACACCGAACTGGTAAAGAATAAGCACGTTCAAAGATCTAAATTGCTTTAATAACACTGTGAGCTCGAGGCAGACAACATAAGTCCGAACGGGCACTTCCGTCTTTCTCCATATCCCAGCTAGCTGATTATTAAGGGGAATAAAAGTTTTAAAACTGCCAATGAGAGATCCCTTCGTCCTACTGGAACAGGATCTGCAACGGGCTGCCAGGCGAGACGTGCTGCACAAGCGGAAATAAACGGAGCAAATAACCTGGAAAGCGCGATGCCCTGTTGCTGAAAGTGCGTGTTTACAGAGCATGGATGTGTGACGTGTCCACCGAGGGAGGGCTGCAGTCCTGTGTTAAAGAATAATGGCGGATTACAGCACAGATGAGGGGCCTAGAGCCAGGCTGTGGGTCCAGAAATATATCATGTCCCCGCCTCTCGAGATCGGCCCCGTGGCTCGTTGACCCTTAGCGCGTTCGCGCCTGGAAAGTTACATAAAGCGGACTATGGAGTCCAGCCTGGGCAACTGCTACCTCCGCAGGGGTGCGATGAGGCTGACGTCCAGCCGAGGGGAGCATGAGAGTCGTGGCTGTTATGGAGGAAGTGGGGAGGCTGGTGAAGTTTGCAGGCAGGATCGAGCCGCAGGCAGGGTCGAGCCGCGGGTCTCCCAGCGCCCGGTGATGTCAGCTGTAAAACGCTCTTTGTTGTGACTCCGGCAACAGCATGCCAGACACAACTCCAGGGGGTGTTACTGTATCTGCCTGCGTGAGCAGAGGAGACTGGGGAGGACGCTGTCCAGGGGGAAAGATGGCAGCGAGAAAACTGGTATGCGGGGCACAGAGTGGCAAGGGCCTGTGAACAAGCTTCCCTTCAAGTCCCCCCAAAAAAAGAGATCCATGCACAAAAAACAGACACGAAACGAATGCAAGAATCCCATGTAAAGGGGCCAATAGCCAGAGGTGTGCCGAAGAGGGAAAAAGGAGGGATGTAACACACGCTTAACAAATAGCAAGAAGCAGATTTAAAAAAAACAACTGAAGAACGAATCGGAAAACGGAGGCTGAGCCTCCGTCACTATACTGTATACAGCATCTCTCGACGAGACAGCGCATGCGTTGCCTAGTCCGAGACCTAAAAATGGCACTGTAACTCCGCCCCCTCATATTCAGTGCTTATGTGTTAGAACCCCTTTCCTATTTCCGAAGCAAATAGTGACATTTTTCAGGTTGATAAGGAGTCCATTTGGTGCATTTTTCTCCCCACCAGCACTGGCGCACTTTTGGCAGCCATGCGTTAACGCGCACACCCTTGGGTCGTAGTGCAAGGGTGTGTGCGTTCTCTGGAACATAGGTTTTGTACTGCAAAGGGCACCATGCAGTACGAAAACTATGCTTTATAACTTTTCTCTGTGTATATGTGCTGTAGAATGCAGCACACATGCAATGTTGGAAAAACTTGGAGAAATAAAAGCATTTCTCCTCCAGGAGGCAGCAGATTTTGAGGTAAATCCCCGTCTACTGATGTTTGTAGATAGGGATTTGTGCAAAAATTTATAGGTGGTTGCATTGGAGCGCCCATGCATCACACACTGAATGCTTTTCCGCCGCAAAGTAACGCAAAGCAACTTTGTAGTATCCTCAGGTTTATATATATGTTTCTTTACACCTCTTATAGCGCAACTTTCCTTCAATTTGGAGTACTATCCCATGCAAATCTTGATTTGTAAAAAGTGACACAAAACCAGCGCAAAGCATTAGTAAATCTGGGTGGTAATGTGCTAAATGCATTATTCTAGAAGTGATCAATGCAGTGGTTGTATTTAAACATGTCTAGAAAGTTCCCGAGTATTACCTTACACTTCTGAACAGTAAGGAATACGGTCAGAAATCTGAATATGTAAACGACAACTTTTAAGACCATCCTAGAACCAGAATATGCTTTTATAAAGTCATGGGTTTCAGCACGCCCACTTTCGTCACTGGAATTCTTTTCAGCCGTAGATTAAATAAGCATTGCTTTCACTTGCGATGGCCTGCTCCGCATCAAAAAAATGAAACTTGGCTGCATCTACTGAAAAATTGTAGGAAATGCATCGTTTCATATTTTAAAGAGTGCCTCGGAATTGACGGGCACTTTGTTGAATATAAACTAAAGCTCAGCGCATAAGTGCTTTAGCGACTTATGGAATGTGAGAGGAAGTGAGCCAGAATGTTTACAAAAAAGGAATTGTCATGTCAACTTAATCCTTGGTATGACACCTGGTTCTTGTATTTTAGATGACAAGTTCTGACAGCCATTTTGTCAGTAGTCCAGAGGTAAATTGAGATTCATCCAGATCACTTTCTCTTCAAAGGGAGGTGTAAACAGCTGCAAGTGCCTTGCCGAGTCCTGCAGTGCAAGGTACTCTGCCTCTAAGAACCGCCTGAGCGCTTACCAGCTAAATATCTGCTAACTAGAAATACAATCCCGTTTTATCCAACCGAAATGCGCAACCGGACTATGAAAATTCTGAAACCGGTCTCCGAGTGGTTACTTTAAGGCGGGTGTCTTCATGAAATTTGTCACTTTACTTCACACGCGTTTACAACGAGTGCCATTACCCCTCATTTTTTACTCCACAAAATCTTTTACAACGCAGGGCTTTACAACGCATTCCATTACAACACATTGTCCATTACAACGTAATTTACTATTCTAACTCCACCGGAGCGTTGTAATGGGGAATGCGTTGTAATGGTTTGCGGTGTAAAGCCCTGCATTGTAAAAGATTATGCGGAGTAAAAATGCGGGGTAATGGACTGCGTTGTAGCGCAGTCGTTGTAAAGGATGTTTACCGTCTTCATGTGGTCCCAGGAGGGGCACAAGGCTCTGGCCAAAAGAAGCATTATGCTGATAACAGTGCTTTGTTTTAAGCAGAACAAAATGATCTGTAGTAAGCCCCACTGAAATGGGCCATCACCATCACTAGCATCTTTTGTCATGTATATCCTAGCTGGGACTATGTGTCAAAACAGAAGGGACTCCAAATATTATTCAAAACCCCCATTTCTAATAATCACACTGTGGATACTTTTACATGTTAGTAAGGCCTGCCTGACCAGAACAGTATGTTTGGCAATCATGTATTTGTATTTTTAGAACGATAACACACCTTCCCTGCAATGTTAAAATAAGTCTAGACATATTTAAACATTGCCAATTTTACAGAATAATTGTGAAAAACTCTAAGGGGCGGCCCATTTATTTTTTTCTACTCAGGGGGCGCAGTATTAAAAAATTTGACAACCACTGCCTTAAGGAGTTCTTATTAGAAAAATGCTGTCGAGTTCTTGGTTATCTTAAGAATTATTGCAAGAAGAAAAACTCCTTAACACCTTTTTTTCCAACATTCTGGGCATTCTAATACCCAGGTTTTGTGCATTCCCCTGGAGGATACGGAGAAAATGACCAAAATATAGCAACATTTTGGGGCCGATTCCGATCTCGGCCGGTAGGGCTCCGAATCGGATTCGGCTTTACCGGATCCGATTCGGAGCCCTGTTTCCCGACCGAACCGTACGCGGGTCCGGCCGAGCGAGTACGATGCGAAATCGCCGACCGACTCGTCCGGGCGTCCCGACCGCTCCGACCGACTCGCTCCCGGCTCGAACCGCTCCGACCGACTCGCTCGGACTCGACTCGCACCGCGCAATGGAGACGTTTCCCGGCCGGGTAAGTACGATGCGCGCCGCGAGCAGTCAGACCGAGCCACGCCGTCCGGCTCGTAAGAGCTGTCGGAGCTGTACTTTGGGTGTCCGTGTCGGACCCCCCTGTACGCGTAGCCGCGCGAGTCGCACACAGGGGGGACCCATGGGTCCCCCCTACCTGTGCGTGTACGGCGCGAATCGCTTCGCCGCGTACCCGCTGTAGGGGGCACCCTTGTTCGCCTCGCACCCATTGAGTCAATGGGAGCCCGCGTACGCGTTGTACGACCGGCTCCCATTGACTTCAATGGGAGTCCGACCGACTCGAGTCCGATAACATACGGACGCATCGTACTCGTTCGGTCGGACTGCACGGGTCCGATTCGGTCGGAAATCTCTCCGGGTCCGGCTCGGTCGGAGAAATTTCCGGCCCGAATCGGAATCGACCCCTTTGTGTTTTTTGGGAAAAAAGTGGAAAAGAATGCTCCTAGTTAAGGTGTCTGGTTTTTGTTTTAAAAACGGCATCAACAAACAGTTTGCTGTGCTAAAGTCACCATGTTCCCAAACATGCAGAACTGAATTAAAAAAAACATTTTCACCACAGTTTTGGCATTTTTTTAAAGAGGTAGTCAATTTTTCCTATTTTTTGTGCTCTCAACCTACATTCCAGTTTGTGGTGGAAACCAGTGTGAAATCTATGGCTGTTCCAGGAAAGCTATAGATAAAATTCCAAATTTAGCAAGGGGTCATATGAGTAGATTTCTCAAGGTTTTCTGAAAGAAACTAACTGTTGAGATCAAGAAATATTGAAAATGAGTAGGAAAAAATGGCCATTTGTAACAACGTTTTCATCTGCAACTTTTTGTCACCATGGCTGATTTACAAAACCAATATACCATTATGTTTGCTAGATCCTTCTAGTTTCGTGGATATATAGGGGTTGGAGGTTCTCCAAGAAGCCAAGGTACCCAGAGCCAACAACTGAGCTGCACTGTACAGACCAAATCACATGGTGAAAAATATAAGTGAAAACTGGGTATTAATGATACCTATGTATTTCTGAAATGGACACAAGATACAAAGTTTAGGAGTAGTGGTTATTTGTATGTCTGTATTCGTGTGTGCCTGTACTAGCACATGATTTAGAGGGTATTTTTCAAAATGTCTTCTTTCTTACACACTGGCTTACATTTGTAAGGCATGAAGGCAGTGAAATCCAATTAGAAATAACAAATGTTCTACTTTTCTATGCTCCCACATGTCCTTCAAAAAAAATGGTACCTCACTTGTGAGGGTAGGCCTAGTGCCTATGACAGGAAATGGGCCAAATCAAAACATGGATGCATCACATTTGTCCTCTGAAAACGGACCCTTTTTTCCCAATGTGGGTAGCTGTGGATTTCAGGCCCTAACTCAGCCGGCGCCTAGGTAAACCTAGTAAACCTATACATTTTTTAAAACTAGGCACCTGGGGAAATTCAGGATGGAGTGATTTGTGTGTCTCTCACCAGGTTGTTTTTACTCACAATTCCTTACAAACCTCAAACCTTGACTAAAAAACACATTTTCCATACATTTCTGTGATGGAAAGGTCTGAAATCTGTGGGGAGCCACACATTTCCTACCACTCTGAGTTGCAACATGCCCCCAATAAGAGGGGACCCCACTTGTGAGGGTGGGCTAAGAGACTATGATACAAAAGGTGCTAAAGCGCTAAATTGATAGACAAGCAATAGGAGTAGCTGCAGTATTTGGAGCCATGCTGTGGCACCACCCGCTCAAACCTATGAACCACAGACATTTTTGAAAGCAAGACAACCAAGGGATTCCAGGGTTGTGTGCCTTGCATGGATCACATTTTTTTTCTTACCTACAATGCCCTGTAAACCTTAAACTTTGCCTGAAATCACACATTTCCATGCATTTCGGTGATATAAACGTCTAGAGTCCAGCGTTACCCTACTTGTGCCGATAAAAACGCTGCATCACTTGTGTGGCTGGGCCTAGTGCATGTGAGATTAATTGATCAAATTGAAGTCAATGGGAGTCCCCTTGCAAGGGCTCTGATTGACCTCGGTTTGATCCATTCCTGTTGCGGCTATTAGGCCCAGCCACACAAGTGACACAGCGTTTGTATCGGCAAGCAAGGCAGAATTCTGTGAAGTGCAGAGAGAGTGCGCTACTCTTGAGGGTCTTTAGCAACAGGCTGATGCCCTGAACGTTGGTGAAACCTATGGTGATTACCACATCTGGTGGGAGGATGGCCTCCTATATAGTGAGCCTAAGGTACCAGAGCTTGGGTCAACCAGAGTGCTGGTGGTCCCCCTGTGCTATTGGGCATTCCTTCTGGAGCTGGCTCATGATAGCACCTTGGCAAAACACCTGGGGCAGGCAAAACATTTGACCGTCTAGTCACCAATTCTTTTGGATCAGGTGATGATCACTGTAGAGACAATCAGGTGTCCCTCTGTGACTTGTGAGGGCAGTAGCAAGTCAGGGAGTAGCAAAATACTGCCCTCTAGAATTTCCCTGTAATAAGGACCCCCTTTGAAAGGGTAGTGGTGGATGTTGTAGACCCCCTTGACCTAAGACAGCCCTAGGGAACAGGTTTATCAAGGTGTTGGAGGGCCATGCCACATGGTACCCTGAGGCCATACCCCTGTCGTCAGGGACTGAGCCCCTGGTGGCCAGGGTGCTAATGGGAATGTTTGTCCCCATGAGGCTTTGTAAGGTGGTAGCATCGGGCCAGGGGACAAACATTATTTCAGCATTCAAGTAAGGTGAAGGCATCGGACATGGGACAAACATTATTTCAGCATACAAGAAGGCTGTGTAGGATGAATATGTTATTCTCCACACCCTACCATCCACAGACCAATGGGCTTTTTGAGAGATTCATCAAGAGCCTGAAGGGCATGATAATGCACTTTTCTGGAACCTTGAGATGTAAGTGGGACATCTTACTGCCATGCTGCTTGTTTGCCTATGGGGAGGTGCCACAGAAGGTTGTGGGCTCAGTAGGTGTGTGGGAAACTTGGATCCTTTGCTGTAGCGTAATTATGCAAAATTACGTGAAATGCAACTCAAAATCAAAAAATTACAGAAATTCGTTTGAGTAAAAATTCAACTCGAAAATGTAATTTTGTGTTCATTTCCAATTGCTCGCATTCAAAACCCTGCTGCTCACTTTTGGATTTGTAGTTTCGGGATCAAAAATTAACGGTTCGCTTAGAACAAATTCACTTTAAATATATTTTTTGGCTTCCCACATTAAAGGAACTATCACTTACATTCTAAGCACTGCCACTTGTTTTTGGATTTGTAGTTTCATGCACACAAATAACCCAAATGGGCTGCTTTAGTGAAAAAGTTACCTGAAATGCCACTCCCTTTCAAAAATTACCCGAATGGTTCAACTTGCATTGAAATTTCTCCTGAAATTATGCATTGTTGCGCAATGGCATAATCTTGATGAATGCATGTAAATTATGTTACGCAAAATTACCAAAATTATGCCAATTATGCTGGCGCAATTAACATTTCACCCATAACTAGGCTTCAGCCCTTTTGAACTCAGATAGACGACTCAGCATTGAAACCCGACAGCAAACACGGCAGATCACAAAAGAAGGCATTAAACCTTTTATCGTGCTTGAATAAGGATGCTACAGGGATACTTAGCACCCAATAGAATTGGAATAAAGGAAAACACTCCTGTTCCTTTGAGAAATTTACCCAACCCTGAGGAAGTCCTGTTGGGCAAAACGCGTTGGCTGGGCTGATGTACACATGTTATCTACACTGCAATAAAGTGAAATTGGAAACAGATGAATAAAGACTCCCTGTTCAATATATTTGGATTTGATGGACTTATGAGACTTATTGTATTTTACAATTGGATATAATATAACTATATGCTCCTTTTCATCTTGTGTGTATGAATTATTGTATTTTGTTGTGACTTCTAAGCAGTAGGGTCACGAAAAGTTTGAGCATATTTGATCAAGGTTCTAATAGAGAAAACTATACCTGTGCAACCATCTATGGCCTACGCTGCTAATACTATAATTTTACCCTTTTGAGCTTCAGTTTGGACACAATATCAGAGGACATCTCAATCTTGTAAAGGAGATGGTGAAGAAGGTCCCAGGAAAGCTTCACAAGACATTGTAGATTGCATGTTAGCTTGGAGATCCAAGATGGGGCAATATGTGAGAGAAAAAACATTAATTTGGAGGCCTGTCAAGAAATGATTAAGCAGTGGTTAAACCAGAAGGCACTCTGGTAAAATACCAGCCTAGCCAAAAAGTGTGAGTAACAGAGCCCATGGAGCCCAGAGCCCTACAGGACCAATGGACTGGGTTCTGAAAAGTCGAGGAGGAAAAGAGTGGATTCACCTACTTAGTAAACTTGCAGGCTCTCAGACACCCTTTAAGGGTCCTGCATTTGAATGGTTTTCAAACCCACACTTTGACAGGTACGAGATAACCATGGTCATTTTGATTCATGGTAGAAAAGGGGAAGCATGTGAACCCCTCCCAGATCTCCTGTCATGCAGGGAGCTGAATAGCTCAGTCAAAGGGGTAGCCCTCTCTCACCTATTACAGAAGAGCAAAAGAGGGATTTCCAGCAGTTGCTAGGATATTGTGCCTCCTTGTCCCCCCTGACACCATGACTCACCAATTGGTGTACCCATGGTATAGACACAGGGTAGTATGTCTGTTAAGATAATAATTACAGGCTGCCTGATAAGGTGAAGATGAGGTGTCTAGGATGCTGAGCCTGGGGGATTGACCCCTCCAGTAGTTCCTTGTCCAGCCCAGTAGTCTAGGTACTAAAAGCTGCCATACCTGGTGGCATCCCAGATCTGTGGTTCTGTGTGGACAACAGGGTATTCAACTAACTCCCGTGGACCATCGTATCTGTGGTAGCAGTGCAAGCACGGTGAGATTCCCAGCAGACCACCGACCGTCGAGGTCACGGTCAGGGAAAGGCTGCCTCCCTAGGGCAGTACAGGAGAACTGCACCACTCTCCGTATTATGAGTTGCCTGTTCTATGAGCAGATCGTGGCAGTCCGATCACCTGCTTCAAGGTGGAAGTGATAAAGGATGTGGGGTGCGTACTCACCCCTTTCTTCTTCTTCCAGGCAGATTCCGACTTGGATTCCTGTCTCCAGGTCCCCCTTTGCAACAGGATCTTCATGCCGAGAATTACAACCCTGTTTGCAGCGATCTACTGGTGAGTCCTTTTCGAACCATATACCCATTGACAGGACTGCCCACATTTGGCTGAACCCCATTACCCCGGTAATGGGTATATAATGTTTTTCCACATATATCATGCATATGTGTGCATCCGACACATCTGCAGCCAAAATGCACACAAAGGCATTTATATATTTGTGAAAAGTACTCACCATCGCTGCAAAATCCCCGCCTCCACACCGCTGTGGTCAACTCGTAATATGGCGGTCTTTGGACCGCCAACACCGTGTGCTGCTGGAGGGGGAAGACGCAGTCCTACGGCGGTCGGACCGCCAAACTTGTAATAAGGTCATAGTATCCCCAATGCAAAATCTAGATGATCATGGCCTGGAATCCTCTTAAGTCCCAGATCCAGATGAGAGCCTTTTAGGGCCTCACAGGCTACTACTGTAAGTTTGTGAAGGGTTATTGGAGCATTGTTGCACCGCTGACAGAACCTACATCCAGGAAACAACCCAGAAATGTGATCTGCACAGACGCTTGTCAAAAGGCATTTGACACCCTGAAGTGGTAATATGCACCATGCCAGTGCTCAAGGCATCGACTTCTGCAAGCAAGTCTTGGTAGAGATGGATGCTTCAGAGCATGGAATTGGGGCACTTCTTTCATAGCTAAATGAAGAGGGCCTCGCCCAACTTGTAATATTCATCAGCAGATTACTACTACCCCGGGAGCAAAGGTGGAGTACTATTGAAAAAAGTATTTGCAGTGGTCTGATCCCTACAGAAACTAAGGCCCTATATGCTTGGTACTTATTTCCTGTTTCACACAGACCGCAGGCCCTTTAGGTGGCTCATTCAGGTGGATGGAGAAAACCCTAAACCACTGAGGTGGTTCAATTTCCCTACAGGGTATGGACTTTATGATAAAGCACATCCTTGGGGCTGACCATGCCAATGCTGATGATCTTTCTAGCTTTTTCCTCCTTAACAATGAGAACTTCCACCATGGCTGTGGGTAGTTCACCCTGCCTTCTGCTGGGGGCAACCAATGTAGGAAATGACCGTCTTTATGCATAGTTTTACCCCAAGTTTTACCTTATTTGTTTTGCAGACATTAGAACTCTTTGCACTTTACGACTGCTAAATAGAAGTAACATGCATGTGCTCCTCCTTTAAACAAATGGCTTAAATCGGATTAGAATATAGTATATGGTGCGCAAATAAACTCTTGGCACGGAAAGGTTAATGCTACTGGTGATTTGCAGTAACTATTGAGCCTCCCACTACAGCCACAGTGAAAATAAAATAAGGCTTCAGGCCAACCCTGTATTGCCTGACGGTGGCAGTTTGACCTGTCAAAATCACCTGTTTAGCAATTAGGAGAAGCCAATTTTAAATATTAGGTTAGTTAATCCCAACTATGGGGCCGATTCCGATCTCGGCCGGTAGGGCTCCGAATCGGATTCGGCATTACCGGATCCGATTCGGAGCCCTGTTTCCCGACCGAGTCGGACGTGCGTCCGGGCGAGCGAGTACGATGCGAGCGGACGCGAAATCACCGACCGACTCGTTCGCGGGACCCAACCGCTCCGACCGACTCGCACGGACTCGACTCGCACCGCGCAATGGAGACGTTCCCCGGCCGGGTAAGTACGATGCGCGCCTCGAGCAGTCCGACTGACTCGCGCCGTCCGGCTCGAACGAGCAGTCGGAGCCGCACTTTGGTGGTCCGTGTCGGACCCCCTGTACGCCTAGCCGCGCGAGTCGCACACAGGGGGACCCATGGGTCCCCCTACCTGTGCATGTACGGCGCGACCCGCTCGACGCGAACCCGCTGTAGGGGGCGCCCTTGTTTGCCTCGCACCCATTGAGTCAATGGGAGCCCGCGTACGCGTTGTACGTCCGGCTCACATTGACTTCAATGGGAGTCCGACCGACCGAGTCCGATAGCATGCGAAAGCATCGTACTCGTTCGGTCGGAATGCTAGGGTCCGATTCGGTCGGAAATCTCTCCGGGTCCGGCTCGGTCGGAGAGATTTCCGGCCTGAATCGGAATCGGCCCTAAGCCTTTCTGCCCACAAGTTAATGTGCATATTATGTAGGAGTGGAACATGGGCAATATTAGAAATCGCAAGTTCCAAAGTGACTAGGCCCAAAGCACATTGGGCCTGATTACGACTTTGGCGGTCTTTAGACCGCCGTGGCGTTAGCGTCAGATTCACCACCGGTGACAAGGCGGTACGCCCACCAAATTACAATGTTAGCGGTTTGCTGAACAAAAGACCGCAGGAGCACTGCCGCCACTGACAGTCATTCGAAGTCCGCCTCGACTGCGGTTGGGGGAAAACAGCTGTCATAGGGCGGTACCGAGAAGTTCACTGCTGTACGAATTATGAGTTGGCTTTCTGTTGAGCAGACTGTGGCGGGAAGATCACCTGCTTCGAGTCAGTGGAATCGAAGGATTTGGGGCACCTACTCACCCATTTCCTTTTCGTCCCTTCAGTCTCCCACATGGATCCTTTTCTCCGGGTCCCCCATTCACAGCAGCATTTTGACCCCGAAGAAAACAACCCTTTTGGCGCCAAAATCCAGGTAAGTCTTTTTTGCAGTATTTACCCATTGACTGGACTGGGCACATATGGCCCAGACTCCAGCAATCGGAAAGTACTCGTAGTAGGTATTTTTTCACATGTGTAAGGCATATGTGTACACTGCAGTCAAAATATACACACCAGCATCAACATATCTGAAAAAATATATACCGCCGTCAGAAACACCACCGCTAGGCCAGC
The DNA here is from genome assembly GCA_963921515.1 of Calotriton arnoldi. Classification (NCBI taxonomy): domain Eukaryota; kingdom Metazoa; phylum Chordata; class Amphibia; order Caudata; family Salamandridae; genus Calotriton; species Calotriton arnoldi. The sequence continues at coordinate 744,779 of CAWUFW010003590.1, forward strand.
GGGAACATTTTAATACGGCGTGTGGGAGACCGCTGCCGTTGCAGTCTTCTTGGGACTGTAGCTGCGGCAGTATGGCTGTAAAACTGCTGAACTCGTAATCAGGCCCATTGTCTCTGGTCAGGCTGTAACTGGCACATAGGAAAAGTCAATATATTGATTATATCCTTTAATCTAGCTGTTCATAGCCTTCTGACTTCTCTGGACCCCACTTAACCTGAAGTAGAACCAAGGAACCCCAACTGAATCATTACTGGAATCCGGGGACCCTCATTGTTTTATCACTGGAAGCGGACGACTGCGGCCTATGCATTTTCAAAGATTTGAACAACAAAATAATACACAAAAATACAGAAACAAGCATTCATCAAACAAATATACATGTGATGAAATATTTTTAAAGAAAATATAAGGCCCGCATTTTGATGTTGGGCGGAATTTCACCAACAGGCCGTCGGTGGTGGTCTGCCCGACATCCAGGCCATCGTTCCGACTGCAGGTTTACAATACCGGCGGTCGGGGCGATGATGTCGGGGGAAAGGCTGCCGCATCTGACAGGCTCAAGGAGCCCATTGGGGCGGTGGTCAGACTTTAATTCCTACAATGGAGGCAGTGCCTGCACAGGCACCACCGTAGGGATTAGGATGCCCCTTTCCGGCTGCCTGTTCATGACGGTACCTCCGCCATTGATAGGTAGATGGAAAGGGACTTTGGGGGCCCCAAGCAGGTCCCCTGTCTCCCGTGGACCACAACTTAGTGGCCTGGGGGGCACATGTTCTGCCTCAAACATATCCATGCACCCTAAGCCAGGCACCACATGGTGCCTGGCACATGGTGCACTGATATGCACAAAATGCTTTTTTCTAGTGTGGCTTGTGCTAGAGACCTTTTCCTGTGCTGCATCAGAAGTCGCACTACATAACAGCATTTTACGACCGCCTGCACAGCAGTCGTATCCTAATAGGGCGAGCGGGACCTCCGACTCAATGTCGGACGGTTCCTGCCAGCGTCTGACTGCCATCGTAATGAGGCCCTAAATTTTAATTTTAATGGGAAGGTTGGAGGTTTTCTAAATCAACTGAGACCACTCATCATACATACTATATTCAGTTTGATGCACTTGCACTGCTCCCACAAAAGATAGTATATTAACCACATTTTTACCCTCCAATTTCATATTCCTTCAGATATACAAAACGTTTTAACATTTTCAGTTGTAAATTTTGCTTATTTATTTATATGCACTTTATTATTCTGGCTATTTGGACAAAATATTGGGAACAAATATACTGATACAAGAATATTGTGTCAAGAATATCAGAATTGCAGAAATATCAGTGACAGGAATATAGAAGGTAAAAATATTGTATTTAGTGTTGCTTTTAATGTAGTTGTAAAAACTCGATGTAGAAAATGCAGTTGTATGTGTGTTAATTTGCATGCAATTTATTGTAGTGTGTTTACTTGTATAGGTTTGTTAATTAAGATAATTTATTATTCATGAAATTGTTGACATTTGTATTTTTAGTTGTAGTAATGTTTTTAATAATAGCTTTATACTTTTTTTAGTAGCAGGATATTGGGTATTTAGGGGAAAAGGATGGGGAGATTTTTAAAAAGTGTATATTTTCAGGTACAATGTATGGTTATAATTTTAATGATATGCAAATTAATATTTTACAAATGTAACATTTATTTTTTGTTAATTTCATGGTTGAAATTATTTTAATGTAATATTAATTTAATATTTCTTTATTTAATATTACATTATTTACATAATATTGATTATATTTATATGTATAATTATTATAGTATGTACAATTAATATAATGATACTGTATATATAATAACACAATACTACTGCTACTACTATTAATAATATTAATAACAATAATAACAATGTCATAATATTAATAATAATGCAATAATAATAATATGTACTTCATTATTTCGGTATAAATTATAGTTATTATAATTCATTATTAATTAGTAATAATGATATACAATTACTACTACAATAATAATAATAATAATAATAATAATAAATGTAAAAATAATAATAATAATAATAATAATAATAACAACAATAATAATAGTAATAATCATCATAATAATAATAATAATGTTAATAATACCAATCATGTATATTTAATATATGAATGTATTAACATATTATATATATTTATCATTTTATTTATTTATTTACTTATTTATCTAATAAACACTAATATTCACGGATATAGTATTGATTTAATTTACTATTAATTAAATAATCAGTTTATTAATTAATTAATGGTATTAAGTTCAAAAATATATTTTTTCATTTGAAAACAAAATAGTTTATGAAAGAATGCAGAAAATTAACTTATATAACAATTTATTGTAATAAAATAAAATAATGAGAAAATACTGTTTTATATATTTTCTGCAAAATATATTATAATTTAATAATAAATAGAAGAACATATAATTAAAATGATATAAATATTGGTATTACATTTAAACCAGAAATGTTTTTATTATATATGTGTACATTAACAAAAATTAAAAATAACAATATTTACAAACAAATTTTAAAAACATTAAAATTCTTAGAAAACATTTTTATATAAATTGTTTTAACTTTATTCTTGCCTGAAAGAGTCTTCACAATACAAAAAATGCATAGTTTTTTGTTTTAAAATTCGAATTTTATTTTAAAATTATATTTTTTCATTTTTGAAATGAAAAATGATTTAATTCTTTTTTATTACTTATGATTGTTAATGTTGGATTATGATTTTATTTCTTTATAGTATAAAGTTTAGGAATGGTAGTCATTTTTGAAATATTTATATTAATTTGTTTTTTTAAAATATGTGGTATATTTTGATGTTTAAATATGTATATACAGGCCTTTAGTTTTGGATAGTGTGTTTTTTGATTAAATATTCTTGTATTTCATAGTTAAGAAATTGTGTGTCAGTATGGGGTATTGATTGTGTATATAAAATATTTTTTTTGTAATAGCTTTCTTTAAAATATTTTTGATTCAAGTGCATATAGTACATTTTAGCTCTTTAATGTCTAACATCTTCTTCATAAAGCCTTAGGGGCACATTACGATACCCGGCGTAAAAAAATCCGCCAGGCATGGAAGCGGCAAAAATCCGCCCGCACACACCGCCTGAACACCGACCACGCCATTATGAGTACACAAACTGAAAACCGCCATCGGCGGAAAAATCATACAAAATACCGCCCGCCATCGTCCGAGTCGGAGTCAAACCGCCCGCCACGGACGGAAACACGCACGACAACACAAAACCGCCCGCCCACACGGCCGACACACCGCACGTGAAATTACGATCGCACCGCCATGAGCGCGGAAAAACAACAAATATACCGCCCGCTAGCGCAAACAACGCCGATGAGAATCGACACGGCAGAAGCCATGGCGCCCACGTACCTGCACAGAAACCATCCGCACACAAAACCAATAGCACACAACATGGCCAACAAGTCCACACAGCAAGGCACGCACAAATACACAAGCACAGTACACATCCCGAAAACACCCCCCGGACAAACAAAAAATACAAAGGCCAGAACCCCAGACACAACACACCTGAAAACAACAGACCATGAGGACACACCCACATAGGTGAGTACAAAAGCAGCACTCCCACAGACCACAACCCCTTGCTACATTGCAAACCAGAGAGGAGAGGAGAGGACACAGTGACACAGCAAGGACAGCAGCACACCACAGAAACGCACACATCACAACCACCACCACCACCACCACCAAACACCGGCACCACAAACCCCCTGCACATTACACAACACACACCGCACCAGCACCACAAACACCATGGCACCACAAAGGATGCCCAAGTTCACGCCCATGGAGCTGACGGTCATGGTCGACGAGATCATCAAGGTGTACCCACAAATCTATGGGAACATGGTCCAGCACACACCACTAGCCACCAGAAACAGAATGTGGAACCGGATCGTAGACCAGGTCAATGCAGTCGGGACCCTGCCCAGGAACAGAGGTGAAATAAACAAACGTTGGAATGACGTAAAGAGCCTGGTCAAGAAGAAGGAGGGCAAAAACAGAGAGCTGGCTGCCGTCACTGGCGGAGGGAATCCCGCGCTCTTTAAGACCTTCAAAGCGTGGGAGGAGAAGGTGCGAGTCGTAATCCATCCGGAGATCCTCGCCGGATTAGCAGGGGGAGTGGAGGCTGGTAAGTACAAACTAATGTATACTAGCACACCGCTATGTACTCACATGCGCAACCACCATGCCACAGCTCCCAGGGACAAACACCCCCATGTCCAGCACACAATACACAACACATCACACACACATGCAACAGACACCACCACACACAGCCCAAACCGAACAACTGCAAGATGCGTGGGGACATGTGTACACTAAGCCAGCCACGTAACCACCAACAGGTCCCCAAATATGCCAGAAGCGCCACAACGAGCACCCACCACACCCATGTGTCCGCCACAGCTGCACCAACTGACAAGTAACAGGTAAGTGGCAGGAACACAAAGTGCAGTGGGTCGGAGGGGGACAGCTGAAGTACAACACCCACCAGGCCCCCACTCCCACAGACCAGCAAGGTGGAGCACTCCCCACACCCATGTGTCAGGCACAGCTGCACCAACCGACAAGTAACAGGTAAGTGGCAGGAACACAAAGTGCAGTGGGTGGGACGGTGGACAGCCCAAGTACAACACACACCAGGCCCCAGTCCCACAGCACAGCAAGGAGGAGCATCCCCCACACCCCACACCCACGTGTCAGCCACCGCAGTGCACAACGACAGCCGAAAGGCAGACATCACGGTCCACAGCAATCGGTGTCAGTGGGTGTACAGCCACCCCCACGACCCACTACACCCCCCCACCCCCACAGACCTGCAACATGGAGCACCCCCGCTAAGAGCCATGTGGCATCCAGTACAGTGCACGCACGAACAACTTGCAGGTGGGAAACTGGACAGGGCTGGATTACTGGAGGCATGAGGACCATAACACCACCAACACATGGGACATGTCACGTAGCACACGAACACGCAGCACCGCCCACCGTCACGAACAAGTGAACAATGTGCACACGGACATGAACAGCAGACTCACACCCCACATGACCCATCACAGACATAGCAACACCCAAGGAGCCACGTCTGCATGCACAAGCCACACTGAACATAGTCCCACACGGCAGCCACTGTGCAACTCATCACACACAACCGAAACACCATTGAAGTCCTGTCCATGTAGCCCCTACTGCCTGTCAACCACACACCCCACAACTACGCCTATGTAAGACAAACAACACTAGACGCAACAGAGCGGAACAACAGAAATGCACACGAACACCACTGAACCCATCAAACACACAGACACACCATGCACATACAACATACCATCCATCCCATCCGTCAGCCCCAGTCTCATGAAAGGCATGTCATCCGCACAGCTGCCACACATACAGCAGTCACGCTAAGACACATGCCCATGACCAACCATGTGCCAGAAGTCAATTAAGCGCACGACACACTGTGAGCAACAACACACAACATGGGCCACACCCCCGAGCACTGCAGTGATGCACATGGCACAGGGCAGCACGCACACCAAGGAGATGGGACAACTGCAATACGTTGGCTGGCACACAACTATCACTCACTCATAACGATGCGTCCAATGCCATGTCCAGTAACCACAACAGACAGCAAATATGCAGGGCATGTCAGGCATGCACACACCTCAGACCATGCACTGTCATGCTGCCACAACACATGTCACGTTCGGCACCCATGGCTCACAGCATGTACCCCAAAAGCATATACCCTCCCAAATGCGAATCTGGGGCATGGCCCCCATGTTGCCATATGCGTTCCTAAGCGTTCCATTTGAACCCCAAAAGCATATTCCATCCCAAATGCGAATCTGGGGCATGGCCCCCATGTTGCCATATGCGTTCCTAAGCGTTCCATTTGAACCCCAAAAGCAAAGTACAAACCAGACCCAGGATGGGCCAGGAGCCCGCATACACCAGAGTCACAATGAGTAGGGGCAAAGCAACACACCCATCGGCATGGCCAATCCGTCCCATGCCACATGTGCACAGCACACAGTCCCATTGCCTAGCACACACACCTACAGATGCCACAGCCACACACTCGCCTCCGGGAAACCCATGTACGAGATTGCACGAACTGCCAATGTCAGACGACTAATACATACTTCGCCAGGTGCAACACAATAACAAATCTCATTCTCTCCACAGGTGACGAACTGCTGGACGCTGGGGATGGAGACAGCAGCCAGCACAGCCAGCCTACAAGCCCCCAACGAGGACACACGGATCTGGAGGATCTGTCCACCTCTTCGGACACGGACCACCAAGCTGGCCCATCTGGCGTGGCAGGGCCCAGCCGCTCCCCAGGACCCCTCCTACCCACCAACCCATCATCCAGGGATGCTGAACAGTCCCAGTCCCCTGCTGCCACTGTCGTTGCGGCCACACCCACGGTCATTGCGGCCACTACCACTGCCGCAACCGCCACCATCGCCGCACCGACCACCACCGCCTCCACCACCACCACGTCTTCGCTGGCACCAGCCCCAGCGCAGGTGGTGGCCCGGCCGACTGGATCCACCCTGGGAGCCACAGCGAGGACCGTGGTGAGCAATGTGGCTAGTGGGCAGGCCGGTGGCAGCAGGACTGGTAGGAGGAGCAGGGTCAGGGAAACGCCAGCCTCCCCTGGGAGCCATGCCCTGCCTCAAATGGACAGAGTCCTTGGGGCCTATGAAGAGGCCCAAGGACAATGGGCCAGGTCTGCTACTGACACGCGGGAGGTGCTGGGGGTGCTGAGGTCCATGGACGCCCATATGGGCCAATTCGTGTCCCGTATGGACCAACTCGTGGACCTCATGGGCCAGCTGGTGGTGGCGGTGGGGTCACAGGCAAGGCCAGCAACACCACCTCCGCCACCACCTGCTAGGGCGCAGGGTCGGGCAGCAGTGTCCACTTCCCCTGCGTCCACAGCCAGTGAGCACACCTCACCCACCACCAGCAGGTCGCCACCACACACCCCCCTCCCAAACGTGGAAGGGGCCGTCCGAAGAGGAAACAGATCTCCCGGGAGGACTTCGCACGCTCCAGTCGCAAGTGAGGCAGCCAGCCAGCCTTCCGCCAGCCTTCCTTGACCAGCCACTGCATTGACTTGCTCTACGATCCCACTCCACACAGCCATCTGGATGGCATGTGTGTGTTGGACTATGGACATAGAACCAGTGGGTACACCCTGATCATCACGCAGCCATGACCGACAGCTCATTGTCACTGCACGCACCACTTTTGTCATCACCTTACACACAATCACATGTCACAGTTTGGAATAAATGCACCTTTTTCACTAACTGCTGTTTGTGCCCTGTGTCTTTATTGTACGGAATACAACGGCCACCTTGGGCGGAAAGGCACCTGATGCGTGGCATGGAAATGGAATCCGGAGGGCCTGTAGGGACCTAGGGGTGGGAGACAGAACAGGAGCACATTCAATGAGTGTGTCACACACCCATCACACAGTACATGTCAACAACTACAAGCAATGTACACACATCGCACAGAGCAATAGGGCACAATGCCACAGTCACCAACAGTGGCATACTACCCTGGCCATGGAGCGTTGACACACTGCACGCAGTGAACATACGGCCACCCTGACACAGCACACACACACCTGCATAGATACAGACACATCATCCGTCGTACATGGACACTCACCGTCAAGTGAAGTAGCGGGCGATGAGCTGCTGGCGCACATTCCCAGCTTCCTCCTCTCCGCTGTCCACCTCACTCGAGCTGTCCTGGTCTGCGGGCTGGGGCCCTGGTTGATCTCCGTCATCCACAATGAGGGGGATCTGCTTCCGAATGGCCAGATTGTGCAGCATGCAGCACGCCACCACTATCTGGCACACCTTCTGTGGGGAGTACGCCAGTGCACCCCCGGTGCGGTCCAGGCACCTGAACCTGGACTTGAGGAGGCCAAAGGTACGCTCGACCACACGTCTGGTCCTCCCATGTGCCTCATTGTATCGATCGTCTGCTGGGGTGCGAGGATTCCTCAATGGACTGAGCAGCCATGCCCCATTCGGATACGCAGAGTCACCTGGGTGTGAGGGACACAGAGAACCGTTGCTATTCCAACTGGACAGGGGACAGCATCGCACAACCAGCACGCTACACCACTCCACATACTCACCGACAATACAGCCACGATCCTGTTGCAGATTGGCCATCAGTCGTGGCAAGATGCTGTTGCGCATTATGTGTGCGTCATGGGCCGAGCCTGGAAACTTTGCACACACGTGGGTGATCACCATGTCCGCAAGGCACACCACTTGCACATTCAGGGAGTGCGTGTGCTTCCTGTTGCGGTACAGGTGCTCAGTGGCCTGTGGTGGAACAAGGCCAACATGAGTGCAGTCAATGGCTCCCACGACGTGTGGGATTCTGCCAAGGGCATAGAATGCACCCTTCACTGCCGCCAATTCACGAGCCCTGGGGAAGCGGATGTACCTGTTCCGGTACAGCATCATGGCTGCCAGTACATCCCTCAGCACCTTGCTGAACATGGGCTGGGACATCCCTCCTCCACTGCCCACTGTGTGCTGGAATGACCCAGTGGCGAAGAAATGCATGGCGGCCATCACCTTAGCCGTGGGGGTGACAGCAGTCGGATACACCCTGCGGGGACGGAGATGGGGCTCTAACATGGCACACAGTCGATGCAGAGTTGGCCTGTCCAGCCGAAACTTCCTGATTACCTCTGTATCGTCCATGTCCGCCAGCAATTGGTATGGGCGGTCAATGTTCGGTCTCCGCCTGGGTTAAATGGCAGAGGACACATGTCAAAGCAACACGGCACATAGCAATTTCGCATACACATCACTGACATGACTGAGCAAGCACATGGGCCACAGCCCAGCTGTCAAGCTGGGACGGCACGGCCACAATACACTTACACAGGTCTCCCAACAATGGCAATGGCAAGTGAGACATACCACTGCCATGTGCATGCACATGGGGATCTAGGCCCCAATGACTTGCGGGGCGTGCTGATGGGGACTGACTGCATATTCGTCAAGCGGCAACGCCACGGCAACATGAGTGTCTGCTGAGCATGGTACTGCTTCCGAGGCTGGATGAGTATGGCACACGACGACGACGATGTGGGCACGGGCTGAGCGGCCAATACAAGTGGGACCTGTGGCACGAGGGGATATGAGACAGTAGTAGGTGTCAGCACTGCACCCTATGTACAGCACTGTACGGATCACAGCTCCCGAAACATTGACTGGTGTCCACATTGACAGCCCCATGCCAAGACGGCTGTGTGCTTGCAGTCACACGTCACAGGTGAGAGGTTACATTGCACGTGCCAGGTGGCAGTCGTACATAGTGGGAGCTGGCATGTGTGTGCATGTGTCTCCTGTTCAGGATCCACCAGATGGGCGCTGACTCTGTACTGACCATTGGACACAGCATGTTCCGTGGAAGGCTTGTGTGTGTGGGATGGTGGCACTGGATGTGCCTCCGTTGGGTGGGGGGCCATGCACAGGGCGGGTACGTCGATGATTGCGCATTGTTGGTCACGGTGGGTGCACCAGCTAAGATGTGTTGCCCTGTGTTCAATTCCTATGTCCGCATGATGATGGACTGTGGATGTGGGCAGACTACACATTGGTCGATGTGCTGTCTATATGCATGTGCCTTCACACCAGGCACAGCTGCCCCTGCACATGTGACCCCTGCTGGACTCGCTGCTGGGTCTGTGGAGCTGATGCACCTTCTGCGCGTGGGGCGGACAGCTCTCCTCACTTCCCTCATTGCGCATGTCATGTCTTTGCCGCAGGTGACATGGATCATGGAGGGCCCACATGTACGCGTGGGTAGGCTACACATGATTGTTCACTGGTCGCCACCCCCAGTCAGTGTTTCGAATGGGAAGGTAGTCGTGCTGGTGGTATGTTCGATGTGGCGGATGGGCGGGCCTAGGTGCGGGCTTACATTCCGGACATGGGGGGGTAGTTGGATTGGCGACTAGTTGCAGTACACACGGGACACGTCTCTTCCTTTCCACATCTGGGTCATCCCTTGTACTAACTGACAGTGATACAGTCATCTTCGCCCCAGCCCTCATGTCCTCCCCTCGCCCCCCAATATGCATGCTCACCTGCGAGGCTAGCGCTTGCACAGGCAGCCCCAAGCTCGCACCAGAGAGGGCAAGGAGTGTATGTGTGGGTCCAGTTGCACGAGTGGGCTGTCTCAGGGTATGATGTGTGGCGGGACGCCGTCCACCTGCGTGGTGCCCCAAATGGAGACCCGGCCTGCATGGACTATGCATCACAGTCTTCGCCTTCCGGATCCGCCACCTGCGACACCCAGTGGCTGTGGCTGCCCTTGCGGCCATGCCGCGTCCGTCTGTGGCTGATGGCCCACACATTCACTCTTTGGCCTCTCTGGGGAGGGCTCAGGGGTGGTGGCGCACGCGCTTGCACTTAGTCGCAATGGCATGTGGCGTGGTTGGTATGATGGGCAATGGATGGGATGGTGCGAGCCACCTCCCGTGACGTCAGTGCTGCTCGTGCTGTGGTGCGTCCCCCTACACTTCCATTTGACTTTTTGCCATGCTGGACGTTGAGGTTCTATTGCCTGCGTGATATGACCAGGAGGAGCGCGAGGAGACCTCTCACACACCATGCTCCACTGCCATCCCGTGCCCTGTATCGCCTGTGCGGATTGACTATGTTGGGGTTACACCTGGTCGACTGGGGCTGTGTGTGCCTTGTCAAGGGGCATGGCGGGCGCACAACAGGATCCAGCTTGTCCACAGAGGGTGGGCTGAGGTGCGCCTGGTACCGCTTTGTACGTGTGCCCGGCTGCTGTGCACACACGTGTTCACTCCCCCCGACAGGTGTCCTCTCACAATGCCCAGGGAAGCGGTGGTGTACTGTTCATGAGCCCTCCCAACACGGCGTGCTCCAACTTGGCATGTGCGCATCTACCCGTCGCACCCACCCACCTGAGCACTGCGTCCATACGACTTCACACGACACATGTGTGTCTTCCACAGTAGTGCTACTCATTTGCGTTGACATCCAATACCAGTGGACTACATGGTCATGTCACGACTGCCGTGTACTTCACATACTCTCATCCTCTCTCATTCGTACTTGTGAAATGAGTCAGCGGAGACAGTTCTGGTTTCAAACATTATATTGAGTCTTCTGTCCTCTGTGATGCAGTATAGTGGACACTACTGGCAGCGGAATACATGTTGAGGATATACTGAGCATGATTACAAATGGGATAGGGTGTGGGGTTACATCTGCTTGGCCAAGGCTGTGCTAATGTACATTTACGTATAGCTGCGGAGCTGCGGACTTTGACACAGACGGTATACATGTAGCCTACCAGACCGCTCGGCATCATGGGCACAGTCCATCTCAGTTCCATGTGACAGGTTTGCTGCGGTTGTTCCTCATGCACGCGTGCATGTGAGATGACATCAGGGCATGTGCTTGCGTGCATGCAGCGGCGTGCCACTTGTTGTTGCACTGTGGTGGTTACTGGACATGTCACAGTCACTGGGGTCGTGTTGTTGTTGTATGCACTTGTCGTCCATGCAAAGGTCCTGGTATGGGATTCCCGGGGCGGGGGTGGGAGGGGTGCAGCACCCACAGACTCCAGGCGACCTATTCATGTCCACTGAGCGGTGTGTGTGTCCATGTGCGCTGGATCCATGTCGTGTCCTGGTTGTTCGTGCAGTTCCGTCCATGTGGGTGCGATGCACAGAGCCCATGCCACTGCCTCCCACGATGCATGCGGTGTTCCTGGATGTGATGGGGAACAGTGTGCATGTCCCGGTCATATCCGATGTCATGGCGATGTCGTTGATGGTGTGGTTACAGTTGCCGGTCGTTTGGTATGGCTGTTGTGGTGGTGACTGGCCAGTCCGTGCGGAAGCTGAGCATGGGTGCGGGGTTGGACTTCATAGGTCACTCGGGGAACCTGCGTTGTGGTCCGACGTATTTACAGGTTGTCAGGTATGCGATGCCGTCCAGCAGGGCTTCCATGTCATTGGTGGTGTACATGTTTGCCAGCCAATGAAGCGGATGGTGGCTGTCAAGGTGTTGTTCGTAGGTTGTCCCTTGGAGGACCATGATGGGGCATGCTGGGTGACATTCGATGTAGCTGTTCTCGATGATCCGTCGTGTGGAGGCACAGTGGTTCCATTTCAGTGCGCGTGCGATGTTGGCCACATACGCCATGCCCCCATAGGCAGAGCAGGCCCTGTCGTGTGCGTCCAGAGGGAGGAGTAGTGGTAGCAGGTCCGCCTTCAGACATGCCGGGTTGGAGAGGCATATCTCGACTGGATGCTGGTAGGGACACCTCCGACAGTAGAAGACGGGCATGACGCAGCTGAACAATGTGATGCGGTAAGTCAGTCGGTAACTTACGTTCAGCAGGGACAGGAGATCGCATCCCAATGTATGTATCGTGCTGGTTTGGTACAGCTTGAGCTCTTCGGCGTAGTTGGGTAGGTGTGTTGCGGTTGCCATTTCGCAGCGGTTCGTAGAGGTGGCGTGCTCCGGCTGTGTGTGCAGTCTGCAATGTGCACGCTCCGGGGTTGCTGTGAGCTCTGTGTAGTCGTGGGGAGACAGGACTTGTGTTCTGTTGGCTTGTTTGGAGGACACGGGCCCTCTTCCCACATGCTTCTCAGACAGTTCAAGGTCGGTGCTGTGTGACTCCTTCCAATTAACTTGCATGTGGCCGACATGGGGGAGTGTTTTCTTCTTTCTTCCCCGTCCGTTGTGTGCTTCTGTGATATGCGCTATCTGCCGTGTGGTCGGTCTCCTCGGCATGCCTGTGTTGGTCTATTCTTGGACAATGGCTGTATTCACCGGCTTCTGTCGTAGGGCTGTGGTTTCGGTGTTGGAATGGAAGGTCATTCAGTGCTGTCTGCTCTCCCTTGTGTGGGCGGCAGGCTGCCTTTCCGCTCTGCGTTGGGCCTTGTGTGTGGATGTAATTCTTGGGCCACCTGTTGTCGGTCCCCGGGTTCTTTGGTGTTCCGTTTCATGTGTCTTGTTCATATGTGCAGGGTGGTATGGGTTTTTCAGTGTGGTACTGGCGTTCCTCTTCCCGAAGGGGCCCTGCTTCTCCTAGTTGGTGTTGCCGCCGCTGTGTGCTTCGCCATGTTTGTTACACTGGGGTGTGTCCTGCTGTTGCGTGACTTCACTGACATGTGTGCGTCGTTTGTGTGGCGTTGGGTGTTGTCCGTGAATTGGGCGTTGGGGACATGTCTGTGGCCGGCCTGTCACGTGTCATGTGCGTTCGGGGTGGGGCTGGTGTGTGTGCTGCTTGGTTGTGTCCCTGTGTCTGTGTGCGACGCATGCATGGCGCTGCGGTTGGCCTCTGCGTTGTGCGCATGTGTGGCGGCGTCATCGGCGCTTTGGGGCCGTGACGGGGTGGTTGGTTCCTAGTCCCAGGTGGTGTGTACACATGTGTTCCGCGATGTTAGGATTTGGCCTGTGTGTCATATGTGGATGCAATGGTGGATGTGTAGTGTGCACGCGCTGGTGGGGGGTTGTCCGCTTTATCCGCCCTTGCACTGTGTGCGCTGTTTGCGTGCACTTGTTGTGTGTGTGCCTACCTGCGTCTCCGCGGTACGTTGCGTCCTTGGTGGTGCATCAGCAGAAGCATGGGAAGGGCCTGCAGTGCTGGATTCATGCCCGGGGTGCCGCTTCTTCGTTGTCCGTGCTCTGCGTCCGTGTTTCCGCCTCTCTTTCACGTGCGGTGTCTCTTTGCCGTGGGAGCCGTTTGTTTGCGGCATCGTAATTTATGCGCCGGGCGGGACGTGTTTCGTCGGACGGTGTGTGTCAGTTGTGCTGCGCCGCTACGTGTGCGGGCGCACTTTGATGGCGGACGGTGTTGCTGGCTTGCCGGCGGTGTTTGGCCTGCTTTTCGCATCGTAATTGGGCGGGCGTGTGGACTGCTGCGTGCTGGCGGTAACTGGTGGTTTTTGCATCCGCCAGCACGGCGGTAGTGCTTCCGCCCGCCATCGTAATGGGCCCCTTAGATTGGAGTGGGAGCAATAAATTAGCATCCAAACCTTCCCTCAATATGGTTAGATTGGAGTGGGAATAGTAAAGGTCACCACTTTATAGTACAAGACCTTCCCCAGTATGGTTAGATTGGAGTGGGAATAGTTATGTCTCACCTTTAGTGTCCAACACCTTCCCCCACTATGGTTAGATTGGAGTGAGAATAGTAAATATGACCCTTTTAGGGCCTAATTACGACTTTTGGCAGTGCAGGGACGGGCAGCACACCACAGCCGGTGTGGAGGTCCAACGGTGGTGCCTCTTTGAAAGGCGGGGGTGCTTTTGAAAAAGGCACTGCAATGGGGATGCCACACAACGTTCCTGCACGGCATGGACTTGAAAGTCCATACCGTGCAGGAATTGGTGTGCATGCACACAGGGGGACACATGCAGAGGAGGCACAGGGGGCCCTGTACGGCCCTCTTTGTTTCTTCTCTGCCATGGTTTTCATTGCTGTGGAGCTGCCATGAAAACCGTGGCAGAGAAGAAACTTCTAATACGCTTGGCAGGACCTTACCAGTCCCACAAAGGTTATTGTGGCCTCAGGACCACTGTGCCACCTCAAGGGAACAGCAGTTCCCTGGCAGTGGCAGTGGTCCAATGGCAGTCTGACCACCCAAGTCGAAATGGGGTGGTCGGACCGCTGGTGCGGTTTATTTATTTATTTATTTTGACGGTTTTGTATAGCGCGAACAAGACCCTTGCGGGTATCAGAGCGCTTTATAGGGTAAATACAGGTGATTGACATATACATATAAATACAATGAGTTATGTAAATACAGTACTGGTAACTATTAGAGACTAGCAAATATCTACAAGAGTGTATAAAAAAGTTCAGGTGAATTTGGACAAGAGAATCGATTTCACTTCTTTTTTAAAAAAGCAGCAGACGGATTAAGTCTCGTTTCTGGGGGCAAGGCGTTCCAAATCCTGGGAGCCATTCCTGAAAAGGTACGATTGTATGTTTTCTTCTTGGAGAAATGTTGTGGTTTAAGTAGAATATTATCAGAACTCCTAGTAGATCTGTTGCCACCTGATAGTACTAGTTTCTCCGCAAGGTATCTCGGGGTTTTGTGGTGCAATGCCTTATGTGTCATACAGGCGATTTTCAAATGGATTCAGGCCTCAAAAGGTAACCAATTGAGGGCACGAAGGTCAGGGGAAATGTGGCAGTTTCTTTTGGAGCCTGTGATGAGTCTAGCGGCTGTATTGATTGAGGCTCTTAGCGGAGCGGTCGTTGATCTGGGAAGGCCGCAGAGAGCGACACTCCCATAGTCCACTCTGGGAATTACTAGAGTTTGAACTGCCTGTTTAAAGTCATTTGCGGGTATGAAGGGTTTTAGTTTTCTCAGGGTGTTCATCTGAAAATTAGCTCCTTTAGTTGCAGCGCTGATGTGCTTCTGCATATTTAGCTTACTGTCCAGCGTTAGTCCTAGAGATTTAGCGGAATCAATGATGAGAGGTTGACCGTCGAGTGCAGTTAGGTGCTTCATCCACTCGCGGATAATGGTTGTTTGGTTGGGGGTAGCGATTAGGAGGAATTCTGTTTTTAGTGTGTTTAGTTTTAAATGGTTCTTTGCCAGCCAGGTCTGTGTTTTTTGGAGCGTTGAGTTAAGAGACTTGATGTCTTCAAGAGAGTGGACCTTAATGTAGAGTTGTGTGTCGTCGGCGTACATGTGATATTGGATATTTGAGGAGTTGAGAAGCTCAGTGAGTGGTTCCATAAACAGATAGAAGAGTGTTGGGGAGAGGGAAGATCCCTGGGGTACTCCCAAGGTGACTGGGGTGGGGTTAGATAAAGATTGGTTGATCTTGAATCTTTGTGTTCTGTTTTGGAGGAAGGAAGTGAACCAGTTTAACACCGTTCCAGATAGACCCATTCTATGTTTCAAGAGGTCTAGTAGGTTGTCATGTTTCACTGTATCGAAGGCTGAGGATAAGTCAAGTAGGATTAGCAAACAGGCTTTGTTTTGATCCAGTATTTGTAGTGCGTCATCTATTATGTGGGTCATGGCTGATTCGGTACTGTGCCCTGATCGAAAGCCTGATTGAAATTGATCGAGCAGGTTGAAGTGGTCAATGTGGTTACTAAGCTGCATGTGGACACATTTTTCGAGTAGTTTGGCCAGGGTCGAGATGTTGGATATTGGGCGATAGTTATTCAGGTCTGACGGGTCTGCTGATGATTTCTTTAGGATGGGGGATACCTGACCAGCTTTGAGGATGTCTGGGATGGTTCCTTGCAGAAGAGAGGTATTTATAATCCTGGTCCATAGGGGCACTAGCAGTGGGATGAAGGCCTTTAAGTGGGTTGCTGGGAGAGGGTCTGTGAAATGATTGGAGGGATTCAGAGCCGTGAGCGTGTTTAAGATAGTTTCTTCGCTGTAGAAGTTGAAGGAGGTCCAGGAGGCATTGTTCTTGAGGTCGAGCTTTGCAGAGCAGTTAAGCGGGGTCACTGGTGTGGTCAGCGAGGAGTTCATGTGTGGGTCGGTATGGGATAATAGGTCATTAAGTAGGTCTGTCTTTAAGTTTTCAGTCTTTGTTGTGAAAAGGAGGCAAGTTCCTCGCAATTGGGGAGTGTTTCCGGATTAGCTTGGGGGAGCTTTGATTATTTCGAATAGTTTTTGGGGCAATTCTTAGCTTGGTCTAATTCTTTACATATGAAGTCAGCTTTTGAACGTCTAATCTTTCTGTAATAGGAGTTTCTGGTGCTTCTTAGTAATTTGAGGTGGGCAGCGGATAGAGCGGCTCTCCATTGTCTTTCAATTGCTCTCAGTGATCTTCTGTCTTCATTTAGCCTACCATCATACCAGGGGTTTGAGCCTTTTTTGGTGACTCTTTTCAATTGTAGGGGAGCTAAGTTGTCAAGTACCCTGTTCATAGAGTGGAAGTAGTGATTGGTCAGGTCCTGTACATCCTTTAATCCATCCGGTGGGGGTGTGAGGGTGTGGCTAGCGGTTGCAAGTGCGGCAGGATTGAGGTTTTCTAGGTTCCTCTTCCAGATTTTCGTTCTCGTAGGTTGGACAGAGAGTAGTTTAACTACTTCCTTGATATGGAAAGTGATTATGTGATAGTCGGACCAGTCGCAAGGGAGAATCGATTCCAGCTGGGTAGAGAAATTACTAGGTCATGGGTTGAGCCTTTTTCGTGGGTGGGGCTATCACAGATTTGGGACAAGTTGAGGTCAGACAGGAAAGCTTTGAGGCTATTGACCTCTGGGTCGTCAAGATCGTTCCAGTGGAGGTTGAAGTCCCCCAGGAAGATCTGAGTATTCTGTTGACCGACATTTGTGGCTAGAATATCCATTATGTGTTCGATGAAGGTAAGATTGTTACCAGGAGGATGGTAGAATGAATGAAGTGAACATATTGGCTTGTTATTGCTCGTGATGTCTAGGCAAAGGTATTCACAGGATGAGAACACCGGGGAGTTGGAGCGGTTCACAGAGAGGTTGTTCCTATGAACGCAGGCAATACCACCCCCTAGCCTATCGAGTCTATCTAGTCTTGTGATATAATAGTTTGGGGGAACTAAAATGTCTAAGATGGGCGTGGATGATTCGTTAAGCCAAGTTTCCGTTAAAATTATAAGGTCGGGTTCATTGGTTATAATGAGGTCAGCTATATCAGCAGCATGACGTGCTGCTGATCTACAGTTTAGTAGGATACATTTTAGCTGGGCCTTGGTCGGAGTCGTGTCCTGGTCGTGGGAGATGGGTACTCTCTTGAGGTTATTTTCAACAATACCTCTGGGAGAGTATCTTGTAATTCTAGATGCATTGGAATGGATGGGTTGGATTAAAGACAGTTTCTGTGTGTCATCCGTGTGCGCAGGCTTAGAGGGTAGGGAAGGGAGTTCATAGGAATGAAGTAGGGAGGTAAGCTCATTCGGTGATAGGGTTTTCTTTTCCCTGATCGGACGGGATGAGGCATTGGGGTAAGGTACTGTTTTCCATCTGGGGAGCAATTGAGGCGGGGGCTAGTGCATGGCCGATGAATGGGTTTCGCTTGTGGCTTGGGTTGTTGCCGGATCAGGTCATGAAGAATTTGGATGTCCTCTTTTATTTGTTGTAAGGATAATAGTATCTCCTCGAGTCTGGGGTCAGGTGTAGGAGTTATCATATTGATAGCTTGGACTGTGGTTAAGTGAAGGGGGTTATTGCTTGTGTGGTGTCCCGGAGCGTGACCTGAACTGGTTGGATGAATGGTGGTTTTTAGTGTGGTAGTCCGTGGGGAAGGGAGGGGTGGAGAGGGGACGTGAAGGGGTATTGATGTGTGCTTTAGGAGGATCTGATTTGTTGTGTGGCATTATTATAGAGTGGTCGTTACTGGGAAGGGGAGTAAGAGGGGACGTGATGGGGTATTGGTGTGAGCTGTAGGAGGAGGGACGGTGCGATTCGTAGTGCAGGGAGAGGGAGAAGGTGGGATTGCGGACTGATCGGGAGTAAGTGTGTAAGGAGAGATTGGAGCAGAATCTGTAGTGGAGTTACTGGGAATGGCGAGGGAGGTGGGGAGGGGTGTACTACCTAAAGGGTGGGCGAAGGTGTGGTTGTGGAGATGGGGAGTGGTAGTGGAGGACGAGGGGCTTGTGGGAAGGCTGGGGGTGAGGTGATGCGAGTGTGAGGCGAGGTGGGTATAGTAGAAATTGTGGTGATGCTGGGGGAGGAGAAGGGATTATGGAGCTGTATGTCATTTAATAGGGTGTCGGTTAGGTCAGGGGTGGGTGTATATGTACTATGGGATACCGAGGGAGAATGTCTGGATGGTGAGTCAGGTAGGGAAACAATCAGAGGGTTAGGAGAGTGGTTTGTTGGGGAGGTGGGATAGGATCTTGCAACCTTTGTTTTGTTGATCGGGAAGATGTTATCCAGTATATTCAGGTTATGGTCTGATGCCTGCATGAGGATGATCCCATTATGATAAATGGTAATTGTAGCAGTCGCTTTGTAGAACGGGGAGGGAATGATAGCTAATGTAAGACCGTGTGCAGTTTTCTTAGTGGATGCAATTGAGAATAGGGCGAGAAAGGCTTTCCGCCATTGTTCTCTCCTTTTGGTGTAGAAGATAATGTCATTCGTTATGTGTCCTGTGTTATTTGAGAAATAGGGGTCAGAGATTGGGGTTTCTGGGTATGATTTTAGTAGACTATGTTTGAAGCCTTTGGCCGCCTTTTTTGAGAGGTTAGGGGGGTATTTGATGGAATAGGTGTGTAGGCCCATGGGCTCCATAGTATGGGTTTGGTATGTTAGGGAGGGGGTGAGAGGGTCAGATAGTGAAAGAGGTCGTATGGGATGAGGTATATTTGGAGAGTATGAGAAGTAGTGTGAGAAGTAGTAGGCCTCCCTGTTTGTTCCAGATGATGTCTCCTTGTGATAGGTCCTCTCACCAATATCCTTAGTGGGTCCCCTAGTGGTAGGTAGGTGGTCCTTGCTATTTATAGGGGAGGGTTAGCTTGGCTTACTATGTCTCATTCTAGGTAATGCCCTGGGATCCTTAGTCATAAATCTTAGCGGTTGCAATTATTTATTAGAAATAATATCAATCAATTTGAGGGTTAGGGTGTCTGGGGATGAGATCAATGGGCGTGCTCTGGAGTAATTGCCTAATGTATCAGTCGTTCTAAGATGGCTGCTTGCTTATCTAGTGGTGGAATAGATCTGGGGATTAGTCCTATCATTCTTTCCATGCATCACAACTACCTGGGTATAGTCCGCTGTCTGTTTCTATGGGGGCAGATAAGCGTGCTTGGTCCTTTGTTTCTGTTTGGTAGCGTGCTGTATCTATTAGTCCTATGTCTTTGCCTATGTGGTGGTGTGAGGTGAGTGGTCCTTTCTTTAATTAACCCACAACTAGCCATTTTGTAGTAAATCCGTTCAGGCACAAAATGGTGGGGCTTGTACTGTTCATCGAGGTGTGACCACCCAAATCACCACTGAATTAGGGGACCACACATGGGGGTTTGGTTCCCAAGGATCAGCAACTTTGAGACCAAAAGGTTTATTTGCAGGAGAGCCTGAGCGCAGAACGTAATTGTCTAAAAGTGGAGACCGAAAGTTTATTTGCGAGGGAGCCGACCGCAGAGCTTAATTGTTTGAGAGTGGCAAGCTCCTTTGAATCGGACTCTCTGCGCGCTATCCTCAGTGCCCCTCAGCGTGAAAGCGCGGGCGCGAGGAGACATCCATATCAGGAGCAAGAGCCCCTATTGCAGGGGGAGCCAAGGGGCGCACTGATCAGAGGCTTGGCCTCCGTAGCGCTCGTGTATTAGGCGCGGGGCCAGGGAGTGGGAGGGAGCGCTTGGGCATAGTGCGGCTCATGAGGGGAGTCTCAGCTCAATCGGCTGCAGCAGGGCTCACCTCGGGACTCACCACCACCACCACCGGATATGTGGCTCTGCACGGGACTCTCCACCCACCTCCGTGGATGTGAGAATCTTGGGCGCAGGGCGGGACAGCTCCGACATCTCGGTCACCGATGCGATGCCGGAGGGGGTCGTACTTCACTGCTCCGGGTGCTGGGGCGAGGCATTCCAACGATCGGGTTACTGTCGGTATGTGAGCACGACTGTTCAAGGGCGGGCCGTCATCACCGGATCAGACTCCTGCCATCCTGTTTTCCTGATGTCTTGGCTTCTCCGGTGAGTGAGCGGCGACGATATTGCCTCTGCTGGAATATCTTCGTTGTCGTGTTCCAGTGTTCTTTTTTTCTTGCGGTATATTAAGACGGTGGGGCTCACATGGTCTAACAGGGATATTTTAGTATGTTTCGATCCCTAGCCCTCGGAGCTCACTCGTTGAGCTCCTCACCAGCGGCCATCTTGCTTTGCTTTTTGAGGCGGTTGTGGCTGCACATCAAGGCTGCGCATCCACGAGTCTGGCGGTCCTTGCCAGATTCGTAATTGGGCCCTAAAGGCCTAATTATGACTTTTGGTGGTAAAGGGCAGGCAGCATGCCACTGCTGCAACCCCACACCACCAAGAGTCGCCGCCACCCGCTCACCAGGTTACAACTTAAAAGTGGTCTGACGGGCGGGCTGCGTGGTGGTCCCGCAGTGGTGCCTTTGAAAGAGGCACCGCAATGGGAATGCCACACAAGGTTCCTGCATGGCATGGACCCAAAAGTCCATGCTGTGCAGGAACTGGTGTGCATGCACACAGGGGGGCACATGTTATGCCCCTCTGTGTGCATACACATGTGCAGGAGGCACAGGGGGCCCTGTAGGGCCCCCCTTGTTTCCTCTCCGCCATGGTTTTCATGGTGGTGGAACTGCCATGAAAACCGTGGCGGAGAGGAAACTCATAATATGCTTGGCGGGACCACAGCATTCCCACCAAGCATATTGCGGCCTCAGGACCGCCACACCACCTCCAGAGAACAGTAGTTCTCTGGTGGTGTCGGCAGTCCCATGGCGGTCCAACTGCCCACGTCAAAATGGGGCAGTCAGACCACCAGTGCCGTGGTGGCTGGACCACCACCACCGTGCATTCATGAGTCTGGCAATCCTCGGACCACTAGACCCGTAGTTGGGCACTATGACCCTAATTACGGTGTCAGGCGGAATCACTTCTGCCCGATACCGCATCGGTCATGGGACCGACTGACACCTGGTCGGTGGTCCGGACCGCCTCATTAGGATGCGACCAAACACTGTTCAGTAACACAGAGATGGTGCGTTTTTGTCGCCAAATGGGAATTTTTAGGATTGCGCACAGGGACATCAGGTACGACACGCCGGATTTTTTCAGAGGCGATGGGGTCCATTTATCCCGCCTGGGCATGGACTTATATTTATTGGAGCTGAGGGAAGTTTTGGCCAGGTTGTTGGGAGTCCACAGGCGTTGAGGAAAATGTTTCCTAGGAGGGGGGGCAGGAAAACGGGGAGGCGGCGTCCTGCCTACACTCCCGCCTTTTCCTGGGTGGCGGGGTTGGAAAAAGTTGGCCAGGATTGGCTGTAGTTTTTGGTTAAATGTTGGTAGTTGGGGAGCAGGAGCAGGAAAAGGGTAACCAGGTAGGCTAAGTTTAGATTAGAGGTTTCTTGGTTACAGTTGCAAAAAGGCAGGTAGGGATTTGGGTCATGGGAGGTTAGGATTGGTAAATGATATATTGTGTAGGATTGTGTAATATGATTGTTATGGAATGTTATGTTGTATTTTGCGGGGTGGGGGATTTGATGTGGGGATCGTAGGGGTGGGGGGGAAAACAAGGGGCCAGGTAATTCATGTATAGTGAGGTTTAGTTTTGGAAGGCAGTTGCCAAGGTACAAAATGTGATATGCACCTGTTTCAATAAAGCGGCCTTTTTCACACACAAAAAATGGGTCTTGTGCTGGTTTGCCCCCCTTCCCTCCCAAGGGGGATTTGGGGGGCAGCCGAGCGCAGCGAGGTCTGCCCCCCGGGTAGATTGGGAGGGGGAGGGGCTAGACGGCGCTCGGCCAATTTGGAGGAGTTGGGCTACATTGGGAATAGCCCAATTGTAGCCCAAATTTTGAAGAGACAGCCCAAGGTATATTGGACTGTTTCGCACTCCCCAGCCACCATTTTAGGTTTGGTGACCTGGTGGCTGGGAGCGCGGTAGTGTAGGTTTTTGTCCCCACCCTCCCTCCCTCGTTTTTAGGTTTCGGGGGGGCATTTTTAGTTCCCCAGGTGGGGGGGTTTTTTGGCGGTGGAGTTGGAACAGGTACATAGGGAATTTTGTATAAAATGTATAGTTGTCGCTTGGAACAGGTGCTGGCGGGGTTGGAAAAAGTTGGCCAGGATTGGCTGTAGTTTTTGGTTAAATGTTGGTAGTTGGGGAGCAGGAGCAGGAAAAGGGTAACCAGGTAGGCTAAGTTTAGATTAGAGGTTTCTTGGTTACAGTTGCAAAAAGGCAGGTAGGGATTTGGGTCATGGGAGGTTAGGATTGGTAAATGATATATTGTGTAGGATTGTGTAATATGATTGTTATGGAATGTTATGTTGTTTTTTGCGGGGTGGGGGATTTGATGTGGGGATCGTAGGGGTGGGGGGGGAAAACAAGGGGTCAGGTAATTCATGTATAGTGAGGTTTAGTTTTGGAAGGCAGTTGCCAAGGTACAAAATGTGATATGCACCTGTTTCAATAAAGCGGCCTTTTTCACACACAAAAAATGGGTCTTGTGCTGGTTTGCCCCCCTTCCCTCCCAAGCAACGTATATAACAATCAATAAACGTCTTGGGACTGCAACTGTTGCAAAGGGTCCGGGCATGCCACTGTCCACAGCAGCCCCTCGAAAACCAGAAAGGAGCGAATCATCCGAGTCAGAGCCCTACCGTGTGCATCCTGTTAGTGGGAGGGCCAGAGGCCACCCTCTCCTGCCATTTTGCACACAGTAAGGGGTAGGGGCTCTTTGGTGTTCTGTAAACACATAGACCCGCATCTACTGTCGGAAAGACCCCTAGGTAGGTGCTCGTGTCGGGTTCCTTTCCACTCCACAGCAGTTTGGATGCAGCTCACCTTGTGTTGTGTGTGCTCTCCAGGGAATACAGACCAGCTCTACTCTGTATGAAGTTTTGCTTCATCTCTGGCAGCTGGGGTACTGTAACACCCTCGCCAACCACACCGAACTGGTAAAGAATAAGCACGTTCAAAGATCTAAATTGCTTTAATAACACTGTGAGCTCGAGGCAGACAACATAAGTCCGAACGGGCACTTCCGTCTTTCTCCATATCCCAGCTAGCTGATTATTAAGGGGAATAAAAGTTTTAAAACTGCCAATGAGAGATCCCTTCGTCCTACTGGAACAGGATCTGCAACGGGCTGCCAGGCGAGACGTGCTGCACAAACGGAAATAAACGGAGCAAATAACCTGGAAAGCGCGATGCCCTGTTGCTGAAAGTGCGTGTTTACAGAGCATGGATGTGTGACGTGTCCACCGAGGGAGGGCTGCAGTCCTGTGTTAAAGAATAATGGCGGATTACAGCACAGATGAGGGGCCTAGAGCCAGGCTGTGGGTCCAGAAATATATCATGTCCCCGCCTCTCGAGATCGGCCCCGTGGCTCGTTGACCCTTAGCGCGTTCGCGCCTGGAAAGTTACATAAAGCGGACTATGGAGTCCAGCCTGGGCAACTGCTACCTCCGCAGGGGTGCGATGAGGCTGACGTCCAGCCGAGGGGAGCATGAGAGTCGTGGCTGTTATGGAGGAAGTGGGGAGGCTGGTGAAGTTTGCAGGCAGGATCGAGCCGCAGGCAGGGTCGAGCCGCGGGTCTCCCAGCGCCCGGTGATGTCAGCTGTAAAACGCTCTTTGTTGTGACTCCGGCAACAGCATGCCAGACACAACTCCAGGGGGTGTTACTGTATCTGCCTGCGTGAGCAGAGGAGACTGGGGAGGACGCTGTCCAGGGGGAAAGATGGCAGCGAGAAAACTGGTATGCGGGGCACAGAGTGGCAAGGGCCTGTGAACAAGCTTCCCTTCAAGTCCCCCCAAAAAAAGAGATCCATGCACAAAAAACAGACACGAAACGAATGCAAGAATCCCATGTAAAGGGGCCAATAGCCAGAGGTGTGCCGAAGAGGGAAAAAGGAGGGATGTAACACACGCTTAACAAATAGCAAGAAGCAGATTTAAAAAAACAACTGAAGAACGAATCGGAAAACGGAGGCTGAGCCTCCGTCACTATACTGTATACAGCATCTCTCGACGAGACAGCGCATGCGTTGCCTAGTCCGAGACCTAAAAATGGCACTGTAACTCCGCCCCTCATATTCAGTGCTTATGTGTTAGAACCCCTTTCCTATTTCCGAAGCAAATAGTGACATTTTTCAGGTTGATAAGGAGTCCATTTGGTGCATTTTTCTCCCCACCAGCACTGGCGCACTTTTGGCAGCCATGCGTTAACGCGCACACCCTTGGGTCGTAGTGCAAGGGTGTGTGCGTTCTCTGGAACATAGGTTTTGTACTGCAAAGGGCACCATGCAGTACGAAAACTATGCTTTATAACTTTTCTCTGTGTATATGTGCTGTAGAATGCAGCACACATGCAATGTTGGAAAAACTTGGAGAAATAAAAGCATTTCTCCTCCAGGAGGCAGCAGATTTTGAGGTAAATCCCCGTCTACTGATGTTTGTAGATAGGGATTTGTGCAAAAATTTATAGGTGGTTGCATTGGAGCGCCCATGCATCACACACTGAATGCTTTTCCGCCGCAAAGTAACGCAAAGCAACTTTGTAGTATCCTCAGGTTTATATATATGTTTCTTTACACCTCTTATAGCGCAACTTTCCTTCAATTTGGAGTACTATCCCATGCAAATCTTGATTTGTAAAAAGTGACACAAAACCAGCGCAAAGCATTAGTAAATCTGGGTGGTAATGTGCTAAATGCATTATTCTAGAAGTGATCAATGCAGTGGTTGTATTTAAACATGTCTAGAAAGTTCCCGAGTATTACCTTACACTTCTGAACAGTAAGGAATACGGTCAGAAATCTGAATATGTAAACGACAACTTTTAAGACCATCCTAGAACCAGAATATGCTTTTATAAAGTCATGGGTTTCAGCACGCCCACTTTCGTCACTGGAATTCTTTTCAGCCGTAGATTAAATAAGCATTGCTTTCACTTGCGATGGCCTGCTCCGCATCAAAAAAATGAAACTTGGCTGCATCTACTGAAAAATTGTAGGAAATGCATCGTTTCATATTTTAAAGAGTGCCTCGGAATTGACGGGCACTTTGTTGAATATAAACTAAAGCTCAGCGCATAAGTGCTTTAGCGACTTATGGAATGTGAGAGGAAGTGAGCCAGAATGTTTACAAAAAAGGAATTGTCATGTCAACTTAAGCCTTGGTATGACACCTGGTTCTTGTATTTTAGATGACAAGTTCTGACAGCCATTTTGTCAGTAGTCCAGAGGTAAATTGAGATTCATCCAGATCACTTTCTCTTCAAAGGGAGGTGTAAACAGCTGCAAGTGCCTTGCCGAGTCCTGCAGTGCAAGGTACTCTGCCTCTAAGAACCGCCTGAGCGCTTACCAGCTAAATATCTGCTAACTAGAAATACAATCCCGTTTTATCCAACCGAAATGCGCAACCGGACTATGAAAATTCTGAAACCGGTCTCCGAGTGGTTACTTTAAGGCGGGTGTCTTCATGAAATTTGTCACTTTACTTCACACGCGTTTACAACGAGTGCCATTACCCCTCATTTTTTACTCCACAAAATCTTTTACAACGCAGGGCTTTACAACGCATTCCATTACAACACATTGTCCATTACAACGTAATTTACTATTCTAACTCCACCGGAGCGTTGTAATGGGGAATGCGTTGTAATGGTTTGCGGTGTAAAGCCCTGCATTGTAAAAGATTATGCGGAGTAAAAATGCGGGGTAATGGACTGCGTTGTAGCGCAGTCGTTGTAAAGGATGTTTACCGTCTTCATGTGGTCCCAGGAGGGGCACAAGGCTCTGGCCAAAAGAAGCATTATGCTGATAACAGTGCTTTGTTTTAAGCAGAACAAAATGATCTGTAGTAAGCCCCACTGAAATGGGCCATCACCATCACTAGCATCTTTTGTCATGTATATCCTAGCTGGGACTATGTGTCAAAACAGAAGGGACTCCAAATATTATTCAAAACCCCCATTTCTAATAATCACACTGTGGATACTTTTACATGTTAGTAAGGCCTGCCTGACCAGAACAGTATGTTTGGCAATCATGTATTTGTATTTTTAGAACGATAACACACCTTCCCTGCAATGTTAAAATAAGTCTAGACATATTTAAACATTGCCAATTTTACAGAATAATTGTGAAAAACTCTAAGGGGCGGCCCATTTATTTTTTTCTACTCAGGGGGCGCAGTATTAAAAAATTTGACAACCACTGCCTTAAGGAGTTCTTATTAGAAAAATGCTGTCGAGTTCTTGGTTATCTTAAGAATTATTGCAAGAAGAAAAACTCCTTAACACCTTTTTTTCCAACATTCTGGGCATTCTAATACCCAGGTTTTGTGCATTCCCCTGGAGGATACGGAGAAAATGACCAAAATATAGCAACATTTTGGGGCCGATTCCGATCTCGGCCGGTAGGGCTCCGAATCGGATTCGGCTTTACCGGATCCGATTCGGAGCCCTGTTTCCCGACCGAACCGTACGCGGGTCCGGCCGAGCGAGTACGATGCGAAATCGCCGACCGACTCGTCCGGGCGTCCCGACCGCTCCGACCGACTCGCTCCCGGCTCGAACCGCTCCGACCGACTCGCTCGGACTCGACTCGCACCGCGCAATGGAGACGTTTCCCGGCCGGGTAAGTACGATGCGCGCCGCGAGCAGTCAGACCGAGCCACGCCGTCCGGCTCGTAAGAGCTGTCGGAGCTGTACTTTGGGTGTCCGTGTCGGACCCCCCTGTACGCGTAGCCGCGCGAGTCGCACACAGGGGGGACCCATGGGTCCCCCTACCTGTGCGTGTACGGCGCGAATCGCTTCGCCGCGTACCCGCTGTAGGGGGCACCCTTGTTCGCCTCGCACCCATTGAGTCAATGGGAGCCCGCGTACGCGTTGTACGACCGGCTCCCATTGACTTCAATGGGAGTCCGACCGACTCGAGTCCGATAACATACGGACGCATCGTACTCGTTCGGTCGGACTGCACGGGTCCGATTCGGTCGGAAATCTCTCCGGGTCCGGCTCGGTCGGAGAAATTTCCGGCCCGAATCGGAATCGACTCCTTTGTGTTTTTTGGGAAAAAAGTGGAAAAGAATGCTCCTAGTTAAGGTGTCTGGTTTTTGTTTTAAAAACGGCATCAACAAACAGTTTGCTGTGCTAAAGTCACCATGTTCCCAAACATGCAGAACTGAATTAAAAAAACATTTTCACCACAGTTTTGGCATTTTTTTAAAGAGGTAGTCAATTTTTCCTATTTTTTGTGCTCTCAACCTACATTCCAGTTTGTGGTGGAAACCAGTGTGAAATCTATGGCTGTTCCAGGAAAGCTATAGATAAAATTCCAAATTTAGCAAGGGGTCATATGAGTAGATTTCTCAAGGTTTTCTGAAAGAAACTAACTGTTGAGATCAAGAAATATTGAAAATGAGTAGGAAAAAATGGCCATTTGTAACAACGTTTTCATCTGCAACTTTTTGTCACCATGGCTGATTTACAAAACCAATATACCATTATGTTTGCTAGATCCTTCTAGTTTCGTGGATATATAGGGGTTGGAGGTTCTCCAAGAAGCCAAGGTACCCAGAGCCAACAACTGAGCTGCACTGTACAGACCAAATCACATGGTGAAAAATATAAGTGAAAACTGGGTATTAATGATACCTATGTATTTCTGAAATGGACACAAGATACAAAGTTTAGGAGTAGTGGTTATTTGTATGTCTGTATTCGTGTGTGCCTGTACTAGCACATGATTTAGAGGGTATTTTTCAAAATGTCTTCTTTCTTACACACTGGCTTACATTTGTAAGGCATGAAGGCAGTGAAATCCAATTAGAAATAACAAATGTTCTACTTTTCTATGCTCCCACATGTCCTTCAAAAAAAATGGTACCTCACTTGTGAGGGTAGGCCTAGTGCCTATGACAGGAAATGGGCCAAATCAAAACATGGATGCATCACATTTGTCCTCTGAAAACGGACCCTTTTTTCCCAATGTGGGTAGCTGTGGATTTCAGGCCCTAACTCAGCCGGCGCCTAGGTAAACCTAGTAAACCTATACATTTTTTAAAACTAGGCACCTGGGGAAATTCAGGATGGAGTGATTTGTGTGTCTCTCACCAGGTTGTTTTTACTCACAATTCCTTACAAACCTCAAACCTTGACTAAAAAACACATTTTCCATACATTTCTGTGATGGAAAGGTCTGAAATCTGTGGGGAGCCACACATTTCCTACCACTCTGAGTTGCAACATGCCCCCAATAAGAGGGGACCCCACTTGTGAGGGTGGGCTAAGAGACTATGATACAAAAGGTGCTAAAGCGCTAAATTGATAGACAAGCAATAGGAGTAGCTGCAGTATTTGGAGCCATGCTGTGGCACCACCCGCTCAAACCTATGAACCACAGACATTTTTGAAAGCAAGACAACCAAGGGATTCCAGGGTTGTGTGCCTTGCATGGATCACATTTTTTTTCTTACCTACAATGCCCTGTAAACCTTAAACTTTGCCTGAAATCACACATTTCCATGCATTTCGGTGATATAAACGTCTAGAGTCCAGCGTTACCCTACTTGTGCCGATAAAAACGCTGCATCACTTGTGTGGCTGGGCCTAGTGCATGTGAGATTAATTGATCAAATTGAAGTCAATGGGAGTCCCCTTGCAAGGGCTCTGATTGACCTCGGTTTGATCCATTCCTGTTGCGGCTATTAGGCCCAGCCACACAAGTGACACAGCGTTTGTATCGGCAAGCAAGGCAGAATTCTGTGAAGTGCAGAGAGAGTGCGCTACTCTTGAGGGTCTTTAGCAACAGGCTGATGCCCTGAACGTTGGTGAAACCTATGGTGATTACCACATCTGGTGGGAGGATGGCCTCCTATATAGTGAGCCTAAGGTACCAGAGCTTGGGTCAACCAGAGTGCTGGTGGTCCCCCTGTGCTATTGGGCATTCCTTCTGGAGCTGGCTCATGATAGCACCTTGGCAAAACACCTGGGGCAGGCAAAACATTTGACCGTCTAGTCACCAATTCTTTTGGATCAGGTGATGATCACTGTAGAGACAATCAGGTGTCCCTCTGTGACTTGTGAGGGCAGTAGCAAGTCAGGGAGTAGCAAAATACTGCCCTCTAGAATTTCCCTGTAATAAGGACCCCCTTTGAAAGGGTAGTGGTGGATGTTGTAGACCCCTTGACCTAAGACAGCCCTAGGGAACAGGTTTATCAAGGTGTTGGAGGGCCATGCCACATGGTACCCTGAGGCCATACCCCTGTCGTCAGGGACTGAGCCCCTGGTGGCCAGGGTGCTAATGGGAATGTTTGTCCCCATGAGGCTTTGTAAGGTGGTAGCATCGGGCCAGGGGACAAACATTATTTCAGCATTCAAGTAAGGTGAAGGCATCGGACATGGGACAAACATTATTTCAGCATACAAGAAGGCTGTGTAGGATGAATATGTTATTCTCCACACCCTACCATCCACAGACCAATGGGCTTTTTGAGAGATTCATCAAGAGCCTGAAGGGCATGATAATGCACTTTTCTGGAACCTTGAGATGTAAGTGGGACATCTTACTGCCATGCTGCTTGTTTGCCTATGGGGAGGTGCCACAGAAGGTTGTGGGCTCAGTAGGTGTGTGGGAAACTTGGATCCTTTGCTGTAGCGTAATTATGCAAAATTACGTGAAATGCAACTCAAAATCAAAAAATTACAGAAATTCGTTTGAGTAAAAATTCAACTCGAAAATGTAATTTTGTGTTCATTTCCAATTGCTCGCATTCAAAACCCTGCTGCTCACTTTTGGATTTGTAGTTTCGGGATCAAAAATTAACGGTTCGCTTAGAACAAATTCACTTTAAATATATTTTTTGGCTTCCCACATTAAAGGAACTATCACTTACATTCTAAGCACTGCCACTTGTTTTTGGATTTGTAGTTTCATGCACACAAATAACCCAAATGGGCTGCTTTAGTGAAAAAGTTACCTGAAATGCCACTCCCTTTCAAAAATTACCCGAATGGTTCAACTTGCATTGAAATTTCTCCTGAAATTATGCATTGTTGCGCAATGGCATAATCTTGATGAATGCATGTAAATTATGTTACGCAAAATTACCAAAATTATGCCAATTATGCTGGCGCAATTAACATTTCACCCATAACTAGGCTTCAGCCCTTTTGAACTCAGATAGACGACTCAGCATTGAAACCCGACAGCAAACACGGCAGATCACAAAAGAAGGCATTAAACCTTTTATCGTGCTTGAATAAGGATGCTACAGGGATACTTAGCACCCAATAGAATTGGAATAAAGGAAAACACTCCTGTTCCTTTGAGAAATTTACCCAACCCTGAGGAAGTCCTGTTGGGCAAAACGCGTTGGCTGGGCTGATGTACACATGTTATCTACACTGCAATAAAGTGAAATTGGAAACAGATGAATAAAGACTCCCTGTTCAATATATTTGGATTTGATGGACTTATGAGACTTATTGTATTTTACAATTGGATATAATATAACTATATGCTCCTTTTCATCTTGTGTGTATGAATTATTGTATTTTGTTGTGACTTCTAAGCAGTAGGGTCACGAAAAGTTTGAGCATATTTGATCAAGGTTCTAATAGAGAAAACTATACCTGTGCAACCATCTATGGCCTACGCTGCTAATACTATAATTTTACCCTTTTGAGCTTCAGTTTGGACACAATATCAGAGGACATCTCAATCTTGTAAAGGAGATGGTGAAGAAGGTCCCAGGAAAGCTTCACAAGACATTGTAGATTGCATGTTAGCTTGGAGATCCAAGATGGGGCAATATGTGAGAGAAAAAACATTAATTTGGAGGCCTGTCAAGAAATGATTAAGCAGTGGTTAAACCAGAAGGCACTCTGGTAAAATACCAGCCTAGCCAAAAAGTGTGAGTAACAGAGCCCATGGAGCCCAGAGCCCTACAGGACCAATGGACTGGGTTCTGAAAAGTCGAGGAGGAAAAGAGTGGATTCACCTACTTAGTAAACTTGCAGGCTCTCAGACACCCTTTAAGGGTCCTGCATTTGAATGGTTTTCAAACCCACACTTTGACAGGTACGAGATAACCATGGTCATTTTGATTCATGGTAGAAAAGGGGAAGCATGTGAACCCCTCCCAGATCTCCTGTCATGCAGGGAGCTGAATAGCTCAGTCAAAGGGGTAGCCCTCTCTCACCTATTACAGAAGAGCAAAAGAGGGATTTCCAGCAGTTGCTAGGATATTGTGCCTCCTTGTCCCCCCTGACACCATGACTCACCAATTGGTGTACCCATGGTATAGACACAGGGTAGTATGTCTGTTAAGATAATAATTACAGGCTGCCTGATAAGGTGAAGATGAGGTGTCTAGGATGCTGAGCCTGGGGGATTGACCCCTCCAGTAGTTCCTTGTCCAGCCCAGTAGTCTAGGTACTAAAAGCTGCCATACCTGGTGGCATCCCAGATCTGTGGTTCTGTGTGGACAACAGGGTATTCAACTAACTCCCGTGGACCATCGTATCTGTGGTAGCAGTGCAAGCACGGTGAGATTCCCAGCAGACCACCGACCGTCGAGGTCACGGTCAGGGAAAGGCTGCCTCCCTAGGGCAGTACAGGAGAACTGCACCACTCTCCGTATTATGAGTTGCCTGTTCTATGAGCAGATCGTGGCAGTCCGATCACCTGCTTCAAGGTGGAAGTGATAAAGGATGTGGGGTGCGTACTCACCCCTTTCTTCTTCTTCCAGGCAGATTCCGACTTGGATTCCTGTCTCCAGGTCCCCCTTTGCAACAGGATCTTCATGCCGAGAATTACAACCCTGTTTGCAGCGATCTACTGGTGAGTCCTTTTCGAACCATATACCCATTGACAGGACTGCCCACATTTGGCTGAACCCCATTACCCCGGTAATGGGTATATAATGTTTTTCCACATATATCATGCATATGTGTGCATCCGACACATCTGCAGCCAAAATGCACACAAAGGCATTTATATATTTGTGAAAAGTACTCACCATCGCTGCAAAATCCCCGCCTCCACACCGCTGTGGTCAACTCGTAATATGGCGGTCTTTGGACCGCCAACACCGTGTGCTGCTGGAGGGGGAAGACGCAGTCCTACGGCGGTCGGACCGCCAAACTTGTAATAAGGTCATAGTATCCCCAATGCAAAATCTAGATGATCATGGCCTGGAATCCTCTTAAGTCCCAGATCCAGATGAGAGCCTTTTAGGGCCTCACAGGCTACTACTGTAAGTTTGTGAAGGGTTATTGGAGCATTGTTGCACCGCTGACAGAACCTACATCCAGGAAACAACCCAGAAATGTGATCTGCACAGACGCTTGTCAAAAGGCATTTGACACCCTGAAGTGGTAATATGCACCATGCCAGTGCTCAAGGCATCGACTTCTGCAAGCAAGTCTTGGTAGAGATGGATGCTTCAGAGCATGGAATTGGGGCACTTCTTTCATAGCTAAATGAAGAGGGCCTCGCCCAACTTGTAATATTCATCAGCAGATTACTACTACCCCGGGAGCAAAGGTGGAGTACTATTGAAAAAAGTATTTGCAGTGGTCTGATCCCTACAGAAACTAAGGCCCTATATGCTTGGTACTTATTTCCTGTTTCACACAGACCGCAGGCCCTTTAGGTGGCTCATTCAGGTGGATGGAGAAAACCCTAAACCACTGAGGTGGTTCAATTTCCCTACAGGGTATGGACTTTATGATAAAGCACATCCTTGGGGCTGACCATGCCAATGCTGATGATCTTTCTAGCTTTTTCCTCCTTAACAATGAGAACTTCCACCATGGCTGTGGGTAGTTCACCCTGCCTTCTGCTGGGGGCAACCAATGTAGGAAATGACCGTCTTTATGCATAGTTTTACCCCAAGTTTTACCTTATTTGTTTTGCAGACATTAGAACTCTTTGCACTTTACGACTGCTAAATAGAAGTAACATGCATGTGCTCCTCCTTTAAACAAATGGCTTAAATCGGATTAGAATATAGTATATGGTGCGCAAATAAACTCTTGGCACGGAAAGGTTAATGCTACTGGTGATTTGCAGTAACTATTGAGCCTCCCACTACAGCCACAGTGAAAATAAAATAAGGCTTCAGGCCAACCCTGTATTGCCTGACGGTGGCAGTTTGACCTGTCAAAATCACCTGTTTAGCAATTAGGAGAAGCCAATTTTAAATATTAGGTTAGTTAATCCCAACTATGGGGCCGATTCCGATCTCGGCCGGTAGGGCTCCGAATCGGATTCGGCATTGCCGGATCCGATTCGGAGCCCTGTTTCCCGACCGAGTCGGACGTGCGTCCGGGCGAGCGAGTACGATGCGAGCGGACGCGAAATCGCCGACCGACTCGTTCGTGGGACCCAACCGCTCCGACCGACTCGCACGGACTCGACTCGCACCGCGCAATGGAGACGTTCCCCGGCCGGGTAAGTACGATGCGCGCCTCGAGCAGTCCGACTGACTCGCGCCGTCCGGCTCGAACGAGCAGTCGGAGCCGCACTTTGGTGGTCCGTGTCGGACCCCCCTGTACGCCTAGCCGCGCGAGTCGCACACAGGGGGGACCCATGGGTCCCCCCTACCTGTGCATGTACGGCGCGACCCGCTTCGACGCGAACCCGCTGTAGGGGGCGCCCTTGTTTGCCTCGCACCCATTGAGTCAATGGGAGCCCGCGTACGCGTTGTACGTCCGGCTCACATTGACTTCAATGGGAGTCCGACCGAATCGAGTCCGATAGCATGCGAAAGCATCGTACTCGTTCGGTCGGAATGCTAGGGTCCGATTCGGTCGGAAATCTCTCCGGGTCCGGCTCGGTCGGAGAGATTTCCGGCCTGAATCGGAATCGGCCCCTAAGCCTTTCTGCCCACAAGTTAATGTGCATATTATGTAGGAGTGGAACATGGGCAATATTAGAAATCGCAAGTTCCAAAAGTGACTAGGCCCAAAGCACATTGGGCCTGATTACGACTTTGGCGGTCTTTAGACCGCCGTGGCGTTAGCGTCAGATTCACCACCGGTGACAAGGCGGTACGCCCACCAAATTACAATGTTAGCGGTTTGCTGAACAAAAGACCGCAGGAGCACTGCCGCCACTGACAGTCATTCGAAGTCCGCCTCGACTGCGGTTGGGGGAAAACAGCTGTCATAGGGCGGTACCGAGAAGTTCACTGCTGTACGAATTATGAGTTGGCTTTCTGTTGAGCAGACTGTGGCGGGAAGATCACCTGCTTCGAGTCAGTGGAATCGAAGGATTTGGGGCACCTACTCACCCATTTCCTTTTCGTCCCTTCAGTCTCCCACATGGATCCTTTTCTCCGGGTCCCCCATTCACAGCAGCATTTTGACCCCGAAGAAAACAACCCTTTTGGCGCCAAAATCCAGGTAAGTCTTTTTTGCAGTATTTACCCATTGACTGAACTGGGCACATATGGCCCAGACTCCAGCAATCGGAAAGTACTCGTAGTAGGTATTTTTTCACATGTGTAAGGCATATGTGTACACTGCAGTCAAAATATACACACCAGCATCAACATATCTGAAAAATATATACCGCCGTCAGAAACACCACCGCTAGGCCAGCGGGAACATTTTAATACGGCGTGTGGGAGACCGCTGCCGTTGCAGTCTTCTTGGGACTGTAGCTGCGGCAGTATGGCTGTAAAACTGCTGAACTCGTAATCAGGCCCATTGTCTCTGGTCAGGCTGTAACTGGCACATAGGAAAAGTCAATATATTGATTATATCCTTTAATCTAGCTGTTCATAGCCTTCTGACTTCTCTGGACCCCACTTAACCTGAAGTAGAACCAAGGAACCCCAACTGAATCATTACTGGAATCCGGGGACCCTCATTGTTTTATCACTGGAAGCGGAGGACTGCGGCCTATGCATTTTCAAAGATTTGAACAACAAAATAATACACAAAAATACAGAAACAAGCATTCATCAAACAAATATACATGTGATGAAATATTTTTAAAGAAAATATAAGGCCCGCATTTTGATGTTGGGCGGAATTTCACCAACAGGCCGTCGGTGGTGGTCTGCCCGACATCCAGGCCATCGTTCCGACTGCAGGTTTACAATACCGGCGGTCGGGGCGATGATGTCGGGGGAAAGGCTGCCGCATCTGACAGGCTCAAGGAGCCCATTGGGGCGGTGGTCAGACTTTAATTCCTACAATGGAGGCAGTGCCTGCACAGGCACCACCGTAGGGATTAGGATGCCCCTTTCCGGCTGCCTGTTCATGACGGTACCTCCGCCATTGATAGGTAGATGGAAAGGGACTTTGGGGGCCCCAAGCAGGTCCCCTGTCTCCCGTGGACCACAACTTAGTGGCCTGGGGGGCACATGTTCTGCCTCAAACATATCCATGCACCCTAAGCCAGGCACCACATGGTGCCTGGCACATGGTGCACTGATATGCACAAAATGCTTTTTTCTAGTGTGGCTTGTGCTAGAGACCTTTTCCTGTGCTGCATCAGAAGTCGCACTACATAACAGCATTTTACGACCGCCTGCACAGCAGTCGTATCCTAATAGGGCGAGCGGGACCTCCGACTCAATGTCGGACGGTTCCTGCCAGCGTCTGACTGCCATCGTAATGAGGCCCTAAATTTTAATTTTAATGGGAAGGTTGGAGGTTTTCTAATTCAACTGAGACCACTCATCATACATACTATATTCAGTTTGATGCACTTGCACTGCTCCCACAAAAGATAGTATATTAACCACATTTTTACCCTCCAATTTCATATTCCTTCAGATATACAAAACGTTTTAACATTTTCAGTTGTAAATTTTGCTTATTTATTTATATGCACTTTATTATTCTGGCTATTTGGACAAAATATTGGGAACAAATATACTGATACAAGAATATTGTGTCAAGAATATCAGAATTGCAGAAATATCAGTGACAGGAATATAGAAGGTAAAAATATTGTATTTAGTGTTGCTTTTAATGTAGTTGTAAAAACTCGATTTAGAAAATGCAGTTGTATGTGTGTTAATTTGCATGCAATTTATTGTAGTGTGTTTACTTGTATAGGTTTGTTAATTAAGATAATTTATTATTCATGAAATTGTTGACATTTTTATTTTTAGTTGTAGTAATGTTTTTTAATAATAGCTTTATACTTTTTTAGTAGCAGGATATTGGGTATTTAGGGGAAAAGGATGGGGAGATTTTTAAAAAGTGTATATTTTCAGGTACAATGTATGGTTATAATTTTAATGATATGCAAATTAATATTTTACAAATGTAACATTTATTTTTTGTTAATTTCATGGTTGAAATTATTTTAATGTAATATTAATTTAATATTTCTTTATTTAATATTACATTATTTACATAATATTGATTATATTTATATGTATAATTATTATAGTATGTACAATTAATATAATGATACTGTATATATAATAACACAATACTACTGCTACTACTATTAATAATATTAATAACAATAATAACAATGTCATAATATTAATAATAATGCAATAATAATAATATGTACTTCATTATTTCGGTATAAATTATAGTTATTATAATTCATTATTAATTAGTAATAATGATATACAATTACTACTACAATAATAATAATAATAATAATAATAATAAATGTAAAAATAATAATAATAATAATAATAATAATAATAACAACAATAATAATAGTAATAATCATCATAATAATAATAATAATGTTAATAATACCAATCATGTATATTTAATATATGAATGTATTAACATATTATATATATTTATCATTTTATTTATTTATTTACTTATTTATCTAATAAACACTAATATTCACGGATATAGTATTAATTTAATTTACTATTAATTAAATAATCAGTTTATTAATTAATTAATGGTATTAAGTTCAAAAATATATTTTTTCATTTGAAAACAAAATAGTTTATGAAAGAATGCAGAAAATTAACTTATATAACAATTTATTGTAATAAAATAAAATAATGAGAAAATACTGTTTTATATATTTTCTGCAAAATATATTATAATTTAATAATAAATAGAAGAACATATAATTAAAATGATATAAATATTGGTATTACATTTAAACCAGAAATGTTTTTATTATATATGTGTACATTAACAAAAATTAAAAATAACAATATTTACAAACAAATTTTAAAAACATTAAAATTCTTAGAAAACATTTTTATATAAATTGTTTTAACTTTATTCTTGCCTGAAAGAGTCTTCACAATACAAAAAATGCATAGTTTTTTGTTTTAAAATTCGAATTTTATTTTAAAATTATATTTTTTCATTTTTGAAATGAAAAATGATTTAATTCTTTTTTATTACTTATGATTGTTAATGTTGGATTATGATTTTATTTCTTTATAGTATAAAGTTTAGGAATGGTAGTCATTTTTGAAATATTTATATTAATTTGTTTTTTTTAAATATGTGGTATATTTTGATGTTTAAATATGTATATACAGGCCTTTAGTTTTGGATAGTGTGTTTTTTGATTAAATATTCTTGTATTTCATAGTTAAGAAATTGTGTGTCAGTATGGGGTATTGATTGTGTATATAAAATATTTTTTTTGTAATAGCTTTCTTTAAAATATTTTTGATTCAAGTGCATATAGTACATTTTAGCTCTTTAATGTCTAACATCTTCTTCATAAAGCCTTAGATTGGAGTGGGAGCAATAAATTAGCATCCAAACCTTCCCTCAATATGGTTAGATTGGAGTGGGAATAGTAAAGGTCACCACTTTATAGTACAAGACCTTCCCCAGTATGGTTAGATTGGAGTGGGAATAGTTATGTCTCACCTTTAGTGTCCAACACCTTCCCCCACTATGGTTAGATTGGAGTGAGAATAGTAAATATGACCCTTTTAGGGCCTAATTACGACTTTTGGCAGTGCAGGGACGGGCAGCACACCACAGCCGGTGTGGAGGTCCAACGGTGGTGCCTCTTTGAAAGGCGGGGGTGCTTTTGAAAAAGGCACTGCAATGGGGATGCCACACAACGTTCCTGCACGGCATGGACTTGAAAGTCCATACCGTGCAGGAATTGGTGTGCATGCACACAGGGGGACACATGCAGAGGAGGCACAGGGGGCCCTGTACGGCCCTCTTTGTTTCTTCTCTGCCATGGTTTTCATTGCTGTGGAGCTGCCATGAAAACCGTGGCAGAGAAGAAACTTCTAATACGCTTGGCAGGACCTTACCAGTCCCACAAAGGTTATTGTGGCCTCAGGACCACTGTGCCACCTCAAGGGAACAGCAGTTCCCTGGCAGTGGCAGTGGTCCAATGGCAGTCTGACCACCCAAGTCGAAATGGGGTGGTCGGACCGCTGGTGCGGTTTATTTATTTATTTATTTTGACGGTTTTGTATAGCGCGAACAAGACCCTTGCGGGTATCAGAGCGCTTTATAGGGTAAATACAGGTGATTGACATATACATATAAATACAATGAGTTATGTAAATACAGTACTGGTAACTATTAGAGACTAGCAAATATCTACAAGAGTGTATAAAAAAGTTCAGGTGAATTTGGACAAGAGAATCGATTTCACTTCTTTTTTAAAAAAGCAGCAGACGGATTAAGTCTCGTTTCTGGGGGCAAGGCGTTCCAAATCCTGGGAGCCATTCCTGAAAAGGTACGATTGTATGTTTTCTTCTTGGAGAAATGTTGTGGTTTAAGTAGAATATTATCAGAACTCCTAGTAGATCTGTTGCCACCTGATAGTACTAGTTTCTCCGCAAGGTATCTCGGGGTTTTGTGGTGCAATGCCTTATGTGTCATACAGGCGATTTTCAAATGGATTCAGGCCTCAAAAGGTAACCAATTGAGGGCACGAAGGTCAGGGGAAATGTGGCAGTTTCTTTTGGAGCCTGTGATGAGTCTAGCGGCTGTATTGATTGAGGCTCTTAGCGGAGCGGTCGTTGATCTGGGAAGGCCGCAGAGAGCGACACTCCCATAGTCCACTCTGGGAATTACTAGAGTTTGAACTGCCTGTTTAAAGTCATTTGCGGGTATGAAGGGTTTTAGTTTTCTCAGGGTGTTCATCTGAAAATTAGCTCCTTTAGTTGCAGCGCTGATGTGCTTCTGCATATTTAGCTTACTGTCCAGCGTTAGTCCTAGAGATTTCGCGGAATCAATGATGAGAGGTTGACCGTCGAGTGCAGTTAGGTGCTTCATCCACTCGCGGATAATGGTTGTTTGGTTGGGGGTAGCGATTAGGAGGAATTCTGTTTTTAGTGTGTTTAGTTTTAAATGGTTCTTTGCCAGCCAGGTCTGTGTTTTTGGAGCGTTGAGTTAAGAGACTTGATGTCTTCAAGAGAGTGGACCTTAATGTAGAGTTGTGTGTCGTCGGCGTACATGTGATATTGGATATTTGAGGAGTTGAGAAGCTCAGTGAGTGGTTCCATAAACAGATAGAAGAGTGTTGGGGAGAGGGAAGATCCCTGGGGTACTCCCAAGGTGACTGGGGTGGGGTTAGATAAAGATTGGTTGATCTTGAATCTTTGTGTTCTGTTTTGGAGGAAGGAAGTGAACCAGTTTAACACCGTTCCAGATAGACCCATTCTATGTTTCAAGAGGTCTAGTAGGTTGTCATGTTTCACTGTATCGAAGGCTGAGGATAAGTCAAGTAGGATTAGCAAACAGGCTTTGTTTTGATCCAGTATTTGTAGTGCGTCATCTATTATGTGGGTCATGGCTGATTCGGTACTGTGCCCTGATCGAAAGCCTGATTGAAATTGATCGAGCAGGTTGAAGTGGTCAATGTGGTTACTAAGCTGCATGTGGACACATTTTTCGAGTAGTTTGGCCAGGGTCGAGATGTTGGATATTGGGCGATAGTTATTCAGGTCTGACGGGTCTGCTGATGATTTCTTTAGGATGGGGGATACCTGACCAGCTTTGAGGATGTCTGGGATGGTTCCTTGCAGAAGAGAGGTATTTATAATCCTGGTCCATAGGGGCACTAGCAGTGGGATGAAGGCCTTTAAGTGGGTTGCTGGGAGAGGGTCTGTGAAATGATTGGAGGGATTCAGAGCCGTGAGCGTGTTTAAGATAGTTTCTTCGCTGTAGAAGTTGAAGGAGGTCCAGGAGGCATTGTTCTTGAGGTCGAGCTTTGCAGAGCAGTTAAGCGGGGTCACTGGTGTGGTCAGCGAGGAGTTCATGTGTGGGTCGGTATGGGATAATAGGTCATTAAGTAGGTCTGTCTTTAAGTTTTCAGTCTTTGTTGTGAAAAAGGAGGCAAGTTCCTCGCAATTGGGGAGTGTTTCCGGATTAGCTTGGGGGGAGCTTTGATTATTTCGAATAGTTTTTTGGGGCAATTCTTAGCTTGGTCTAATTCTTTACATATGAAGTCAGCTTTTGAACGTCTAATCTTTCTGTAATAGGAGTTTCTGGTGCTTCTTAGTAATTTGAGGTGGGCAGCGGATAGAGCGGCTCTCCATTGTCTTTCAATTGCTCTCAGTGATCTTCTGTCTTCATTTAGCCTACCATCATACCAGGGGTTTGAGCCTTTTTTGGTGACTCTTTTCAATTGTAGGGGAGCTAAGTTGTCAAGTACCCTGTTCATAGAGTGGAAGTAGTGATTGGTCAGGTCCTGTACATCCTTTAATCCATCCGGTGGGTGTGTGAGGGTGTGGCTAGCGGTTGCGAGTGCGGCAGGATTGAGGTTTTCTAGGTTCCTCTTCCAGATTTTCGTTCTCGTAGGTTGGACAGAGAGTAGTTTAACTACTTCCTTGATATGGAAAGTGATTATGTGATAGTCGGACCAGTCGCAAGGGAGAATCGATTCCAGCTGGGTAGAGAAATTACTAGGTCATGGGTTGAGCCTTTTTCGTGGGTGGGGCTATCACAGATTTGGGACAAGTTGAGGTCAGACAGGAAAGCTTTGAGGCTATTGACCTCTGGGTCGTCAAGATCGTTCCAGTGGAGGTTGAAGTCCCCCAGGAAGATCTGAGTATTCTGTTGACCGACATTTGTGGCTAGAATATCCATTATGTGTTCGATGAAGGTAAGATTGTTACCAGGAGGATGGTAGAATGAATGAAGTGAACATATTGGCTTGTTATTGCTCGTGATGTCTAGGCAAAGGTATTCACAGGATGAGAACACCGGGGAGTTGGAGCGGTTCACAGAGAGGTTGTTCCTATGAACGCAGGCAATACCACCCCCTAGCCTATCGAGTCTATCTAGTCTTGTGATATAATAGTTTGGGGGAACT
Source organism: Calotriton arnoldi (assembly GCA_963921515.1). Lineage (NCBI taxonomy): Eukaryota > Metazoa > Chordata > Amphibia > Caudata > Salamandridae > Calotriton > Calotriton arnoldi. Next base: position 786,848 of record CAWUFW010003590.1, read on the forward strand.
AAAATGTCTAAGATGGGCGTGGATGATTCGTTAAGCCAAGTTTCCGTTAAAATTATAAGGTCGGGTTCATTGGTTATAATGAGGTCAGCTATATCAGCAGCATGACGTGCTGCTGATCTACAGTTTAGTAGGATACATTTTAGCTGGGCCTTGGTCGGAGTCGTGTCCTGGTCGTGGGAGATGGGTACTCTCTTGAGGTTATTTTCAACAATACCTCTGGGAGAGTATCTTGTAATTCTAGATGCATTGGAATGGATGGGTTGGATTAAAGACAGTTTCTGTGTGTCATCCGTGTGCGCAGGCTTAGAGGGTAGGGAAGGGAGTTCATAGGAATGAAGTAGGGAGGTAAGCTCATTCGGTGATAGGGTTTTCTTTTCCCTGATCGGACGGGATGAGGCATTGGGGTAAGGTACTGTTTTCCATCTGGGGAGCAATTGAGGCGGGGGGCTAGTGCATGGCCGATGAATGGGTTTCGCTTGTGGCTTGGGTTGTTGCCGGATCAGGTCATGAAGAATTTGGATGTCCTCTTTTATTTGTTGTAAGGATAATAGTATCTCCTCGAGTCTGGGGTCAGGTGTAGGAGTTATCATATTGATAGCTTGGACTGTGGTTAAGTGAAGGGGGGTTATTGCTTGTGTGGTGTCCCGGAGCGTGACCTGAACTGGTTGGATGAATGGTGGTTTTTTAGTGTGGTAGTCCGTGGGGAAGGGAGGGGTGGAGAGGGGACGTGAAGGGGTATTGATGTGTGCTTTAGGAGGATCTGATTTGTTGTGTGGCATTATTATAGAGTGGTCGTTACTGGGAAGGGGGGAGTAAAGAGGGGACGTGATGGGGTATTGGTGTGAGCTGTAGGAGGAGGGACGGTGCGATTCGTAGTGCAGGGAGAGGGAGAAGGTGGGATTGCGGACTGATCGGGAGTAAGTGTGTAAGGAGAGATTGGAGCAGAATCTGTAGTGGAGTTACTGGGAATGGCGAGGGAGGTGGGGAGGGGTGTACTACCTAAAGGGTGGGCGAAGGTGTGGTTGTGGAGATGGGGAGTGGTAGTGGAGGACGAGGGGGCTTGTGGGAAGGCTGGGGGTGAGGTGATGCGAGTGTGAGGCGAGGTGGGTATAGTAGAAATTGTGGTGATGCTGGGGGAGGAGAAGGGATTATGGAGCTGTATGTCATTTAATAGGGTGTCGGTTAGGTCAGGGGTGGGTGTATATGTACTATGGGATACCGAGGGAGAATGTCTGGATGGTGAGTCAGGTAGGGAAACAATCAGAGGGTTAGGAGAGTGGTTTGTTGGGGAGGTGGGATAGGATCTTGCAACCTTTGTTTTGTTGATCGGGAAGATGTTATCCAGTATATTCAGGTTATGGTCTGATGCCTGCATGAGGATGATCCCATTATGATAAATGGTAATTGTAGCAGTCGCTTTGTAGAACGGGGAGGGAATGATAGCTAATGTAAGACCGTGTGCAGTTTTCTTAGTGGATGCAATTGAGAATAGGGCGAGAAAGGCTTTCCGCCATTGTTCTCTCCTTTTGGTGTAGAAGATAATGTCATTCGTTATGTGTCCTGTGTTATTTGAGAAATAGGGGTCAGAGATTGGGGTTTCTGGGTGTGATTTTAGTAGACTATGTTTGAAGCCTTTGGCCGCCTTTTTTGAGAGGTTAGGGGGGTATTTGATGGAATAGGTGTGTAGGCCCATGGGCTCCATAGTATGGGTTTGGTATGTTAGGGAGGGGGGGTGAGAGGGTCAGATAGTGAAAGAGGTCGTATGGGATGAGGTATATTTGGAGAGTATGAGAAGTAGTGTGAGAAGTAGTAGGCCTCCCTGTTTGTTCCAGATGATGTCTCCTTGTGATAGGTCCTCTCACCAATATCCTTAGTGGGTCCCCTAGTGGTAGGTAGGTGGTCCTTGCTATTTATAGGGGAGGGGTTAGCTTGGCTTACTATGTCTCATTCTAGGTAATGCCCTGGGATCCTTAGTCATAAATCTTAGCGGTTGCAATTATTTATTAGAAATAATATCAATCAATTTGAGGGTTAGGGTGTCTGGGGATGAGATCAATGGGCGTGCTCTGGAGTAATTGCCTAATGTATCAGTCGTTCTAAGATGGCTGCTTGCTTATCTAGTGGTGGAATAGATCTGGGGATTAGTCCTATCATTCTTTCCATGCATCACAACTACCTGGGTATAGTCCGCTGTCTGTTTCTATGGGGGCAGATAAGCGTGCTTGGTCCTTTGTTTCTGTTTGGTAGCGTGCTGTATCTATTAGTCCTATGTCTTTGCCTATGTGGTGGTGTGAGGTGAGTGGTCCTTTCTTTAATTAACCCACAGCTAGCCATTTTGTAGTAAATCCGTTCAGGCACAAAATGGTGGGGCTTGTACTGTTCATCGAGGTGTGACCACCCAAATCACCACTGAATTAGGGGACCACACATGGGGGTTTGGTTCCCAAGGATCAGCAACTTTGAGACCAAAAGGTTTATTTGCAGGAGAGCCTGAGCGCAGAACGTAATTGTCTAAAAGTGGAGACCGAAAGTTTATTTGCGAGGGAGCCGACCGCAGAGCTTAATTGTTTGAGAGTGGCAAGCTCCTTTGAATCGGACTCTCTGCGCGCTATCCTCAGTGCCCCTCAGCGTGAAAGCGCGGGCGCGAGGAGACATCCATATCAGGAGCAAGAGCCCCTATTGCAGGGGGAGCCAAGGGGGCGCACTGATCAGAGGCTTGGCCTCCGTAGCGCTCGTGTATTAGGCGCGGGGCCAGGGAGTGGGAGGGAGCGCTTGGGCATAGTGCGGCTCATGAGGGGAGTCTCAGCTCAATCGGCTGCAGCAGGGCTCACCTCGGGACTCACCACCACCACCACCGGATATGTGGCTCTGCACGGGACTCTCCACCCACCTCCGTGGATGTGAGAATCTTGGGCGCAGGGCGGGACAGCTCCGACATCTCGGTCACCGATGCGATGCCGGAGGGGGTCGTACTTCACTGCTCAGGGTGCTGGGGCGAGGCATTCCAACGATCGGGTTACTGTCGGTATGTGAGCACGACTGTTCAAGGGCGGGCCGTCATCACCGGATCAGACTCCTGCCATCCTGTTTTCCTGATGTCTTGGCTTCTCCGGTGAGTGAGCGAGCGACGATATTGCCTCTGCTGGAATATCTTCGTTGTCGTGTTCCAGTGTTCTTTTTTTCTTGCGGTATATTAAGACGGTGGGGCTCACATGGTCTAACAGGGATATTTTAGTATGTTTCGATCCCTAGCCCTCGGAGCTCACTCGTTGAGCTCCTCACCAGCGGCCATCTTGCTTTGCTTTTGAGGCGGTTGTGGCTGCACATCAAGGCTGCGCATCCACGAGTCTGGCGGTCCTTGCCAGATTCGTAATTGGGCCCTAAAGGCCTAATTATGACTTTTGGTGGTAAGGGCAGGCAGCATGCCACTGCTGCAACCCCACACCACCAAGAGTCGCCGCCACCCGCTCACCAGGTTACAACTTAAAAGTGGTCTGACGGGCGGGCTGCGTGGTGGTCCCGCAGTGGTGCCTTTGAAAGAGGCACCGCAGTGGGAATGCCACACAAGGTTCCTGCATGGCATGGACCCAAAAGTCCATGCTGTGCAGGAACTGGTGTGCATGCACACAGGGGGCACATGTTATGCCCCTCTGTGTGCATACACATGTGCAGGAGGCACAGGGGGCCCTGTAGGGCCCCCTTGTTTCCTCTCCGCCATGGTTTTCATGGTGGTGGAACTGCCATGAAAACCGTGGCGGAGAGGAAACTCATAATATGCTTGGCGGGACCACAGCATTCCCACCAAGCATATTGCGGCCTCAGGACCGCCACACCACCTCCAGAGAACAGTAGTTCTCTGGTGGTGTCGGCAATCCCATGGCGGTCCAACTGCCCACGTCAAAATGGGGCAGTCGGACCACCAGTGCCGTGGTGGCTGGACCACCACCACCGTGCATCCATGAGTCTGGCAATCCTCGGACCACTAGACCCGTAATTGGGCACTATGACCCTAATTACGGTGTCAGGCGGAATCACTTCTGCCCGATACCGCATCGGTCATGGGACCGACTGACACCTGGTCGGTGGTCCGGACCGCCTCATTAGGATGCGACCAAACACTGTTCAGTCGCATTCCTACATTTTACTATGGGAGCATGCATTACGGCTGTAAACTGGTCGTAATGCATGCTCCCATAGTAAAATGGGATGTGCAGTACATCCCTGCACCCCGTAGCAGGCACCTCAGGGTGCCTGCCACAAGGTACAGGGATCAACACAGGGGTACCATAGGTGCCTCCTCTGCCTCCAACTGGCATGGAAACCATGTTGAAAACCGTCATTGTAATCTCAAGGGCAGAAAGGTCCGCCCTTGAGGATACAGGCCAGATTCCGACTATTGCAAATTGTCAATTTCTTTAGTCCTGCAATTCGTTTTCCCTTCAGTCTTTATTGATCTTGGGGACATTGTAGTCTTTCTGAGTCTTTCAAATTGCGCTCATACATCCTGATAAATTCAGCTCATAAACTTGCTTTGCTGCCATTTAATAATTTTCTCTTATAAACGTCCATTGTACCTTGAAGTCCTCAGTGGAAAAAACCTCTTTTTTCACTTTCTTGCCTCGCGATCACCTCCTATCCAAGGTGACAATGTGCAATAGTGCATTCTGGGGATTGCAGTACGGGGAGACCACATGGCAATCTGGTAGTCTCCAATGGGCGTATTTAACGACTTATTGAACGCCGCAATCCTTGCAACAGTGTACCTGTGAACAAGGCTGAATTATCAGCCCAAATGTGTCCGGACAATATGTTTTAAAGCAAGCTGCCATTTTGTTACATATTGAATAAAGACGCCTATTTGCACGTAGGTCCGGTGTGCGGCGCTCTTCTTTACTAACAGGAAAGGAAGAATGTGTAGGATATATATATATATATATATATATATATATATATATATATATATATGTATTATCTACTGGCGGTCGCCAGTAGATAGTTATAATTAGAACCTAGTTTCCATAGGGAAAGCATTTTTTGATGTGCTTATAACTTTGGCGTCGTTTGACGAATCTTTACGAAATTTTCCAAAAAGTTCCTCTTTTCAGGTGAGCTCCTATCCTGAAAGTTTGGGGGTGATTCGTGAAGAGGGGGCTGAGAAAAAAGGGGGGTCCCAAAACGTGTTTTCTCCATGCAATTTCCATAGGAAACTTTAGACAAGGCTACAGGTCAAACTGCTGAACGGAATTACGCCAAATTTGTCAGGGAGAAAGGTATTGGTCCAGAAAGCACGCTTTTGTTTAAATGGGGTAAGTCCGTTCAGTAGTTTTAGAGAAATATCAAAATTTACAGATATCGATATTTGAGAATTCTGACATCTGATTGGCTGAGGCGTTACGAGCACGAGCGTGCGGCTCATTGGTTGCGAACTGTTGAAACTAGGAAGTGTTGGCAGCCATTTTGTGACTGACTTGAAAGGCGTAGGGCGAAACAAAAGAGAAAAATTGTATAAGAGGGAATAGTAGGAACACTGTGGTCTTAGTTTAAGCAGTCTGTACGGTGCTGAGGCAGGGAGTTTGAATGTTGCGTAGGCCGTGGAAATCACGTCCGCAGAACAACGGTGCGCGGTATTGCGGCAAGGTTGCGTAGGCTCTGGAAATCCCGTCGGGAAAACATCGCGCTGTATTGCGGCAAGCAGTGTGTAGGGTGCACACACAGGTAGTGTGAATGTGCAGTATTGCGGCAATGTTCAGTAGGCTGTGTAAATCATATCGGGAAAATAACAATGCGCCGTAGTGCAGCCTTCCTTTAATATAATGCGCAGTAATGTTTACTTATAATGCGGTGTTCACTTTTATCACGGACAGTGTCACTTTCTTAGACGAAATTTCATATTATGTGGGAGGGCGTGTTCTGTTCGTGTGTCTGGAACAAAATTAACGTTTAATTGGCTGAGGTGTTCCAACAACGAGCTCAATGTTCATTGGCTGCGAACCATTGAAAGTAGAAGTGTTGCCAGCCATTTCCTCCCCGTCCGCGGAGTAGCAGGAACATCTGATTGGCTGACGTGTTCCAAGCAGGACGTTCCCAAGCTTAATGTTCATTGGTTGTAAACCATTGAAAGTAGAAGTGTTGCCAGCCATTCCCTCCCCCTCCGCGGAGCATCAGGGACATCTGATTGGGTAACGTGTTCCAAGCAGGACGTTCCCAAGCTTAATGTTCATTGGCTATAAACCATTGAAAGTAGAAGTGTTGCCAGCCATTCCCTCCCCCTCTGCGGAGCATCAGGGACATCTGATTGGGTAATGTGTTCCAAGCAGGACCTTCCCAAGCTTAATGTTCATTGGCTGTAAACCATTGAAAGTAGAAGTGTTGGCAGCGATTCCCTCCCCCTCTGCGGAACACCATGGACATTTTATTGGCTAAAGTGTTCCGAGTACAAGTTTGCTCATTATTGGCTGGGAACGGTTCACTGTTGTGAACCATTTTGTGACGCACTTCAATGGAGTACGGGAAAAGAAAGTAGTAGCGGGGAGGGTAGGAACACTAATAACTCTGTACAGTGGTCACAAGGTGGTGGAGAGGGATTGTGAAGGTAAAAATTGTTTTTTATATATTTTAAGGGCCATTTATATAATTGGCGTGGGGTGTACAAATCACGGCGGGAAAATAACAAAGTGTGTTGCGGTCTTCTTTTTATTAAGTTTGCGGGTGGGATACTTCCCAGGAGCACTGTTTAGTTATAATGTGGTGTTTACTTTTCTGACGGGGAGCTGTGGTTGCGCAGCAAAAATTTCAGTCTAGGTTTGAAATAGTTTTTATTAAGCAATTACAAATATACTTTCTTCGGAAACTGAAGCTGTATATATCAAAGGGGTGACAAATAAAAACGCAATTCATAAAATACCCCTTAAGCGTGGGCACACCCTCCCTTTTTTTCTGCTATAGTTTGTAAAAGTGTTGCCCCATATTCTTGATAATATAAGAGGGCATGAGTTACTTTTAGATAAAGTAGAAAAGAAGTGCTACAAGAAACACTCCCGCACTACATCATCTCAAGTCACAAGAACAATAACAAGTAAAAAACTGTTAAACACAAATCACTTTATATTACATAGAAATGTACGCTTTATCATTTTTTATCATTTCTATTCTGTAGAATTCGGGAAAGTTCGGTCGTAGTGCTTAGAGGTCGCTCACTGCTCCGCAAACAAATTACGTACTCCTTTAAGAATATATAGGATAGTAGTATAATAATATACACTGCTGGTCGTATATATTCTATAGCGAGAAGGGAACCGCAACAGACAAAAATAGAAATAGCACAAAAACATTCAGAAATGTAGGGTTTATCAAAGGGATTCACTAAGAAAGTATCTATGGGAACTATTTTTTTTAAACTGCAATTTCCAAAAATATTGTCACTGTAAAAATATGTGATCAAGTAAGTTATAAAGGTCAGTAAACTGTATTTCAGATGGTTTACTCCTGACGGCGACAAATCTCCAATTCCTGTTGTGTGGAAATATCACACTCTTGCAATATACACAGTGTCACTGTAGGCACACAAAAAGGAAAATGAAAATGAAGTCATCAATACAAAACAAGATCAATAACGAAATACTTTCCAGCGATGACTATGTTCAGAGCTTCTTTTCTCCGGGACTTCGAAATCTTTCATCTGCGCGCCAACGGGTCATAAAGTGCTCTGAGATCACAATGACTGTTAATATTATAATATACATATTCACAGTATATGATCCCAAGGAAGAAACAGAGTAAGAACAAGAAGGTGCTGACGTTAAATATAAACCTTTAGTCTTCGCGTCGACGGGTTATAAACTCCACTGAGGTCAGTATAAATGTTAATATTACAATATACATACTCACACTATATGATCTCAAGGGGGAAATAGACTACAAACTAGAAGCTGCTGACGTTACATATAAATCTTTAGTCTTCGCGCCGACGGGTCACCAACACTTCTGAGGTCATAATGTGTCGTTATTATAATATACATACTCACACTATATGATCTCAAGGGGAAATAGACTACAAACTAGAAGCTGCTGACGTTACATATAAATCTTTAGTCTTCGCGCCGACGGGTCACCAACACTTCTGAGGTCAAGTACAGTGTCAATATTATAATATACAAAGTCACACTATATGAGCTCAAAGGAGCCAGAACAGGAACAATGTTTGCTGTATTCTGTCTGTTTCTGAAAACAAGCTGCTGACGTTACATATAAATGGCAAAAACAACCAATAACACTTTTTTCTAAATACAAGTGTTTAAATATTGACAAATAGCTACGTATTATAAATATCTAGTATGCCATAATCAAACAACTTACAACTCAGGATTATGTTTTGTGGCCGCAAAAGAAGAATCCGACTCTAGAAAAGAGCACCTGCATCACTGAATGGAGACGCGTAAATAACTCGCAAAAATGAAACTAATCAATCAACGGGTGTGGTTTATATACTTTTTGGTTATTGAGTAGTCTATGGAAGGAAGATGCGGCTCTGCCCATTTAGATGTCACGTTTTACAGTTGACACGTGCTCACGTTTTAACTGTTTAACTTGTGCACGTGTTGGGAAAAGTTACAAAATGTGAAGCGGAAAAAGTTTCGATTTCAAACCTAACACGTATAAGGTCCTTAATATGTACCTACGTTGGAGAGCTTAAAAACTGTTACCCGGAAAACCGTGTCATTTCCATTCTCATGAGTAAATACATTTATTAATTGCCGTAATTCTAAATAGAAGACATAAAAAAAAAGATCTTTCAGAATAGAAGAAAAAAAAAACGTGATAATATTTCTCATCACTATGGTTTTAAATTAAAAAAATGCAAGTATTTGAAAAGCATACAGCTAGCCCTGGAAAGGTGTGCCAGCGCTCGGGGGCGTCGGAAAGATTAAGCAAGGTGTTGCCCACAGTGACATAGTGGTGGGCTAACGTGCCGCTGGAGCCGGGAATCGAACTGTGAATGCTGTTGTTCGAAGTCAGGTATCATAGTTGCTGCGTCACACTTTTTCCACACTTATATGTTAATTAGTGCTAATTAAGTTTTAAACATTGTTAAATTATAACTTTTAACAGACTACTGTTACAGTTAGTTTTTCACTACAAAAACTATGCACATCTTTTTTAAATTTAGTTAAAAACAATATAGGTTTCAGGGACATTGTAGTTAGAAATTAGCATTTATAAAACATTTGAAATTCACTGAAAAAGCCATAGGTTTTACAGACGTTATAGTTAGAAATTAGCATTTATAAAACCTTTGAAATTCACTGAAAAAACCATAGGTTTTACAGACGTTATAGTTAGAAATTAGCATTTACAAAACCTTTGAAATTCACTGACCAACCATAGGTTTCAGGGGCGTTATAGTTAGCTGGACATTTCACTCATACAAAACCATAGAAATTCCACTGTTATAGTTAGTTCAGCTAACTATAACTCGCGCCCCCGCAATGCACTGCTCATGACGTCACATATTACATCATTCATGACATGGTCAGTGACATCACTGATGACATCACTGATGACATCTCAAATGACATCACTGATGACATCATCCACGTGAAAATCTGATGCACCTCCTCACACTCTAATATAACCTTTGATACACCCACTGTAAAATACAGACTACCATTTTCGAAACCATTGACACACCAATACCCAGTTACTACATACGCACTCACTGATTCCTAGGTCTACACACACATCCACTCATTCACCCATACAATCACTCATACATGCAGTCACTCATCAATACAACACTCTCATATGCACTCATACACCTATACAGATACTCACACACCACCACTCATCCAGAGTTACTCACACACCTAGTCAGTCATGCAAAGAATCAATCACACTTCCATTTACTGACCTATACAGTTATACACACACCACATCACTTATTCAAACAGAAACAAACGCATACTTAGTCTCTTATACAATCACTGATACAAGTACACAATCATCCATACAGCCACTCTCACAATCACTGACTCTCACGTATAGTCATTTATATACTCCAACTGTCACATACACTGCCTTTTACATATGTAGTTACTTGGACATGTACCACTCAGACATCCATTCACTCACCAACACACCCATACACACACTCACCCACCCATACAGCTGTTTCCACATGCACTCTTGAACCCATACACCCAGTGAATCAACCACCCCAACATCTATGCACAGAGTCACACACCTCCCACCCACCCACACACACACTCAGGCACCCATACAAATGTTGAATTAACAGTATTGAGAGGAGGACGATTCTACCTTTTCCCTCTTCACTCCCCCTTTGATTTCTTGAATACCCATACAAATACTCAGGCAACCAATCGATAACCCATATAGACACTCATGTAGCTACTGACCAACCCATGCAGCAGCTTATACAACAACAGACAGACTAATACAGACATTCACACAGTTTTGTCACTAACCCATGCATTCAGTAAAACACATGTAATCACTCACTTAAACAGTCAGTCACGCACCTACTAAATCCTCCATCCAGACACTTATACACCCACTCATTCTTCAATACACCTTGGCATATATATAATACATATTTAAACTTTAAAGAACACACAGTCACTGGATGATGTCATCAGTGATGTCATCAGTGATGTCATTTGAGATGTCATCAGTGATGTCATCAGTGATGTCACTGACCATGTCATGAATGATGTAATATGTGACGTCATGAGCAGTGCATTGCGGAGGCGCGAGTTATAGTTAGCTGAACTAACTATAACAGTGGAATTTCTATGGTTTTGTACGAGTGAAATGTCCAGCTAACTATAACGCCCCTGAAACCTATGGTTTTTTCAGTGAATTTCAAAGGTTTTGTAAATGCTAATTTCTAACTATAACGTCTGTAAAACCTATGGTTCCATCCCAAGCCGCTTCTTAAAAGCATTCCATACGGCGAATTCATTCGAATGCGACGAAATTGCTTGAAGGATGATGGTAGCCAAAAAGGAAATCACTAAATGTGTAGGAAGACTCAAAAAGAGAGGATATAGAGAGAGAGATCTCAACAAAAATCTCAAGAAAATTGAAAATATGTCCCGTACAGAAATTCTGATAAAAAAACCCAAAAAAGGAAGGACAAGGGACAAAGATCCAACAGAAACTGACAGACAAACAGCCCCAAGGCTTATAATAACATATAGTAAAGAGGCACATAAGATCCAACAAGTCATTCAGAAATATTGGCCTTTACTTCAACAAGATCAGGACATTGCTGCAACCATTGGTGAAAGACCATTGATCACCTATAGGAAGGTACCATCTCTTAAAGATACAATAGTACAAAGCCACTTCCAAACCAAATTCGGGGAAAAGAATTGGTTGGAAAAACAACAGATCGGCTTCAAGAAATGTAACAGCTGTAAAGCCTGTAAAATTGGAATCAACAAGAAAGAGCTAAGAGATCCCGAGGGAAGAGTCATCCAGATCAAACAAAGAATAACATGCACAACACAATACGTGGTATATGCCATTCAATGTAATTGCGGCCTAATGTATATAGGCAGTACTATTTGCATGCTAAAAGAACGGATTTTAGAGCATATCCGTGCTGTCAAAAACAAGGATTCAACTTATGCGACAGCAAAGCACCTGCTACTTTGTCAAAATGGGGACTGGCGGAGCATGAATTTCTTTGGCATTGATACAGTGGAATTGAATGAAAGATTGGGTGACAGGAGAAAGAAATTAAGACAGTTGGAATCAAAGTATATTATCAGACTCCGCACCAAGATTCCCAAAGGGATGAACTTTGACGAAGAACTTTATGTGCATCTGTAAAATGAATATAATTGGGAAAAAACGTAAAAAACTTTATGGAACAATCATTGCAAAAATATAATTTATGCTCATAACATGAAAATGAACATAAAACTAAGGAATTAGTTGCGAAACTGACCGTTTCAAAAATAGGGTACTATACCCTAAAAACATTTGAACACTATGTCACATCAGATCAAACAGCTTAAATTACATTTATATTGTACTTAACGATTTATCATATGTGTTTATACTAAGCAACATTATTGAGAAATTGTTATTAGTCTCATATACTAAATACATTACTCATTAGATATTTGGTTAGCATGGTAAGATAACTAATACCAATCATGCGAAAAATGCATCTGTCACGAGGGAACTTGCATTGGTTTTTAACTATACTACAACTCCCAGAAGTCCATGGGATTTGTCAATCACAGGAAATGATTAAAACAGCTGTAACAGTAGTGCCCCCTACCGTGAGAAAGGCCGTGTTGGCCGAAACGCGTCGGTGTGACAGACTGGCTCTGTAATTAAAATTTACATCACAGGATTCCAGAGTGCGGCGTCTTTTGTATTAAAAAAAAAATAAAAAAAATAAAAAAAAAATATATATATATATATATATATACATATATATATATATATCCTAGTTCTCAAAAGCAAACTCATTTAATAAATCTGCAGGGATAAGCAGATTTATAACCACATACACAAACAAAGCATGTGACATAAAAAAGATTCTTCGCAGACATTGGCCTCTACTGTCTGTGGAAAATAGCCTGAATAACTATACAGATGAGAACCCAAATGTCACCTTTAGAAAAGGGACTACATTGAAGGACAGACTCAAGACCTGATTACGAGTTTGGAAGTCATGTTACCGCTGTCGAAACGGTGTAGGAATTACCTCTGCACCGTTGGAGGTCTGACTGCCCTATTAGGATGAATGTGGTTTTTATAGACAAAGGACAGCCGCGGTCCCACCGCTGCCACCAGGAAATCTCGACTGTGGCGGGATAAGCCAATGCATCTGTTGGAGGGCGGACCGCCAGTGCTACCACGGGCCCAATTACGGTATGCTTTCCTAATGACGTGACTGTGGTGGTCCAACCATCACATCTGAGCTGCAGAAAGAGAGGGATATATGGCTGAAACTCATCTGTACTCTGCTTCACCCGCCCTGTGACGCCATGGAGCCAATCATGCATGTCCTGCCACTGCTGTTTCTGCTTGATGACGTCCAAAAACCACCCAGCGGTGGATGAAAGTGACAGTAAGCTATACTCATACCCGTTTCCATTGACTGCTCAGCAATAGATGCCCCGCCATGGAGCTGGTAAGGGGTTTGGGATCCCTGGGTCAAACATATTTTGTGGGCCTCTCTTCTGAATTGTTCTAAATGTATGATCCAATTACAGCTCTATGATGCCCTCTTTGGGCAGGTCACTGACACTGTAGAGGCACACTCTACAAAAGTCAACATGTGCTCATGTCTCATAATTTGGGATAGTGATATGTGCATTAAATTGTGTCACACTACAGCACCTCCTCATCAATATTACACCTATTAATCTCTATGATACTCTCACATTGCTCACATGCTAGGTCCTATTTTGTTATCAAAGATACATCTGTATGAAACTGTAAAACACCTTCTCTGCTAAATTTCTGTAATGTACTCTCACACATCACCCACCTTAAAAGGCAATTTCAGGTAAATGGGATTCCAAATGATCAGTGTGAGAAGCATTCAAAGGGCATAATGTAATGTGAAGACTCTCTGCAGAATAGGTATGCCTCTACTCGGGGACCCCTGAAAGACTGGGGCCCTGGGCCACAGTCCACTTTGCACATGCCTCAAAACCTCTATGTGCACAGGATCTGTGGATTGAAGTGGATTGAACAACCAATAGCATAACCACGTGCCATGCAAATGTGGGAAATGTGTAAGTGCAAATCATGAAAGCAGTTGCATAATTTTTCACACATTTAGATAAAGTCGGGGTATGGTACATACACAAAAATGGACACGTCCACAAAAATGTCTACAAAGGTATGATAATTTAACACACTCCATGTGTGGATAAACAAATATCTAACATGCACACATTAAACAAATATCCAACCTACTAGGCCGTGGCGGTAAATCCGCTCTGCTCACAGAGCTTGCGGAATTCGAGCACTCCACGCCCCTCTGCGGAAGAGCACGGAGTTCCTGAATCTTCTCCAACGGGCTATTGGATTTGTTTTTTTTTCTAGAAGCCTTTTTTTTACTTTTTGTTTCCAACAGGAAGGAAGTACCCTAGCGACTCAAACTTCCTGTTCCTGTCCAGCAGGCTCCTCTCAGTGCTTTGCCTATCTCCTGGTCACTTTTCATTTGGATATGGATCTGCTGCATATATACCATTGGATTTAAGGACGTTGTATTTGAGATTTCACAAGTAAGATCAAAAACTGGTGTATAAGGGTGTTGTTTGATTGGAGGCATGCACCAGGATTTATTTTTACTTTTATTTGATTTTTAACATTTATTGTGGTGGGTGGTCTGCATTTTCAGTAGGGGCCTAGTTACTTTTTTTCAAGTAATTTTTCTTGCTTTGTAAAGGAAAAATGTTGCACAGTTTAGTAAATTTTCTCCATGTTTTCTTAATGAATTTGCAATATTCATTCAATTCACTATGTGGCCTAGTCTGCCAATGGGCCTTCCAGACAGTAGGCCCAGTACTTGTCATGGGTGTATGAAACAAATGTTTCTGTAGTGTCTGTTGAATTGAAACATCATTTAGGCCATGGATTGCATTGGATTAAATTACAAAATGTGTTTTGGGGGTATTTCACATTATTTTCTGCAGTGTATAAGTGGGGTAATGTATTTGATGCCTTTGGAGGATGTGTGTTGTTAATTTACGTTTTTGGCATTGCTGATTTAATGCTTTTTCTCCTGTGTTACCATGCCTCCTTTGTTTGGCCAGTGTGTGAGTGTGTTTGCCACAGGCCACTATGTTGTATTCCTCTTAGGGTATCCATAATCGGGCTTTCCAGCATCATGTCCTTATATAGGCACAATTCGCCCTGCCCTTATATAGGCATAAAATCCCAGCCCTTATTTAGGCATTAAACTGTGCACTCCAAATACAGGCATGGTCTCTGACATCCGTCCACCATAACGTCACAACGAGTTCCTGAAGAACAGACCCTTAGGCTGCGGGAGTTTTCCTAGCCCAGGACTATTGATTTCTTCAAGGCCTCATATATTATGCATGAACCATTATTCCTTAGGGGTTCATCCATGACGTCTTTCGCTGTCCAATTCACGTCAATGCTAACATTGTGAGGTACTTCTAAGGTATAAATATACCTTCCCTAGCCCCTGTAAACCAGAGGAGACCTCGACTTCAGAGGAGCCCGTTTCCTGGCCTGACGCACTGAGAAGACGCTGTCATCCCTGCACGCAGAGAGTCCAGCTTCCAGTGATCTGACTTCCTTGCGGGGTGTTGGAGTTCGAGTCTGGCAAAGAGATTCCAACCTCTCTCATTCTTCAGGTATGGAGAAGACTAGAACCTAGAGGGACTCTTGGCATACTAGGCATACTAGACTTAACATACTCTTAGTATACCATAGTAAGGAATACTTCACCTACTTCATACCTCGTCCTACACCTAGGTTAGGTTAGGTACATTGGGAGTAGAACTAGATTAGAAACGCATCGTATGAGTACTCGCATTTTTAGTCTGTGTTATTTATGTAACAGCATATGTACTAAAAGATAATGCTAACGCAGTATTATTTATTTCTACTGTCTCACACTGTACATTATTTATCTCGCATACTCTCTTGTGATCGTAACAGCACATTTTACTTACACCAGAAACAAGACTGTTCAATAAATCTTTTATTGAAACGCCCGTCTGTTCTTTCTGTGTAACTTTGGAGAAAACTAAGCATGCACGACTGAACTGAGTGAAATAGTTATCTATTGTTTCCACGACTCTGGGACACGTTCTGATTCTAAAGGGAAACACAGTGGTCATGTCTTGCGGCTGCCAGAAACTACTCCCTTCTTGTTGTCAAGGAGTTTCTAGTGGCCTCTTAGCTAGCTGGCACAAGTAATTAAGTTTAATATACTCGATAGGGACATACTGACCTTAGTCCTATGTCAAACCTATAGGATATATTATTCCAATGCGCAGAGCCTATTAGGGAAATAGGAGCTACACTACATGGCGCCCAACGGTTTGGTAAGGCGGTAATTCAACGTTAGATACTGAGTAACTCAGCCGTGCTTTTTCTCTCAGAGACCCCTACCCATATACTCCAAAAGACGTCTGGAGTGGGCAGGGTTAAGTATCCACCAAGGCTACATAGGGCAGTACCCTATATATTAGCTGTTTGGTTTGCTCAACGTTGAAGGATACAGTGTTCCAAAATATTGTGCACCTTATCTTTGTTTCCTTGAAACTTGTTCTACATTTTCCAAAAAACAAAATGACTGACGCCGAAGACGGTGTAGCTATGGCTGATCCAGCCCTACCAGCAGTTTTTAACTTTACCGGTTTAAATGAAACCGAGGAGGGTGTAATAAACATCCATCAAAACTTAAGAAGAGCCATTAGTCTAAAACTTATAAAACATGGCCTACCACCAAGAGGCGGTGAGAGCAGTTTTCGTGATAGAGGCACATGAATCCTTTCAGACAGAGGTATTCTATTCATGGGTAATATTTCCTGAATCCAATTCAGTAACACACATGTTTCACTTCTACAAAGAAGACGATACACCAGAGGAATACATTCCTTTCGAGGATATTGAAATTCCACTAACACACCAAGAGCATCAGCTCTGGTTTAAAAGCGCCCTAAAACATCACAAAAACATTACCAGGCTCGGTCCACTAGGTAGACCAGGAGCAACATGGCCGATTCTAGCCGGCTACACACCTCATCCTGACATTGAAGAGATGTCAGATGAGGATTTACTACTCAACTCACAGAGTTAATAAAAATCTACAGACAATTGGTCCAATATGTCATGCAGACTTTACAGTCCAGCAACCATTAACAATTCCAAATCAAACCCCTCACCAGGGGAATACACTAAAAATTACACCACAGACTCTAAACGCAGTCATGGGTAAAATGCCCACAAAACGTGAGCAAATTCCATTTTGTATAGCTCAAAAAATTACTCAAATCGAAGCAGTATTTCCAAATACTAGCCCGTATGAGAAACACAGAATCCTAACCATCAGTTTACCAATGGGGATCACACCACAACTGGAAGACTGCACCACTTGGGGCTCAGTCTTTGCTGCCATCTATACTAAAACACATGGCATTCCGTCAATAGCGGTAATACCTGATGTCCTAAAACAAATTCAAAACGAATACGGGGCAGAGCCTGCTCTAAATTTAGGTATGAAATTACTGAAAAATTTCGAACAGGTCTCAACAATAATATTATCTAATATTAAAGGGGAGGCAGCAGCAGTGGCGATCCGACAAAAATTAAAGGAATTCGATGTTACAGAACATCAAACTGAGCTACCCAGAATAATAGAACAATCTTATGCAGAATTAGGCAGAGATAGTTTGGGTGGAAGACCAGTGAAGCCGAAACTATCTGAAAGTCCTGAGAAGGACTCAATTAAACAAACTCCTACATCTTCTAAAAAGAAGTGGGAGACTAATAAACAAATTTCAAACGAGAAGCGTTCTCAATCCCGAGGTAGGTCTCCTCAAAAGGAGCCCTCTGAAAGGAGGTATTACCTCAGGAATAGGGATAATTTGAGAAAGCCTGACAGGTATCAAGATACTGATACACGTTCCTCTCGTCCCTTTCAGATCTCATCACAGACTTCGGAAAGAAGAGGACGGTCAGAACATAAAGAAGAACGTGTGAAATCGAAAGACGACAAACACGCTCCAAAAAATAAAACAAAACCTCAATTCTCCAAAAGAAAGTAGCAGGTCTGAAGATCAGACATGCCGAGAATACTGAGATCACAACTCAAGAACGGAGAATGGGCTCAGACAATGCTGGACAGTGCAGCAGAAGTCACAATAGTTTGCCAGAACCTGGAAGGAACTTCTGGAGATAGTGGACTTGAATGAGTACATCACAGTTGAGACTGTAGACACCAGGGTTAGTACTCCACAAAGGTTATATGAAATAACACTCCGGATGGAGGGAGACATACCTAGACAGGTGAAAGCACTTTTTTGGGAAAGACTATCAAGAGGCTATGACATACTTCTAGCAGAAAACGACTGGCCACCACAATTTGTCAGGGAGTGCCCACATGGCGAGGACATTATTATGCCTGCCTTCTCCAACCATATTCCAATTCAATTAAAATATACATATGCCAGGAAATGGGCAGTAGCCCAGGCCCCAGCATTATATAAAAATCATGTAGGATGGGATGAGGATTCACCTCAATATAAAATACATCTGAAACATGAACCTACTGCACAAAGGCAGTACCCTATAAAGCAAGAAGCTAAAAAACAGGTCAGGGAGATCTTGAGATCAACTTGAATATCAAGGAGTTGATTGAAACATGCACCTCCTCAATGAACAATCCTTTGTTTCCTGTCTCCAAACCAGACAATACATATCGTCTAGTTTTGGATTACAGACACCTAAACACTTATTCTAAAACTTTTGCAGTGCAAAATGCACATAGCACAGCATTAATGAATAACATTGTGCGTAAAAAATATAAAACCACATTAGATATCTCAAATGGTTTCTTTTGTCAAAACATAGCACCTGAAAGCAGGTACTTAACAGCATTCTCCATAATGGGGACCCAGCGCCACTTTTGTCGACTCCCACAAGGGTTCAAGAACAGCCCAGGTTTATTCTCAGCGAGGGTAACGGAGTTACTACAAAGTTATGACAATGAGGCATTGTCCTATGTCGATGATATATATCTGACAGACGATGACCTGGACAAACACTTGAACAGGGTGAGCACCATTATACTGGGTTCCGCCTCTGAGGGCTACAAGTTCAACTTTAAAAAGTCCAGACTTGCCCATCTCAATGTCCTATTTCTAGGATATGAGCTTTCAAGTGAAGGCAAGAGCTTGGCAGCTAACTTTTTAGAAAAGTGTGCGCTGCTCCAACCTCCAAAAACGCTAAAAAACTTACAATCCATCCTGGGTTTCCTAAATTTTGGAAGAACATACATTTTAAATTACGCAGAAAGGGTTAAACCTCTCTACGCATTAATCAAACCTGATTTTTCGATCAGAAACTGGACACAAGAACACACAGAAATCTTGCGTTCACTTCAGGCTAACATGTTAGCAACAAATCACTTACAAACACGCGTAAGTCAACGCAATTTGGTGATTCGAATAATTTCGGGTCAATGCGGATTCACATACTTAACCTTCAATGAGGGTGACAAAATCCCAATTGCATACAAATCCCATTTGTACACACAAGCGGAAATGCGCTTCAGTTCCACTGAAAAAAATTCTGACAGCAGTTCAAACCGCTGTAGCAAAAGAAAGAGCCTTAGCCCAAGGGAAACGCATTATTGTCGTAACCCCAGTACCAGCTTTAAGAAGCGGTCACAAAAGCAAGCGTTCCAAATGCTAAAGCATTACATCCAAGATGGATACAATGGGTTAATTCTCTTGCTGCAACAGATGTTGAATATGTTTTTGATCCCGATTTAAAAACACAAGCATTCCTGCAATATGAACAAGAATGTCCTCTGCCTACTGAAATTCTGCCTCTCGATCAGTATGAATATGTAATTTACACTGACGGATCCGCACCACCCGCAATAAGGAGTAAGCAAGCTTACAGTGCCACGTGTGCTATCGTTAAAGGTCGCATGCGAGATGGCATCTTCAGACCTATGGTCACTAAAACACAATCTCTAGGGGATTGTACAGCTCAGCGAGCTGAACTACAAGCATTCAAACTGGCACTTGAAAGTACAGATCGAGAATTCCCCACACTAATAGTGTGCGATTCCTTTTACTGTGTTCAGTCGTATAATGACTATATACAAAACTGGCTTGAAAATGGTTTCAAAGATGTGAAAGGTGGCACAATAAAGCACAAAATGCTTTGGGAACAAGTAGTTCAGTTGAAAAACGAACTACCGAAGGCTCACGTGATTCACACACTGAGTCATCAACGTGATGGCGTTCACGTTGCAGGGAATTCATTGGCTGACGAAGCCGCAAAGGGGGCTGTGCAAACGGCTTCCGTAGCTGCGATCACTCGTTCAAAAACAAAAATAGACGGTGAGATAATGTTGGCTGTCAATGCTTCAAGCAAAGGCAGCAGTGCAGCGTTACCAAAAAAGTTTCCAATCAAGTACTCTTATGTAATTGATGCGAACAACGTTCCTTTTGCTCGAATCCCTGGAGTGGGGGATAGGGTAATTCCAAACATGGAGCGTAGAGCAGCCTTGATTTATGAAACACATTTGGGGAGGGTCTGTCACACCAAGGGATCTCTAAAACAATCTTGACGTTAAAAGAGATGTACTGGTGGCCTGGAATGAATACAGAAATTCACATATTCATCAACAACTGCTTAGACTGTAAATTACAGTGAGAGAGCCACCAGACACCATGCTGCGAATGCGGCAACCCAGTACAGACACCATTGCTAGACAGCATTAGACTATCTACGCACCTGCATCCTACTGGACAAAGGCATTCCCACAAATACTGAATCTAGGTTCCTATGGTTATGGCCACAGCGCTCAGCTGACGCTCGAACTGTTATAAAAGATTTGCGAGTCTTTATCGGCATATACGCAATAGGCACGCTACATTCTGACCAGGGTCCTGCGTTTAGCTCTCTGGCTTACAAAGAGGCCATGGCCAGTCTGGGCGTTGCATTGCGGTACTCCTCTCCATTCCATCCTGAGGGAAATTCGGTTGTGGAAAGGAAAAACCGGGACATAAAGCAGTCTATAACAGCTAGAGTATTAGGTTCGGGTGATGGGTGGGTCAAACACCTTAGTGGGGCCCAACGTGCATTGAACAATCTGACAAGAGGTTCTCTAGGGGGGGTCACTCCATATGAGGTCCTATTTGGGACAAGAATGTGGGTGCCAGACCTTGAACACGTAGGCACAGTGGTGGAAAATAAACCCTTTGATATCAAAGATCGTTTGATTGTTTTACAAGACTTAAACAAATTAAGAACGAAACAAAGCAACATATTCCTACAGTCAACCACCACTGGGGATCAACCGGCTGTCCCAGCAAGGCCTGTCTGAATTCCAAAAGTTGGGGATCTAGTCAGAGAAAAGATTGCGGACAAGAAGGAATTTGGACCTTCTTACAGACAACCAGTACCTGTCCTAGCAGTTCAAGGAACAAGGACAGTACTTCTGCCGCCCCTTGCTGGAAGAAAGGAGAAAAGATTTGTGTCCATTGACCTCATCAAACCACAGTATGTGGCCAATACTAAATAGTAGGCCTCGTGGACTCCGACCTAGTAGCAAACGCACTCCTCTCGCTACTATCCAAGAGGTTCAGACTGAAAGACTGATAACTATCGAGAATTCAGCTGTAACAGATGGAGGACTAAGCAACAATGCAATGGAACTCATCCCTCTTGAACACCAACTAACAGTTCGTCCAAATACACCTGTCTACACCAACGTGGCAAGTGATGAACTGGTTCCAGTGATTTCTACAAATCCTGATGCAATTCCAACAATTGATAGAACTGCTTCTGGCTATTTCATTAACTTTGATACGTTCTCAGAAGATCCCAGTGAACCTGAAACAAAGCCAGCATCATTCGAATTCAAGCAGCAAGTACAAGACTTTCTTCACTTTCTGAAAAAGACTTATTTGGTTTCTCCATGGATTGAACTCTGGATTACATCTGGACTTTTTGTTTTCCTGCTCTGGCTAGCTTTGGTAACAACTGTGAGCGTGCTTATAAGTGGCAGATACATCCATGTGAACACTGAAGGAAAAGGCGTAAACGTACTTTTGAAACCTCATAAATCTTCCCATCGTGAAGCAAGAGACTTGTCATCAGTGAACATCACAGCTGTTCCTATACTGGATGGTATAGTGTGGGACAAAACAGATTTTGAAATCTTCGGCCCGACGGAACAATTGAACATTCCACATTTGTTTAAAATTTCACTAAGTGATCTAATTTCGTCCAGTACCTATTCTGATGATTGGGACTTTGAGACTGTTAATGACATTATGTTTGACCTAGAAAAATCTGCTGCATTTTCTAAAAATGAATATTTAGAGGGTTCATCAGACTATGAACAACTGTATTGTTATAACCACTATGGTCATCATTATTTGCATAAATCTACACTACAGGATGTGAAACAACACTTAACCTTACTTAAAGAGGACGCAGACCATAGAGAATTCTTGCTTGGACCAAGAAAACCGCGTCAAAAACGTTTCATATATGCCGGCATTTATGATGCCTATAATGAAGCATGGAAAGTATCACAAATTGAGGCTGCAGAACGAATACGTGAACTTGATCGTATTAATTTAGAGAAAACACTCTCTGTGGTCGACAATGGGTTAACAACTTTGTCCTCCAGAATATATTCACTGGACGGCATTGTATCCTCTGCTATCGACATACTAGAACAAGATTTGGCGATGTTACAACAAGGCCAGTCTCAATTACGTTCTATTGTGTTATTAAGCTGGACGCTGCAATCTTTGCGAGCGGGCTATGTGCCTTGGCGTTTTATCAACACAACGGCTCTGTTTGCAGAATACAATCTAACTGATAAACAGATCGAACTGGCACAAAGAGGAGCAAAGTATACAGTGCTGAGCATTGAAACACTGGAAAAGTTACCGTTCACAGTGGCAGAAAAACCAGCTACAGAATGGCTTATTCAAGGCAAAATAACGTTACCTGTGAGTACTTTTCAGTTTCAATATTGCCTCAGACAAATGCAAGCAGGCAAATATGAAAGGTTGGAGTAAGGAATACATTAAGACATCTTGGGATTTACCGTATACATTTAGATGTTGGAGTGGGGATCGTGAAGTGTTTTTGAGTGGTACACACTGTAAACGTGCACTAAGCGGTTCGCTTATATGTCAAGACATTTCCTTACACGGGGCTTGTAATGGTTCTGTGGCAAATTTGTCTTGCCATCTGCAGGGTACACCAGCTGCTGTGATTAATCCAACGTTTGGACAACTTTCTAACGGGAGTTACCTCATGTTGAATGATCAGAGTTGCTGTGGCATGCTGCCAGGCATCCCATATCTAGTAACGGTCAACTCCAGGGTCACTTGCTGTATGCAAGTATTGTTTGCCCCAATAGACACAGTCAGGAGTCGCCTCTATGGCCTTCGCTGAACGTCTCTTTTATAAGATTTGATACTTTAAGCAGAATGAAAGCCATGCTTTTACAGCAAACAGTGCCTTTGACCTCGGCCAAAGAAACCTATGATCTACAAATTGCAAGGACTTCGGCTGAGATACAGACTTTAATACGTACAAACTGCCCTATACATTTCGTAGAAATGATATCACGTATCTTCAATATGTCTGATACAACAGGAATTGTACATGTATTTAAGAGCATCTGCTCCGGTCTGTCAGCACCTTTCCAGGCAATACTCGGAATCATCCCGAACTTTGCACATTCGGTGTTTGGTGGCATACCATTAATTCTAGCACTTGTTGCCGGAATTCTATTTCTCTTCCTGCTATTGCGCTATGGCCAGCCTATTCGCAGACATCACACCGAGCGAAATGGAGAAAGCTCTCCTTGAACGAAAGTGCCGTGAGCAAATAGTAAAGCTTATGGGCATAAATCGTCTACGGTACCTTAATACAACTTGGTTCCTGTCATTCAGACCAATCTGGCAAGATTGCATCTTACCTGTTCTACGATGCCTGCTATGCGGTGAAGAATGCGTGTTGGACACCTGTCTAACATTTCCATCAGCAACGGCAACGGATGTCGATACTCTGCTGGACCCGAGAACGGCCCATGCTCTGTGTTGTCCCCAGAGGCTTCCTATCCTGATGTCAGCATTCATTGAGATCTCACAGACGCTTCCGGCTGCTGCTGAGGTACGAGAAAGATCTACAGGCACACAGGTAACAACGGACGCAAACATCGCTGCTGCAACCTATGCTGAAAGCGATGCTTCCCATCTCTGTGCAATTAACCAACTAAACGAGGTGTTCCAACTGACGCCAACTACAGTGGATGATGTTTTGTCTATAGAAATAAATGATCTCATGTTTACACCAGACCTGTAAACTGACTCTGATTCAGCAAACAGTTTTCCAGAGATGCAGTAACAATTTGGCCTTCATTTTTAAAACAACTTGGAACTCTACCAAAATTGAACTTTTTTCCCATTTTTCGAACAAAAATGGCACTACAATCTGCTTAAAGTAGAACTAGCCTTATAGTACAGACTTGGCGGTCCTTCCACAGACATTTAGTCATCTTATGTGTCTAAAAACAGTTCATTAATTTTCATGACATGAAATGACTTTGATTCTTGAACAACTTATTGATCATTTTCTGTCACATGTAAATATTACTGCTTATTTCATTCCTATTGCATTTATTTTCGAACTTTTATGCCTGAAATGATAAGCAATGCTTCGAATGTACAGTACCTTTTGCATTCTAATGAGTTTTTTAAATGCCTTTTTAAATGGTTTTATGAAATAATTTAGAAATATGCGGTACTCCATTTTAATGTTTAGCATTTTAAATGTTTAGCATTTATGTATTATCGTACACACGAAAGTGGAGTGGGTGTTGTATTCCTCTTAGGGTATCCATAAACGGGCTTTCCAGCATCATGTCCTTATATAGGCACAATTCGCCCTGCCCTTATATAGGCATAAAATCCCAGCCATTATTTAGGCATTAAACCGTGCACTCCAAATACAGGCATGGTCTCTGACATCCGTCCACCCTAACGTCACAACGAGTTCATGAAGAACAGACCCTTAGGCTGCGGGAGTTTCCCTAGTCCAGGACTATTGATTTCTTCAAGGCCTCATATATTATGCATGAACCATTATTCCTTAGGGGTTCATCCATGACGTCTTTCGCTGTCCAATTCACGTCAATGCTAACATTGTGAGGTACTTCTAAGGTATAAATATAAATTCCCTAGCCCCTGT
This sequence comes from Calotriton arnoldi, assembly GCA_963921515.1. NCBI lineage: Eukaryota > Metazoa > Chordata > Amphibia > Caudata > Salamandridae > Calotriton > Calotriton arnoldi. The sequence goes on from CAWUFW010003590.1 coordinate 811,838, forward strand.
AAACCAGAGGAGACCTCGACTTCAGAGGAGCCCGTTTCCCGGCCTGACGCACTGAGAAGACGCTGTCATCCCTGCACGCAGAGAGTCCAGCTTCCAGTGATCTGACTTCCCTTGCGGGGTGTTGGAGTTCGAGTCTGGCAAAGAGATTCCAACCTCTCTCATTCTTCAGGTATGGAGCAGACTAGAACCTAGAGGGACTCTTGCATACTAGGCATACTAGACTTAACATACTCTTAGTATACCATAGTAAGGAATACTTCACCTACTTCATACCTGCGTCCTACACCTAAGTTAGGTTAGGTACATTGGGAGTAGAACTAGATTAGAAAGCATCGTATGAGTACTCGCATTTTTAGTCTGTGTTATTTATGTAACAGCATATGTACTAAAAGATAATGCTAACGCAGTATTATTTATTTCTACTGCTCACACTGTACATTATTTATCTCGCATACTGTCTTGTGATCGTAACAGCACATTTTACTTACACCAGAAACAAGACTGTTCAATAAATCTTTTATTGAAACCCCCGTCTGTTCTTTCTGTGTAACTTTGGAGAAAACTAAGCATGCACGACTGAGCTGAGTGAAATAGTTATCTATTGTTTCCACGACTCTGGGACACGTTCTGATTCTAAAGGGAAACACAGTGGTCATGTTTTCCGGCTGCCAGAAACTACTCCCTTCTTGTTGTCAAGGAGTTTCTAGTGGCCTCTGAGCTAGCTGGCACAAGTAATTAAGTTTAATATACTCGATAGGGACATACTGACCTTAGTCCTATGTCAAACCTATAGGATATATTATTCCAATGCGCAGAGCCTATTAGGGAAATAGGAGCTACACTACAACTATTTGTCTTTGTTTCCCATGCCATGTGGCCATTCTTTTGTATAGTCAGTGTCCATTGGCCTGCATGTGTTCTTTGTTTTCCATGTCTCTTGCCTGTTGTTTGAGTGGATGACATCAGTCTTGTGCTAAACTCCCTTCTTGACTGATCTTTGGTATCTGGGATCGTTCCCTGTACCTGGAAGCAAGCCAAGTTTCTGCCTCTCCTGAAAAAGTCCAACTCTGATCCCAATATCTTAAGCAACTACAGGCCAATTTCTCTGTTATCTGCTTCCTCTAAAATTGCAGAGAGGTTTGTGAATCATCAGCTTTCTAGCTATTTAGAGTCCAACAGGATCCTTCAACCCAGTCAGTCAGGGTTCATACCCAAATATAGCACCAAAACTTAATTTCTGGAAGTATCTAAGGAGATCAAATATAGCTTAGATTCGGGGGCAATGCAGTCCTGGTTTTGTTAGACCTCTCGGTCGCTTTTGATATGGTTCAGCACTCCAGGTTTCTGGCCCGCTTTTGTGATATTGGCATCAGGGGCAGAGGGTTAAATTGGTTGAGATCTTCCCTTGAGGTCAGATACCACGAAGTCTGGATGCCTCCAGTCTCCTCTACTAGGAGTATTGTCCCAGTGAAAGCGATCCAGGGCTCGGCCCTTAGTCCCACGATGTTTAACATCCACATGACTCAACTGGCTACTCTGGTCGAGTTCTTTGGGGCCAAGATAGTGTGCTATGCTGATGAGACTCACCTACTCTTCCCATCAAAGAAGATGAAACATTGCATCACGAGGCCATTAAAACCCTGCCTCTCCTTGGTCTTTCAGTGGATGCGTTTCAACCAACTCAAATGCAACCCCGACAAGACCGAGATTCCCTGCTTTGGTCACAATTTCACTTTGGACTTACAAGCTCACTGGCCATATTTGACTCCTCTATCTTATGCCCAAGTCGACGTAGTAAGGAACTCGGGTGTCAAGATTGACAAAATCTGTCCCTTCAAACCAAATCAATTCAGTTGTTGGCACTTGTTTTTGTTTGATGCACATGGCCAAAGATTTCTACAATTCCTCTCTTTACCAGCCAAGACTACCAGTCTCCTTGCCTTGTTAGTTTCCAGATTAGATAATGCCAATGTTCTTTGTGCAGGACTCGCACAATAGCTGCTGCAGAATTTGCAGACTGTCCAGAATGTAGCAGCTTATCTGGTAATTCACCAACCTAGACAAGCTTTGATGGTGACCCATTTGAATAATCTACAGTGGTTACCAGTCAAAAAAAGGATTATGTTCTGAACTTGACACTCATGCGCAGGGCTCTTCACAAGTCTAGCCCTAAGTACCTGTCCTCCAGGATTTAGTTCTACTCTTCCCCTTAGAACTTTGGGGTCATCTTCTGGGCATTTTGCCGACGTTCCTAGGGTCAAGTGAATAAAAACGGGAGGCAGATCCTTTTCCCTCTTGGGTCCGCAAGCTTGGAATTGCTTGCCGACTGAGTTACACCAAGTAGTCAATGAACGTTCATTTAGAAAAACAGCTGAAGACCTGGCCTTTTACTCTCTTATTATAACTCCCATCTTCTCTTTCTCTTACTTATCTACTAGCGCCGGGACACTCCTGGGAGTAGCCGTGCGCTCTATAAATTCCACTATTCATTTATTCATTGACATCAACCTTAAATTCAAACCAAAACTTCCTTTCAAACTGCCAAACTCTTATCTTTTCTTTCTTCAACCAAAGTTCTAAAGAGGAATTCTGGCTAAAAAGTGGTGTACTGTGTTTCTTCTTCGTGGTTCATCAGTGTTTTAGACATTATTCAGCCTATTAGGGGGGATGTCTTTAAAAAGTTCTACAAAATTGAAGAGTTTTTTTATCTTTCAGAAAGAAGGCAGTATAACATCTAAATGCTACACTCTCTAATGAAAGTCTGAAACTGGGTGAACACAATCCAATTGCAGCAACATTAAGTCAAAACCAAAAACTGCCTTTGAAACAAATAAATTGTCCCCTTTTGTTACTTCCACCAAACTTCTGCGTAGTATTTGTAAAAAACAACTAATGTATGGGATTTTGTTTATATGGATGATCAGCAGTTTACTCATCATTTGGACTACCAGAGGCGATGTTTTCAAAGGATCCCCAAAATTAAAGCCTGGTTACATTTGTAGTACTGTACTAGATATAATAACTTAAAAGATATTTTTAACATAGGTCTGTTTAGATTAATGTAGTAACTCCAGATAAAACAACTGATTAATTAATTGCAGTGAGTACTATTGATCCAGCGCGAAGTGGCTGAGGTTGGATATTTTTCCACACAATAAACGGAATTTTTCACTGGGCCCATATATTTTAATCCAATTGAAATCTTTGCATTACCCTTGGCCAATTTCCCGCTGGATGGGGGTTGAGTTTTAAAATTCAATTAAGTTCAGATTAGTTAATTTCCTGAAACCACAAATCGATTACAATATCATTTCAAATGTCTAACTAATCTTCACGAATCAACACTCTTCCTCTGGTCGATGGACCATTAGTTGAGTTAGTTGATGGTGATATTAACAACTTCTTAACTAAACTCTTAATGAAATAACCACAGACTCTGTATAATAATAATAATAATAATAAGTTTATCTACAATTTCAGTCATTAAGTTGAACGCTTTTCAATTACAAGTACACAGTGCAAACTCCATCTTTCTTAAAGTGGGAGAGAGAACAATCATAAAGCATAATACCTTCAATTATACAAGTTCATTCAACAAAATTAAATGCATAAGAGTGGATAGATGTACATACAAAAGGCACATAATAATAGCAACATTTGCAAAGGAATATGCAAATTTCTGGATAGAATGATATTTACCTAATGAAGATATCTGGAAAACCAACCCTCTGGCCAAAGGACTTGTGGGGTCCCCTGACTTAGGATCAGGAGACAAAGACTATAGGATAGGTTCAGGACAGGACAGGTGGAGAAGTGTGGCTCAATGGTTAGAGCGGCAGACCCTGATGCAGAGATCTGGCCCGGGACCAGGGTTCAATTCCCGCCTCGGCGGGTCTTGGGCTCAATTTCCTCGGACCTGATAATTCTCGCCTCGGTGCCTATTCTAATCATGGGTCCCACTCTGCAACTCTGGGCAATAGCTTGCTTAATCTCCACAACGGCCCCAACAGTGCTGGGATGCCTGGCTTCACCCTGGGGGTGCCCAGGAGTGGACATTTCACAGGGAAAAGCCAGGAAGGGTTCCACAGCGGTATGCGTACAGCGCCAGGACACCTCTTTGGGGGTATAAGTGCGCTTTAAAAGTACAAATTTCATTTCATTCATTTCATACTTACTAGACTTTCTATAACCCGACGCACCAGGGCGATTCCCTCTCTTACACTCTCTCCCTCCTCGATATTCTTCTGCAATCTTCCAATCTAATCAGGCAGTGATCTCGATCTTCCAAGTCTGCTCTCGTCTCTCTCTCTCTCCCTCTCTGTTCAGCTCGCAGCAGCGGCGGTTCCCTTACAGCTCCATCGAATCACCTCTCAATCAGCAGCGTTGATTTGTCTAATGTGCTTAATTCAAGTCACTCTAGTTATAGTCTTTATTTCTTCATGTCCCACCCTCAAGTGTTGCAGATTTGCTAAACTACTGAATATGATTGGACGGGGTTAGGGGTGTCTTCATTGTACCAGGCTGACGTATTCACTTTTGTTAGAAAACCCTATTGTTTGTTAACCCTGCCCTTCTACTCATTCATATAATTTGTTTGAAACATGCATATTTTTTTGCAAATGCCATAACACATTTAATACAAGCTTCATAGATGTCCGATACATCTTCTTCTTTTCCCATCCTTTCTGTCCTTGGATCCTGGCACTCTTTCAATTCCCTCTCGGTCACCGGGTCATTTCATGTAGTTACTGGGCATGCGCAGCTTTCGCCATTTTCCTTTTCAGTCATAGATTTAACAGGCCCAAATGTACACTATTAATAAAGGAATCATAAAGAGATGTTATTTTCTTAAACATTTAATTCTCACTGTTCACCACCCACGTCTACTCTATCCCACGTAATTATTATTACTCTTGGGCAAAAGTGTTAATAGCTGCAGCTTTCGTTTAAATGAAGCAAGCATATGCCAGGCATGCGGTACCTCAAGACTGTGTTCTGGATTTTCTTGCGCATGTGTGAGAATTTCCCTCTCAAAGCGAGTTAGTCACGTTACTTAAACGTAATTCAAGTTTGCACATGCGCAAAGCGTTTTTGCAAGTTAAAGCGGGTTTTATTCATGCAGCATTTTATTTCTCCTTAATCCAAGCATGCGTAAGCTTTTCTGTGTTGGGTGTATGTTAGTTTCGTCTTATTTACTAAATTAATGATTAGTGAAAGTTAATGGAGGATTTAATCGAGCAAGTTTCACTTTTCTCGAATCCTTGCTCCATCAATCCCCCCTCTGATGGCATTTTTGAGCCATCATAAATTCCCACCATTACCAAGTGCCAACTTCTATTCATTTAATTTTTAGTATCTTCCTTTCTTTCTTCTAACTCTTCAATTTTCCTTTTCATGCCTATTCCTTTTATTTTATCATATAGATTTCCTTTCCTCTCCTCTAATTCGATCTCTTCTCTATTTCTCTTTCTTCCCATTCTCTTATTCTTTATTTTGGCTATCATTCTTGCTTTTGTTTTATTCTTACAACATCTATATGTCATTATCATCATCAAACCTATTATTGCTATAGAAATTACGGGTATTAGGATTTTCCCTAATAGACTATTCCCTAAAGTGGAAAACTAACTACCTATAGTGGAAATACTTTTACTAAGTCTTTCCCAAACACTGTCAACCTCCAGTTGGGTCAAATCGTCATGAATCTTTGTAATATTCTTAATATATCCCTCAATACCTTTACTTTTGTCTGGGATATATGTACAGCAATGTTGGACTTTCAACATGCCACAGACTCCACCCTCTTTTGTCAATAATATATCAAGGGCAAGTCGATTTTGCAAAACCATAGATCTAATTGCAACCATTTCGGTATTTATCATTAAGAATCCCCTAGCAGTATCTGTCGATAGACGATCAACTACTGTTGATAATTTGCGTATCTTATGTGAATTCAGTATGACTCCAACTGACGGTATCAGTGCACCAAATATATCACCCACTATCTCTGAGAAGCTTGTTCTTTTAGTGCGTTTTAGTCCTTGACTTATTGCATCCATTTCATTGTCCTTAGTAATAGGAAATACTATCCCAAGATAACAACTACCATACCATTGTTTTGGTAACCTATAATAGGCATTTTTCCCACACACATAATATATTCCTGGAAAAAAAGGATCAGTTCCCCCTTTTAGTCCCCATTCTCCCATGATTAGGAAGGTGTGTTGACATTCACTAGAACCAATAAAAATGTTGTTATAGTCTGTTTTTAGTCTATGTAGACAGAACTTTCCCAACTTTGACAAATCTAGGGACATTGCAGCATGAGTCTCGCCTTTCTTATAGTCCCCTTCCTTATTAGCCCATGGAGGTACATATGACTTCTGTTCCACAGCCTTCTTTTGAAAATCCTGTCTTCTTTCCTCTACTAAATTTAGAAAATCTTTTTCTTCATCTCGCAACATACATGTTAAATTGTTCTTATGCGCATATGTTATGTCTATTGGGTTTGTTGTTAGGAAAAACTCGCCCTTAAATTCTGCATCTTTAGCACTAAGTACTGGGTTTAGGTTTCTTCTAATAGGAATTTCTGGGAATACTAAATCCATGTTAGAATAATAATACTGCAATTTGCCTTTTTTATAGAACAGACTGGACACAACACTACATGATACACCATATGTTAAAGGAAGATGGTGATAAGTCACCCCCTCCGAAACAGACAAAGGTAATTTCATGCAAACATAGCAATCACTCACGTCCATTGTATCTACATATTCAAAAAGAAGTTTAGCAAACACATTTAATGACGAATCACTATTTGATCTGCCATGTTGATACATGGTCTCGTCTATTTGCTCTAAATTAGTGGTAGTTGTTCCTTTAGTACCTGTATTTACTTGATCACTTGTATTAGTATTATTTCTGTCGTTATTTACCATCAAAATAGGTATCACAACTGTTAGCAATAACCACATTAATATTAGTATCAAAATACTGCACAAACAACATTTAACACATTTTCGTTTAAACTAGATTTCGGATGTTCAGTCACTTCTGTTTCTGCCATTTTAATTTTCTAAAATTTATTAAATGCTAAAATTTCTTCTAAATTCTAAGTTTAATTTAAAACTAGAGTATATATATATACTAAGCTTTGTGGGATCCCACACTTCAACAGCTTTTCGTCTTTTGCTTTCCCCTTTATCTTTTAATTTCTTTTCTTCATCTGGTTCTTTTATTCTCTTCTTTATTAGTTTGTCAAATTTCCTTTATCTGTATCACAGTCTTTTCTCTTAAGGCGGTCTCAATTTTCTTTCATCACTTCTTTCATTAGTGACATTCTCTTGTTCTTCATTTAGATCAAGATTCTCAAAGTCCTCAAGGATGATATAGGTCCATTCAGGGGCTTTATATTTTCTATTTGGAACTCTCTCTCTTGTTGATTTTCGCAATGATTTTCTTCTTGGGTGTTCTTCGGTCTGACTTGATATTTCGTTTACTTGTTCTAATTCTTTCCCTGTTCTTCTTTTCAAAACATATCTCAGTCCTTTTACTCCACTTGGCCAGTAATCACCCTTTCTGAATCTCTTTGTCTGTACTGCCTTTTCACCTTCTTCGCCAATTTCTAACGTTCTTTTATTTTCTTTTTCTTTTAGTTGAGCCTGTTCTGGGTTTTCTAATTTTTGTCTTTCTATTGATTGAATTTCTTCTTGATCTTTTAGTTCTTCTTCTCCTGATTCTGATTGAGCTTGATCTGAGTTTCCTGCAGCTGGTTCTTCTGTTGACTGAATTTGTTCTGAACTTGTCAGTCTCTCATTTTCTTCTTCGTCTGATTGAGCTTGATCTGGATTTTCTGTTTCAATTTGTTCTGGTCTTTCAATCTCTTGCTCCTCCTCGGCCTCTACAGCAGTCTTTTGAGACCCAGTATCCAGTGCCCACCCTACTTGACTTGTACTTGCTTGTTCATCATCGATACGTTCTTCAGAGTTTGTTTCTCTAATGTCTTCGACTTCACAACTTCCAGCTTCTGGTTCTTTCCTTTGTTCTACCAGTTGCTGCTCTTGCCGTTCGGGAGGACTTGGGACTCTTTTGGTATGACTGGCATGTATCCAATTTGGCAAGCCAGAGCACTTCACTGCTGTTGTTGTAACCAATATAATTTGAAGCGGTCCTTTCCACCTGGGTTCTAAACACGACTTTCTTGTGTGCTTCTTTATCATAACCCAGTGTCCTGGACACAAATCATGAGCTTGATTCGGCTGTGTTGTGGTTGCATCTTCTCCAACCTGGTGAGACACAGAACGTACCAGATCAGCTAGTCCTTTACAATAGTCCAACACTAGATCATCAGTTATAGTCATCAGTTTGTTTCCAGGTACAAATGCTTGTCTCATTGCTCTTCCCATAAGAATTTCATGAGGACTCAAGACTGTTCTTCTGTCAGGGATGCTTCTAAGGCTCAATAATACAAGGGGCAAAGCAACAGGCCATTTCAGTGAAGTGGATGCACACACCTTTCCTAACCTGGATTTTATTGTACCATTTAGCTGCTCAACAACTCCAGATGCTTCTGGTCGATAGGCACAATGTAGTTTCTGATCAATTTTGAAAGCTGTACAAATTAATCGAATTATCTCATTGTTAAAATGAGGTCCTCTATCTGATTCCAAAGTGACTGGAAATCCAAACCTGGGGATGAGTTCTCTCAGGAGTAGTTTGGCAACTGTGAGACTGTCATTCTTTCTTGTTGGATAAGCTTCCACCCAACGAGAAAACAGACACACAATGACAAGGACATACTTCAGACCGTTGCACGGTGGCAACTCTATAAAATCAAGCTGCAGTCTTGTAAATGGTCCTTCTGCCTTTCCTATTTTTCCCCAACTGACAAATGTTCTCCTACCTGGGTTCTGCTGTTGACATGTCAAACAGCGCTGGCAGAGACTCTCTGAAACAAGCCTAAACTTGGGATTGTACCATGTCTGCCTAAAGTGTCTAATCATGGCATCCCTCCCAATGTGTGTAGCTCCATGATATATTCTTGCCATTTGTGATAACATACTGTCTGGCATTATCGGTCTTCCATCTGGACACACCCATACCTTATCGTCGATTCTTCGTGTGCAACCTGTGTTGATCCAGAATTCCTTTTCCTTTACATCTGCCTCATCCTGTAACTGTCTAACTTCATCCCATGTTTCAAAAGCAGAGAAAAACATTAGTTGGCAATTGGTAGTTTCTTTTTCCAACCCTCTGTTCAAAGCCATTGTATTTCGAGCACAAAATTGTGCAACTTGGTCAGCATATTTGTTGCCTTGTGTCACATAATCATTTCCTGACTTATGTGCGGACACTTGACCACTGCAATTTCTTTTGGCAATTGTAATGCTTCCAACAATTCTTTGACATTTTTACTGTTTCTGATAGGAGAACCTGAAGAAGTCAGAAATCCCCTTTGCATCCATAATTGGCCGAAGTCATGCACAACCCCAATACCATATTGACTATCCGTAAATATGGTTACTCTCAATTTTTTCCCAATTTTGCAGGCTTTTGTTAAAGCTACCAATTCGGCTATTTGTGCAGACTTGACTCCTTTTAAACAGGATGCTTCTATTATAGCAGATATAGTACAGACAGCATAGGCAGCACTCAGTTCTCCATCTTGTTTTCGCAGGCATGACCCATCAACAAACAGTACATAATCTGACTCTCCCAATGGGACATCCAAGATGTCCGGCCTGGGCTTTGTACACATTTCTATTAGATCCAGACAATCATGATCAACTTCTTCTTTTACTTCTTCACAGAATGGATCCGGCAACAGGGTTGCTGGATTCACAGTGGTGCATCTTATCACGCTTACATTTTCAGCACCTAGGATCACTCTTTCATATTTAGTCAGTCGACTAGGGGTCAAGTGCTGAGTTCGAGTCCTTGTTAAAAGAATCTTGACAGAATTTGGCACATAAACTTTCAAGGGCTGTCCCATAACAATAGACTCACTCTGCTCCAGACTCACACAAGTATGTCATGGCTATGGGCTGCGGCTCTAGGGGCACTGTCAAACTGCGCAGCAGTACTGATAGGTGCACACACAGACTCTGCGGCAAGATGCACTGCGCCACTCCATTGCCCCGATATTGGTGGTTCTGTTGTCGGGTTGCTCCAGCTAACAAGAGATATTGATTAGTTATACACTTATGACTGTACCAATACTGAAAAGAACTGCTGCAACTACATTGATAACATGCTACATTGCTGTACTGTGCTGCAAGGACAGGACATTGATAATATGCTACATTGCTGTACTGTGCTGCAAGGACAGGAAAACCATTGGTGTGCACAGATTGGCCCAGTATTATGTGTTGCTTTCCTTTTTATTTGCCTCGTGTTATTATTGCCTCGTTTCATTGTTTATTTTCCTTTTCGCGTTGTGTAGTCAAGGATTTTGCCGGTACTTCTTGGCCACGCCCCCGAGTGTTTCAGCAACACGTCACGCTCCTCAGAAGCGTCCCAGAAGCATGGCATCCATCTTAGGCAGGTCTCCCCTATAAAAGGAGACCACGCCCTTGTCAACGCGCTCGCTATTCTCCCGCTGCCTCGGAACGAAGGAGACTGTTGCTGCGATCGTCTCAACGGCTTCCAGGAGAACAATAGAAATCCTCTGGGCGGTGAGCAGAATCCAGTGTGGACACAACGGGGCAGAAAAAGGAGCAAGCTCAACAGAATTAGGGTAAGAGTATCCTTTCCATTGCTCCATAAGGATCAATCACTCTAATAATGTTTGGAATATCATGGACATAGTGGTTATTGAACTCTGGGCTATTAACATCTGGTAATCCCTTGATTCTCGATTACTTAAAGAAATCCTGACGATATAAGGATAATTTTTGGACAAATCCGCCTGCATTATTTAGGTTAATTAAACAAGCGTGTACAATCATCAACAGACATTAATGTAAAAGTTGCGTGGCAGGTCCCGCATTTCGCTCCATACCGCATCGTTAAAAGAAGCATCAAACCAGGAAAACTAAAAGGAAAGAACTGTGGTGGGTATTATAAAATCTCTCTCTGCTTATCACAATACCATCTGCATAATTCAGCTTCATGTGTTTTGACTAATGTCCTTATGTGTTATATTTGTAGTTGTTCCTTCCAAATTCCCCGGTAAGGCAGTAGGGAAGAAACAGGTGAATATGCTTAGTTAATACTACAGTATAGATAGCTACTGTTAGAATCCAGTTCTGTTAACACGTCTCGTATTTTCATTACAGATCTCCTTCCCTGCAGGTCCTTCCCCAACACCCTTTCCCCCGCCTGGCCACTCTAACTATCTGTGTCATAATGACAATCAGAGTTGGAGGTGCCTGGAGGTGGACCCTTCTAGCATCGTGCAAGCCCTGAGGAACGTCACCTTGACAAGTAGCAGATACTGCTTTTAAGCAGCCAGGCAATGCTGAGGCCACAGAATCCAGATTGGCAGAAAAGTATGCTACTGGACGTCGCATCAATCCATGTCTTTGGGTTAACACTGAAAGTGCACATCCTTCCCTCTCACAGCAGAACAAAGCAAATTATTTCGTATAGTCAGGCATTCCCAATGCTGGTGCCTGACACAAACAATCCTTCAGTTTAATGAATGCATCCTCGCTCTCATCATCCCATTCAATCGGATCCATCACATCTTTTCGTGTCAATTTTATTAGGGGTTTTGCAAGCAATGAAAATCCACTGACGACAGTATCCAATCACTCCCAAAAACATTCGTACTTCTTTCTTAGTTTTAGGCAGATTCATCTGTCGAATCACTTTTATTCTCTCTGGTGTCACCTTTCTAACTCCCTTTTCTATCTTGTGTCCCAAATATTGGACTTCTTGTTGGCAAAACTGTAATTTCTCTGGCGACACTTTGTGTCCACCTTCTGCCAAATGGTTCAGTAAAGCAATTGTGTCTATGACACAAGCCTCTCTTGTCTTTGATGCCACTAGTAGGTCATCAATGTACTGAACCAAAACCGAATTTCCGGAGCATAACCAATGTTTCCAAATACTTTTTCAAGATTTGATGGAAAATCTAGGGACTCTCTGTATACCCTTGAGGAACTCGGCACCATGCCAAAACACGATCCTCGAACCGGAACACAAAGAGATATTGGCTATTTTCATGCAAGGGGATCGAAAAGAATGCTTGGCACAAATCAATCACTGTATACCAATGTGCATCCCAAGGTATCTGATAAAGAATTACTGCTGGATTTGGTACTACTGGACAACAGGGCACTACTATCTTATGAATTTTCCTTAAATCTTGCACTATCCAATATTTGCCACTGGGCTTTTTAAGTCCCATGATTGGCAAATTACAAGGACTACCCAATATTTTTCAAAATACCTTGTTCAATCTTTTGATCAATTACTGGAGCAACTCCTGCTTTTACTTCTGGACTCATTTTGTACTGTCGTGTGTTTGGATAAATCGCACCTTCTTTCACCACTATTTTAATTGGATCTACATTTGCCATCAAACCAATTTCCTTTCCTGAAAAATCCCACACATTTGACCTCACTGTGTCTCTTAATTCATCAGGCAGACTGCTTTCAGTCAGAAGTGAAAACATCTCATCCACTTCTGTTCCTTGTTTTGCTAGCATCATCTTGAAAGTGATATCTTCATCGGGGGTTTGGAAGGCAATACCATCAGGTGTACAATAGATGGTACAGTTCATTTTACACAACAAATCCCTCCCTAGCAAGTTAACTGGACTTGAATCACACACCACAAATCGGTGCATGTCTTTGAAATTTCCGATATTCACTTCTATTGGTTTAGTAACTGGGGTTTTTATTTGCTTATTTGAGACTCCTACAACTTGGATAGTTTCTCCCGAGAGGGGTAGGTTTGGAATTTCTGCTGCTCTCACAGTAGAACTGGTATCACCAGTATCCACTAGGAAAGTGATGTCATTACCTTCCACTTTTCCATCAACAAATGGACCTGACTGATCTACCGCCAAGGATGCGCCAAGCACGCATTCTTCCTCCCCCCTCAGGCACCGTCATTGAGAAACATCCAAATCACACTCATTACTGTGCATCCAATATTGTTGAACCGTTTATGTATTCTTACCACTCTCTCCACGAAATCCGGTGTTTACACTGTATCTCTGCACTTGAGCGTTCATACAGTTGGGCATAGGGGCTTGTGGCACCTGTAACTGTGGAGTAACTACCTGTTGCTGTTGCTGCTGGTTCACAACCACCTCATTCTGCATCTGTGGATTTAAATTTTGATTTACCCCATTATTCTGTTGAACATTTCTACACTCATTCTTCCAATGTCCATGCTTTCCGCACGCATGACAAGGATACTTCTTTTTCGCTTCCTCTCTACTCTTCGTCCTTTTCCTTTATTCCCATTCGATCCTTGACTATTCTGATTTTGGTCATTCGACTGGTTATCATTTTGAGATCCAGTACTTGCCTCTTGGTGTTCTGCCAACTTTACTTGTGCCCACATCATCTTTTCTTTCAATTTCTTATGTTTTGCGTCAATATCATCACTGCAATACTTCGCGTACTTCAAGATATCATCAATGGGCTTACTTTCTCGTTTCATTGTTTATTTTCCTTTTCGCATTGTGTAGTCAAGGATTTTGCCGGTACTTCTTGGCCACGCCCCCGAGTGTTTCAGCAACACGTCACGCTCCTCAGAAGCGTCCCAGAAGCATGGCATCCATCTTGGGCGGGTCTCCCCTATAAAAGGAGACCACGCCCTTGTCAACGCGCTCGCTATTCTCCCGCTGCCTCGGAACGAAGGAGACTGTTGCTGCGATCGTCTCAACGGCTTCCAGGAGAACAATAGAAATCCTCTGGGCGGTGAGCAGAATCCAGTGTGGACACAACGGGGCAGAAAAAGGAGCAAGCTCAACAGAATTAGGGTAAGAGTATCCTTTCCATTGCTCCATAAGGATCAATCACTCTAATAATGTTTGGAATATCATGGACATAATGGTTATTGAACTCTGGGCTATAAACAACTGGTAATCCCTTGATTCTCGATTACTTAAAGAAATCCTGACGATATAAGGATAATTTTTGGACAAATCCGCCTGCATTATTTAGGTTAATTAAACAAGCGTGTACTATCATCAACAGACATTAATGTAAAAAAGTTGCGTGGCAGGTCCCGCATTTCGCTCCATACTGCATCGTTAAAAAGAAGCATCAAACCAGGAAAACTAAAAGGAAAGAACTGTGGTGGGTATTATAAAATCTCTCTCTGCTTATCACAATACCATCTGCATAATTCAGCTTCATGTGTTTTGACCAATGTCCTTATGTGTTCTATTTGTAGTTGTTCATTCCAAATTCCCCCGGTAAGGCAGTAGGGAAGAAACAGGTGAATATGCTTAATTAATACTACAGTATAGATAGCTACTGTTAGAATCCAGTTCTGTTAACACATCTCGTATTTTCATTACAGATCTCCTTCCCTGCTGTTCCTTCCCCAACACCCTTTCCCCCGCCTGGCCACTCTAACTATCTGTGTCATAACGACAATCAGAGTTGGAGGTGCCTGGAGGTGGACCCTTCTAGCATCGTGCAAGCCCTGAAGAACATCACCTTGACAGAATAGCGAGCCCACAGATCATTTTCCTCCTGACTTGCTCGATTCTAGAATGGCTACCCTTAATGATATCCATAAGGCGTTAGGGCAAGTGCAACAAGAGTTAGTAGCCTCTAAGGAACGTACTACAGCCTTAGCTGATAGCGTTTCACATTTACAACAAAGAATAGGGAGTAGAGAGAAAGCCTCAACGTAACCCTTTTGATGTCCCTCTAGGCGAATTCCCGAGTGTGGTTCATTCAGTGGGACATGGAACTACGGGTGGGGGCTTAAATCCTTCTTCTAGATCTGTAACAGTCCCTCCCCAAATACCATTGGCAGTACCCGAACGCTTCTCTGGAGACCCTACTAAAATCCAAGTCTTCCTTACCCAAATAGAATTACATTTTACATGTAGATCTACATCATTTCCAGATGCCCAATCTTGAGTGGCGTTTTTCATCTCCTATTTGATTGGTGACACAGCCTCGTGGGCCATCCCGTTAGTTCGTGAAGATAACGCCATCCTGTATGATTGGAAAGCCTTTGTCAGGGAATTTGAGAGGGTATTTGATCGAAGAGCCGCAACCTTATCTGCAGATAGGGAACTGTTGGAATTGCGTCAAGGCAATCGAGAGTTAGTCACGTATTTAACACACTTTAATCGTCTGGTGTCAGAAACGAAATGGCCCGAGGAAAAATGAGCCGCAATTTACTATCATGGGCTGCGTGACGAATTAAAAGACGTCCTAGCACAAATAGATCCACAACCTAAAGGATGTACTGAACTAATAAATCTCACCTTGCGCTTAGATCATAGACTAACTGAGCGGAAAGGACGCCGTCCTGAACGTAGTGGGTTTTGTCTTGAACGAAGTAAACCTGTCCTTAGTATCCCATCTCAGGACAATCAAGGCGAACCTATGGAAATAGGATCAATCTGCCCAGCACTAACAAAAGATGAGAAAGAGTCACGTAGGAAGAACGGATTGTGTCTGTATTGTGGCAAAAAGGGTCACTTTGTTAAAACTGCCCAACCAAACCAAAAAATAGAAGCTTTCCACCTGCAGTCAAGATAGTACAAACAGCATTAATCCCGATGGAAAACTAACCGACTCAAAAGATAGAAAGGGGGATCTTTTGAGTGCTTGGCAAATCCCCTCCATAAGTTCTTCCACTGATGAACAAGTGGCTCATCTAACACTAGACATGATTTTAGAAATCACACCAAAAATCTGACATTCAATTACTGTACTCCTTGATTCTGGAGCAACAGGTAATTTCGTAGATTCAACATTGGCGCATCACTTATCATTACCATGTGTATCCAAGACAAAAAAGGAAATAGTTCAAGCCGTTGATGAACAAGTCTTAACCTCACGACCCATTACAAAACAGGCCGAGGCTGTGCAATTGGAATTCACAGTAGCCACAATGCGACACATAGAAACCATCTCTTTTAATCTCATCAGTGCCCCTCAATATGGGTTTATTCTCTGGATGCCATGGTTGCAGTCCCATAGCCCACAGGTAGATTGGGTTAAACGAAAAATCATTGGCCTTTCGGAATTTTGCAAACAACATTGCGTTACATGTGACCAAAAGAAGACAGACCAAGTACTAGATCATGTCCTAGCCACAGCTGAAGAAAAAGAAACCATGTTGCCCCCACAGTATAAAAAATATCAAGGTGTCTTTAATGAGAAACAAGCAGAGACCTTACCTCCTCACCGGGCATTTGATTACCAAATAGATTTAATACCTGGTGCCGTGGTTCCCAATTGTCGTATTTATGCTCTGGCCGACAAAGAAAATGAACATCTGAGGGAATATCTAGATAGATATCTGGCCAACGGTTTCATTCGACCATCCAAGTCCCCTGCGTCCTCTCCACTGTTTTTTGTGCCAAATGCTAACGGCGAGCTCCGCACCTATATTGACTACAGAGTGCTGAACAAGATCACAGTGAAAAATAAATATCCGCTCCCGCTCATCCCTGTTCTCCTAGACCAAGTTATGGCAGCCGTAGTGTATACAAATTGGACTTAAAAGGTGCATATCATCTGGTACGCATGAGAACAGGAGATGAGTGGAAGACGGCATTTAAAACCAGGTGCGGTCTTTTTGAATACACTGTAATGCCGTTTGGACTTTGCAACGCCCCAGCGGCGTCCAATTTTTTCTTAATGACATTTTGCGTGAGTTCCTCGACAAATTCGTCATTGTTTACATAGATGATATTTTAATCTATTCCACATCTCACGAACTGCACGAACAACATGTCTCCACAATTTTGGAACAATTACAGAAAAACGGCCTTTACTGTAAACTGAGTAAGTGCGACTTCCATGTCACCGAAGTTGAATTTCTCGTAGTCATTTTAACTCCAGGAGATTTTCAAATGGCACAAATGAAAATTCAAGCAGTACTCAATTGGCCAAGCCCGAAAACTGTACGAGATGTCCAGTGTTTTCTGGGCTTTGCAAATTTTTATAGACGATTTATCGTTCATTTTTCTCAAACAATAGCTCCAATCACCCATCTGTTGCGAAAAAACTTTCCATTCCAATGGAGCTCTGAGACTCAGAAAGCATTTGATCAGCTTAAACAGGCTTTTACTTCAGCTCCTGTTCTAGTCCATCCCAACCCTGATCAACCATATATTGTGGAAGCTGACGCCTCTGACATAGCAATCGGTGCTATCTTATCTCAGAGAAATACAACCATTGGCCAGCTACATCCAGAAGCTTTCATGTCCAAAAAATTATCTTCAGCAGAAAGGAATTATACTATTGCCGAAAAGGAACTACTGGCAATAAAAGAGGCATTTAAAGAGTGGAAACATCATTTACTAGGAGCACGACATACAATCTCAGTGCTCACCGACCACCGCAACTTACAATTCATGAAAACAGCTCGAGTATTGACACCACGTCAATTGCGGTGGATGCTTTTCTTTTTGAATACGATTTTCTGGTCAAAGTTTTGTCCAGGCATAGACAATAAAAAAGCTGACGCACTAACTCGCCAAGATTCGACACAACTCCCCTTTACTGAAAGACCACAAGCTATAATAGACCCTGATAAAGTTATTTGTATTGTGTCTACTGAGGATTTTTTGGATTCAGTACGTGATAATTTCCCTGTTCACACTTGGAAAACCTGGCTAACACAAGAGGCTAATAGACAAATCATCCAAGACCTACCATTCCATGAAACTGCCTTGTTTTTGCCCACTGAACAGCTACAAAAAACAGTATTTGATTGGCACCATAACCATCCATGTTCCGGACATCCTGGTAGATTGAAAACAATAACATCAATTCAACGAAATTTTTGGTGGCCTAAGTTAACTCAGGACATTACAAAATGGGTTGCTGATTGTGAAATATGTGCTAGCAACAAAAGTGAAAATGGAAAACCCAGAGGTTTGCTATTACCTTTACAAACTCCACAAAGACCATAGGAACATTGTTCTATAGACTTCATTACGGATTTACCAAATGACCAAGGTCACACATGCATCCTTGTAATAGTGGATAGCTTCTCTAAATTGGGACATTTCGTAGCATGCAAGAAGTTACCTACCTCTAGTGAATTAGCTAACTTGCTTCTTCTACATGTTGTTTGCTTACATGGAATCCCAAGAAAAATAATCTCAGACCGTGGACCCAGTTTACTGCTACATTTTGGTCTCAATGGCGCCGAGCCCTACAAATCTCTCCTGCTCTCTCTACAAGCTATCATCCGCAGACTGATGGCCAAATGGAGAGACTTAACCAGACCTTAAAGCAATATCTCCGTTGTTATGTCACTTCCGCAAAAGATTCTTGGGTTAAACTACTCTGGTTGGCAGAAATTGCATATAATTCAGCTCATCACACATCAATACAAACCTCTCCATTCTATTCCACGTATGGTTTTCATCCCACCTACTTACCAGTGGTTCTTCCTGACAATCAGAGTTTGGTTCCATCAATTACAGCAGTAGTAAAACAAATCCAGAAAGTGCACTCCTACATAATGCTACAACTAGAGCTAGCAAAACTGAAATATAAAACCACAGCAGATAAGCATCGCACTCCAGGCCCTCACTATACAGTGGGTGACAAGGTGTGGCTTTCCACCAAAAACATAATTTTCAAACATAGGAAAGCCTTTCACCCCAAGTTCATTGGACCATATGCGATAATCAAACAATTCAATCCAGTAACCTACAAACTGCAGTTGCCTCCTCGGTTGAAAATCCACCCTGTTTTTCACACCTCATTATTGAAACCCGCGACTCAAACATGTTCCTCTCCACCTGGTCCTTTGTCAATTGCAGGACATGATGAGTTCGAGGTACGTCGTATCTTAAATTCCCGTAGGCGAGGTTCGCATTTGTGGTACCTGATCTCCACGAAAGGTTACGGTCCTGAGCATGATTCTTGGGAACCTGCCGAGAATGTTCATGCACCTCGGTTGGTGCGACAATTCCATGACTCCTACCCTTGCAAATCTGCCCCTAGAGACCGCTTGGGAGGGGGAGTACAGTCATGGCTATGGGCTGCGGCTCAAGGGGCACTGTCAAACTGCGCAGCAGTACTGATAGGTGCACACACAGACTCTGCGGCAAGATGCACTGCGCCACTCCATTGGCCCGATATTGGTGGTTCTGTTGTCAGGTTGCCCCAGCTAACAAGAGATATTGATTAGTTATACACTTATGACTGTACCAATACAGAAAAGAACTGCTGCAACTACATTGATAACATGCTACATTGCTGTACTGTGCTGCAAGGACCTGACATTGATAATATGCTACATTGCTGTACTGTGCTGCAAGGACAGGAAAACCATTGATGTGCACAGTTTGGCCCAGTATTATGTGTTGCTTTCCTTTTTATTTGCCTCGTGTTATTATTGCCTCGTTTCATTGTTTATTTTCCTTTTCGCGTTGTGTAGTCAAGGATTTTGCCGGTACTTCTTGGCCACGCCCCGAGTGTTTCAGCAACACGTCACGCTCCTCAGAAGCATCCCAGAAGCGTGGCATCCATCTTGGGTGGGTCTCCCCTATAAAATGAGACCACGCCCTTGTCAACGCGCTCGCTATTCTCCCGCTGCTTCGGAACGAAGGAGACTGTTGCTGCGATCGTCTCAACGGCTTCCAGGAGTACAATAGAAATCCTCTGGGCAGTGAGCAGAATCCAGTGTGGACACAAAGGGGCAGAAAAAGGAGCAAGCTCAACGGAATTAGGGTAAGAGTATCCTTTCCATTGCTCCATAAGGATCAATCACTCTAATAATGTTTGGAATATCATGGACATAGTGGTTATTGAACTCTGGGCTATTAACATCTGGTAATCCCTTGATTCTCGATTACTTAAAGAAATCCTGACGATATAAGGATAATTTTTGGACAAATCCGCCTGCATTATTTAGGTTAATTAAACAAGCGTGTACAATCATCAACAGACATTAATGTAAAAAAGTTGCGTGGCAGGTCCCGCATTTCGCTCCATACCGCATCGTTAAAAAGAAGCATCAAACCAGGAAAACTAAAAGGAAAGAACTGTGGTGGGTATTATAAAATCTCTCTCTGCTTATCACAATACCATCTGCATAATTCAGCTTCATGTGTTTTGACTAATGTCCTTATGTGTTCTATTTGTAGTTGTTCCTTCCAAATTCCCCCGGTAAGGCAGTAGGGAAGATACAGGTGAATATGCTTAGTTAATACTACAGTATAGATAGCTACTGTTAGAATCCAGTTCTGTTAACACGTCTCGTATTTTCATTACAGATCTCCTTCCCTGCTGTTCCTTCCCCAACACCCTTTCCCCCGCCTGGCCACTCTAACTATCTGTGTCATAACGACAATCAGAGTTGGAGGTGCCTGGAGGTGGACCCTTCTAGCATCGTGCAAGCCCTGAGGAACGTCATCTTGACAAGTAGCAGCTACTGCTTTTAAGCAGCCAGGCAATGCTGAGGCCACAGAATCCAGAGTGGCAGAAAAGTATGCTACTGGACGTCGCATCAATCCATGTCTTTGGGTTAACACTGAAAGTGCACATCCTTCCCTCTCACAGCAGAACAAAGCAAATTCTTTCGTACAGTCAGGCATTCCCAATGCTGGTGCCTGACACAAACAATCCTTCAGTTTAATGAATGCATCCTCGCTCTCATCATCCCATTCAATCGGATCTATCACATCTTTTCGTGTCAATTTTATTAGGGGTTTTGCAAGCAATGAAAATCCACTGACGACAGTATCCAATCACTCCCAAAAACATTCGTACTTCTTTCCTAGTTTTAGGCAGATTCATCTGTCGAATCACTTTTATTCTCTCTGGTGTCACCTTTCTAACTCCCTTTCCAAATATTGGACTTCTTGTTGGCAAAACTGTAATTTCTCTGGCGACACTTTGTGTCCACCTTCTGCCAAATGGTTCAGTAAAGCAATTGTGTCTATGACACAAGCCTCTCTTGTCTTTGATGCCACTAGTAGGTCATCAATGTACTGAACCAAAACCGAATTTCCGGGCATAACCAATATTTCCAAATACTTTTTCAAGATTTGATGGAAAATCTAGGGACTCTCTGTATACCCTTGAGGAACTCGGCACCATGCCAAAACACGATCCTCGAACCGGAACGCAAAGAGATATTGGCTATTTTCATGCAAGGGGATCGAAAAGAATGCTTGGCACAAATCAATCACTGTATACCAATGTGCATCCCAAGGTATCTGATAAAGAATTACTGCTGGATTTGGTACTACTGGACAACAGGGCACTACTATCTTATGAATTTTCCTTAAATCTTGCACTATCCAATATTTGCCACTGGGCTTTTTAAGTCCCATGATTGGCAAATTACAAGGACTACCCAATATTTTTCAAAATACCTTGTTCAATCTTTTGATCAATTACTGGAGCAACTCCTGCTTTTACTTCTGGACTCATTTTGTACTGTCGTGTGTTTGGATAAATCGCACCTTCTTTCACCACTATTTTAATTGGAGCTACATTTGCCATCAGACCAATTTCCTTTCCTGAAAAATCCCACACATTTGACCTCACTGTGTCTCTTAATTCATCAGGCAGACTGCTTTCAGTCAGAAGTGAAAACATCTCATCCACTTCTGTTCCTTGTTTTGCTAGCATCATCTTGAAAGTGATATCTTCATCGGGGGTTTGGAAGGCAATACCATCAGGTGTACAATAGATGGTACAGTTCATTTTATACAACAAATCCCTCCCTAGCAAGTTAACTGGACTTGAATCACACACCACAAATCGGTGCATGTCTTTGAAATTTCCGATATTCACTTCTATTGGTTTAGTAACTGGGGTTTTTATTTGCTTATTTGAGACTCCTACAACTTGGATAGTTTCTCCCAAGAGGGGTAGGTTTGGAATTTCTGCTGCTCTCACAGTAGAACTGGTAGCACCAGTATCCACTAGGAAAGTGATGTCATTTCCTTCCACTTTTCCATCAACAAATGGACCTGACTGATCTACCGCCAAGGATGCGCCAAGCACGCATTCTTCCTCCCCCCTCGGGTACCGTCATTGAGAAACATCCGAATCACACTCATTACTGTGCATCCAATATTGTTGAACCGTTTGTGTATTCTTACCACTCTCTCCACAAAATCCGGTGTTTACACTGTATCTCTGCACTTGAGCGTTCATACAGTTGGGCATAGGGGCTTGTGGCACCTGTAACTGTGGAGTAACTACCTGTTGCTGTTGCTGCTGGTTCACAACCACCTCATTCTGCATCTGTGGATTTAAATTTTGATTTACCCCATTATTCTGTTGAACATTTCTACACTCATTCTTCCAATGTCCATGCTTTCCGCACGCATGACAAGGATACTTCTTTTTCGCTTCTTCTCTACTCTATGTCCTTTTCCTTTATTCCCATTCGATCCTTGACTATTCTGATTTTGGTCATTCGACTGGTTATCATTTTGAGATCCAGTACTTGCCTCTTGGTGTTCTGCCAACTTCACTTGTGCCCACATCATCTTTTCTTTCAATTTCTTATGTTTTGCGTCAATATCATCACTGCAATACTTCGCGTACTTCAAGATATCATCAATGGGCTTACTTTGCCAGCAAAGCATATGCTGTTGAATCATCTGACTAATTTCTGATATCAATCCATACACAAACCTGTACACAAAATGTCCCATATCCTTATCACCAATATTTTCAAATCCACTATACTGTTTAAATACCTGTAACAACCTCTCATAATACGCATGCACTGACTCTTTTGGTTCCTGAGTTGTTCTATCTATTTTAACCCAATCCGTTTTTTCGGGGAATTTTCCCTTTCAAGAAAGTAATCACATGCTGATACTTTTTCATCACTTCTTCTGAAGGTGCACCTGTCTTTGTATCTCTTGGGTACTCTTCAGTTGGCCAATCAACCGTAATCTTACATTCTGTCCACAAATCAGTTGGTACCACTATATCAAACAGTCCATCCAAATCCTTTAATAATACTTTTGAAACTTTCACAAACCTCTCTACCTGCTTGTACCATTCAACTGGCTTCTCCCTTAATCTGGGGAAATCATTCGTAAAAGACAAAATATCCTGTCTAGACCATGGAACATGAACGTATCCACCACCAGGAACTTCTCTCATTGGCCTCACTCTTTCAACCTGTTCTGTTTCTCTTAATGGGAATGCAGATGCTTCCTTTGTAGCTGCCTCATCCCTTTTCCTTGTCCATCTACCTCTCCATCTGTCTGCATCTCCCCATTTCTTCAAAATATTCATTAGTTCTTTGATCTGTAATCTCCTTCCTGACGCATTCAAACTCTCTAAATCTTTGTCAGTAAATTCTGCCCTATATGGTTTCTGCAATAATTTCGATTTTTCTACATCCCTTCCAAATTCTGAAGCAACTTCTACTATTTTCTCATGCAAATTCTTTGCTCTCCATGTTATACTCTTACACAAAAACAACAATTCATCATCTCTGTATGTACCTAATCTTTCCGGGCTTATTGTACCAATGATCATTTCTTCCAAGTCCACTTTCAACTTGGCCACATCTATACTTGGTGTTTGAGGTTTCGTTTTGTCTAATCCTTTCGCCCACTCCTCTAGATCATCTTGCGAAAATCCTTTAGAATTGCCTGCTACTGGAGTGTCAATCATTTCTCTTCTCTTCTTATTCACTGGTGAACCTCTTTTTGGGGTTTCAGTCTCTGTTTCAATATTAGGGAGATCTAGTAACGAGATATTTGAATCACTCTCACTGGTTAGATCTTCTGACATTGCTACCTCTTTTCTAACACTATTTTGTTGTACTGTCACTGTTTGTAATTTTGGGGTGTCTCGTTTATCCCCATATAATGGAATAACCGGACCTATCGTCACTGGTACTGTCAAGGCTTCAGCATTTAAACCTAACTGATTTATTTTCTGAATTATCTCTTCTTTTGTTCTATTTAATGCATCTCTTTCCTTTTCCTGTAACACTCGGGTAACTGTTGGATCATATAAGACTTGTGGAACTAAGGGGGTTCTCATCATTGTTGCACTTGGAGTTGCCTCTCCAGCACTTTCTTGATAAGGCGGAGGTCTTTTAACTAAAATGTCCTCTAATAACTTATCATCAGTTTCATCACATTCTGTTCCTGTCATACCTATGTGCTTCATTTTTTCTTTGCATTTACTCCCTACTTGATCTTCAGACATCAATACTGGATACAACCCTTCCGTTACTGCAGCTCTTCTCCATCTTTTCATCTCATCTCCTCGAGTATCAAATGGATATCTTGGAAAGAATCCTCTATTTATTCTTCTACCTGCTCTGTATTTCTCTCGTTCAAATGCCTCAACTTCCCATTCCTCCAAAGCTTCATACTGCGTTAACCTAGGGCTAGGTTCTAATGAATTCATCCGATTTCTCAAATTCTGAAGAATCCTTACATTAAACGTACCATTTTCGGGAAAAGCTAGAACACCATCACCTTTCGTATATTCCACCCAATTTTCCAAACAAACACAAGTATGATATCCTCGTTCCAACATCATAAAAGAAGCATGCGTATTCGGGGGTGGACTAAGAATCCCTTCTCTGGTTACTATACGCTTATCCTTTAAAAAAAAATTGGATTTTATTAATCAGCTTCATTCTTCCAATTCCTGTAACTAAGGGGGTCATTAGGATGGCGGGCGGATCGCCACCGCCGGCTCGGCAGTGGCGATCCACCCGCCATCCCAACTAGATTTACCCCCGCCATATTATTATGGCGGGGGTATCGTGGCGGACACAAAGTGCGTCTGCCGCTTTCCGCTCGGTCGGCAATCGTTACGATTGCCGGCCGTGCGGACTTGGCCACTAATATGGTGGCGGTGCCTACCAGGCACCGCCATCCATATTAGGATGGGTGCGATAACTGGCCTTTCCATGGTGGCGATGCCGCTATGGAAAGGCTGGCGGGGATGTGCTTTGGGGGACCGTTGCGGGCCCCCAGGGAGGGTGTGGGGGTGGGGGGTGCACTTGGGGGGTACCCATGGTACCCCCCGGAATTCCTATGCACAAAGTGGCAGGCACCATGCGGTGCCTGCCACGTTGTGCTTGGGAATGCACAACATGTCAATTTGGCATTTCGGCGGCTGCTGCTGTAAGCAGCACCTGCCGCAATGCCAAATATGCGGAATGCGACCGCCAGGGTGGCGGTCGCATCCTAATCAGCGGTGCAGGACCGCCGCACGTCTGGCGGCCGGTCCCAGCACTGCGAGGATGGCGGGCGGACTGAAGTCCGCCCGCCATCCTAATGGGGCCCTAAGTTGTTTCAGCAGGGAAAAATGATAAGCTCTTCCGTATTCTCACTTATCCTGCTTCCCAACACTTGTCCTATACCAGCGCGACTCACATCAACAGTCCAACCAGAGCCCACTACGTTTTCTCTTACTCATCCAATACCTGCACGACTCTTGTCTGCCAACCAATCAGAACTTTCCACACACCCACTTGTCTGACCAATACCAGCGCGGCTTTTATGACGTCAGTATTACTCCTACTACTGACCCTCCCTTTACAATCGGCACTTGTTACACGCCCGCTGTCTCAACCAATACCAGCGCGGCTCTCTGTGACGTCAGTATGACTCCTGCTACTGACATTCCCTTCACAAGGTAATTCGGCAATCTATTTTCTAAACTTTCTTAATAGATTTTCTGTTAGTAACAACGTAAAAACAGCGCTACTCTGTCTGCTCCGCTAATTCAAAGATAGTTTATTCACTTGCTTCAGAGAGAAAGTACTTCCTTACACTGCAAGTAAAAACCACTGTTTATCCTTCACTTAAGCTCGGGGAGGACCTATTACTCCTCTAGGGATACTCCTCCTTCGGGTAAGGCCAAAGTTTCACAGGTGGACCCTTTGCTATCACTCACTCTAGGCTTTTATACGATATAGTCCCTAATATAACACCTACAGCCCCTAGTAGCTTTTAGGTATTATGACAACAGACGAGTAACCTTCTGCAGTGTGATTTCCTTACCACACGCTTCAAAATTCCATTCCCGGGATTCCCAGGTATCTCTGTACCTGTACTTCCAGACAACATAGAACAGGACACTAACTTTTCATGTTAAGAACATATAGTCAATAATCAATAATCCATAATCACCAAACTAATCAATAATAACCATAACTCTGCTACCAGAAAAACTGATCCAGCGCGAAGTGGCCGAGGTTGGATATTTTTCCACACAATAAACTGAATTTTTCACTGGGCCCATATATTTTAATCCAATTGAAATCTTTGCATTACCCTTGGCCAATTTCTCGCTGGATGGGGGTTGAGTTTTAAAATTCAATTAAGTTCAGATTAGTTAATTTCCTGCAACCACAAATCGATTACAATATCATTTCAAATGTCTAACTAATCTTCACGAATCAACACTCTTCCTCTGGTCGATGGACCATTAGTTGAGTTAGTTGATGGTGATATTAACAACTTCTTAACTAAACTCTTAATGAAATAACCACAGACTCTGTATAATAATAATAATAATAAGTTTATCAAAAATTTCAGTCATTAAGTTGAATGCTTTTCAATTACAAGTACACAGTGCAAACTCCATCTTTCTTAAAGTGGGAGAGAGAACAATCATAAAGCATAATACCTTCAATTATACAAGTTCATTCAACAAAATTAATTGCATAAGAGTACAGACAAAAGGCACATAATAATAGCAACATTTGCAAAGGAATATGCAAATTTCTGGATATAATGATATTTACCTAATGAAGATATCTGGAAAACCAACCCTCTGGCCAAAGGACTGGTGGGGTCCCCTGACTTAGGATCAGGAGACAAAGACTATAGGATAGTGTAGTGATTACACCAGACAGGTAAGTGTAAGAGCACGTACTTTATTGACTGTTCATCTCCACAGCTTCCAGGAACTGACAACCTCCTGGGATTCAAACCATAGCATTCCATTGTCATGACAGTGACATCATAAGCATAACAGAGTGGATGAACAGCACGCTAATGGGAAACTACTACAACATCTCTTCTCTTTCCATAAATACACAAAGGAAGAGAGAACAGGCAAGGTAGAGGAAAATAAAGAAACAGCGGAGGAAAGAAGGAGAAAATACACCAAGGAACGAGAAAAGAGGAAGGGCAAAAAGAGAACCTTCTTTGATAACAAAAAGTATAGAAGATAAAAAGAACAAGGCGTCCACCAATACATTCAAAAGAAGTCGAATGTGAAATAGACCAAATATTAATGCATTACAGAAGTAAAATAGACTAAAGATTTAAACGTTTCGGCGGGACACTCGTCCTACCACTCCTCCGTGGAGGAACATATCTCAAAGAGGATGTCCCTACCTGAGAAGGCTGGGAAGACCTCAGCATACTCTCTTGAACAGTGGATCTTTTTGGAACAAATTGGGGCTGAACAGTGTTCCTCGACTCAAGACCCAATTGCAAAACAACCTTCATTGGAATCTTGTAAATCCTAGATAGATTCCACCAATTTTTGCCATTGACTCTTACAGCAAATCGAGAGGTAGCATCCACCTTAACAGGAGGACCAAACTTTGACAGACCCTTGGGAACATTGAGAGGGGACTTAATACTGACCCAATCCCCACAGAGACTGAGGACTTAAAGTTGGCCACATCCGGAACATCGGGCTGTGTCGGGACCATGGGAAGTGATTGTATGTCTCTGCCTCCCTGTGTCTCCCGGCACCTTGACACCAAACCCCACTTCTTCATCCAAGCAGGACACATGTGGAAAGAAGCTTGTCTACCCCTAAGTAAAGCGAAAGGACTAGAACCTGTGATGGAACTCGGGGTAGTACGATGTGCCCACAACATACTTTGGACAGCTTCCTTGATGTCAACTCTTGACGAAACAGCCCACTGAACACACTCAACCAGAATACGGTTGTTGCGCTCAATGAAACCATTGGCCTGTGGGTGATATAAAGCCACACGCCGGTGGGTGATACCGCACTGGGACAGAAAAACAGACATCTCCTTGGAAGTAAACTGTACCCCATTGTCGGATACAATCTCCTTGGGGAAACCCTCTCTGGCAAACAGACTCTGAAGAAACCTGATAACCTCCTGTGATTTGGGGTCTGTCATAAAATGGACCTCCCACCACTTGCTGAAATAATCAGCAACTACCAGAGCGAACTTGTATTTATTGCCCAGCACATTAAAAGGGCCCACAAAGTTGATGGCCAACCTCAACCAGGGACCATCAGGTTCCTCAACCTGTTGTACTGGAGGTGAAACAGTTTTTACAACCTTATCACTGGTAGAACAAGTCAGACACATCTCCACGACATCATTGATTTGACGGTCCATGGAAGGCCACCAATACACACTGCGAATCCTTTTTTTAGTGTTCGTCTGCCCAAGATGTCCCTCATGGCCATAGTCGATGATGCGATCTCTGAGAGATTCAGGAGGGACAAACTTATCCCCACGCATGATCATCTCTCCACCCTCCAAGGCAAGCTCATCAGCGACCTTGGCGAAAGCATGTAAATCACTGTCTAGATGCTTTGCCTTGGGCCAACCTGAAACGATAAACCCCTTCACCCTCTAACGAGGAGAATCGGACTCCATTCCACAAAACCAATCACGTTCAGTGAAACAACCCACACCACAAGCATCAACCGCAGCAATCAGGCACACTTCATCTGCATCGTTGTCATGATCTGATTTCCCTAAGGGTAAAGGAGACCTTGAGAGATAATCAGCTCGTGTGTTTCGCCCACCAGGGATATGCGCCACCCCAAAATTGTACTGCAGCAACTTAGAACTCAACCTAGCGATTCTGGGAGTGTGGTCTTTGACAATCTTACCTTCGAGGATGGGAATGAGAGGCTTATGATCAGTAAGGAGTGTAAACGTCTTCCCCCACAAAAAACATTTGAAATGCTCAACAGCACAACAACATGCAAGCAATTCTCGCTCAACGACCGAGTAGTTTTTTTCACTCTGGCGTAATGCTCGGGAGGCGAAAACTACAGTGAACTCTTTTCCTTGCTTGACTTGGGAGATCCTCCCACCGAGACCATCTAGACTGGCGTCCACGGACACCGTGCATTGAAAGAGGGGGTCAAAAGGGGTAAGAATATTGCATGACCCTAACTCTTTTTTAATCTGCAAAAACTCTTCTTGACAGGAGTCATCCCAGAGAAACACAGATTTTCTCTTGAGGAGACCCCTCATGTGGACAGTCTTGGCAGCAAAATTGGAAATAAATGTTGTGTAAAATTCACACAAACCTAGGAATGAGGAGACTTGTTCTTTGGAGGTAGGACAAGGAGCATTAGAAATAGCCTCGATGAGACCTTCTCTTGGCACAATACCGTCACCAGAAATGCGGTGTCCCAGATATTCAATGGAATCAACCCCAAAAACACACTTGAGCTTGTTAGCAACAATGCCCTTGCCTTCCAACCTCTCCAAAACATCAGCAAGATTCTTGTCATGGGACTCCTTGCTCTTTCCAGCCACCAAAATATCATCTTGGAAGACAACCGTATCTGTGACACCCTCCAAAACCTTCTCCATGACACGCTGGAAAACTGAGGCTGCCGAGGCCAGCCCGAAGGGCATCCTCCTAAACTGTAAGGTACCGATGGGTGATACAAAAGCCGTCAAGAGCTTGCAAACAGGATACAGCTCAACCTGATGGTATGCTGATGCTAAATCAATCTTGGAAAAGTACTTCGCACCAGCAAATTTGGACAGGATGTCATCGATACGGGGAAGAGGGTGATAATCCACCCAAATCTCCCTATTCAGGCTGCGCAAGTCGATGCAAACCCTGAGAGTTCCATTCTTTTTGCGCGCAACCACCAAGGGAGATAACCACAGTGAGGACTCAATGGGTTCAATGACTCCTGATTCACACATTTTCTTAAGCTCCAATGACAGGTCATCCCTGATACTAAAAGGCACATTACGCAGTTTGTGTTTGATCGGGAGAGCCCCTTCCTTGACCTTGATAAAGTGTTTGAATCCTTTAACACAGCCAAGTTTGTCACCAAAGACTTTGGGAAACTTCATGGACCAGGAAACTAAACTCTCCCCTTCGGATTGTTCACCCACCACTGAAACCTGCTCAGACGTGCCAGGCCTGAGAGTCACCCCGAACAACCCCTGGTGATACCAACCAAGAATGTTGAGACCCTTCTTGGCCACATAAACCTTGCCTTGGATGCGCCTTTCCTTAAAGACTAGAGAAGTCACAAAGAACCCCGTCAAATCAATTTTTCTCCCTTCATAAGAGACGGGACTTCTGTCAGGAGGATTGAGAAGTCTGCTCCCCCAAGTGCTCTCAAACAACTCCTCCGTAATCATAGTCATGCGTGGCCCCGAATCCACCAACAGGTGCAGACACTTCCCATCCACTAACACATCTACAATGGGATTGACACAATCTTCGGAATCATCTTTAACAACCACTACAAAATCGGTAAGAGAGCTAACAACTTCACATACAAGATCACTCTTAGGTTCCTCTGAATACACAACATTTACACTTCCCCGGAAACCGCACATTTTGGCGAAATGGCCTTGTTTCCCACATTTGCGACAAGAAGCATTCTTTGCCGGACACACCCTTGAATTGGGAAAATGCGACGGGAACCCACACTTATTACATACATTTTTGGAGTAAGAACCTTTCTTCTCAGTTTTTGTAGAAACGAACCTGTTCCCTCTTTGTTCAGATTGCGGTTTGGCTTTGTCTGTCTGAATTTTTTCACTCAAATCCTTATGATCCTTAACCAAACCTACAACATTCTTCTCAGGTTTGAGCTCTTTTGATGCTTTTTGAGAGAGCTCAATACTCTTAACAATGGTAACCGTTTCATCCAAAGAAGGATTCTTTAAAGTAAGCAATTTCTCTTGGACTTTCTTGTCCCTACAATGTACAACAATTTGGTCTTGAATAAGTTGAGACGTGAAATGTTCAAATTCGCATTCTGAAGCGAGAATGCGCAAAGCAGCTACATAAGACACTATGCTCTCCTCACACTCCTGCTCTCTGGTAAAGAACTTGTGCCTAGCAACAACTAAACTGCTCTCTACATCAAACTGTTTCTCTAGCATGCCCACAGCTTGATCATACACATTTAATTCTTCTTCACCCTGAACTACAACTAGAGGAGGAAGATGTTCCAAAACAGCTTGTCCCTCGAACCCCAGATTATGCTCTAAGATGAAACGCTTCCTTTCAGCGCTGAATCTCGAGCCCCCCATAGCGCCTAGATATTTCACAAAGGCTCTATACCACACTTTCCACTTGACTGGTGGATCACCTGGAAGCTGTAAAAAAGGAGGAGGAGGCTGTACATTTTGCATGGTGAAAACAAGAAGAAACAATCACTGTAAGCAGTGAAAATACCTGTGGAGAAAAGAAGTTAACCCTAACACACTACAATAAATAATTAGATAGTCCACCTGTGAAAAAAAAAATGTCACTGATGATAAATAAATAGAGCAACTCCACATTGAAGATGGACTTCCACTTTGACTGTTAAATTCCACAAAGAACACTATGCAGCAAAACGTCACTGTGCAGTATTGGGACAGGAATGGCAAATGTCTAATCTGGTAGATGTCTACTCTGGAATGCCTTGATTGGAAAGACGATGCAAGACTTATTCCAGAACGTCAAACAAATCTTTGGCAAAAGTGCTTGAAAGTAGAACAGTTACAGGCTTGTAAACATTTCGGATGTTGAGCGCGGTGTCTTTCGAAAAAAGAACAGTTACACGCTTGTAGACATTTTGGATGTCGAGCGCAGTGTCTCTCAGGACAACAGATACTACCCTGCGCACCCGCTAGGATGTCAAACGCAATGTCTCTTCAGGGCAACAGTAACGCCCGATGACTCTCTTGGCAACAAACACTGCGCAGTGCACCCTCTCCGAAGTCGAGCGCAGTGTCTCTGAGGACGACAGACACCACACACTAGACGCTGTGCTGAATATAAAAATTAGACTTGCTCACCGTGAACCAGGATAGAAAAATCAATACACACAGGAAGTGTTGAGATCGCTGGAAAACAGCTTGCTTCTGCGCGATAATGCGCACACCGTGTGATACTCCGTACAGCCTGGTCTCACGTAGCTAGGCAATGACGACACGCAGAGAGTGACGAGTTGACGTTGCTTAACGCTGTGCTGACGTTACCTAACGCTGCTCTGTAGAAGCGCAGTGACGCAAGCACCCTGGAATATCTTAATCCAGAACTCTCCTTGTAGCCAGGCAACAATGAGCTCCTCTTGACACATAGGTCGCTGAAACATAACTCGCCTTGGATGACGCATAGACCACCTCCGCTAACTCCTGTGGGAGGTTCTATCACGTCATCAGTTGAGACAAGCAACTGCGAAGACAGGACCTCTCGCCCATTCAATTCCAATGCGAGCAGCGCGGAGGGAGAGCCACACCAGATCGTGTCAGCCAGACATAGGAACTCCAAATCTCTACGAGCACAAAACACAGTCACGCCTGCATACCTGAGGAATGCCCAACACAGATACTGCGAAAGTTCCGTTCCAGCCAGGAGCGCAGGCCAAATAGGTGATGAAAAAAAAATGAAGATTGCTCACCAACCAAGTAGTACACATAGAATTGGGAAAAGGAGTCCAATGTGGCAACAGCAAAGCGATTGCGAAGAGGCACCCCGTCTTGATATCCTTACAAAGATGATCCTCCGCACTGAAGACAGCAGGATGGCTCACAGGATAAGGAACACAGGAGACTGTCACTGCACACGTGGGTGGATAGAGGAACAGTCAACCTCGTCGCCAAATTTGTAGTGATTACATTAGACAGGTAAGTGTAAGAGCACGTACTTTATTGACTGTTCGTCTCCACAGCTTCCAGGAACTGACAACCTCCTGGGATTCAAACCATAGCATCCCATTGTCATAACAGTGACATCATAAGCATATCAGAGTGGATGAACAGCACGCTAATGGGAAACTACTACAGATAGGTTCAGGACAGGTCTGATACTTACTAGACTTTCTATAACCCAACGCACCAGGGCGATTACCTCTCTTACACTCTCTCCCTCCTCGATATTCTTCTGCAATCTTCCAATCTAATCAGGCAGTGGTCTGGATCTTCCAAGTCTGCTCTCGTCTCTCTCTCTCCCTCTCTGTTCAGCTCGCAGCAGCGGCGGTTCCCTTACAGCTCCATCGAATCACCTCTCAATCAGCAGCGTTGATTTGTCTAATGTGCTTAGTTCAAGTCACTCTAGTTATAGTCTTTATTTCTTCATGTCCCACCCTCAAGTGTTGCAGATTTGCTAAACTACTGAATATGATTGGACGGGGTTAGGGGTGTCTTCATTAAACCAGGCTGACGTATTCACTTTTATTAGTAAACCCTATTGTTTGTTAACCCTGCCCTTCTACTCATTCATATAATTTGTTTGAAACATGCATATTTTGTTGCAAATGCCATAACACATTTATTACAAGCTTCATAGATGTCCGATACATCTTCATCTTTTCCCATCCTTTCTGTCCTTGGATCCTGGCACTCTTTCAATTCCCTCTCGGTCACCGGGTCATTTCATGTAGTTACTGGGCATGCGCAGCTTTCGCCATTTTCCTTTTCAGTCATAGATTTAACAGGCCCAAATGTACACTATTAATAAAGGAATCATAAAGAGATGTTATTTTCTTAAACATGTAATTCTCACTGTTCACCACCCACTTCTACTCTATCCCACGTAATTATTATTACTCTTGGGCAAAAGCGTTAATAGCTGCAGCTTTCGTTTAAATCAAGCAAGCATATGCCAGGCATGCGGTACCTTAAGACTGTGTTCTGGATTTTCTTGCGCATGTGTGAGAATTTCCCTCTCAAAGCGAGTTAGTCACGTTACTTAAACGTAATTCAAGTTTGCACATGCGCAAAGCGTTTTTGCAAGTTAAAGCGGGTTTTATTCATGCAGCATTTTATTTCTCCTTAATCCAAGCATGCGTAAGCTTTTCTGTGTTGGGTGTATGTTAGTTCCGTCTTATTTACTAAATTAATGATTAGTGAAAGTTAATGGAGGATTTAATCGAGCAAGTTTCACTTTTCTCGAATCCTTGCTCCATCACTATGCATAGTGTCACTTATTAATAGTGATGTACTATGCAGCTTTGTTTTCTTTTTTACAATCTATATGATTGCTTTCTCCCCACTGTTCAAGGATGATGCTTCATTCAGACCATCATTTATGGTGAAGAAGTATGAAAGCTGAGAACAGTAAAAATGGGAAAATGAAATTTTTACTATATTGTGATATAGTGTTACAGTATAACCAATGTGTATTATTATGTTTCTGTAATTCGTAAAATTAAATACTAGCATATTTTTATGTTCTTTTCCTTTTTCAATAGTGGAGTTGTACGTCTTTAGATGTCTCAAAATACTTTGTCTACCACAGAAATATTGCTTAGAGTGACATATCTGTAGAGAGTGTTTTTATACATGAAGAGCACTTGGCATAGCTTGCATCCATTTTATTTTGCCCATTTTGTAATTATAACTTTCAGTGTAGTTCAGCAAATGTACACTGTAAAACTATGCACCAAGGTAAAGTCTTGTACAGCCACTGACACATTCACACATACACTGATT
Organism: Calotriton arnoldi; assembly: GCA_963921515.1. Lineage (NCBI taxonomy): Eukaryota > Metazoa > Chordata > Amphibia > Caudata > Salamandridae > Calotriton > Calotriton arnoldi. Next base: position 846,609 of record CAWUFW010003590.1, read on the forward strand.
ACATAACTCATACACCCAGTCACTCATTTATTCAACCACTCACTAACCCACTAACTCATTGACACAGTTGGTAACCACAGTCTTACTTACAAATACACCTAGTACTACATGATTTTACTTACCCATACAGATATTCACACACTTAGTTACTTCCTAATACAGGTAAAAAACATGCACTCTGTCACCTATACAGTACCTTATACAACCAGTCAGCCATACATACAATCACTAACATACTCAGTCACTTTCCCATGTAAGTACTGATACACCAGATCACTCACCAATACAGCTAGAAACATAATTCACTAACTCATGTAGACAGTGATTCATATATGTCCTTACTTACATAAACAGCTACTAACACAGCCAGTCAGTTACTTATACAGGTACTGCCATACAAATTCAATATTACAAGCAGTCACTGACATAGGGCCTGACTATGAGTTTGGCGGTGTGGGAGTGGGGTGGTACGCCACTTCCCCACTGACACACTGCCAAACTCAACCGCCAGCCAGAATACAAGTAATTAAGGCCGGCGGTCCTGCGGCGGCTGGCCCATGGTGCTGCCTTTCAAAGGCTCGTAGGAGAGCCTTATAAAGGCAGCACAGCGGGACAGCCACAGCGCATTCTAGCATGGCATGGACTGTAAAGTCCATGCCATGTTGGACTGGGGCTGCAGAAAGACAGGGGGCATACCATATGCCCACTGCATGCACCCCCATGCACCAAGGTACCAGGAGGCCCTGTACGGCCCCCTATGTTTCCTCACCACCACTCTTTTCATGGTGGGCTCACCGCCATGAAAAGAAGGGCAGTGAGGAAACTCATAATAGGCTTGGCGGTGCCGCAGCGGCACCACCAAGCATATTGTCGCCTCAGACTGCTGCGCCAATGCCAGAGATCGTGGATCCCTGGCGTTTGCGATGGTTCTCTGGAGGTCTGACCCGTACTTGTAATACGGCAGTCGGACCAACAGTGTGGCAGTCTCCGACCACCACCGCACCCCAACCACGAGTTTGGCAGTCCCATGGGCCGCCAAACTCATAACCAGGCCCTAAGTCAGTTCATCACCTATAGAGGCACTCACACAGCCAATTAGTTATTGGTTCAGACACTCACACACCCACTTATTTATCTATAAAGATACTCACACACCTATTTACAGACTGATTCAGACTGTGACACACCCAGTCACACAATGCTGTATATAGTACTACACCTATGCAGACACTGATGCAGACACTAACACACCCAGACACATACTCATGGATAGAGTGACACACCCAGGAACGCAGGGATTCATACACTATACATCCATGTACACACTGCTACATAGAATAACATATCAGATATTCACTGACACACCCAGACACACTCTGGTGTATACACTGATACAACCAGGAATATACTCTTTTACATTCATACACCCAATAATATGGCTACTGACAAAGCCAGACACTGATGGAAACACTGACATAGCCACGGATTCACTCATAGAGGTACTTACACACACATTCACTCAGCAATATAGGTACTAACACACTTAGTTATTCACCCACACAACTGCTCACACTGAAAGTCACTGGCTCATACAGTCTCTTTCACCCCATACAGTCAGATATACCTCTATTTGTATATCCAGTGGCAAACTAATACAAACACTTACTCACCCACTCACTCATCCCTACAGCCACTAACACACCCAGTCACTCACTTAAGCACACACATCCGCTCAATCACTAACTCATATAGGTACAAACACAAGCAGTGTCTCACTTATGCAGCAAGTCACACAACCACTCACTCAATCGAACAGCACTCTTACTGGCTTTTACTCATCGATACTGCCACTCCCACAGCCTGTCTATCACTCATACAGGTACTCAGTCACCTTTATAGACACTCATGCACGCAGTCACTCAGTCATGCAGTCACTCACACACCCAATCACTTTCCCATTGAGCCACTCACAAAGCCATTCACTCACCTATACTGCCACTCAGACAACTACGCACTCAATTACACAACCACTAACACACCCACCTACTCCCCCATATAAACAATCACACACACAGTCACTTAGTTACACATTTGGTCATTCACTCATACAGTTACTCATTTATCCACCATTTCCCTCTTAAAGTAGGTCATACCCCCACTTGATGACTTAAATAGCAACAGATACAGACAGTAACTCACTCATGCAGCCACTCACACATGCAGACACTCACTCAAAGAATCACTCACACCCAGTATCTTACCCCTAGAGCCACAAACATACCCAATCACTCACTTATAGAGACACTCACACACCTAATCACTCACTCATGCAAGCACTCAGACACTTGCTCACTCCCCTAAACAGCCACTCACACACCCACTTGCTCACCCATGCAGCCACTCACTTAGTCACTCACTAATCCAGAGATACACTCATGCATTCATTCACTCACTCATCCATCCTCTCACTAACTCATACAAATACTTACTCACTCGTACTGCCACTTACATACCCACTATCTCACTCATACAGCAGCTCATACACCCACTGTTTTACTCATAAACCCTCTCATGCACTCAGTCACCTATTCAGTCACTCTTACACTAATACAGGCACTCACCCACCTACCCAGTCACACACTGACAGTCATTCAAACATCCAATCTCTCACCTATGCAGCCAGTCACACATCCAGTCTCTCAGTCATACAGCCAGTCTGTCATCCATATAGATACTTACACACATAGTCACTCTCATAGTCATTCACACACACAGTCACTCACCCATATAGACACTCATGCACACCCTCACTCACCCATATAGACACTAACACACCTAGTCACTTATTTATCTAACCACTCACAAACCCACTCACTCAATTACACAAGCACTAACACACTCACTCACTCACTCACTCACCCATATAGACACTGATACACCCAGTCACTCACTTATATAGGCAGTGACACATCCAGCCACTCACCCATACAGCAACTCACACAGCTAGTCAGTCACTTATACAGCCACTAACATGCACACTATTTCACTCATACAGCGGATCACCCCCAACTCATTGACTCAAATAGCAACTCGCATAGACAGTCACTCACTCATACAGCCACTCACACGTGCAGTCTCTCATTCTTAGAGCCACTCACACCAAGTCACTCATCCCTATAACCACTCACACAGCCAGTCACTCACTCATATACTCACTCACATACCCACTATCTCACTCATACAGCAGCTCACGTACCCACTTGTTCACTCATACACCCACTCACACAGGCACTCAGTCACTCATACAGCCCCTAACACACTGATCTAGCTACTCACATACCCAATCACTCACTCACACACCCACTTACTCTCCCATATAGATACTTATACACCCAGTGACTCACTCACACAGCCATTCACACACCCAGTCATTCATCCTAACAGACACTCAAACACCCCCTCACTCGCACAAACACACCCAGTCACTCACCTATAGAGCCACTTGCACAACCACTCATTCAATTGCATGAGCAGATGTACATCCACTCACTCAGCTATATAGACAGTCTCATGCCAAGTTACTCACTCACACATGCACTAACATACTCAGTCTCTCACCTATGCAGCCACTCAGAGAACCACTTATGCAATCATACAAGTACTAACACAGACATCCACTCATCCATACAGTCACTCTTGCAGCAAGTCACTCACTAATACAAACACTCACATACCCACTCTCTCACTCATAGAGCAGGTTACACACCCACACACCCAATCACTCACTCAGGCATTCACACACCCAGTCACTCACTTATACAGACACTCTTCCTTTTATATACACAGATATAGAATTTATCTTTTTTTTAACCGTGAAATGTAGTTTTAACAAGAACCCTTTCTTCTTTTTTCTGGAACTCATTTTTTTTTCTTCCTAACATTTTGTATTTTTTTGTATTTTGTCTTAAATAAAATGGCAACTCCAGTGAAAAACATTATATCCACAAACTGAAAAACAGAGGAAAAACTCGCATAAATGCAAAATGTGCCAATCCTCTTTAACTCTGGAGATATTTCTGGCAGCTGCTTTTACACTTCCTGAGGACCTTTTTCTCCTGGAACAGGTGGTGTTGCCCTAGAGGTTGATGGCTGCTCTCCAGTCCTCTCCTTCTGTGCCCTCTTCAGATAGTTATTGTGACACATTTTTAGATGGGACAACATGCTTGTTGTCCTACAAGTATATTTTTTAGATGTGCCCCTTGAAAGAGATTTCTCGCACAAGGTGCACTTGGCATGTTTGGCAACAGGTTTTTTTTCACCAGATGAGATTGTGAAAAAATCCCAACAATACTCTGCCGTTTTGGCGCTGGTGCCTCATCTGAAGAGACTTCAGGATGTGGCTGTGGCTCCTGTTCCTCAGTTTCGTGATGCAGGTCCTGCTTCTCACTTCCTCCTGGTGCCATTTTATGTAAGGAAAAAATGAAAAAAAAATAGCCAAAACAGAGTGCTGCATTCAAAGTATAGGACAGGTGCTAGCAATGTCCCAAATATGAACTGGAAGCTTTGAGAAGAAAGAAATGGGTAGAAAATTCCTTTAAAGATTAATGAAAAGTGTCTTCTCCAATCAACTCTCTTTGTTACCTAGTCACATGATATTCATGAATGCCAACGTCGTCGTGAACACTGGAGTCTTCTCGACAGCGTGAAATATAATTAAAAAGTGGTTTACATTGAAATTAATTACTGAAATACAAGTTTAAACACTGTATTAGTAAACTACCTTTCTCAAAAATTAATTACAATATGTGTATATATGTGTTTTAGACTTTTTCAAAAACACACTGTCTTCTCGAATTTTCACAAAACCAAAAATAAGTCGCACAATATTTTGCGATGACAAATTCTCGAATAATAAAAAGTTTGGGGAAAATAAATAAGTGGAATAAGGCACTCAAGAAATGGGCATGAAGAGGCAGATACAAACACCTAAATGGGTGCCATCGATAGAGGGAACAGGTGCAGTGAATGACATCAACTGTGAGCACCTAAAGGGTGTGTGAAGATACCTAGAGAGAATACAGGCACGGATCCCTCCCCATTTATCTCACTAATATGTAAAGGTCTACCCTCTTTCCCTATGTTGAAGGACACCTTAATAAAAGGCACCCAAGCGCATTTCAAGCCGATTTTGCTGACATGTTATTGATGCACAAAAATACGAGGACATCTGCACCAAACAAAGATGCACTTTCTACATTTACTAAAGAGGAAGCATCCTTGTTTGGTGAAGATTCATCTCTTTGTAGTCTCATTGTCTTCACTTCACAATGATTCACGTTATCACAGATTTATGCATGAAGATGCTCAATGAACAAACATAGTGCCAAAATTAGATGTAGACAAGGTCACTGCAAACATTACCTAGAGGTCTTTTACACGGCTGTAGTGTAAAATGTAAATGATACATTTATCCAATGAGGTACACTTATTAATTAGCCAGATGAAAGTTCTCCAGTTAGGTACATGTTTTCAGCAAACTTTGGGACTCTTGTTGGCAAAAAATGAAGTTCCATTCAGACCCTAGTGTGCATTTAACAGAAATTAAATCTCAACGGGAAGCACTTCCAAATATAAACATAGCTGGTGCCCCAGAGGAAGCTCCACTTCAGTAAAGCACAAATGATCATAACTTCTTGGGCATGGCAAAAGCAAAGCAAGTGTCTATCCTGTTGTATTCCACGCTGAAAAACAATCTGAAATCCTTAATGGAGGTTGATTTATTGGTGTGTAATCGGATCTGGGGTGACTGTGATGAGTGAGTTCTTTTTTATTGTTTCCTGGTGATAACAGAGTGCATGATTCTCCCTTTTAAACATCCTAAGTATGCAAATGTCCAAAATGCATAGCACCACTCCAACACCCACTCACAGACATACAGAGGCACTCCCACACCCACTCACACACCCACACAGGCACTCACAAACCCACTCAAACACTCACAAGGTACTCAGAGACCCACCCACAGACCTACACAGCCACTCACACACCCACACTAAAAAGTGACAGGTCACATTTCCGTTCAGATTAAAAAAAATAAAAATGTAGAAATTAACTGAAAAAGCCAGAAGGTTAGAGTAATGTTATAGTTAGGAAATAGGATTTTAAAAAACATAGAAATTCACTGAAAAAACAAAAGGTTAGAGGGACATTATAGTTAGGAAATAGAACTAAAAAAAGTAGAAGTTCACTGAAAAAAACAAAAGGTTATAGGGATGTTATTCGTACAAACCATAGAATGTCAGCAGTTATAGTAACCTGAGCTAACTATAACTTACTCACCCACAATGCACTGCTTATTATCTCACATATTACATCACACATGACATGGTCAATGACATCACTGATGACAACACTGATGACATCATCCACAGAAACACTCACACAACCACTGACATCCCTATACAACCTCCCATACACCCACTCACACACCCACACAACCACTCACATACCCATTCATGGGCCCAACAAGTACTTACACAACCACTCACTCATCCTTAGAGTCACTCACACACCCATTCACTCACTCATACACCCACTCACACAACTGCTCACTCACTCATACAGCTACTCATACTATCAGTCAGTCACCCATACTGCCACTCACACAGCTACACACACACTCATACAGCTACTCACACAACCACGCATTCACCTATATAGCCACTCACATACCCACTCACTCACCCATATAGCCTTTCAGCACAGCCACTCAATCACCCACATAAGCACTCTCACTCACACACCCACACAACCACTTACATACCCATTTGCACATACATACAACCACATCCACTCACTCACCCATACAGCTATTCACACAGACACTCACTCTCCAATCCAGCTACTCACACACCAACCCACTTAACCAAACACCCACTCAAATAGCCTCTCACTCACCCATACAGCCACTTATACACCCAGTCACTCATTCATACAGCCATTCAGACACCCAGTCACTCACCCATATAGTCACTCACATGTGTACTCACCCAGCCATACAGCCACCCACTTACCCATATAGCCACTGACAAACCCACTCACTCACCAATACAGCCACTCACAAATCCACTCACTCACCCACACAACTATTAACACACCCACTTATACACCCATACAGTCACTCACACACTCACTCACACACCCATACAGCCACTAAGATACCCACTCACACATGGATACACACAGTCACACAGCCACTCATGTAATATATTTTAGAAATAATATAACTATTTTTTTACCTACTAGTGATAGCCAGTAGGTAGTTATACTTAGGACCAACTTTTCCCATAGGCGAAGCATTTTTTGTTTTGCTGATAACGCTGGCGCCGTGAGACGAATCTTCATGAAATTTTTCCCAAAAAGTGCCCTATTTTGCCATAGTTCTGCTTGGAAAGATTCTGGGTGATTCATCAGGCTGGGGTCGAGAAAATAGGGGGGGTCTCAAAATGATTTTTCCCCATGCAGTATCTATGGGGATGTTGAAATTTTCAAACACGGCTACAGGCAGAACCACTGAACCGATTTACACCAAATTTGGCAGAAAGCTGGCTCTTGGTCCAAAAAGAGACATTTTACTAACTTAGTTTACATCTGTTTCACAATTTTGGAGTTATTAAAGAAATGAAACTTTGCACATCTAGGGATGCAGATCGTCCGCTGATCCAATTATATATTACTGTACATTAAAAAAAACACACGTATTCTCTGAATAAACCAAAGCCTACAGGGACATTATAGTTAGGTTCACATTTTACCTACACAAAACCATAGAAATTCAGGAGCTATAGTTATACTTATAGCTATACTTATCTGAAGAAACCATAACTCATGCCGCTAAGTAATGATGAATGGAATGCTGAACAATGCAAACATTCACCCCCAGTCACAGAGATCTGTATTTAATCCATTTTATTTTGCTCACCACGCCACCCCAGTTTGGACCCTGCAATATGCAAATCAATCTTGACACTTTGTTGTTTTTTCAGAGAATATTTATATAACAAGAGTTGTGCAGAGTGTAATGCTGCAAAAGTTTTAAAATATGCTATCCCTGTTGTTATGCTTAGAGAGGGAGCAATTAATCATGCCTGCCCAACCCTTCCACAAAATTGCATATTACACTCTGTACATCTACATATGGGATTGTGCCATGACATTACATTTCAAGGCTATTCCCTTAAAAAATAAAGTATTTTACCAAATTCAGGATGCAAGGGGTTAAATATGTGCAGTTAGGTAAAATCACATTGAACAGGCCTCATTGCATTTTGAAGAGTTGTCTATTGTTTTAACTTGTAACTATGTAATACAGGCAAATATTACCATCTGGGCTTCTGGTGTCATTAAAAAGCATAAGGTTGAGTCATTCGCACATGTCCCTAGAACTCTGATAGGGCGAAGTACTACCATATCACACATTATCCATTGTGTTTTTTATATTACATATTTACTTTAGGACCATTAGCTTCAAAAGGCTGTTTTCTTTGAAAAGCAGCTAACAATAGCCACTGATTGGAACTAGAATATTTGGTTTTGTTTATCTTTTAAAAATAAATAGTTGATGAAACAATGGACTATGTGAAGGCCAGAAAATTTTGCGATTTATGACTGCAGCATTTACCACATTAAACTCTTCTAAGGCCTCTAGAAAGCAATCCACCCCACCCCCTTTTTCAAGCTAAAAAGTCAAAATACACCCCAGGCCCTAACCAGAGTGTGTTTAAGAGACTGCTTAATCTGCTTTGTGGTTTAAATTGTGTTTGTAAATGTATGTAGCACTCTTTTTTATCTGGAAAAAGTGATTTAAGTGCGCAAAAAGCAGTATTTTTAGTGAATTTAGATTTGGGCCTTACCTGCAGGGTTGAAGAAGAACTACAAAGTGTGGATTGAGCCTGTCTGTATCAAAGGAGATTCTGACTTCAGACACTTCCCTGCCCCCCTGCACACCAGTCTGTGTTTTACTGATTGGCCCTCAAGCTTCAAAACGAGGCCAGAGCCCTTCTTTGTGCTTGTTATTTATGAAACTTTAAAACTGCTCTTTTCCTCTGCCTGTGACTGTTTACATTTATCTTTTGGTTTCTGTGCAATTTGTACTTTTAAAACTGCTGTTTTCTTATACCCATGACTGTTTAAATTTCTCTCCTAGTTGTCCCCTATACTGTGATAAGGCCTCTAGAAGGCGAACCACCCCACCCCACCTCCTTTTTTCAAGCTAAAAATGCAAAATACACCCCAGAGCCTTACCAGAGTGTGTTTAAAGACTGCTCAGTCTGCCTTGTGGTTTAAATTGTGTTTGGAAAGTGTTTGCAGCACTCATTTTTGGCTAGAAAAAGTGATTTGTTTAAGTGTGTGCAAACAGTATTTTTTGTGGCTTTAGATTTGGGCCTTACCTGCAGGGTTGAACAGGAACTACAAAGTGTGGATTTAACCTGTCTATATCCAAGGAGATTCTGACTTCAGGGGCACCTCCCTGCTCCCTTGCACACCAGTCTGTGCTTTGCTGATTGGCCCTAAAGCTTCCAAGGAGCCCTAAGCCCTCTCCTCACACCTGCACAGGCCCTAAAACAGACACCTCCACTTTATAGCCTCAGCTTCTTTGAGCCCTGAACAGCCCAGTGAGCAAAGCTGCGGAAGGTGGTAAGAACACAAACTTTGTACTTTGTATCGTGAAACTTTAAAACTGCTCTTTTCTTCTACCTGTGACTGTTTAAATTTTTCTCTTGCTTTATGTGTAATTTGTACTTTTAAAACTGCTGTTTTCTTCTACCGTGACAATTTAAATTTCTCTCCTGTTTCTCTCCTATACTGTGCAAAGGCCTCTGGAAGGTAATCCACCCCACCACCCTATTTTTATAAGCTGAATTGGCAAAATACACCCCAGAGCTTAACCAGAGTGTGTTTAAGAGACTGCTTAATCTGCTTTGTGGTTTAAATTCTGTTTGAAAAGTGTATGTAGCACTCGTTTTTGACTAGAAAAATGTGTTTGAGTGCACAAAAAGCATTTTTGTTGTGGCTTTAGATTTGGGCCTTACTTGCAGGGTTGAAGAAGAACTACAAAGTGTGGATTCAGCATGTCTGTATCCAAGGAGATTCTGACTTCAGGATCACTTCCCTGGCCTCCTGCAACCCAGTCTATGGTTTACTGATTGGCCCTCAAGCTTCCAAGGAGCCCTGAGCCCTCCCCGAACACCTGCACTGGCCCTTAGGTTTGTGGAGGGAAGCCCAAGATAGACACCTCCATTTTGTAGCCCCAGCTTCTCTGAGTCCTAAACAGCCCAGTGAGCAAACACAAAGACAGTGGTAGGAACACCGACTTTGTGCTGTGTATTTTGAAACTTTAAAACTGCTCTTTTCTTCTACTTGTTCAAATGAACCACTTGGTTTCTGTGCAATTTGCACTTTTAAAACTGCTGTTTCCTTCTGCCTGTGACTGTTTAAATTTCTCTCCTTGCTTTCTCTTATACTGTGCTTAGGCCTCTAGAAAGCAATCCACCACACCGCCTCCTTTTTATAAGCCAAAAAGGCAAAATATAGTCCAGAGCTAACCAGAGTGTGTTTAAGAGGCTCTTCAATCTGCCTTGTGGTTTAAATTGTGTTTGGAAAGTGGTTGCAGCACTTGTTTTTAGCTAGAAAAAGTGATTTGTTTAAGTGCGCTAAAAGCAGTACTTTAAATGTCTTCTGATTTGGGCATTGCCTGCAGGGTTGAACAAGAACTATAAAGTCTGGATTGAGCCTGTCTGTATCCAACGAGATTCTGACTGGGCCTGGGCAGAGTTCACGGAGTTCCGCGGAACACTGCGGAGAAACCAAAAAAGCTCATCCACGCTACGCGGAGTTCCGCAAGTGGCAGAGTGCACTTGATCATGCCGTTCGCATTGATTTTCAGCGCTGGATGTTTGTCCTGTGCTGTAAAATCAGCATGAACAGCACTATGCACAGCACAAGAGGGGCTGCTTCTTTTCTTGCTGCTTGAGTTGATTTTCTACCCGAGTGGCAGCTTTCTCAACTTGAACGGAAGGTTTCTCAACGTGAGCGGTTGCAACCATCCGCGACCGCCCTCATTGAGAAATCTGATGGCCTGCATTGAGAAATCTCGCCGGGAGGTGGATTTTCCTCGCTCGCATTCGCCAACTTGACGTTGGCGAGCACAAGCGAGTAAATAACTCCACTCAGCTGAGTTTTTTGGAACTCCACGTGCTCCGTGGAAAGCGGAGTGTGTGGAAAACTCTGCAAACTCTGTGAATGAAGCGGAGTTCACTGCCCAGGCCAAATTCTGACCTCAGGAGCACCTCTCTGCCCCCCCTGCACACCAGTTTGTGTTTAAGGTCACATGCCCTTTATATAAGATTCTTACTGATTATTACATCTGTGCTCTGACTGCCTCCTTTGGCTTAGTGCTTCAGTTTAAATTGGCTTATAGGTCTAGGGTTCTGATTGGTTCCTAGGGCTAGGGTTTATATTAGACTTAGGCCTTAGGGTTAGAGTTCTGATTGGCTGATAGGGCTAGGGTTCTGATTGGCTCCTAGGGCTAGGGGTTCTATTGGACTTAGGGGTTATGGTTTCAGTTTTGATTGGTTGCTAGGGCTAGGACTGCGATTGGTTGAAAGGGCCAGGTTTCCTCAGCAAATACACACTACTCATTTACAACAAAAAACCCTATCCACACTTCAATGTCTTCAAACCCCACAAAGTACATCTATACACCCTTCTACCCCAACTGCCACACAGTGAAACCTTGACTCTCACACAAAACACCACTCTGTACTATACTCGTATCAAATCACCAACACCTACCACAAACACCCCAACACAACAACACTCATTCACCCTCCTCTCATCCACTGCAAAATTTAGAGCCTTAAAATATGACCCTTATGCTCCACTACCACCCCTAGCCCATACACCTTTCCCCCTAAACGGACATCAACATTATAAACAACATGCCACTTTTCACAACTCAGCATATCCATGTCTATGACACAAGGCTATTCTACAAAAACAACTCAGCTCACTAACTCACTCTCAACCGCCATCTCCAACACCTACACAGGCAGACCCAACAAAATGCCTTCTAAACCTGCTGGAAGAGGATTACGATATAGACAAACAACATTATGGCTATGTCATAAGGTTAATACCAACACTATTAATACACAAGCTACTAGTTCAAAGAGTACTACTCACTCCTCTACCAAACAAAGTCACACCACCACCAAAACACAATCTCTAGACTGCCTACTAATAAATGCTTGATCACTCTCTAAAATCAAGCACCACATCTGTGACCTACTCTCTGACACACACCCTGACTTACTCTTCATAACCGGATCTTGGTTGGGAGATGACATGGCTCCAATGTTGTATGAAACTCTTCTTCCAGGCTATCAAACTGTAACACAAAATCTCGTAGGCAAAAGAGGAGGTGGACTAGCTGTTATATTCAAGGAAACAATAAATCTCACCACAGCTAATGACGTTTCCATACAAGGTTGTGAGGCACTCATGACCATATGCAGCCCTACATCAACTTCCTAAGCCTAAATGCACAGACGGAACTGATCCCATGACTCAAAAATTTACTAACAAACTGGAAAATTATTGCACAACCAAAGCAGACATGTTGGACTCATATTTAAAACAAAGGAAAACCACTAGCACCAACCCATTTCCAACAATCCCCACCAAGGATTGGCTATCCCAGCCTCTGCATTCCTTCAAACAACTATCATGAAGTGAATTTATGGCTCTGGTCAAAGCAAGCAAGCCAGTCAGCTGCCCTTTTGACCCTTGTCTCCCACAAATCTTCAAGAACATTATTTTAATTACCTCTGCTGCGACACCAGTAAGATGAATCACTAATTATTCTACAGGAATCTTTCCAGAAGACTTAAAAAAGGCTTACTTATGCCCATTATTAAAGAAAAGAAACCTGAACCCACATGACCCAAACACTTACGGAGTGATTACAAATGGAACTTTCCAGGGCAAATGATAGAAAGAGCAGCATCCACCCATATGTAACAATTCATTGAAGATAACTTCATAGTTTCCGACTTCCAAACAGGATTCTGTCAAGGAAGAAGCACAGAATCTGTCCTCATCACCATCTGGGATGACCTTAAAAACACAGTAGTTCAGAACAGGGTCACTGCACTACTTCTCTTGGACCTTTCAGCTCCCTTCCTCACCATTGACCATGACACTCTAATCCAAAGACTCTGCGAAACCAGCATAGAGAGGACTGGCCTCGACTGGACCACATTCAACCCTCAAAATAGGACAAATGTCATCCATACTCCCCCTTTCTCATCCAAGCTGTACTTCACAAAAGCATTGCTCCCTCAAGGTTCTATCATCTCATCCCTTCTTCTTAAAATCTATATGAAGTCATTACAGGAAAAGATCAATGAATTTCAGCTCACATGCTATAACCATGCAGATGACGCACAAATACTTCTTAAACTGGAAAGCCCCAACGACATTGGAAACTCAAAAAATGTCAGTTGCCTCCGAGCCGTTGATCAGTGGATGACATGGAAGCTACCTCAATTTGAATTCTTGCAAAACGGAAATACTCGCATATGGTGATTGGAAACATTATGACTCACTCTGCATCTGGCCTGATGATATGGAACCATCTCCTAAAGTATCTAAGGAAGTAAGAAAACCTTGGAATTGCTATGGGCTGCAAATTATCAATGAGTGTTCAAGTTGACAAATTAGCAAGATCAAGCTTCATTACTATGAAAATTAGGATTTGCACACAAGGTCCAAGTCACAATCTCTCTTGTACTGTCTAAACTTGATTACTCTTATGACCTCTAGCACGGATCATCTTTATCAGCTATGAAAAAGCTACAATAAATACAGAACTCTGCTGCCAGACTACTCCTACATTTAAAGCCACAAGCCCACATCTCCCCTGCCTTGTAAGCCCTATATTGGTTACCGGTTGCCAGAAGATTCACCTTCAAGCTGCTTTGTATCACCCACAAAGCAATACATGGAACAGGACCACTTTTTATCAGGATAAATTAAATACATGGAAGAAAGAAATTTCCACTCAAGATTGGCACCTCACCTGAAAAGCCAAGCATACAAGAAAAAACATGGGCGGTACATCTTTCTCTGTTCAAGCAGCTAAACTATGGAATTCATGACCCCCAAACATAAGAACCATGGATAACTATCTTATCTTCAGAAAACTACTCAAGAGTTGGCTCTCTTCTGCATGACCGCCGCACTCAAACACAGATGTGCACCATATGCCTGTGCATGTAAATATGTATTATTTGAATATATGTATGTATTTAGATATGTGCATTTCTTTGTAAAACAATATGTACTACTTATGGTTTTAAAATATATAGATATTCTTTTGCTCTGCTTAACAAATGTATATATTACTCATGGTTAAAAAATATATATATAATATGTATATATGTATATATATATATATATATATATATATATATATATATATATATATATATATATATATATATATATATATATATATATATATAATCTACTGGCGGTTGCCAGTAGATAGTTATAGTTAGGACCTATTTTCCATAGGAAATCCGCGACATTCTATTTGAAATAACTCTTGCGTCGGTTGACGAATCTTCGCGAAATTTTCAAACTTTATGGTCCGCTCCGGTCCGCTCCTACCCTGAAAGTCTCAGGGTGATTCGTCAAGCGGGGGCCGAGAAAAAGGGGGGTCCAAAACGTGTTTTCCCCATTCATTTTCCCATAGGAAACTTTAGACACGGCTACAGCCCGAACTGCTGAACGGAATTACACCAAATTTGGCAAAGAGGTAGTTCTTGGTTCAGAAAGAACCCTTTTTGTTAAATGGTGTAAATCCGTTCAGTAGTTGCGGAGAAATTAAAAAATAAGAGTCAAACAATCAATTTCCCATAGGAAACTTTATGCAAGGCTACAGCCCGAACTGCTGAACGGAATTATACCAAATTTGGCAAAGAGGTAGTTCTTGGTTCAAAAAGAACCCTTTTTGTTAAATGGTGTAAATCCGTTCAGTAGTTGCTGAGAAAATCAAAAGTAAAAACACATATATATCTGGGCGGAGCCTAACCACACATGTCATCGTGAGATCTGATTGGCTGTCAGCACTTCATCCTGGAATTGCTGGCAGCCATCTTGGGACCAATATAAATGATAGTACCATTGAAATGCATTGTAGTGAATCGAAGATTTTGAGGGTTACCAAAAGGAGAACTATAAAGGGTGATAACAGACTTTAGTTACATTAGAATTCATTTGTTGATGGTACCATACTAATTTCAGGAATTGTGGTGTGTTCTAAGGTGATTTTACCCTGTGAAAAACCTTCTGCTGGGATATCATGAATCATGTTTGAGAGAAAACTATTTTCACATGCTTGTCCCATACAGTTTTGGAAGGTGCCCCAGAAGCTAAAATGAGAGCATATTTTCTGTAAATTCACATTATCTTTCTCAGTCATGTGAGAATGAAGTCTGACATTCTCAGTAAAACATGTACATCCAACAAGGGCAGAGACTGTCAATTGATTCCTTTGTGTTCTACTGCAGCTTCCCAGAGTGTTCTAAAGAACAACTAGAGTGCTAACAGCCTTACTTATGACAAAAGTATGGCACACCTGAAGCCATCTTGATTGGAATAAACTGGTAACACTTAAAACATTTAATTTAAAAAGGAACAAAATGATGGGGTTCATCTTGTCATAGAAATTATGGTTAGTGCTGTAGAAAGAAAAATTAGGACATGTTTCAAGTGTGATCTCAAATATCTTCCTGTTATATTTCAACAGGAGCAGCCTGTCAGTTGCTGCCTTTGTGTTCTACTGCAGCTTCCCAGAGTGTTCTAAAGAACAACTAGAGTGCTAACAGCCTTACTTATGACAAAAGTATGGCACACCTGAAGCCATCTTGATTGGAATAAACTGGTAACACTTAAAACATTTAATTTAAAAAGGAACAAAATGAGGGGGTTCATTTTGCCATAGAAATTATGGTTAGTGCTGTAGAAAGAAAAATTAGGACATGTTTTAAGTGAGATCTCAAATATCTTCCTGTTATATTTCAACAGGAGCAGCCTGTCAGTTGATGCCTTTGTGTTCTACTGCAGCTTCCCAGAGTGTTCTAAAGAACAACTAGAGTGCTAACAGCCTTACTTATGACAAAAGTATGGCACACCTGAAGCCATCTTGATTGGAATAAACTGGTAACACTTAAAACATTTAATTTAAAAAGGAACAAAATGAGGGGGTTCCTTTTGCCATAGAAATTATGGTTAGTGCTGCAAAAAGAAAATGTAGTGCATGTTTTAAGTGAGATCTCAAATCCTCTTCTATTTCATTAGAAAATTCTGACATGCAGACTGAAACAATCACTTTCAATACCAGCAGTAGACTTCCAGTTAACTCCTTGGTGAGCAGTAGCTTTAATACAGTGATCTAATGAACAACTAGAGTAATAACATTCTGAATTTATGGCAAATGTGTGACACATCTGAATGCCTTCTTGATGGAATCAAAGTAAAAAACTGAAAGTATTTCCTACTGAGGAGACTGCAGTAAATGAGGAAATTAGGAAACTTCATAACAAAGAAGTCTTCCAAGATGGCCACCAGTGAAAAAAGAGCCCAAATGTAGCACAAATATTACCCAGATGTAGCCCACATATAGCCCAATGACAAAAGTGTGCAAAACACTTTTTATTTTTAGTTTTTTTGCAGTTTTATGTAGTGCAGACTGGTCAGGTATTGGAGCGTTGCATCTTAAAACATGACCCCCTACACTACAAAAACACCACTGCACTACCCTAAACCCTAAAACACTACCCCAGCACGACCCCTACACTACACAAGCACCACTGCACTATCCTAAACCCTAAAACACTACCCCCAGCATGACCCCCTACACTACACAAACACCACTGCACTACCCTAAACCCTAAAACACTACCCCAACACCACTGCACTAACCTAAATCCTAAAACACTACCCCCAGCACGACCCCCTACACTACCCAAACACCACTGCACTACCCTAAAACATGACCCCCACACTACACAAACACCACTGCACTACCCTAAACCCTAAAACACTGCCCCCAGCATGACCCCCTACACTACACAAGCACCACTGCACTACCCTAAACCCTAAAACACTGCCCCCAGCACGACCCCCTACACTGCCCAAACACCACTGCACTGCCCTAAACCCTGAAACACATACCCTAGCACGACCCCCTACACTGCCCGAACACCACTGCACTGCCCTAAACCCTGAAACACCACCCCCAGCATGACCCCTACACTGCCCGAACACCACTGCACTGCCCTAAACCCTGAAACACTACCCCCAGCAAGACCTCCTACACTGCCCGAACACCACTGCACTGCCCTAAACCCTGAAACATCACCCCCAGCAAGACCCCCTACACTGCCCGAACACCACTGCCCTAAACCCTGAAACACCACCCCAGCACGACCCCTACACTGCCCGAACACCACTGCACTGCCCTAAACCCTGAAACACCACCCCCAGCACGACCCCCTACACTGCCCGAACACCACTGCACTGCCCTAAACCCTGAAACACCACCCCCTGCACGACCCCTACACTGCCCGAACACTACTGCACTGCCCTAAACCCTGAAACACCATCCCCAGCACGACCCCCTACACTGCACGAACACCACTGCACTGCCCTAAACCCTGAAACACTACCCCCAGCAAGACCCCCTCACTGCCCGAACACCACTGCACTGCCCTAAACCCTGAAACACCACCCCCAGCAAGACCCCTACACTGCCCGAACACCACTGCCCTAAACCCTGAAACACCACCCCCAGCAAGACCCCCTACACTGCCCGAACACCACTGCACTGCCCTAAACCCTGAAACACCAGCCCCAGCACGACCCCTACACTGCCCGAACACCACTGCACTGCCCTAAACCCTGAAACACCACCCCCTGCACGACCCCCTACACTGCCCGAACACCACTGCACTGCCCTAAACCCTGAAACACCACCCCCAGCATGACCCCCTACACTGCCCGAACACCACTGCACTGCCCTAAACCCTGAAACACCACCCCCTGCACGATCCCCTACACTGCCCGAACACCACTGCACTGCCCTAAACCCTGAAACACCACCCCCAGCACGACCCCCTACACTGCACGAACACCACTGCACTGCCCTAAACCCCGAAACACTACCCCCAGCAAGACCCCCTACACTGCCCGAACACCACTGCCCTAAACCCTGAAACACCACCCCCAGCAAGACCCCCTACACTGCCCGTACACCACTGCACTGCCCTAAACCCTGAAACACCACCCCCAGCATGACCCCCTACACTGCCCGAACACCACTGCACTGCCCTAAACCCTGAAACACCACCCCCAGCACGACCACCTACACTGCCTGAACACCACTGCACTGCCCTAAACCATAAAACACCAGCCCCAGCACGACCCCCTACACTGCCCGAACACCACTGCACTGCCCTAAACCCTGAAACACCACCCCCAGCACGACCCCCTACACTGCCCGAACACCACTGCACTGCCCTAAACCCTGAAACACCAGCCCCAGCACAACCCCGTACACTGCCCGAACACCACTGCCCCGCCCTAAACCCTGAAACACCAGCCCCAGCACGACCGCCTACACTGCCCGAAAACCACTGCACTGCCATAAACCCTGAAACACCAGCCCCAGCAAGACCCCCTACACTGCCCGAACACCACTGCACTGCCCTAAACCCTGAAACACCACCCCCAGCAAGACCCCTACACTGCCCGAACACCACTGCACTAAAGCCTGAAACACCACCCCCAGCAAGACCACCTACACTGGCCGAACACCACTGCACTGCCCTAAACCCTGAAACACCACCCCCTGCACGACACCCTACACTGCCCAAACACCACTGCACTGCCCTAAACCCTGAAACACCAGCCCCTGGACGACCCCCTACACTGCCCAAACACCACTGCACTGCCCTAAACCCTGAAACACCACCCCTCAGCACGACACCCTACACTGCCCGAACACCACTGCACTGCCTTAAACCCTGAAACACCACCCCCAGCACGACCCCCTACACTGCCCCAACACCACTGCACTGCCCTGAACCCTGAAACACCACCCCCTGCACGATCCCCTACACTGCCCGAACACTACTGCACTGCCCTAAACCCTGAAACACCACCCCCAGCACGACCCCCTACACTGCACGAACACCACTGCACTGCCCTAAACCCCGAAACACTACCCCCAGCAAGACCCCCTACACTGCCCGAACACCACTGCCCTAAACCCTGAAACACCACCCCCAGCAAGACCCCATACACTGCCCGTACACCACTGCACTGCCCTAAACCCTGAAACACCACCCCCAGCATGACCCCCTACACTGCCCGAACACCACTGCACTGCCCTAAACCCTGAAACACCACCCCCAGCACGACCCCTACACTGCCCGAACACCACTGCACTGCCCTAAACCATAAAACACCAGCCCCAGCACGACCCCCTACACTGCCCGAACACCACTGCACTGCCCTAAACCCTGAAACACCACCCCCAGCACGACCCCCTACACTGCCCGAACACCACTGCTTGCCCTAAACCCTGAAACACCAGCCCCAGCACAACCCCGTACACTTCCCGAACACCACTGCACTGCCCTAAACCCTGAAACACCAGCCCCAGCACGACTGCCTACACTGCCCGAAAACTAATGCACTGCCCTAAACCCTGAAACACCAGCCCCAGCAAGACCCCCTACACTGCCCGAACACCACTGCACTGCCCTAAACCCTGAAACACCACCCCCAGCAAGACCCCCTACACTGCCCGAACACCACTGCACTAAAGCCTGAAACACCACCCCCAGCAAGACCACCTACACTGGCCGAACACCACTGCACTGCCCTAAACCCTGAAACACCACCCCTGCACGACCCCCTACACTGCCCAAACACCACTGCACTGCCCTAAACCCTGAAACACCAGCCCCTGCATGACCCCCTACACTGCCCGAACACCACTGCACTGCCCTAAACCCTGAAACACCACCCCTCAGCACGACACCCTACACTGCCCGAACACCACTGCACTGCCCTAAACCCTGAAACACCACCCCCAGCACGACCCCCTACACTGCCCGAACACCACTGCACTGCCCTAAACCCTGAAACACCACCCCCTGCACGACCTCCTACACTGCCGGAACACCACTGCACTGCCCTAAACCCTGAAACACCACCCCCAGCACGACCCCCTACACTGCCCGAACACCACTGCACTGCCCTAAACCCTGAAACATCAACCCCAGCAAGACCCCCTACACTGCCTGAACACCACTACCCTAAATCCTGAAACACCACCCCCTACACTGCACGAACACCACTGCACTGCCCTAAACCCTGAAACACCACCTCCAGCAAAACCCCTACACTGCCTGAACACCATTGCTCTGCCCTAAATCCTGAAACACTAGCCCCAGCATGACCCCCTATACTGCCCAAACACCACTGCACTGCCTAAACCCTGAAACACCACCCCCAGCACGACCCCCAACACTGCCCGAACACCACTGCACTGCCCTAAACCCTGAAACACCAGCCCCAGCAAGACCCCCGACACTGCCCGAATACCACTGCACTGCCCTAGACTCTGAAACACCACCCCCTGCAGCACCCCCTACACTGCCTGAACACCACTGCACTGCCCTAAACCCTGAAACACCAGCCCCAGCATGACCCCCTACACTGCCCGAACACCACTGCACTGCCCTAAACCCTGAAACACCAGCCCCAGCACGACCACCTACACTGCCCGAACACCACTGCACTGCCCTAAACCCTGAAACACCAGCCACAGCACGACCCCCTACACTGCCCGAACACCACTGCACTGCCCTAAACCCTGAAACACCAGCCCCAGCACGACCCCTACACAGCCCGAACACCACTGTACTGCCCTAAACCCTGAAACACCAGCCCCAGCACGACCCCCTACACTGCCCGAACACCACTGCACTGCCCTAAACCCTGAAACACCACCCCCTGCATGACCCCCTACACTGCCCGAACACCACTGCACTGCCCTAAACCCTGAAACACCACCTCCTGCAGCACCCCCTACACTGCCCGAACACCACTGCACTGCCCTAAACCCTGAAACACCACCCCCTGCACCGCCCCTTACACTGCCCGAACACCACTGCACTGCCCTAAACCCTGAAACACCACCCCCAGCACGACCCCCTTTACTGCTCGAACACCACTGCACTGCCCCAAACCCTGAAACACCACCCCCAGCACGACCCCCTACACTGCCCGAACACCACTGCCCTAAACCCTGAAACACCACCCCCTGCACGACCCCCTACACTGCCCGAACACCACTGCACTGCCCTAAACCCTGAAACACCACCCCCTACACTGCCCAAACACCACTGCACTGCCCTAAACCCTGAAACACCACCCCCAGCACGACCCCCTACACTGCCCGAACACCACTGCACTGCCCTAAACCCTAAAACACCACCCCCAGCATTACCCCCTACACTGCCCAAACACCACTGTACTGCCCTAAACCCTAGAACACTACCCCCAGCACGACCCCCTACACTACCCGAACACCACTGCACTACCCTAAACCCTAAAATACTACCCCCAGCACAACCCCCTACACTACCCGAACACGACTGCACTGCCCTAAACCCTCAAACACTCCCCCAGCACGACCCCCTACACTACCCGAACACCACTGCACTGCCCTAAACCCTAAAACACTCCCCCAGCATGACCCCCTACACTACCCGAACACCTCTGCACTGCCCTAAACCCTAAAACACTCCCCCCAGCACGACCCCCTACACTACCCAAACACCACTGCACTGCCCTAAACCCTAAAACTCTACCCCCCGCATGACCCCCTACACTACCCAAACACCAATGCACTACCCTAATCCCTAAAACACTACCCCCGCATGACCCCCTACACTACCCTAAACCCTAAAACACTACCCCGCATGACTCCCTACACTACCCAAAGACCACTGCACTACCCTAAACCCTAAAACACGACCTCCTACACTACACAAACACCACTGCACTACCCTAAACCCTAAAACACTACCCCCTACACTACACAAACACCACTGCACTACCCTAAACCCTAAAACACTACCCCCAGCAGTACCCCTACACTACCCAAACACCACTGCACTAACCTAAACTCTAAAACACTACCCCCAGCAGTACCCCTACACTACCCAAACACCACTGCACTACCCTAAATCACTACCCCCAGCACGACCCCCTACACTACCCAAACACCACTGCACTACCCTAAACCCTAAAACACTCCCCCAGCACGACTCCCTACACTACCCAAACACCACTGCACTACCCTAAACCCTAAATCTACCCCCAGCATGACCCCCTACACTACACAAACACCACTGCACTACCCTAAACCCTAAAACACTACCCCCAGCACGACCCTCTTCACTACCTAAACACAACTGCACAATTTGTTACAGGCGTTGCAACGCAGGCCTGTGGTGCTTACTGGAAGTACCTAGTGGGCTAGTTGGGCCCCAGGGACCCTCAGGATTCAAAGTGACCTAATCCCCCAACTTAAAACGCACCACGGGGCGCGTTTGCACAGTGGTGAAGGGAGGGGGCGGGGCCTCCAGGTGACATGTGCGCAAACACGCCCTGTGGTGCGTTTTAAGTTGGGGAATTAATTCCCTTTGAATCCTGAGGGACCCTGGGGGCCAACTAGCCCACCAGGTACCTTCAGTAAGCACAACAGAGTTGCGTTGCAGAGAGGTGAAAAAAGGTGCGTGGCCTCGGAACGCCTCTCTGCAACTCAGCTCTGTGGTCCTAACTGTAGGTACCTGGGGGCTAGTTGGGCCCCATGGACCCTCAGAATTCAAGGGGACTTAATCCCGCAACTTAAAACGCGCCATGGGGTGCGTTTGCACACATGTCACCTCAGGCCCCCCTCCTTCACCACTGTGCAAGCGCGCCCTGTAGCGCGTTTTAAGAGGTAGTTTTAATCCCCTGCCCTATTATGTACTAGGGACTTGCAGAGGAGGTCATGCTAATCACAGGGGTACCCCAACGCATAGTGTTCCCTAGTGTATGTAGGTGTTTTCACTGTATTCTAAGTGTCTTTTAGCATAGCACTGGCTCTGGTTAGTCAGAGTCAGTTACCACCAGTACCCGTCTGAAAATGTTGTGGGCACAGGATGATTTTGCAACAAGGCCTCTTTCTGCTCCTCTGTTGGTTCTTTCTGCACATCTTTTGCTTCTTTCTGTGCGTTTTTTTCTTCTTTCTTCACATGTTCTACCTCTGTAGGCATAGTTAGAAACTAGCATTTAAAAAACCTTTGAAATTCACTTAAAAAATCATAGGTTTCAGGCACGTTATAGTTAGAAATTAGCATTTAAAAAACCTTTGAAATTCACTGAAAAAACCATAGGTTTCAGACACGTTATAGTTAGAAATTAGCATTTAAAAAACCTTTGAAATTCACTGAAAAAACCATAGGTTTTAGGGACAGTTATAGTTAGTTGGACATTTCACTCGTACAAAACCATAGAAATTCCCCCGTTATAGTTAGTTCAGCTAACTATAACTCGCGCCCGTAATGCACTGCTGATGACGTCACATATTACATCACTCATGACATGGTCAGTGACATCACTGATGACATCACTGATGACATCTCAAATGACATCACTGATGACATCATCCATGTGATAATTTCATGCATCTTCTCACACCCTAATATAACTTTTGATACACCCACTCTAAATTACAGACTGCCATTCTCAAAACCATAGACACTCCAACACCAAAAACTACATACCCACTCACTGATTCTTAGGTCTACACACACATCCACTCACTCACCCGTACAGTCACTCATACTTAGTCACTCAGTACAGGACTATCATATGCACTCATACACCTATATAAACACTCACACACCGCCACTCATCCATAGAGGTACTCACACACCTAGTCAGTCATGCAAAAAACTTAATCACACACCCATTTACTCACCTATACAGTTATACACACACCAGCTCACTTACTCATACAAATACTAGCACATTCTTACACTCTTATACAATCACTGATACAAGTACACACTCATCCATACAGCCACTCTCACAATCACACACTCTCACTTATAGCCATTTATATACTCCAACACACATATATACTGCATTTCACATATGTAGTTACTCACACATGTACCACTGAGATATACATTCAATCACTAACACACCCATACACACACTCACCCACCCATACAGTCCATCACAGATGCACTCTTGAAACCATGCACCCAGTGAATCACCAACTCACACATCTATGCACAGAGTCACACACACCCCATCCACACAAACACTCAGGCACCCATACAGATACTCAGACAATCAATCAATAACCCATGTAGACACTCATGTAGCTATTCAGAAAGCCATGCAGCCGCTTACAAACCAACAGACAGACGGATACAGACATTCACACAGTTTAGTCACTAACCCATGCATTCAGTAAGATACATTTAATCACTCACTTGTAGAGTCAGTCACTCACGTACTAAATCATCCATTCAGACACTTATACACCCACTCATTCTTCAATACGCCTTTCCCAATATATATTAAACATATTTAAACTTTACAGAAACACACAGTCACTGGATGATGTCATCAGTGATGTCATTTGAGATGTCATCAGTGATGTCATCAGTGATGTCACTGACCATGTCATGAGTGATGTAATATGTGACGTCATCAGCAGTGCATTGCGGGGCGCGAGTTATAGTTAGCTGAACTAACTATAACGGGGAATTTCTATGGTTTTGTACGAGTGAAATGTCCAACTAACTATAACTGTCCCTAAAACCTATGGTTTTTTCAGTGAATATATATATATATATATATATATATATTCACTGAAAAAACCACAGGTTTCAGGGACGTTATAGTTAATTGCACATTTCACTCGTACACAACCAGAGAAATTCGGCCGTTATAGGTAGTTGAGCTATTTATAACTCGCGCCCGCAATGCACTGCTGATGACGTCACATATTACATCTTTCATGACATGTTCAGTGACATCTCAAATGACATCACTGATGACATCACTGATGACATCATCCACATGATAATCTGATGCACCTCCTCACACCCTAATATAACCTTTGATACACCCACTCTAAAATACAGACTACCATTTTTGAAACCATAGACACACCAATACCAGTTACTACATACCCACTCACTGATTCCTAGGTCTACACACACATCCACTCATTCACCCATACAGTCATTCATACATGCAGTCACTCATCAATACAACACTATCATTATGCACTCATACACCTATACAGACACTCACACACCACCACTCATCCATAGAGTTACACACACACCTAGTCAGTCATGCAAAGAATCAATCACACTCCCATTTACTCACCTATACAGTTATACACAGACCACCTCACTTATTCATACAGATTCTAAAACATACTTACTCTGTTATACAATCACTGACACAAGCACACACTCATCCATACAGCCACTCTCACAATCACTTACTCTCACATATAGTCATTTATATACTCCAAAACTCACATATACTGCCTTTCACATATGTAGTTACTCACACATGTACCACTGAGACATCTATTCTCTCACCAACACAGCTATACACACACTCACCCACCCATACAGCCCCTCACAAATGTACTCTGGAACCCATACACCCAGTGAATCACCCACTCACACATCCATGCAGGGAGTCAGACACCCCCCACCCACCCACACAGACACTCAGGCACCCATACAAGTACTCAGACAACCAATCAAAAACCCATATAGACACTCTTGTAGCTACTTACCAACCCATGCAGCCACATACACACCAACTGACAGACTGATACAAACATTCACACAGATTAGTCACTAACCCATGCATTAGTAAGACACGTTTAATCACACACTTAGGGTGTGAGTAGGTACATCAGATTATCACGTGGATGATGTCATCAGTGATATCATTTGAGATGTCTTCAGTGATGTCATCAGTGATGTCACTGACCATGTCATGAATGATGTAATATGTGACGTCATCAGCAGTGCATTGCGGGGGTGCGAGTTATAGTTAGCTCAACTAACTATAACAGCCGAATTTCTCTGGTTTTGTACAAGTGAAATGCCCAACTAACTGTAACGTCCCTGAAACCTGTGGTTTTTTCAGCGAATATATATATATATATATACACACACACACACACATATGTATCTATGTGACCAAGACCCCGTGTGTGGTCGAAACGCGATATTTTCTGCTGAGTGAATTAAACTCAAATTACAATACTACATACCAGAGTGGCTCATGTTTTTCTGCCCGAATGGTGGAATTCCTGTATATTTGAATATATATATGTGTGTATATTACCTACTGGCAGTCGCCAGTAGGTAGTTATAGTTAGGACCTAGTTTCCATAGGAAAAGCATTTTTTCTTTTCCCAATAACTTTGGCTCCGGTTGACGAATCTTCGCGAAATTTTCAAAACTTGTGGCCCGCTCCGCTCAGCTCCTGTCTTGAAAGTTTTGGGGTGATTCATCAAGCGGGGGCTGAGAAAAAAGGGGGTCCCAAAACACGTTTTCCCCATGTTATTTTCCATAGGAAACTTTAGACAAAGCTACAGGCCGAACAGCAGAACGGAATTACACCAAATTTGGCAAAAAGGTAGCCCTTGGTTCAGAAAGAGCCCTTTTTGTTAAATGATGTAAATCCGTTCAGTAGTTCCTGAGAAATTAAAGAAAGAAAAAGCTTTGATATCTGGGACAGCGGTGGGTTCGCGAACCCTCCCGACCACGAGCTTCATTCTAATTGGCTGCCAACACTCCAAACCAGGAAGTGTAGAACCGAGTCACAAGAAAACAGTAAAACAAAGTATAAAATGAAGAAAAGGGGGCAGGGTAGAAACACCCTGACCCCCTAGGCCTGCTCAGGGGGTCCCACAAGGACCCCCAGGGCCAAAAAAAGCATTTTTTTAAAAATAATTTCGGCAGAATTCACGTTGGGGTAGCAAATCCCGCTGAAATTATTTTAAAAAAAGAAGCGCGGGCTCCCGCGCTTCATTTTAATGAGGCCCGCTGGGTGGGCGAGAGATGCCAGAACATTGAAAGAGTCATTTAAGCATAAAATGGACGTTTGTGATACAGTGCTCGTATTTTGCACTCTATATAATGCACAACGGTGAAGTGAGCAGTGCGAGCCAATATAGTCGGCAGAGCGCGCTGAGCAAACAATCAGTGTCTTACAAGTAGCCTAGAGCCGCTGCGATCACTGCCTGGGAATATGATACACAGAGCAGCGCGCGCCTTTGAAGATGACACACTGCGCAGGCACGCAGCTCCGAAGATGGCACCTCGCGCAGCATCTGGGTGGCCGCGGAGGCAGCAAAGGCGGGTTGCCGGAGCACAGGCAGAGCAGCGAAAATCATTAGCAACCTTCACATAGTCCTGACTCTGCATTTTGGGCTGCTGAAGATATCCATAATTGAAAAGATTCGGCGCTCAAGACATCAGTCCTTGCCAGCGCCTCCCTTCCCTTCAGTTGCTCACATTGTTGAAGCCCCAAACAAGCAGGAAGCAACTTTGTTTCAGAGTATCTCCCCCAAAATGACAATATGCAGGTATTTTTAACTCAACAGGCTCCTAATGAGCGAGGTCCCGAGCGCTTTTTGTCGCAGTAGCTCTTCTGTCACAGTGCCCTTAAGCCTGCCTCCTCCGTTGGGGGAGTGGGGTCTTTTTTGTTTAAAGTTGCCTGTTGAGTCAACTATATTTTACCAATGTCACCATGCTTCAGTCCTATGCTTTTGTTTTACTAATCATTGCTTTGGGAGTTCGTTCAGATGAAGATTACCAGAACTACAATTCCCAGAAGTCTTCAGTTTTTTAAATAAACGCTCCGGAACTGGAGCACATGGCATGGAGTCGCCTGGTACTAGAGTTCCCTAAATTCAAAACCCTCAAGAAACGCTAGTGTCACCTCCGCTCCAAGGCTTTCCTCTTTACTGCAGCTCTCAAAGCTAGCACCTTGAAGCGATTCACTTTAAACGAGGTGTAATGATAACAAACTCACAAACTGTGGCTGATAGTATATCCTATAATCTCTAAATCTACTCCCTGCCCCGCTCTGGGTGATGTTGTCTTTCTCTAGTTCGAAAGTATAGATATATTTGCTGGAATATGAAAGCGCTTTGGTTAATTGTAGAGACATCAATATGGGCAACGCAGCGCTGTACGCAGAGGAGCACTTTTTACAGGGCAAAAAAAATGCAACTATTGTAAATAATAAATAGCTTCTTGTCCCACACTTGTTTCCACAGACTGGCAGCTTCGTTGCGCTTGCACGTTTTACGAGTCTCCCTACTAAGCTAGTCACGTTTTGGACAGTGGGAAGGTCGAAAGACGAATCAGTGGCACGCGCAGATATCTGCAGCAGGTCACCTACCGAGCACGTGAAGGTCAGGGATGAAGCCAGGCCGTGATCTGTTGAGAAATTAACTCTATGCAGCCTGAAATGACAGCAGCCTCTCTACGGTGCCACACAGCTTGTCACCGGGAAGCACAACAGTTTGCGGGGGAAGTTGGGGGTGGGGGGGATAAAGCTACTGCGGTTTCTTTTTATGGGATGGAGCCGCTCCCTTGGTACAGGACTTGTTGGAAACCTAAAGTGTGATGTTTCATTTGTGTTGGAAAACTAAAGTGTGATGTTTAATTTGTGCCGGTGCTTGCAGGTGGAGAGTACGGCGCTTATCCTCGAGGACCCGGACATATTTACCATCAGACGTTGACCCTTCTAAAGGTATAGGAGAGAACAAGGATGGAGGGGAAACAGTGGCATAGGGGTAAAGTATGGATGAAACGGAACATATATAAAAACGAGACAGGAAGTGAAGGTTGGTGGAAGAAAGCGGGATAAGGTGGAATCCAGACTAGGCATCTGTGTATGCCAGTCCGTGTGGGGCTGTCGCAGGCATGCAAGGTCACAGGTAGGTCATGCCACAGCAAAGTAGGCACAACTACACCCGGCCCTCCTTGTTAATCAGAGTATCCCTGTTACTGGCCAGGCACAGAGGGAAAGGGATGAAAGGAGTACCATTAGAACGATCGGCTGGCATCAGATCTCTCCAGGGGGAGACGAAGTCGGGTCGGAGACAGAGGCCAGATTACGGAAAGCAGTCAGCCGCAGGCAGGAGGAGGTAGGGCAACAGGTGCAGCAGGGAGAGAGAGAAGGAACAGAGGGACTGAGAGGGAAAGAGCAGGAGCGCTGCACATGGGAGGACAGGCAGAGCAGGGATGAGCAAGCAGGGGCAGGGGAGAGCTAGAAAGGGGGATTAGAAAGGGACGGGGGGCGTCCGGGGGCCGAGAGAGCAAGTAAGAACAAGAAAGAGCAAGCAAAGAAGGGAGGACGTGCGGAGGCGGGAGTAAGTCGAAGAAGACAAACCAGGGAACTGTAAGGGCAGGGTTTTCAAGTAAGGAGAGGGAGAGCAAAAAAGGACAGCAGCGGGGTAGAAAGCAGGGACATGCACGCGGCGACAGTGAAGCAAGCAGGGCAGAGGGGGCAGAGAAATCAAGAAGGGACAGAGAAGGGTCATCGAAAGCACGCAAGGACAGAGCAAGGAATCGGGGACAGGTCAAGGAATCGGGGAAAGCACAGGAAAGCAAGCAGGGACAAAGGATCATCAGAGAAAGCAAGCAGGCAGGGAAAGAAAGCATCGACAGGAGAAGCAAGCAACAGAGGAAGCTCAGAGAAAGCAGGCAGAGAAAGCAGGCAGAGAAAGGACAAGAAATCTGGGACAGAGCGTGTAAGCAGGGGCAGTGGACAGGGGAAAAAAACAGGCACAGGGGAGGGTCAGAGAAAAAAAGCAGGAGCAGAGCAAGCAGTCAGGGAAAGAAAGCATCGACAGGAGTCTCGGGTACAGTGTGAAAGCAGGGACAGGGGAAGAAAACAGGTACAGGGGAGGGTCAGAGAAAATAAGCAGGAGCAGAGCAAGCAAGAAGGGAAAATAAGAAGCAACAGGAGAAGCAAGCAGGGACAGAGGAGGGACACAGAAAGAAAGCAGGGCATGCAATATGGGTCAGGGCATTCGAACAGGGAAAGCAAGCAGGAGTGAGAAAGCTGGAACAGGCAAAGCAGGCAGCGACAGGGCAAACAAGTTGGGGCATAACAAGCAAGCTAGGAGGTGGAGATAAAACAGGAACAGGCAGTCGGGGATATGCAGGAAAAGGAGAACAATCGAGAACATGGGGAGGAAGGTGTGTGGGAAGCAAACAAGGACAGGTGCAAGAGACCGAAACTGTGCAGAGGGGAAAGGAAAGAGAGTCTGCAACCGGTGCCACGTATATAAAGATCAATAAATAGCCAGCGCGTGAATTTAAAGTCTCTTTAAGTGAGTAAACTCGTATCTAGCTCCTACAGCGCGCTGGATGTTTGCTGCGCTGTACAAAGGAGCACACCACTCTGCAGGGCTGGGACCAGGAACATAACGCAGACCCCTGCAGCCCATGAAGGAAGGTGTGGGAGGCCACCTTGCGGTGTCTCCGGGTGCGGAGAACCCTGCCTACGAATGGAAGTCCTACCACTCCGAAAGTAGTTTGTGAATATCAAAACGTTGTAAACTTACAGAGAGGTGTATGTTACCTTCCTTTCAGAACAGCGTCCCATGTGTCTTAGAAAGTAGCAGAAACTTGAAACCATAGGAAAAGAGATGGAAAAAAGTGGGTGAAATTGTTTTTTTATTGGGGGGGGTGATAAGTGAAGGAGCCGTCTGAAGGAGGAGTGAAACACAGCAGGGCCCCAGCTCCCAGAGTGTTGCGCAGGCGTACACTTCCACTGTTACACCAGAACACATCCCTAAAACGTGCCTACACAGGCAAGGCCGAGGGCCCCCCTCCCCCCTTTACTCCATGGATTGCTCTTATAGTTCAATCCAGAGTTCGGCCTCTCTTCAGTTACAGACACGCCTCTCTTTGGAGTCTGCCTCTGTTTTGTCTTGTTTGTACAGCGCTTTTCGTCGTTGCCTCGTGGGGCTTACTGTATCACCAGGGACGTACTCAACACAAAGCGGTCTTGCAGCTTAAACTCAATGCTATGTCTGCGCGAGTGTTGCGATTTATAAGCGGGGGGAGGGGGGACCGCTGTAATTGTGGGGAGAGCAGTGGATCGTGTTTTTAACAGGAAGGGTGTGTGTGTGGGGGGGTTACTATCCTGTTCAGGACGTAAGGAGAAATTGGAGGGGGGCAATATCTTTCATGTTTGGTCCGGCGGAAAAAAGACAATGAATGCAGTATTCAATTGACAAGAGTTTCAACATCCCGTATCCCCATTTGCTACACTGTGTGGTCTTGGGTAAATTATCTTCCCATACGTCACTTCCCATATCTTAAAAGTGAGAGTAGGCACAGCAATGGGCTAAGTGTCGGTAAGAAAAACTATATAAACAACTCAACACTTACAGCGCTTCGACCATACTGTGCATCCAGCACATAGGTTCTTTTGCACCTTTTCCATATCTCAACGTACTCCTGCATCACTTCTCTCAGCTACTAACTTAGCCTGCCACTCCATTCACAATCACAACCGCAAGAAGCGCCGTAAAGCAACCTAGCGCTTTAAAAACTTCGCAATGGAACGTAAAGTAGCAGAACATATGAATGCTGTTTAAAGCATGCCCGAGACACTCGCTTATAGACCCGGAGTGGCGTCTGGCTGCACGTGCCCTTTAATGAAGTACAGACTCAGTGGATTAGTGCAGCTTCTGTCGAGTGCAGCTGAAAGCCCAAGATCGCCCGGCATCCCGGGAGGGGCGCACCCCCACCCTCGCCTTTTCAGGGTACCTCTTTATGTACAGAGGGCAGGGTCATGGGCAGCGTTCCTTGCATTAAAGCATCAGGGTGCGGGGACAACTGTGAGTTATAAAAAGCTCCCACATGAGGGGTGTGTCTGGCGAAGCCCTGCTGGGGTCGGCACATGAAAGGGGTCCCGGCAACATGAAAGGAACAGATAGGGTTCTGGGTGAGCTCGTCGCCGCCGACATCTGTATGTAGCTTGGGGTTCGGTGGCAGCCTCGAGTGCCTCGAAGCCTTCCATATTATGAGCCTAGCAACGCAATTTCCGCGTTCGCTTTTAATGCTGGTTCGTTTTTGTTATACTCTGGAAATAAGTTGTGGGAAGTTGCCCCACATTTTTTACTGACTTGCTTGCATTTAAAGCATGCTCCATGCCTTGCATATATGAACATTTCAACATACATCTGGGAAAATATTACAATAAGGACGCGTTGCCCAGATAAAAAATCGGGCCCACCTGTAGACGCTGAGGCACGTTTGAGCGCTACGATGCCACACTAGTTACAACCGCAAGCTATACAAGTAACAGGCAATACAACCACGCGTCTAAAGGCAGAATTGGGTATCCTGTAGGAATGCATTCAGCCGGGATTTCTGGTGTCCGTTGCCTGTGTGCTTCCTGAATAGATGTATTTTGCATACGTGAGTTAATTCATTACTTCATCCATAATTCCACGTCTCATTCTGCACCAGTGCCCGTCGCGTAGAGCGCCTCGGACTGGGAACAAGCCCCCCGCACATCATCCGGTGCCAGGCTCGGCGAAGGCACACAAGCGGCCATTGTTGGCTCTCGGCTGCCTCTACCGGTGCTAGTGAGCGAGGCCAGCACACAGGCCAGGGAGCGGAAACCCTCCCGGCACAGGGGCCGTGGCAGGTGCACTGGGTTCAAAGGTGAACCCCACACACGCTCTGTGGGTTTTACTCCCTCTGTCAGGCTGCCTGTCAGGAAAGGGCCTTGAAGACGTCTTCAGGGGGCAGTCAGCGCCTTGGAGTAGCAGGGGAAGATATGCCAAGGCACAATGCTGCGGGAGGCGTAGAGGGGTCCAAGCCCCCTATATAATACTATCAGGTGACCCCCCTGGCATTAGAGACATTTAACTACCCAAGGAATTCTGGGAGATGTAGTCCTGTTTCACCTGACTTGAAGCAATTGGACCAGTCCTCACGTTTACAATCATTAGTAACAATGTCTTTGCTCTAATTGCCGTATTATCGCATTATAGTGCTCTGAAGTTGTCTCCCTAGGTGCTGTGGCGCTGCAACTAATCTCAAACGTGAACTACACACACGAGAGGCGCGATGAGGAACATCTCAAACTGGGGGCAGAGGAGGCGGTTGTTTAATGCCGATCTCTGAGTTATTGTCAACAAAAAAGCTGCTATGGGTTGTACATATTTCTCTGTGCGCCAAGTTTAACTAAAACCCATTAAACTTTTAGTACCAGAACTCACTTTGCCCTCCTGTATCATCAACCCTTATTTCCACCCCCAGGTGTGCAGGCGCTATAGTTTCTTGGGTAGAGTTTGGAGTTAGGCATTTCCTCCACATTGCCAGCAGCAGCCCCTGACTCTAGAAGACTGTAAGCCACTGGTAGTTGGCGTGCCTGTGCCAGGCATGGGGCATTAAACTCACCTGGGAAGCCCTGCCTGTGGGCACTGTGCAGCAGCTGCAGGAGGAGGAAGGCGATGCTCCCAGTCCAAGGCATGGCTGAGGCTCACATCCCCTTCCCCGGGGTGTGCGCCAAGCCCTGGGTCCGCACACTTCCGAGAGGGCCAACCGGTGGACTCCTTAGAGACATGGCTGAGAGGGACAGAAATGACACAGCTAGGCAGCGTGTCCACAGACGAGCAGAGCAGAGGAGATAGGGTGACCAGAATTGTGAAGCCAAAAACCGGGACATTTCCCAAAAATAGAAGGACTACAATTTTATTTCAACCCAGTGCACAGAATGACAGCGCTCCTTAGTAAAGAATTACAAAAGAGTCAATAAGAACATACATAAGACGCCTTTTTAGAGCCAGTAGCATGCCTGTTAATTAAATTGCTTTGTTATAACAGCTGCTAAGTATCCCTGCCTTGTAAAACATAAAAAGATACATCCCACCGTTATTATCCGACCCCCTCTAAAAACAGGGACATTAGCTTAATTTCGTGAAATCTGCCGGGACAGCTGGTGGAAAACCGGGACTGTCCGAGCAAATCCGGGATGCCTGGTCACCCTAAGAGGAGAGGATCCGGAGGCAGCCTGTCCTTATCCAAGAAGGATCCCAGGGAAGCCTGTCCTTATCCGAGGAGGATCTGGGGGCAGCCTGTCCTTATCCGAGGAGGATCCCGGGGCAGCCTGTCCTTATTCGAGGAGGATCCCGGGGCAGCCTGTCCTTATCAGAGGAGCAGAGAGAGGAGGATCCCGGGGCAGCCTGTCCTTATCTGACAAGCAGATATAAGATGATCCTGCATCAGCCTGTCCACACGTGAAGTGCTGAGAAGGGGGTACCTGGAGCACCTTGTGTAAAGACTAGACATATACAAGAGAGGATCCAGGGGCAGACTGTCCCCATGCATGAAGCATAAAGGGGAGGATGGTAGAGGAGCCTGTCCACAGGCGAAGAGCTGAAAAAGCGTCACTCGGAGCAACCTGCCCGCAGCTAGCTAGTAGACAGGTGTGGATTACGGAGTAGACTTTGGTCAGCGAGAAACAGAGAGAAGATGATTCTAAAGCGGCGTGTCCACAGGCAATGAGCTGAGATGGGGCAGTAGCGGCTCCTGGAGGGAGTGCTGCGGGGTGGTGGGGTGGGGGAGGGGCAGGGTGGGGGGTAGTAAACTCTGGATTAAGGCCGAACGGAGTTCAGTAACTTAATAAATAAATAAAACGAATTACATTGCGCACGCTACAACGCCAAACCGAAACGGCGTGTTTATATTAAGGGATTCCGGGCCCTATCCAGGACTGCCGCACTTTGAAGCTCCTTAACCTTCCGGACTGTAGCGGTGAGCAAATATATATATATATATATATTCACTGAAAAAACCATAGGTTTTAGGGACAGTTATAGTTACTTGGACATTGCACTCGTACAAAACCCGTGAAATTCCCCCGTTATAGTTAGTTCAGCTAACTATAACTTGCGCCCCCGCAATGCACTGCTGATGATGTCACATATTACATCACTCATGACATGGTCAGTGACATCACTGATGACATCACTGATGACATCTCAAATGACATCACTGATGACATCATCCACTGACTGTGTGTTTCTGTAATGTTTAAATATTTTTAATATATATAGGAAAAGACGTATTGAAGAATGAGTGGGTGTGTAAGTGTCTGTATGGATGATTTAGTAGGTGCGTGACTGACTCTATAAGTGAGTGATTTAACGTATCTTACTGAATGCATGGGTTAGTGACTAAACTGGGTGAATGTCTGTATCCGTCTGTCTGTTGCTGTGTAAGTGGCTGCATGTGTTTGTGAATAGCTACATGAGTGTCTATATGAGTTATTGAATGCTTGTCTGAGTATCTGTATGGGTGCCTGAGTGTTTGTGTGGGAGGGGTGTGTGCAACTCTGTGCATAGATGTGTGAGTGGGTGATTCACTGGGTGGATGGTTTCAAGAGTGCATCTGTGATAGACTGTATGGGTGGGTAAGTGTGTGTAGAGTGTGTTAGTGAGTGAATGTATGTCCCAGTGGTACATGTGTGAGTAACTACATATGTGAAAGGCAGTATATATGTGTGTTGGAGTATATAAATAGCTATAAGCAAGAGTGAGTGATTGTGATAGTGGCTGTATGGATGAGTGTGTGCTTGTATCAGTGATTGTATAAGAGCGTAACAATGTGCTACTATTTGTATGAGTAAGTGAGCTGGTGTGTGTATAACTGTATAGGTGAGTAAATGGCAGTGTGTTTAATTATTTGCATGACTGACTAGGTGTGTGAGTATCTCTATGGATGAGTGGCGTTGTTTGAGTGTCTATATAGGAGTAAGAGTGCATATGATAGTCCTGTACTGAGTGACCGTAAGTATGAGTGACTGTACGGGTGAGTGAGTGGATGTGTGTGTGTAGACCTAAGAATCAGTGAGTGGGTATGTAGTTATTGGTGTTGTAGTGTCTATGGTTTTGCGAATGGCAGTCTGTAATTTAGAGTGGGTGTATCAAAGGTTATATTAGGGTGTGAGGAGGTGCATCAGATTATCACGTGGATGATGTCATCAGTGATGTCATTTGAGATGTCATCAGTGATGTCATCAGTGATGTCACTGACCATGTCATGAGTGATGTAATATGTGACGTCATCAGCAGTGCATTGCGGGGGCGCGAGTTATAGTTAGCTGAACTAACTATAACGGGGGAATTTCACGGGTTTTGTACGAGTGCAATGTCCAAGTAACTATAACTGTCCCTAAAACCTATGGTTTTTCAGTGAATTTCAAAGGTTTTTAAATGCTAATTTGTAACTATAACGTGTCTGAAACCTATGGTTTTTCAGTGAATTTCAAAGGTTTTTAAATGCTAATTTGTAACTATAACGTGTCTGAAACCTATGGTTTTTCAGTGAATTTCAAAGGTTTTTAAATGCTAATTTCTAACTATAACGTGCCTGAAACCTACGGTTTTTCAGTGAATTTCAAAGGTTTTGTAAATGACAATTTTTAAATGTATTAATTGTTATATAAATTTTTTTCATACTGATTTACTACATTTTTAGAAACAATTTTTTTACATATTTTATTTTTTAAATTACATCGTAATTACATTATACATTACATTACAAAAATACTTTCTCAGAATGAATTACTTTAGTTTAAATACTTTGCACATAGGCAATAGACTTTTAAGTACAGTAGTTACAGTTGTTGCAATGGGCAACACATTTTCAAACACAATGCAACATTCAGCTCAATGTGAATTTCTAGTTAAATGCAATTAGTTACTTTATGGATTACTTTTCTAACCACAGGACTGGATCCTAGATTCAGTCCTGGTACATCTCCTGTAAACAGTTGAGTAAAAGCGTTTTGGTTACAGTCGTGATTTTTAAGGAATATTATTGTATTTTAAAAGTTGACACTTAGAAACTTTTCTCCATAGAATCACCAATGTTATCCTATGGAAGGAAATTCACTTAGCAGGTAAAAACTGTTATCGTTACGTTTTCTTACTCAGTGTTGGATCCTGGATCCAGCACTGGTGCATCTCCTGTAAACAGTTGAAAGAATGCGTTTAAGTCATACAGGTGATTTTTAAGGAATATTTGTAGTTTGTAAAAATCAACACTTTGAAACTTTTTGCTGAAAACCAGACAATGGATTCCTATGGAAGAAAATATAAGTTACTGGTAAGTACGGTTAAAATTACTTTTCAGGGTCAGTGCTGGGCTAAAAGATGCAGCACTGGGTTCTCTCCTGATAACAGGTGAGTAAATTGGTATTCGTACTTTGGTTGATTTTAGAGGAATATTATAAAGTTCCAAAACTCCACACTTAGAAGAATTTCCAAGTGAAACCAGTCAATGTTAGCCTATGAAGGAAATTCAAGTTACTGGTAAGTACGGTTAAAATTACTTTTCAGGACCAGTACTGGGCTGAAAGATGCAGCACTGAGGTCTCTCCTGATAACAGGTGAGTAAATCAGAATTCGGATTTCGGCTGATTTTAGAGGAATATTTGTATGTTTCAAAAATCAACACTTGGAAACTTTTCAGCAAAAAGCAGGCAATGATATCCTATGGAAGGAAATTCAAGTTACTGGTAAGTACGGTTAAAATTACTTTTGAGGATCAGTACTGGGCTGAAAGATGCAGCACTGAGGTCTCTCCTGATAACAGGTGAGTAAATCGGAATTCGTATTTCGGCTGATTTTAGAGGAATATTTTAAAGTTCCAAAACTCCACACTTAGAAGAATTTCCAAGTGAAACCAGTCAATGTTAGCCTATGGAAGGAAATTCAAGTTACTGGTAAGTACGGTTAAAATTACTTTTCAGGACCAGTACTGGGCTGAAAGATACAGCACTGAGGTCTCTCCTTATAACAGGTGAGTAAATCGGAATTCGTATTTCGGCTGATTTTAGAGGAATATTTGTATGTTTCAAAAATCAACACTTAGAAGAATTTCCAAGTGAAACCAGTCAATGTTAGCCTATGAAGGAAATTCAAGTTACTGGTAAGTACGGTTAAAATTACTTTTCAGGATTAGTACTGGGCTGAAAGATGCAGCACTGAGGTCTCTCCTGATAACAGGTGAGTAAATCGGAATTCGTATTTCGGCTGATTTTAGAGGAATATTTTAAAGTTCCAAAACTCCACACTTAGAAGAATTTCCAAGTGAAACCAGTCAATGTTAGCCTATGGAAGGAAATTCAAGTTACTGGTAAGTACGGTTAAAATTACTTTTCAGGACCAGTACTGGGCTGAAAGATACAGCACTGAGGTCTCTCCTGATAACAGGTGAGTAAATCGGAATTCGTATTTCGGATGATTTTAGAAGAATATTTGCACAATGGTGAAGGGAGGGGCGGGGCCTGAGGTGACATCTGTGCAAACGCGCCCCGTGGCGCGTTTTAAGTTGGGGGATTAAGTCCCCTTGAATCCTGAGGGTCCCTAGGGGCCAACTAGCCCACCAGGAACCTCCAATATGCGCCAGGGGGCTGCGTTGCAGAGACGTGTAGAGAGGCCACACCCCTTTTACACCTCTCTGCAACGCAGCTATGTGCGCTTTCTGGATGTACCTGTTGGGCTAGTTGGCCCCAGGGACCCTCAGGATGAAGGAGATTTAATTCCCCATCTTAAAACGCGCCACGGAGCCTGTTTGCACACATCACCTGAAGCCCCGCCCTCCCTTCACCACTGTGCTAAACGCGCCCAGTGGCGCGTTTTAAGTTGAGGGATTAAGTCCCCTTGAATCCTGAGGGTCCCCGAGGTCCAACTAGCCCACCATATACCTCCAAAAAGCGCCACAGAGCTGCGTTGCAGAGAGGTGTAAAAGGAGTGTGGCCTCTCTACACGTCTCTGCAACGCAGCCCCTGGCGCATATTGGAGGTTCCTGGTGGGCTAGTTGGCTCCAGGGACCCCCAGTATTCAAGGGGATCGTTCCCCCTCTGCAAAGCGCCAGGGCGCGTTTGCAGAGTGGTGAAGGAAGGGGCGGGGCCTGCGGGCCCGATCGTTTTTGTTGTTGTTTTTTGTCCCCTGAAGGGGAGCTGTGTGGCCCCCTTCCTTTTTCCTGTTTTTGGGCCCTGGGGACCCCATCCCCCAGGGCCTTACCACTTTTTTAATTTAATGTAAAAAAAAAACGGGAAGGGGGCCGCGTGGCCCCCTTTCCTGGGCCTGTATTGGCCCCGGGGACCCCATCCCCCGGGGCATGGCCTTTTTTTTTCTTGGGAGGGGGCTGCGTGGCCCCCTCCTCAGGCCATTTAAGGCCCGGGGACCCCATCCCCGGGGCCGGCCTTTCCATTTTTTTTCTTTTTGTTTTTCTTTTTTGGGGAGGGGGCGCGTGGCTCCCTCCTGAGCCCTACTTGCCCCGGGGACCCCATCCCCGGGGCTGGCCCTCTCCGTTGGGGACTGTGGGGGTCCCCAATCCCCCCACAGTCCCGCCGGCTCCCACGTCCCTTGGGAGCCGGCATTGCTTTCCACATGGGGAGCAGCTGACATGCTGCTCCCCATGTGGAAAGCAATGTGCTTTGGATATTGGAAGAGAGAGCAGGTTTCCCTGCTCTCTTCCAATATCCAAAGCAGTTTGCTATGGCAGGACGGGAGCCGCGAGGCTCCGTCCTGCCATAGCAAACTACAGTGTCCCGAGGGTAGGCACCCCAGGACACTGC
Source organism: Calotriton arnoldi (assembly GCA_963921515.1). Taxonomy (NCBI): domain Eukaryota; kingdom Metazoa; phylum Chordata; class Amphibia; order Caudata; family Salamandridae; genus Calotriton; species Calotriton arnoldi. Next base: position 886,482 of record CAWUFW010003590.1, read on the forward strand.
AGGAGCTGGCCCTGGGGGTGGCGGTCCCCAGGGCCATCAAGGGCTCCAGGAGGGGGCCGCGCGGCCCCCTCCCTACATCAGCACAGTCCCGGGGAGGTGGTGGTCCCCGGGGCTTCGGAGGTCCAAAACGGACCCCCATTTTAATTTGTTAGTGCCCCGGGAGGTGGCGGTCCCTGGGCGTGTGGGGGCTGGAGCCCCCACACAGGTTCTTCAATTAATAAAAAAAGCCCCGGGAGGTGGTGGTCCCCGGGGCTGCGGAAGGCTCAGAGCCCTCCCGCACCGATTTTTAAAAAGCCCCGGGGGTGGCAGTCCCGGGGCTTGGGGGCTCCTTTGAGGCCCCCACACATAAATTAAACCCCCACCATGCCCCCGGGACTTGGGCCACCCGAGGGCAAAATACTGTCGAGCGCGGAGACCGCGCTTCGATTTTTACGGCAGGATTCGCGCACCCTGAGCGCATCCTGCCGATTTTTTAATTTTTTTTTATTTTTTTTGCCCAGGGGGTCCTTGTGGGACCCCTGAGCAAACCTAGGGGGTCAGGGTGTTTCTACCCTGCCCCCTTTGTGCGCTTGCGCACTTGTTTCTGTCCCTCGGTTCTACCGAGGGACAAAATGACTGCCAACATTTCCTGAATCGGAATGTTGACAGCCAGCTGACAACCAATTAACATGCAGCTCGTGATCGGGATGGTGCGCGCAGGGTGCGCTGAGGGTACGCGGACCCTACTTGGCCATAGATATCACTATCTTTTTACTTTTGATTTTCTCAGCAACTACTGAGCGGATTTACACCATTTAACAAAAGGGTTCTTTCTGAACCAAGAACTACCTCTTTGCCAAATTTGGTGTAATTCCGTTCAGCAGTTCAGGCTGTAGCCGTGTCTAAAGTTTCCTATGGAAAATTGCATGGGAAAACGCGTTTTGGGACCCCCTTTTTTCTCGGCCCCCGCTAGACGAATCCCCCGAGACTTTCAGGGTAGGAGCGGACCGGAGCGCCCCACAAAGTTTGAAAATTTTGCGAAGATACATCAACCGGCAAGAGAGTTATTTCAAATAGAATGTCGCGGATTTCCTATGGATAATAGGTTGTAACTATAACTATCTACTGGCGACCGCCAGTAGATAATATATATATATATATATATATATATATATATATATATATATATATATATATATATATATATATATATATATATGTATCCAACAAAGAAATGCGCCAAAACTCAGTTCCTGGACAAAAGTGCTTTATTTCAATTGGCGCAGGTAGTCACGTGACAGAGGCACCTGACGCGTTTCGGCATTGCCTTCATCCAAGGTGTGTCCTCCTTAAATGCAGTGTCCCAGTATGTAACAGTCACACACCACTTAGTTGGCCACACTCAAACTCCCAAGATGCAATTCGTGAGCCAGCATACTCACAGTGTGAAATCTTCATGATGTTTGGCATATGCTGTTTCAGAGTCTCCATGATAGTCAGGTGAGTATCGCACAACTGAGGGGAAGACTGGTGCACTTCCATTGACACGTGATCACCCCACAATCTCGAGTCAGCGCTGGGTCCAGGAACTGCTGAACAAGGTATCAGCCTCGCTCTGCTCCCTTTCTCATCCCTTATCACAAAAATCGCCGGCATTCCTTAGGCTCGTGACAGGGCGAGCGGGTCATGCCCCCAAAATTAATGTTCCAAACAGATGCTGTCGACGGGGACCCCCAACCCTGCAGGGCGGTCATGGCAAATACGGGAGACAACGATTCCCGCAAACTACATCCAACAAAGAAATGCGTCAAAACTCAGTTCCTGGACTAAAGTGCTTTATTTCAATTGGCGCAGGTAGTCACGTGACAGAGGCACCTGGCGCGTTTCGGCATTGCCTTCATCCAAGGTGTGTCCTCCTTAAATGCAGTGTCCCAGTATGTAACAGTCACACACCACTTAGTTGGCCACACTCAAACTCCCAAGATGCAATTCGTGAGCCAGCATACTCACAGTGTGAAATCTTCATGATGTTTGGCATATGCTGTTTCAGAGTCTCCATGATAGTCAGGTGAGTATCGCACAACTGAGGGGGAAGACTGGTGCACTTCCATTGACACGTGATCACCCCACAATCTCGAGTCAGCGCTGGGTCCAGGAACTGCTGAACAAGGTATCAGCCTCGCTCTGCTCCCTTTCTCATCCCTTATCACAAAAATCGCCGGCATTCCTTAGGCTCGTGACAGGGCGAGCGGGTCATGCCCCTGTCACGAGCCTAAGGAATGCTGGCACTGCAAAGTTGAATCCCTGCCTGTGGCCAAGGACCAGGAGGTCTGAAACACGTAAGGCATGACAAATTAAGCTGTGTGACTATGCCGGTTTTGCCAATAAATTGTGATCTGCTGCAGAGTGCGTCTTAATGCTTTGGGCATCTTTGGTTGAAAATAAATGACACGGCCGTCCTGCCGTGAAGACAGCACCATCCCATTAACATGTGAAGAGCTGCAGGGGCATGGAACCTTCCGAGCCTCTTTGTCGGAGCAGCAGATGGGCAGGAAATAATTGTGGACTGGCCGTGACATGCAGAGGCCCACTGGAGGGCAGAGAACAATAAATTACACTTTGGGAGCAACTGCGCAGAACAGAGTAAGGCTTCAAAATAAAGGGGAAATACTACATGTCCCACAATGCAATACTAATAGTTGGCGTTGCAGCGCGCGCAATGTAAATTGTTTTATTTATTTATTTATTTCCTTAACTCCGTATGCCGGAGTTTACTACCCCCCACCCTGCCCCTCCCCCGCCCCACCGCCCCGCAGCACTCCCTCGGCGAGCCGCGACTGTTGGTTACTCATCAGTAACTGAGTTGCCTCCTGTCACCTGAGGCCCCGCCCCTCCTTTCACCACTGTGCAAACGCGCCGCGTGGTGCGTTTTAAGTTGGGGGATTAGGTCACCTTGAATCCTGAGGGTCCCTGGGGCCCAACTAGCCCACCAGGTACTTCCAGTAAGCACCACAGGCCTGCGTTGCAACGCCTGTAACAAATTGTGCAGTTGTGTTTAGGTAGTGTAGGGAGTCGTGCTGGGGGAGTGTTTTAGGGTTTAGGGTAGTGCAGTGGTGTTTGGGTAGTGTAGGGGGTTGTGCTGGGGATAGTGTTTTAGGGTTTAGGGTAGTGCAGTGGTGTTTGGGTAATGTAGTGGGTCGTGCTAGGGGTAGTGGTTTAGGGTTTAGGGTAGTGCAGTGGTGTTTGGGTAGTGTAGGGGGTACTGCTGGGGGTAGTGTTTTAGGGTTTAGGGTAGTGCAATGGTGTTTGGATAGTGTAGGGGGTACTGCTGGGGGTAGTGTTTTAGGGTTTAGGGTAGTGCAGTGGTGTTTGGGTAGTGTAGGGGGTACTGCTGGGGGTATTGTTTTAGGGTTTAGGGTAGTGCAGTGGTGTTTGTGTAGTGTAGGGGGTAGTGTTTTAGGGTTTAGGGTAGTGCAGTGGTGTTTGTGTAGTGTAGGGGGTCGTGCTGGGGGTAGTGTTTTAGGGTTTAGGGTAGTGCAGTGGTGTTTGTGTAGTGTAGGAGGTCGTGTTTTAGGGTTTAGGGTAGTGCAGTGGTGTTCGGGCAGTGTAGGGGGTCATGCTGGGGATGGTGTTTCAGGGTTTAGGGCAGTGCAGTGGTGTTCGGGCAGTGTAGGGGGTCATCCGGGGGTAGTGTTTCAGGGTTTAGGGCAGTGCAGTAGTGTTTGGGTAGTGTAGGGGGTCATGCTGGGGGGAGTGTTTGAGGGTTTAGGGCAGTGCAGTTGTGTTCGGGTAGTGTAGGGGTCGTGCTGGGGGAGTATTTTAGGGTTTAGGGTAGTGCAGTGGTGTTCGGGTAGTGTAGGGGGTCGTGCTGGGGGTTGAGTTTCAGGGTTTAGGGCAGTGCAGTGGTGTTCGGGCAGTGTAGGGGGTCATGCTGGGGCCGGTGTTTCAAGGTTTAGGGCAGTGCAGTGGTTTCAGGCAGTGTAGGCGGTCGTGCTGGGGGTGGTGTTTCAGGGTTTAGGGCAGTGCAGTGGTGTTTGGGCAGTGTAGGGGGTCTTGCTGGGGGTAGTGTTTCAGGGTTTAGGGCAGTGCAGTGGTGTTCGTGCAATGTAGGGGGTCGTGCTGGGGATGGTGTTTCAGGGTTTATGGCAGTGTAGTAGTTTCGGGCAGTGTAGGGGGTCATGCAGGGGGTGGTGTTTCAGGGTTTAGGGCAGTGCAGTGGTGTTCGGGCAGTGTAGTGGGTCGTGCAGGGGGTGGTGTTTCAGGGTTTAGGGCAGTGCAGTGGTGTTCGGGCAATGTAGGGGGTCATGCTGGGGCTGGTGTTTCAGGGTTTAGGGCAGTGCAGTGGTTTTCAGGCAGTGTAGGGGGTCTTGCTGGGGGTGAAGTTTCAGGGTTTAGGGCAGTGCAGTGGTGTTTGGGCAGTGTAGGGGGTCTTGCTGGGGGTAGTGTTTCAGGGTTTAGGGCAGTGCAGTGGTGTTCGTGCAATGTAGGGGGTCGTGCTGGGGATGGTGTTTCAGGGTTTAGGGCAGTGCAGTAGTTTGGGGCAGTGTAGGGGGTTGTGCACAGGGTGGTGTTTCAGGGTTTAGGGCAGTGCAGTGGTGTTCAGGCAGTGTAGTGGGTCATGCTGGGGCTGGTGTTTCAGGGTTTAGGGCAGTGCGGTGGTGTTCGGGCAGTGTAGGGGGTCGTGCTGGGGCTGGTGTTTCAGGGTTTAGGGCAGTGCAGTTGTGTTCGGGCAGTGTAGGGGGTCGTGCTGGGGCTGGTGTTTCATGGTTTAGGGCAGTGCAGTGGTGTTCGGGCAGTGTAGGGGGTCGTGCTGGGGCTGGTGTTTCAGGGTTTAGGGCAGTGCAGTGGTGTCCGGGCAGTGTAGGTGGTCGTGCTGGGGCTGGTGTTTCAGGGTTTAGGGCAGTGCAGTGGTGTTCGGGCATTGTAGGGGGTCGTGCTGGGGCTGGTGTTTCAGGGTTTAGGGCAGTGCAGTGGTGCTCGGGCAGTGTAGGGGGTCGTGCTGGGGTGGTGTTTCTGGGTTTAGGGTAGTGCAGTGGTGTTCGGGCAGTGTAGGGGGTCATGCTGGGGCTGGTGTTTCATGGTTTAGGGCAGTGCAGTGGTGCTCGGGCAGTGTAGGGGGTCGTGCTGGGGGTGGTGTTTCAGGGTTTAGGGCAGTGGTGTTCGGGCAGTGTAGGGGGTCTTGCTGGGGGTGATGTTTCAGGGTTTAGGGCAGTGCAGTGGTGTTCGGGCAGTGTAGGGGGTCGTGCTGGGGGTGGTGTTTCAGGGTTTAGGGCACTGCAGTGGTGTTCGAACAGTGTAGGGGGTCGTGCAGGGGCTGGTGTTTCAAGGTTTAGGGCAGTGCAGTGGTGTTCGGGCAGTGTAGGGGGTTGTGCTGGGGGTAGTGTTTTAGGGTTTAGGGTAGTGCATTGGTGCTTGTGTAGTGTAGGGGGTCGTGCTGGGGGTAGTGTTTTAGGGTTTAGGGTAGTGCAGTGGTGTTTGTGCAGTGTAGGGGGTCATGTTTTAGGTTAGTGCAGTGGTGTTTGGGTAGTGTAGGGGGTTGTGCTGGGGGTATTGTTTTAGGATTTAGGTTAGTGCAGTGGTGTTTGGTTAGTGTAGGGGATCGTGCTGGGGGTAGTGTTTTAGGGTTTAGGGTAGTGCAGTGGTGTTTGTGTAGTGTAGGGGGTCGTGCTGGGGGTAGTGTTTTAGGGTTTAGGGTAGTGCAGTGGTGCTTGTGTAGTGTAGGGGTCGTGCTGGGGGTAGTGTTTTAGGGTTTAGGGTAGTGCAGTGGTGTTTGTGTAGTGTAGTGGGTCATGTTTTAGGGTAGTGCAGTGATGTTTGGGTAATGCTGGGGGTAGTGTTTTAGGATTTAGGTTAGTGCAGTGGTGTTTGGGTAGTGTAGGGGGTCGTGCTGGGGGTAGTGTTTTAGGGTTTAGGGTAGTGCAGTGGTGTTTGTGTAGTGTAGGGGGTCATGCTGGGGGTAGTGTTTTAGTGTTTAGGATAGTGCAGTGGTGCTTGTGTAGTGTAGGGGGTCGTGCTGGGGGTAGTGTTTTAGCGTTTAGGGTAGTGCAGTGGTGTTTTTGTAGTGTAGGGGGTCATGTTTTAAGATGCAACACTCCAATACCTGACCAGTCTGCACTACATAAAACTGCAAAAAAACTAAAAATAAAAAGTGTTTTGCACACTTTTGTCATTGGGCTACATGTGGGCTACATCTGGGTAATATTTGTGCTACATTTGGGCTCTTTTTTCTCTGGTGGCCATCTTGGAAGACCTTTGTTATGAAGTTTCCTAATTTCCTCATTTACTGCAGTCTCCTCAGTAGGAAATGCTTTCAGTTTTTACTTTGATTCCATCAAGAAGGCATTCAGATGTGTCTCACATTTGCCATAAATTCTGAATGTTAGCACTCTAGTTGCTCATTAGATCACTGTAGTAAAGCTACTGCTCACTAGGGAGTTAACTGGAAGTCTGCTGCTGGTATTGAAAGTGATTGTTTCAGTCTGCATGTCAGAATTTTCTAATGAAGTAGAAGAGGATTTGAGATCTCACTTAAAACATGCCCTCATTTTTCTTTCTGCAGCACTAACCATAATTTCTATTTCAAAAAGAACCCCCTCATTTTGTTCCTTTTTAAATTAAATGTTTTAAGTATTAACGGTTTATTCCAATCAAGATGGCTTCAGGTGTGCCATACTTTTGTCATAAGTAAGGCTGTTAGCGCTCTAGTTGTTCTTTAGAACTCTCTGGGAAGCTGCTGTAGAACACAAAGGCATCAACTGGCAGGCTGCTCCTGTTGAAATATAACAGGAAGATATTTGAGATCACACTTGAAACATGTCCTAATTTTTCTTTCTACAGCACTAACCATAATTTCTATGACAAAATGAACCCCATCATTTTGTTCCTTTTTAAATTAAATGTTTTAAGTGTTACCAGTTTATTCCAATCAAGATGGCTTCAGGTGTGCAATACTTTTGTCATAAGTAAGGCTGTTAGCACTCTAGTTGTTCTTTAGAACACTCTGGGAAGCTGCAGTAGAACACAAAGGAATCAACTGACAGTCTCTGCCCTTGTTGGATGTACATGTTTTACTGAGAATGTCAGACTTCATTCTCACATGACTGAGAAAGATAATGTGAATTTACAGAAAATATGCTCTCATTTTACCTTCTGGAGCACCTTCCAAAACTCTATGGGACAAGCATGTGAAAATAGTTTTCTCTCAAACATGATTCATGATATCCCAGCAGAAGGTTTTTCACAGGGTAAAATCACCTTAGAACACACCACAATTCCTGAAATTAGTATGGTACCATCAACAAATGAATTCTAATGTAACTAGAGTCTGTTATCACCCTTTATAGTTCTCCTTTTGGTAACCCTCAAAATCTTTGATTCACTACAATGCATTTCAATGGAGTACTATCATTTATATTGGTCCCAAGATGGCTGCCAGCAATTCCAGGATGAAGTGCTGACAGCCAATCAGATCTCTCGATGACATGTGTGGTTAGGCTCCGCCCAGATATATCTATCTTTTTACTTTTGATTTTCTCAGCAACTACTGAACGGATTTACACCATTTAACAAAAAGGGTTCTTTCTGAACCAAGAACTACCTCTTTGCCAAATTTGGTGTAATTCCGTTCAGCAGTTCGGGCTGTAGCCGTGTCTAAAGTTTCCTATGGAAAATTGCATGGGGAAAACGCGTTTTGGGACCCCCCTTTTTCTCGGCCCCCGCTTGACGAATCCCCCGAGACTTTCAGGGTAGGAGCGGACCGGAGCGCCCCACAAAGTTTGAAAATTTTGCGAAGATACGTCAACCGGCAAGAGAGTTATTTCAAATAGAATGTCGCGGATTTCCTATGGATAATAGGTTGTAACTATAACTATCTACTGGCGACCGCCAGTAGATAATATATATATATATATATATATGTATATATATATTCAACCAAAGATGCCCAAAGCATTAAGACGCACTCTGCAGCAGATCGTAATTTATTGGCAAAACCGGCATAGTCACACAGCTTAATTTGTCATGCCTTATGCGTTTCAGACCTCCTGGTCCTTGGTCACAGGCTGGGATTCAACTTTGCAGTGCCACGTGATTAGCTTCTTTTTGTTACCTCCCAGTGGGGCCTCACAGGTGAGTACAATTAGTATTGCATTGTGGGACATGTAGTATTTCCCCTTTATTTTGAAGCCTTACTCTGTTCTGCGCAGTTGCTCCCAAAGTGTAATTTATTGTTCTTAGCTAATCACGTGGCACTTCAAAGTTGAATCCCTGCCTGTGGCCAAGGACCAGGAGGTCTGAAACACGTAAGGCATGACAAATTAAGCTGTGTGACTATGCCGGTTTTGCCAATAAATTGTGATCTGCTGCAGAGTGCGTCTTAATGCTTTGGGCATCTTTGGTTGAAAATAAATGACACGGCCGTCCTGCCGTGAAGACAGCACCATCCCATTAACATGTGAAGAGCTGCAGGGGCATGGAACCTTCTGAGCCTCTTTGTCGGAGCAGCAGATGGGCAGGAAATAATTGTGGACTGGCGGTGACATGCAGAGGCCCACTGGAGGGCAGAGAACAATAAATTACACTTTGGGAGCAACTGCGCAGAACAGAGTAAGGCTTCAAAATAAAGGGGAAATACTACATGTCCCACAATGCAATACTAATAGTTGGCGTTGCAGCGCGCGCAATGTAAATTGTTTTATTTATTTATTTATTTCCTTAACTCCGTATGCCGGAGTTTACTACCCCCACCCTGCCCCTCCCCCGCCCCACCGCCCCGCAGCACTCCCTCGGCGAGCCGCGACTGTTGGTTACTCATCAGTAACTGAGTTGCCTCCTGTCACCTGAGGCCCCGCCCCTCCTTTCACCACTGTGCAAACGCGCCGCGTGGCGCGTTTTAAGTTGGGGGATTAGGTCACCTTGAATCCTGAGGGTCCCTGGGGCCCAACTAGCCCACCAGGTACTTCCAGTAAGCACCACAGGCCTGCGTTGCAACGCCTGTAACAAATTGTGCAGTTGTGTTTAGGTAGTGTAGGGAGTCGTGCTGGGGGAGTGTTTTAGGGTTTAGGGTAGTGCAGTGGTGTTTGGGTAGTGTAGGGGGTTGTGCTGGGGATAGTGTTTTAGGGTTTAGGGTAGTGCAGTGGTGTTTGGGTAGTGTAGGGGGTCGTGCTAGGGGTAGTGGTTTAGGGTTTAGGGTAGTGCAGTGGTGTTTGGGTAGTGTAGGGGTACTGCTGGGGGTAGTGTTTTAGGGTTTAGGGTAGTGCAATGGTGTTTGGATAGTGTAGGGGTACTGCTGGGGGTAGTGTTTCAGGGTTTAGGGTAGTGCAGTGGTGTTTGGGTAGTGTAGGGGTACTGCTGGGGGTATTGTTTTAGGGTTTAGGGTAGTGCAGTGGTGTTTGTGTAGTGTAGGGGGTAGTGTTTTAGGGTTTAGGGTAGTGCAGTGGTGTTTGTGTAGTGTAGGGGTCGTGCTGGGGGTAGTGTTTTAGGGTTTAGGGTAGTGCAGTGGTGTTTGTGTAGTGTAGGAGGTCGTGTTTTAGGGTTTAGGGTAGTGCAGTGGTGTTCGGGCAGTGTAGGGGGTCATGCTGGGGATGGTGTTTCAGGCTTTAGGGCAGTGCAGTGGTGTTCGGGCAGTGTAGGGGGTCATCCGGGGGTAGTGTTTCAGGGTTTAGGGCAGTGCAGTAGTGTTTGGGTAGTGATGGGGGTCATGCTGGGGGGAGTGTTTGAGGGTTTAGGGCAGTGCAGTTGTGTTCGGGTAGTGTAGGGGGTCGTGCTGGGGGAGTATTTTAGGGTTTAGGGTAGTGCAGTGGTGTTCGGGTAGTGTAGGGGGTCGTGCTGGGGGTTGAGTTTCAGGGTTTAGGGCAGTGCAGTGGTGTTCGGGCAGTGTAGGGGGTCATGCTGGGGCCCGTGTTTCAAGGTTTAGGGCAGTGCAGTGGTTTCAGGCAGTGTAGGCGGTCGTGCTGGGGGTGGTGTTTCAGGGTTTAGGGCAGTGCAGTGGTGTTTGGGCAGTGTAGGGGGTCTTGCTGGGGGTAGTGTTTCAGGGTTTAGGGCAGTGCAGTGGTGTTCGTGCAATGTAGGGGGTCGTGCTGGGGATGGTGTTTCAGGGTTTATGGCAGTGTAGTAGTTTCGGGCAGTGTAGGGGGTCATGCAGGGGGTGGTGTTTCAGGGTTTAGGGCAGTGCAGTGGTGTTCGGGCATTGTAGGTGGTCGTGCTGGGGCTGGTGTTTCAGGGTTTAGGGCAGTGCAGTGGTGTTCGGGCATTGTAGGTGGTCGTGCTGGGGCTGGTGTTTCAGGGTTTAGGGCAGTGCAGTGGTGTTCGGGCATTGTAGGGGGTCGTGCTGGGGCTGGTGTTTCAGGGTTTAGGGCAGTGCAGTGGTGCTCGGGCAGTGTAGGGGGTCGTGCTGGGGCTGGTGTTTCAGGGTTTAGGGCAGTGCAGTGGTGCTCGGGCAGTGTAGGGGGTCGTGCTGGGGGTGGTGTTTCAGGGTTTAGGGCAGTGGTGTTCGGGCAGTGTAGGGGGTCTTGCTGGGGGTGATGTTTCAGGGTTTAGGGCAGTGCAGTGGTGTTCGGGCAGTGTAGGGGGTCGTGCTGGGGGTGGTGTTTCAGGGTTTAGGGCACTGCAGTGGTGTTCGAACAGTGTAGGGGGTCGTGCAGGGGCTGGTGTTTCAAGGTTTAGGGCAGTGCAGTGGTGTTCGGGCAGTGTAGGGGGTTGTGCTGGGGGTAGTGTTTTAGGGTTTAGGGTAGTGCATTGGTGCTTGTGTAGTGTAGGGGGTCGTGCTGGGGGTAGTGTTTTAGGGTTTAGGGTAGTGCAGTGGTGTTTGTGCAGTGTAGGGGGTCATGTTTTAGTTTAGTGCAGTGGTGTTTGGGTAGTGTAGGGGGTTGTGCTGGGGGTATTGTTTTAGGATTTAGGTTAGTGCAGTGGTGTTTGGTTAGTGTAGGGGATCGTGCTGGGGGTAGTGTTTTATGGTTTAGGGTAGTGCAGTGGTGTTTGTGTAGTGTAGGGGGTCGTGCTGGGGGTAGTGTTTTAGGGTTTAGGGTAGTGCAGTGGTGCTTGTGTAGGGGGTCGTGCTGGGGGTAGTGTTTTAGGGTTTAGGGTAGTGCAGTGGTGTTTGTGTAGTGTAGTGGGTCATGTTTTAGGGTAGTGCAGTGATGTTTGGGTAATGCTGGGGGTAGTGTTTTAGGATTTAGGTTAGTGCAGTGGTGTTTGGGTAGTGTAGGGGGTCGTGCTGGGGGTAGTGTTTTAGGGTTTAGGGTAGTGCAGTGGTGTTTGTGTAGTGTAGGGGGTCATGCTGGGGGTAGTGTTTTAGTGTTTAGGATAGTGCAGTGGTGCTTGTGTAGTGTAGGGGGTCATGCTGGGGGTAGTGTTTTAGCGTTTAGGGTAGTGCAGTGGTGTTTTTGTAGTGTAGGGGGTCATGTTTTAAGATGCAACACTCCAATACCTGACCAGTCTGCACTACATAAAACTGCAAAAAACTAAAAATAAAAAGTGTTTTGCACACTTTTGTCATTGGGCTACATGTGGGCTACATCTGGGTAATATTTGTGCTACATTTGGGCTCTTTTTTCTCTGGTGGCCATCTTGGAAGACCTTTGTTATGAAGTTTCCTAATTTCCTCATTTACTGCAGTCTCCTCAGTAGGAAATGCTTTCAGTTTTTACTTTGATTCCATCAAGAAGGCATTCAGATGTGTCTCACATTTGCCATAAATTCAGAATGTTAGCACTCTAGTTGCTCATTAGATCACTGTAGTAAAGCTACTGCTCACTAGGGAGTTAACTGGAAGTCTGCTGCTGGTATTGAAAGTGATTGTTTCAGTCTGCATGTCAGAATTTTCTAATGAAGTAGAAGAGGATTTGAGATCTCACTTAAAACATGCCCTCATTTTTCTTTCTGCAGCACTAACCATAATTTCTATTTCAAAAAGAACCCCCTCATTTTGTTCCTTTTTAAATTAAATGTTTTAAGTATTAACGGTTTATTCAAATCAAGATGGCTTCAGGTGTGCCATACTTTTGTCATAAGTAAGGCTGTTAGCGCTCTAGTTGTTCTTTAGAACTCTCTGGGAAGCTGCTGTAGAACACAAAGGCATCAACTGGCAGGCTGCTCCTGTTGAAATATAACAGGAAGATATTTGAGATCACACTTGAAACATGTCCTAATTTTTCTTTCTACAGCACTACCCATAATTTCTATGACAAAATGAACCCCATCATTTTGTTCCTTTTTAAATTAAATGTTTTAAGTGTTACCAGTTTATTCCAATCAAGATGGCTTCAGGTGTGCCATACTTTTGTCATAAGTAAGGCTGTTAGCACTCTAGTTGTTCTTTAGAACACTCTGGGAAGCTGCAGTAGAACACAAAGGCATCAACTGGCAGGCTGCTCCTGTTGAAATATAACAGGAAGATATTTGAGATCACACTTGAAATCCTAATTTTTCTTTCTACAGCACTAACCATAATTTCTATGACAAAATGAACCCCATCATTTTGTTCCTTTTTAAATTAAATGTTTTAAGTGTTACCAGTTTATTCCAATCAAGATGGCTTCAGGTGTGCAATACTTTTGTCATAAGTAAGGCTGTTAGCACTCTAGTTGTTCTTTAGAACACTCTGGGAAGCTGCAGTAGAACACAAAGGAATCAACTGACAGTCTCTGCCCTTGTTGGATGTACATGTTTTACTGAGAATGTCAGACTTCATTCTCACATGACTGAGAAAGATAATGTGAATTTACAGAAAATATGCTCTCATTTTACCTTCTGGAGCACCTTCCAAAACTCTATGGGACAAGCATGTGAAAATAGTTTTCTCTCAAACATGATTCATGATATCCCAGCAGAAGGTTTTTCACAGGGTAAAATCACCTTAGAACACACCACAATTCCTGAAATTAGTATGGTACCATCAACAAATGAATTCTAATGTAACTAGAGTCTGTTATCACCCTTTATAGTTCTCCTTTTGGTAACCCTCAAAATCTTTGATTCACTACAATGCATTTCAATGGAGTACTATCATTTATATTGGTCCCAAGATGGCTGCCAGCAATTCCAGGATGAAGTGCTGACAGCCAATCAGATCTCTCGATGACATGTGTGGTTAGGCTCCGCCCAGATATATCTATCTTTTTACTTTTGATTTTCTCAGCAACTACTGAACGGATTTACACCATTTAACAAAAAGGGTTCTTTCTGAACCAAGAACTACCTCTTTGCCAAATTTGGTGTAATTCCGTTCAGCAGTTCGGGCTGTAGCCGTGTCTAAAGTTTCCTATGGAAAATTGCATGGGGAAAACGCGTTTTGGGACCCCCTTTTTCTCGGCCCCGCTTGACGAATCCCCCGAAACCTTCAGGGTAGGAGCGGACCGGAGCGCCCCACAAAGTTTGAAAATTTTGCGAAGATACGTCAACCGGCAAGAGAGTTATTTCAAATAGAATGTCGCGGATTTCCTATGGATAATAGGTTGTAACTATAACTATCTACTGGCGACCGCCAGTAGATAATATTATATATATATATATATATATATGTGTGTGTGTGTGTGTGTGTGTGTGTATATGTGTGTATATATGTATAAGTCTGTATATGCATATATATTTTATACATTATTTTATGCTTAACAATTATATAGGTCATTGCATAGTGTATATATGTGTAGATATGTATATATGTATATATATTTTATACATTATTCTATGCTTAACATTTATATAGGTCATTGCATAGTTTTCATATAAGTTAATTCAGTCTCTGTTTATTTTACTTATTGATTACAATATGTAAATATGCTCATAATAATTGTATCTATAAGTGTTTCACTGTTAAAATATTGAGGGAAACGTAAAAATTAAATAAATCTAACAAAAACAAATTATAAAAATGCACAAATAAATTAGCTTTTTCGTGCAGCAACACGTGAAAGTTTGAATTTCTAACTATATATCCATACTTGCACATATGGAACTTCATGCAATACAATTTCATATCTCTCCATTATTTTTCTTAAACATGTATACCCTTTGTATGTAGTTATGGATCTATTTATTTATTATTTTACTCCTACTGTAGAAAGGAAAAAAGAAAAAAGCCTTCAACTCCTTGCAATTCACCACTATATGTCTCGGCCTATACCTTTCTCAACATATTCTCTGGCTCCACTCTCTGACTCATCCCAAACCTCATTCTACTACTATGATCTCCCTAAGATCCTTCCTTGACTTTTCCCTCCTCTATACCTCCTTGACTCACCCCAAACCTTATTTTACTACTATGATCTCCAAAATAACACTTCCTAGTCTCTCTTGTATAACTGCTTGACTCATCTAAAAACTCATTTTACTACTATGATCCCCCAAATAACACTATTTAGACTCTTTCCTCCCTTATTACTCCTTCCATCCTATTCAATCAAATTAACAGACTCACATGCTCACTGCTCAAATGAACAATTTATATTTCCCTATGCTAATCCACCACTAATCCTTGCGGTTCTGGAGTAGCGTGCTGCTCGCCGAAAAATGCTTCAATGCCTCATCAGTGGTAGTAAGCGCTACATAAATACAATTACAATTACAATTATAATAGATTTACTGCCTTTGCCACAAAATTTCAAATTAATTGGCAGATTTCACAAAAAAGTTGTTTTTAGTTTGTATGGATGAAAATAATACTGACACCCACATAAATTGCCCTTTTATCAGGTAATTTAGAAAACCTTGCCAAATAATGTAGTACTCCATGCAGCATAAATCTTGTAGTCCTGATAATGGAAAGCTCTGCAGAGAGATTCGAGGACTGATATTTTGAGGATGAAACCCATTTCATAGGGAACTGTGAAATCTTTTCCATATTTCACAGTTCTATTATGTATTTTTTTGTTTAAGGCTAAACAGTGAAATAACAGACAAATATCAAATATTAGAATGGAGATGGAAATGGGGTCACTGTCGTTTTTAAGTGAGGAACCGCACAATAGCACACATCAAATTTCAAATACTAGACAATGTATCACACGAGGAGATAAAAACGGAACACAGAACTCAATCAAGGACAACCATACTGAATTAAATTATTGGAAACAATGGTTCATATCAAATCATTTGAATATGATTATACATAAAAAAGAAGTGAAATGAGTCATGTTCAATCACGTTGAAAAAGGACAATATATTATAAATAAGAAATTGAAAAAAATAGAACCATTGGATTAATGAGAAAGGCAGTTCTTGTTTTAATCTGTAAAAGAATGACTCATTGAGGAAAAGGCTCTAAACATACGGAGTCAATCAATATCTAAGCTTCCTTGGTTACCAAATAGGAAGTACCATCCCTCAAATCAACACGTTCACATAGCGGCCTAAAGAGAGCTTGATTAATGGGAATAAACTTGAAACACAATCAGGAGTGGTGAAAGGACAAATATAAAGTATTGTTACTGATATAGACCACAAATTGCTCATTATCTCTTTTTATTTGCCGTGCACTTTTAAGAAGAAACTTCAGGCCTCATTTATGAGGAAGTCACGCAGTGCAGTGCAGCAAGTCACCTTGCTGAGCTGCGTGAAAGGGAAAGGGCAGGAATGCAGGGCCGGACTGGCTACCGGGCGTTTTGTTGTGCTGCCGAGCTAGGGGCTGATTTCGTTGATGGGGACCTGCGTGTGCTTAAAAACATTCGTTTTGCTTTCTTTATTTCGAAGCTCACGCAGGTCCCCATCAACGAAATCAGCCCCCACCGCAGTGAAATCAGCCCCCAGCTCGGCAGCACAACAAAACGCCCGGTAGCCAGTCCGGCCCTGCAGGAATGCACTGTATTTAAAGCAATAAAGTACATTCCTGTCCTTTCCCTTGCACTGGAGCCCTTTTGGGAGCCTAGCACCAAAGCAGGCACCTTTTCACCATGGTGCAAGGGTGCCTGTGTTGCATGCAGGATTGTTTTGGTGGAGGAAGGTGCTCTAATCCTGGGAGACATATTCCTCTTTCTATGTGAGCTGCAGGATGCACCACACATAGAAGGAGGAAGAACGAGGAGAAATAGAGATATTTCTCATTGTTACCTCCCCTGTGAAGGTGTACGTTTTTAGCGCATCACCAGGTTTACAAGATCTTGGCAGTTGATTGAGAACACCCAGGCAAGACCCTTAGACCACCTACCCAAGTAATGTAACGTAGCGAATTGCGTTGTATTACTCCAGATTTTTTAAGCCACGCAAGGTGGCCTTGAGTGGCTTCAAACGTCTGAATTAGAGGTTTGCGTCATGCTTTACCACGTTGCGTGGTGCAAACGTGATGCAACCCTCTCCTAAATGAGGCCTGTCATTTATTCTCAAAGAATTACAACAAAGGTATTTCAAGTATTGTTTGTTCTACTTGCAATTTTTTTTACCTGCTACTTAATTTATGCAGATCTAGTGGTTTACCTTAATTTTGTTTTATTAGAAAAAATACTGTTCAAAAGCACTCATATATTTTCACAAATTCAAGAAAATAGTTACTTCAAAGGAACAGTCCATAATAATTGCTTGTTTAAAAATCATTATTTCACAGTGTTGTATTGATTTTTTTTTACAATGTGTTTTCTTGAACTATGCTCTAGCACAAAGATTTATACTTGCCTTCAAAGAATAAGAGGCTTAGGATGGACATTTAACGAGACACCCAAACAAATTTATGAGCCTTTATTAGTTGGGTCAAGCATGAGTTTCTCCCCAGTAGAATGGAGAAATGGTGATCAAAGTAAAAAAATAAAAGAATTGTTAACAATATTTGGCTGTTTCAAATGCATGTCAAATCTAGCTTCATGCTGCTAAGCAATAATAGCATAAAAGATTAATAGAAATACAGGATGCAGGCAAACGTAAAAAAAAGCACATAAAAAGCTTTGTGTGGTATTGGTTTTACAACATTTGTTTCTAAAAGTCATTGCATTACTAGACTTAGGGGACCAATACAATGCCGGTTCACCGGTCCTGTCGGAGGCAGTCGGGTCGCAGCAGTCTCGTCGGAAGCGGTCGCTCTGACTGCCGGATTACAATGATGGTGAATACACAGAAATTCACCTGCCACGGTCCTCCCGACTCCGCCAGGAAATTTAAACCATGGTGGCATCGGAAAGGACCAATGGAGCCAGTTGGAGAGCAGACCGCACTACGAACAGCCCGCCCAATTACGATGCACCTTTCTGACAAGCCGACTGTGGCGGTCCAACCACCCCATCTGAGTTGGGAGAAAGGGGGGGATATTAGGCCGATACTCTCCTGTACACAGCTTCTCAAGTCCTGTGCTAACACTGAGCCTATCATACATGTCCTGCCTCTGCTGTACCTGTTCAATGATGCCCAAAATCAACACCGTCATGGACGCAACTGCCGGAAAGTCTCACACCTACCCGTGCACATGGACTTCTTAGCAAATTGATGCACCGCCATGGAAAAGCAGGGGTGTAGCTTGCTCAGTATGAGCGGGGGTGTGAGCAACATGTTTCCAAGTCATCATGTTGGGACATCTTGCCAATACATATTTCAGGAGAAGAGGGAAATAAGGAGACGTGAATGGACAGTAGAAAGAGCGAGTAGTGAGAGTTGTGTAACAGGGCTTGAAGTGGTCTGGGTTCTGCCGGTGCTAAAGTCGAAAAAGCAGATGCAGAGACTGGCTTCTTCAGACTCTCCATATGTGCACTCATCCTCAGTGTGCGAATTAAATTCAACTCTTCAGCAGTACCACCTTCCACTGTCGCTGATGCAACTGCATAGAGACTCATAATACTCCATTCACAGTGTTGTCACGTCAGAACTGAAGCATTTTTATAAAATTAGGCAATGAAGTCACAGTTTTTGCTCCAATAACTAATGAAACTATCAACCACTGGAAAATCCAATTGTCCTAGCTTCTTGTAGGTGCAATGTAACTCATTGTATCTGATAAGTTGATGTTGTGCAATGACAGAAGTAGGAATACATTATATGTGTGAGACAATATGCCAATCACAGATGTACAGCTTACGTGCTTGTAAGCCATGCCCTCATGTACATCATCCACGCCCCTGTGAGGTACCCCTCCACCACTACAGCCATCCCATTCAAAGTCCTCTTGTGGGGAAGCCGACAAACACAATGAAACACAAAATTCACCACACTGTACAATTCCACCACAACATAGAAGACAAAAAGCATGAGTATGTGTCAGTGTGGGCATGTCAAACATCCCTGGTGAAAACCTACAGACACTACACATTACCTGACTGAAAGCACTCCTAGCCACCTTTGTCCCACACAATACATCAATCATGGTGTTCTGACACTACATACAACCCCCCTGGAGCCACAACACCGTGGATAAGGCTAGGGGCATTGTATCCCTGTTCCAAACATATTTTGTGGGTCCCTGTACGCAACATCACAGAATGTATGTTCCCATCACATCTGCATGATGACCTCTATGTCCAGGTCAGTGACAGTGTACAGGAACACTCTCACAAACTCTACATGTGTGCTCATCTCAGAAGCATGTGTACTGATGTGTGCAGTAAACAGTGTCACAAAATAGCACCTCCTCATGAATAGCGTAGCAATCATCTTCTGTGACACCCTCACATTGCTCATAAGCTAGGTCCTGTTGTGACATTGAACATACATCAGCATGGATGTCTCAGAAAAAAAATCACACCTCCACTTTTAAAGCACTATAATGGGCCTTCACACATCACCCACATGAAAAAGGAAAGTTAAGTAAATGGGATTACCACAAACCATGGTCTCATACATGTAAATACCACAATGTAAAGCCTCACTGCAGATTTGGGTAACCCAAACCAGGGGGGACTCCTGGAAGGCTACGGGCCTAGTTCACAGTCCATATTGCACCTGCTTCAATGTCTCCAAGTGCACAGGGACAACCAATATTGTCACAAAGTGGCATGCACATATGGCAATGTGCAAGTCCAAAAAAACACCGCAGCAACAGCAGTTGTCAGTCATGTATTTATTTTATTTATTTATTTAAAAAGTTTTATATAGCGTGAACTAGACCCTGGAAGGGTATCAGAGCGCTTTACAAATGTTACATCAAATAGATAGCTTGATACACTAGGTAGAAAAATAAGAGTAGATAGCGGGGAAAGCATACGTGATGTCAAATATTAGTAGTGGGTCCAGGGGTTAGTAAAAGAATGTGGAAAGAACACACATGAAAAAGGGTACATGTGCATCCAAAGTACCAATTAGGTATCACAATACAACACCCCCCATGTGTGGAGAAATAAATACCTACTTTGCACACATTAAACACATATCCACCTTACATCTCAGGTAGTACAGCAAGCTGAAAGATGTGGGCATTGGCCAAGTCAACCTGCAATACTTAACATAGCAGATACCACCCAATCCAATGTCAGCCCCAATTGGATCTCATCCCACATATACATCCATTCAACATTGGCCCTCATCCTCTGTAACACCATAACTTGTCCCAAGGTCTGACCATACTTACCACTGCAAATGGATCAGCTATCATGGTCAAACAAACACAACTGTAGTCACATGACCCAAATTAGCCAATAACAGCAAGTAGCATCATTAGCAACGGATGGACAAAAGTATTCTAAACAAAGCAAGTTGTTTATTATGGAGTACAATGTGGGATCCAAAAACAAAGGCCAATGGCCATTCCAAAATCCAGGATGTGGTCCAGCACACTGCTGTGCCACATAACTCTCCTACCAGAACACTGCCAGGGAAACCTTCCCAGGAAGGGGCATATAGTGGGCAGTCAAGGCACCTCTATGATGGGTTTTGGATGGGCTGGGCTTGGGTTCGGGAGGGAGGGATGGGTTGATCCTAAGGAGGCTGGGCTCGGTATTGGGAGGGTTGAGTTGGTCTGTGAGAGGTCTGGGCTCGGGTTTGGGAGGGATGGGTTTCACCTTACAGGGGATTCGGTAAGCATGAAGGGTAGCGATGGGTATAAGGAGGGTGGAAGCAGTTCTTTTAGTTTTTGTTTGGCCTTAGAAGATCTGCGGTAGGGTGGGGAAGATGCCCTTTGGGTTTTGGGAGGGGTGGGTCAGTTTCTGGACAGGTGGGTTTCCTTTTTTAATGGCCTTGTGGGGTATGGAGGGCTTTAGTAGGGGGGCTGGTGTATTTGTGGTGGAAGTGGAAGGGAAGGGTAGGGGTGGGAAAGAAGATCTTTTGGCTTTGGGAGGGGATGGTAGCTGTGACATGGAAGAGGTCAAGGGCAAACAGGTAAGTTCTTTGGGACACTGGGGAGGAGGTATGCCAAGGCATTGGGTGTTGGAGGTAGAGGGATGTGAAGTCTGAAGTGTGGATGTGTGTGCTATTTGTGCATGTGTCTGTGTGTGTTTGGGTGATGAAAGTTCCTGTCCCTTGCCAATTAGTCATGTGTTTGTGGTTGGTGGTGTGGATGTGGTGTCTGGGAGTGTGATATTGATAGTGGATATGTCTGGTGGTGTGGTGTCTGCCTGTATGTGTGTAATGGCTGTGTCTGCTGCTGTGGTGTCTGCCTGTATGTGTGTAGTGGCTGTGTCTGGTGGTGTCTGCCAGTATGTGTATAATGGCTGTGTCTGCTGGTGTGGTGTAGATCTATGTGTGTTGTGGATGGAAGTGTTGCAGTGGGTGTGGTATCTGGGTGTATGTTACTGAATACAGAGGTGAGGGAGTCAACTGCCTGGTGAGTGGCTGTGTGCTTGTCTTTTTCCTTATGTTTCTGTTGTCATGTGCTGCGAGCGGAGATGTATGCGTGCTTATGTGTGCATGTGCTTTCAGTAGGTACCTGAATAGGGATTGTGGATGGAGAAGAGGCAGGAGGTGTGGTGGAAATCTAGAATTGGTGTAAGGCTGTCATGAGTGTGGAAGCCAGAGCCTGAAAAGATCTCTGTTGGGCAGGCATGTCAGCGTGAATGCCTTCCAGGTACGACACCATCTGTGTCAGCTGGTGGCTTTGCACCTGGATGGCATTCAGCTCTGCAGTCTGACCCACAGAGATCTGCCTCAGGATGTCAAGTGCTTCCACACTCAGGGCAGCAGGGGAGACAGGGGCAGTAGGTGAGGTGCCTGGTGCAAACAAGACTGCTCCCATCCTAGGTGAGCGGGCCCGAACAGCTGGCTGGGGAACAGCAGAGAGGGTGAAGATGGAACAGGGGTGGTGGACATGGACGTTGCAGACGCAGGTCCAGGGGGGTCCGCCACCACTAGGGAGTAACCACTGGAGCTCGACTCAGATGATGCTGATGTGTCCTCTGGCTCCTCCCTGGCACTCCCATCACACTCTGGGCCAATGGTTCTCTCTATGTCACTGGCATGACTGGAACCACTGTGGCCAGCTGCTTCCCCAATGTTCTCGGCCCTGTCTCCTCGCTGCCCTTGGTTAATACTGAAATAATAGCAGAAATAGGTTTATTGCAATTGCGTGAACACACTGGGCAATCAGATTCTAACACAACATATTACACAAGTGTACCGATCACAACACGTAGAAGGATGACTACATTGCCTCCAACATTGGCATAAACACAGGCATGAATGCTGCATGACCTGTGCATAGTAACACATAATGGTGTCATAACCACAGTCTGCTCCAACTGCATGTGTGACCTTGTCCCAAATCCAGGCTCAAGTGGGCAGCAGGAGATATCATCACCCTGTCAACCTAGGTCCTTGTAGCATATGTTTGTTACCTGATGTCCTCAAATGGGATGTCCACATGGAATGCATCACTACCTATCCACACAAGGCCCTGCAATCAGAATATGGTCAGATGTCCTTAACCCACAACATGTAGAACTGCTGGGCACCTGCTACAGCTAAGTTGCAGCAATATGTGACTACCAAGAAAACGATGACATGGAACTGCCCATTCCACACTATTCATACTTCCCAAGTGACATTTTCACATCTGTCCACTGCCACATGACGCAGTTGAAAAGTGCACATGAGTAGCTTCGCTTGGTGTCACATATAGTACAGAAGAGTTGAATGGAGAGAATGTGGCTCCAAATGGTGTGCGATTTCAGCACAAAGAAACATTGTACATGAGTCTGCCTAGGAACATCCCCAGTCAAGATTGGTTCATTTGAGCACACCTTTTTCACATTGCAATTGTTAATGCTATTAGAATACTGAAAGTACATAAGGTTTAGGAAATATCCAGTCCATACAGAGGTCTTACTCGTGTCTAAAAGGGAAGGGAATACACTGTACCTTCCCTGTCTCGCAGACACAAATACCAATGTACTACTAAGTGCTGACACACACATATGACCCCAACATGTCAGCATGTCACCAGCCGCAGAATGACCCTCCACAAATGCACATGCACATCACACCTAACTGGAAACACCCTTCTCAATGGCATGCAAACTCACATTGCCAGATAGTACCAGAAGTCTTCCAACCATGTGTGTCAATGCCTCAACATTTTTACCCGGCTAATGACATACATCAATGTCATTAGGTATGTGTGACTCACCCATCCATGTCTACACACCCCTGTATGTGGTTACATCTACCTGTATACCCATCATGGAATACTATTGTCATATACACATTGGCCAACGCATACAAATGTGATGCAATCAGAATGAAAACCAGGTAGACCCTTAAATCATGTATGGAACAGTTGTACATATGATAGTACAACAAATAAAGATAAAAAAGCCAGCATGTAGTCTTCAATGCAGATGGCACCAGTGGGGTTTAGCTACCTCATAATGCTGAACAAGGGGAAGTAGTGCTCAGTGTCTGCATCTAGAGTGCATTGTATTCCATGCCAAAAGTAAGTGGTCCACGATCACATGAGACACAACAGTGAGGGGCATCACTCCAGACACAAGAATGACAAGTGGCCTGTTTGGGACCACTGTCAAAAATGACAGCAAAAGATAAAGTAGGTGATCTGTAATATTAGATAGCCATATGGCTGTTCAACTCTGGAAACTGACATTTGACTGGACACTGTTTAGTTCCAGGTCACATGGACAATAGTCTACAGTTATCACCATGCACCTACTACCAGCCCTACACATGCAACAACTCTCCCAATGAGTGGAACATGAGTCACCTTCAAGCTTAATGGGAAACAGCTGCCTTTAAACAGATAGATGGACATGCAGAATGTTTCACTCAGGCCAATACTCACCCCGTCCTAGCTGCTGTTGGGCTCTCAACTGCCCATCAAGGTCCGGGTATGCTACCGCCAGTATGCTGGCCATTGGGCGGGGGGGTCAAGGTTCAGCGCATGCCCCTTCTGCTTTGGGAGGACAGCCCCAACTTAACCTCCACAATCTTATGGGTCCAGCGTCTCAGGTCCTTCCACCTTTTTCTGCAGTGAACACTGCGTCGATGAGCGACCCCCAGGGTCAGCCCTTCCGGGCGATGGTCTTCCACATGGACACCTTCTGATGGGCTTTGACCTATATGGATGCAATAGATGAAGAGACTGAGTAGACATGCAAGATATTGGTTTTCTGCTAGAGTGACACAGAGGTTGTAGACAGCTAGCACAGCCATCGATCTATATTGCACGCACTACATGTATAAGGCGCACATGCGAGCACCACAAAAAGCATTACTATACACTATTTAAGTCACCTTAGGACTACCCTCAATCCTGATTATGCCTATACTGACTTGGCCAGCCCACTGACATCACGTGCCCTGGCCCACACAACATGTGCTCTGAAATGAATTAACATGCAACACAGCACACCATTGTGTCCTCATGAAGGGTACAGCACTAATGCATCACTGTACAGGAACCTGAACAGTCTGGACAAATGACAATATTCAAACGGTCCAAGACATCATTGCATTGACTACATTCCAAGATTTGTGTTGCAATGAAAGGTCTGCCATTAGTGTCACTAAGAGCTCCCACTCTGATGATCAGTGAACATGTGACTTATTCATTTGGATATCAATCTGCATCTGCATGTGCCTGTGTGGGTAGTCCTGGCATCACGGGACACACCGTATGCCATATGTGGCAGTGTGTATGGGACGACATCAACATACCATTGTACATACTGCATAATTGCTCATTCGAACACAGCTGGTGATGCACTTCTGAACTGCACTGCAGATGAAACCAACTATCTACAGTGTACATGAGCAATGTTCTTGTACAATGCAAGCATCACTCATAGAACAGTAAAATCCCAGACATGTGGAAGTAAGGTGCCAGTCCTAAGGCAATGACACACAGTGACAATATGGGTCCATGGACAGTAGCCTCGGGTTGGGGGATCTCATTATGCACCATACCAACAGTAGTAATACTAGGTGAATTTAGGCCAAATCATGGTTCAGTTATGCTAATTTAGCCCACATCTGGGGATCAGCAGATCTGCAGGGAGAGTACTCTGTGCATCAGATCCATAGCCACATTATCTCTGCTATAGCCTGTGCCATGGACTAAACAGTGCACAACTCATTGAGAGGGTTTGCTCTCTGTAGCCTGAGCATACTGTTCCCACATGACCATCATATGCCCACATTTTCTATACCTAACAGTACATCTTGTGGACATCCTATTTATGACATGACTTTTGTGGGTCACTCTGAAGGGGTCTGTGAGGTGTTGGTGTCTCCCAGACAAAAGTATGGCGAGGCATCATGTGTGTTGAGTGATATATGGGACTATTCACATATCTCACATCATCCTCACATGCTACTTACAGGAAACATACACAAGTTAGGGTGTAAGGGCCCTACATTTGAAAGCATATCTGCCATGTACTGAATAGTAAATTAATCATAGGCAACATAACAATTATACAGGCATAGATATGTGCATGCAACCGGTGTAGGATTTAGGACTGATTACCCATCAATATGGTGATGTGAACTCCACAAAGTACAGTGCCACATGAACCAGGACATGATTGCTCTATGTAGGGGACACACTATCTGACTTACTAAACTCTGATGTTAGTCTGGAACTCTGAGCCACATTGTGGCCTATGGGATAGGATAGGATATTTGTTGCAGGGTACAGACTATAATAGCAGTACTCACCTGCTCTACTGGTGAGCCACAGAGCTGGCAATACAGGGGAAGGACCTCCTTCACCAGGTTCGCCAGCTCCTCTGGACTGAAGGCAGGGGCCCTGCTCCCTGTACAGCATGCCATGACAGCTCTCAGAGATGGCAAACAGCAGCTTACGTTGAGGAGGTGTTTTAAGCAGCAGTGTCTGGAGGAAATGATTAGATTTTCAAACTGCAACAAACATGTACCCCACATAGGCGGTCTTCTGTGTAGACAGACACAGCCATTTGACCGCGGCGGTCACATTATCCAATGCTGTGACTGCCATGGAGGAAGCCGCCTACTGCGGGGTTTAAATCAGCCAGAGGCCGTCAAATCAGCATGTCCCAATAGCGAGGCAGGCATCCACATAGGTGGTCTTCTATGTAGACATCCACAACCCTTGGGCCGCGGTGGTCACATTATCCAACATTAGCCTATGGCTTTGATCGCCGTGGAGGAAGCCACCTACAGCACGGTTTAAATCCACCGGCGGGCGGCAATTCAGCATTTCCCATTAATGAGGTCAGGCATCCGCCCTGTCAGTGTTGAAAATCATATAGAAAACGATCTTCTAAGTGCGTCTCCACCAGTACAATTATGTTGGAACATGTCACCTGATGTATCACACCGTTTCTCGGCCTATACCAATAATCAAACGTCAGTGTTATACATTACTGTGCATGAACACACGATTACCGCTGTGCACTGTACACTGGCAGTAACGGTAGTTATGTGTGTAATGCAAACTCCACAACATGACGGTGTCCACAATGTAATAGAAGTTTGAATGGTGTGCTCAGTTCTGTTACAGACATATGTGGTATCCAGATTGGGGATCATAGGTGGAACTTGCAGTAATGGGAGTTGATCCGATTCATGCTGGTGGTTCCCGTATTTCTCAGGACAATCAATGTCTTGCTTGAAACTGTCTTCCGCTTGGATTGGCCTCTCCTACAACAGTGGTAAATGGGTGAAAATCCTCCTCCAGATCATTGCCCACCATCTATCCGACTTTCCTCATCCCAAGTGTTGATATATATGCAATTGTATTTTATGCAAGCATGGTGGGAATTGCTGTGTAGTGCTAACATATGCTGGTATGTGTGGTTACATGACTTTTGGGTATGTCTTGGTAAATGTTAGTGTGGACACTGTGACCAATATGCATATGTCTGTACACTCCACACATAGGTACCCTGGCAGAGGCAAGAGACGATAGCCTCCAGTATACCGGCCATTTCCAGACCTTCAAACTATGGAAGAAAGAGAAGTAATCAGGACGTTTCGTCCGAATAGGCAGAAAATACAAGATTTATGAGCCCAGTTGGAGCCTCATTTACGTCCTCGAAGAAAATATCCCACATCTTTGTACCAATGGTGAAACTCATGGCAGTACTGCATTTCCTGGCCACAGGTTCTTTTCAGTACGCTGTGGCTATATTTGGTGGAATGTCACAATCTATGTTCAGTGGCGTACTACGTGATGGGCTTTCCACAATGATACGACACATGGACAGCTACATCCAGTTCCTCAGACTTGAAGATTTGGCCAATGTGAACTGTGACTTCTATGGATTTTGTTGCATCCCACATGTGGTTGGAGCTATTGATGGCACACATATTGCATTAGTACAACCGCAAGTCAGAGAACAGGTTTATAGGAACAGGAAGCACTTCCATTCTATCAACGTGCAAGTGGTTTGTTTATCAGATCTATACATCTCACACATCTGTGCCAGATTCCAAGGATCTGCCTATGACTCCTTCATACTGCGGAACAGCACCATACCCCAGCTGATGTCACAACTACTACTGGAGAGGGCCTGGCTTTTTGGTGAGCATGATTTGTCCAACCTTTGTGTGTGTGATATCAGGTCATATCTTCTGAAAGTGTGTGACTCAATATTGCACTTCTGTCTGTCTTCCTTCTAAGAGACTCAGCGTATCCCAACCGTCCATGGTTGTTGGCACCACTGAGGGATCCGACAACACCAGGGGGAGTTCACTTCAATGAGACCCATGAAAGAACACGGGGGGCAGTGAAGCAGGCTTTTGGGCTCCTGAAGGCCAGATTCAGGTGTCTGGACTCTACTCACTGAGGAAGGTGTGTCAGATCACCGTAGCCTGCTGCATGCTCCACAACCTCGCACTGCAATGGAACATCCCTCTCATCGCAGAGGCTGGAGACCAGCAGGAGCCACCGGGTGTGGATCCTGAAATGCCAAATGATGATGATAGCAGCAAAGAGGAAGGAGTTGACATGCGTCAAGAGCTCATCAACAGCTTCTTCTCATGAGTGTAAGTATGCTGTGAGATGTCATGTCTTTGACTGTTACAGTGACTGTTGTTGTGATGCTGTGAGGAGTACGTTCATGGTTACATGTTAGGTATGTACAGCTGGGTAGAACTGTATGCATGGCTGTTTGTGGAGGAAGGTCTTGACACATGCACACATTGTTGATGTTGCTTTGATAAGGTCACATTTACCCATGTACTGTGTACTCCAGAAGTGGACTGTGATTGGTGTCATATGTATGGTTTCCTAGCTAATCTCTTTGTATTGGTCTGCTGTAGGTACCTTTACCATGTCATCTTCATTTGGACATTTCCGATTTGTGACATCAGCAGGTATATGATGCTGTTTTGAAGTACGAAATGAACATGGATTGTTCCTAGAAATGTCTGGCACAGACTTTGGGTATATAACTCTGGTACCAAGCTAGCTTGCACAGTGATAGGATGGAAGTTGCTAAGACTCCATTGGACTTGTTCCCTGTCATGTGGTGCTCCTTTTGCAATAAGTGTGGTTCGGCCAAATCATACTAGTCTCCCTTCACATTGGCTAAATCCTCAATGTGTATGAACTGGATGTAGCTGTTGATGTGTCTCATCATTGTATGCTACAGTGCTTGTGGCACACCATTGACATATGTTTGTGACATTGCACCAGATGCAGCAACACTGGATTGGAATGAACTTGTGCTCAGAAACAGTTGTACTGCCATGTTTCGGTTTCTTTTTTTCAATGAAGTGGGATTCCATTTATGAGGTTGTCGATCTGGCTCCAGCTGATTCCATGAACCAATTGTCATTTGTTGGTTCTTTTTGGCATTGTCAGATGTATCCTGTCTGACCATGTTGTTGAGGTCGTACATGACATTTGTGGTCACCGACAGATCATTTTAGTGATGTATTATTTAGCTCTGTTTTTTACGTTATGCCAGGCTAAGGTTGGAACTATGGAATAAAGATGTCATGAGACTGTACACTTGTATGTCTGTGTTGGGGTGACATGATTGTGATACTCAGTTGCACGTTGCTGACATTCCACATGTCCATGTTTACACAAGTAACTTCTACTTACATTTGGTAATTCACAAGGGGATAACTTCATAATTTGCTCCATGTGAATGACTGCCCAGACATGGGTCCCTTGCTCGCTGTGCCACTGGATTCAAGATAGCCTGGCTGATGAGGGGTGATACCCCAAAACTGGTCCGAGGAAGCTTGTTTATGGTCCAAGGAGGACCCGGCTTGGCAGTTCGGGCTGCACTGTTCTCATGAGGAGCAGGGTCAAGACTGATTTACATATGGTTGGGTCCAAACTGGGGTGGGTTAGTGAACAAAAGAACAATGGATTTCACCAATATCTCTTGGCTGGCGGTGAATGTTTGAATTATTCTGCATTTCGTCCATCATTTGTTGCCACAGCATTTTTCGCCCTTAGTGGGATTGGTTTGCCGAGACATTGGTCCCTTGATCCCTGTGCCACTGGATTCAGGCTAGCCTGGCTGATGAGGGGTGGCGTAGTGAGCAAAAGAAAAATGGATTTCATCCAGATCTCTTGACCCAGGGTGATTGTTTCATTTATTCAGCATTCCATCCATCATCTGTTGCCGCAGCATTTTTCGCCCTTAGTGGGATGGTTATGCCCAGACATGGGTCCCTTGCTCACTGTGCCGCTGGATTCAAGTTAGCCTGGCTGATGAGGGTAGAAACACCCAAACTGGTCCCAGGATGCTTGTTTCTGGTCCAGGGAGGACCGTGCTTGGCAGTTTAGGCTGGACTGTTTCCATGAGGAGCAGGGTCAAGACTGATTTGCACATGGTTGGGTCCAAACTGGGGTGACTTAGTGAACAAAAGAACAATGGATTTCACCCAGATCTCTTGGCTGGGGCTGAATGTTTGAATTATTCAGCATTACGTCCATCATTTGTTGCCACAGCATGTTTCACCCTTAGTGGGATTGGTATGCCCAGACGTTGGTCCCTTGATTGTTGTGCCACTGGATTCAGACTAGCCTGGCTGATTAGGGGTGATACCCAGAAACTGGTCCTAGGATGCTTGTTTCTGGTCCAGGGAGGACCCAGCTTGGCAGTTTGGGCTGGGCTGTTTCCATGAGGAGCAGGGTCAAGGCTGATTTGCATATGGTTGGGTCCAAACTGGGGTGGTGTAGTGAACAAAAGAACAATGGATTTCACCCACATCTTTTGACTGGGGATGAATGTTTAATTTATTTTGCACTCCGTCCATCATTTGTTGCTGCAGCATTTTACATCATTTTGAAGCACTTTCCAGCAAAACAAGATTGCCTCGGAAAGTAACAAATCAAATCTCTACAGCAGCTTGTGTCACTTTAGGTGGCTTTGAACTGGCACAAAGTTCCTTGGTGTAGAGGAAAGCAATTTAATGCCGAGGTCTGAGGAGAACAAAAATGATTATCACGTTCCTAACAATCAGCAATTAACATATGTTACCATCTCACTCACAAAAACATCAACTTCAATGTATGCATAGAGCATATCTACAGACCTACTTTATTGTTCTGCCCCGCCACTCTAAACAATCAAACAGATTTACAATGAGATTTTTTGTGGCTTCTCTGAAATTCTTTCAATGATGCCAATAAAGACTCCTGAGGTATCTTCCGCTTGTAGGGACCGCTGTCCCACTGCTGCACCCCTCCCCTGAGGTGTACTGTGGTTCTTTCCCTTCGCGTGACCTCTGGAATGCTGCCACACTGAAGGTTCGAAGTCGCGCTCCCTGCGAGGAGACGGCAGGCACCGGCGGTGTGAGCTGTGGCTGAGGTCCTTATCTTATGTGACTTAATAAACGCTTTGCTTCAAGAATCTTTGACGGCTTCCGGATGTTTATATGTGTGTGTTGAAGAGCGCGCTTATTACAACTCCCAAATCAAAACATGTTCAACTTAGGTGAGTAACATTTTAACTTTGCACATTGAAAATAACAATTGTGTCTCACAAATATTTTCCTCTTAACAAATTTGGTGACTTTAGTAATATAGTTACATTCCCAGATACGTTATTTTAGTAGTGAGGCATGTTTGAGTCTGTTTCTGGAAGGGTCCACCTGTAAGAGTTGGTCAACATACAGATATTTGTAAGTATGTTAGTTGACCCCAAAAATATTACAAGTAGCTTCCCATGTTGTAAATGTTTGAAAATGTAGTCACGTCAAGTTCAGGAGTAAGCATGTTTCCAGAGTGGGAAAGAAGGGAATATCCCTTGTGTTGTGGGAGTGAAAGGAAGTGGGCTGTCCATAAATAGATATATTTTTCATACGAAGGATAAACAATTAAAATGCTAATGCACATTTGCGTCAAATGTCTATATTTGGAGAGTCCCACCTGCCGAAAATTCTTCATTCGCAAATTTAATATGTTAACACGAATGGAAAAATATGACTACACTAGTTTTTAAAGAACGCTAAAGGGTTTCGTTGAGAAGTCCATTATTGTCGAAAAATGCTCTAGAAATAGAAGACAATGGGGCATATTAGTAAGGGCGTTATCGCCGCTTTAGCGGCACTTTTTGCCGCTAAAGCGGCGATATTGTTAACGCCCTATTAGCAAGCTGTCGCTAATGGCGAAAGTGGCCGTTTTGGGTGCCGCTTTGCATGTCAGCGATATTTATCGCTAATGACATGCAAAGTAGGCGTTCCCAACCACAAGTCAACAGAAACAGCCGCTAACACAACTACCCCTATTAGCAATGCGGCCCCGGACCCGGGTAGCGATGACAAAAGTCGCGCTAACCGCGGTCATCGCTGGTATTTTTACACCTGCTCCAAACAGTACTTACCCATCTTCACAATGGGAGGTGGATTGTGGGGCTGAGTCCACCGTGGCATATCATCAAGCATTCCCCTATCGCTGCCCTATTATCGCTGGATTCCATGCGATTAACTGGCATTCCGCCGCTATCGCTGGATTAATTATCGCCTTGGAGATACGCGTTGCTAATTACGCGCTATCTCAGCGATCAAATCCAGCGATAGCCGGCGATAAAAAAATAAGCGCTAAGCGCGCTTTGCGATATTTATCGCAAAGCGTTGCTAATATGCCCCAATATTCAGTACAAGTTTTTGTTACTTCCCTTTCCTGAATAGGGTCTTGTGAAACTAGCGCTTTCTCGAATGACATTTGTGTGGAACATGAAATGTAAGATCATAGCCCAGCACCCAGTTCACAATGGTATTTGTGCCTCTAAGTTAAACTTAAGTGTGATGTATCTCCATTTATGGGTGCAAAGTCCCGTGCTGTGTTAACTAAGGGGCATATTTATAAAAGGGTTGCATCACACTTGCACCATGCAACATGGTACATGCATGACACAAACCTCTAAGTCAGATTTTTTCAGCCATGCAAAGCCACTTTGCGTGGGTCTGAGTGGCTTAAGAAATCGGGAGTAATCCAACGCAGTGCAAATCGCTGCGTTGCGTTACTCTGCCCTGGGAAGTCGTTCCAAGTGTGTTGCGTGGGTGTTCCCACTTAACTCCCATGGATTTTAATGCATCCTCAGATATTTCAAGTACTTGTAAACCTGTGGATGGGCCAAAATCTTACACCTTCCAGGGGAGGCATAACGGGACGAAATATCTCTATTTCTCCTTGTTTCTTTCTCTTTCTATATGTGTTGCATTCTGCAGCATGCATAGAAAGACGAATATGCATCTCAGGATTGTTTTCGTGCAGGAAGGTGCTCCTTCCTGCACAAAAACAATACTGTATGGAACACAGGCACCCTTGCACCTTGGTGCAAGGATGCATGCGTTGGCGCTAGTCTGCCAAAAGGGCGCCAGCGCAAGGTAGAGGACAGAAATGCGCCGTATTGTCAGGGCAGTGTAGCAAGGTGACTTGCTGCACTGCGCTGCGTCACAGGGTCATAAATGAGCCCTAAATGTATATTTACTTGTGAAAAATGGATACTGTATTATTATGTAGGAGCAAGGTTGTGGGTGTTCCTCTGCCGGATGCCTCCCTATGTAGCACATTCCCAATTTGGGAGCAAACCGAGATTTTCTCCAAGGAAGGGCTGGATACACCTGCATTTAATCTCATCATTGGGGAGCTGTAAAAGGGGGTTCAGCAAAAAAATAACATATTCCTCTGCAGGAAAAGTAAAAAAATTAGCCTTCTCAGTTCCAGGAATTGCCTGTGAGTTTCCGACCTATCAATGTATTCAAAACGTTAATGTGTATGAGGAAATGTCAAACTTTTTTGAGAATCGGGCACTGAATTTTTCTTACAAACCCTAAACAAATAATTCTTACGATTTTAGCTAGTTAATTAGAAAGAACTAGGAAATAATGAAAAGAAAGTGAGGGTGGTAACATTTTAGGCTAGACATTATTGCAAACTTACCTTTAAGAGGTGAGAGTCTGACCGTTCATCACATTGCATGGTTCGGATTTTTTTTTGTTTTCTGTGCTTGGCTTGATCCGTAGTTGGTTGAAGGTTTAGGCCCTCGCCATTCAAACGAGAGGAGTGTGTGTTCATATTCAGAGTTTTTAACTTTTAAATTCCAAAATGGCAAATTCGTTAATGGCCCTGTCTCATTTATCATTTTCTCCAATTGAGTTTGCAGTTATGTTACTGCGTGGTATGCATTAGATTATATTGAACGTAATTGCAAACAGCACGGTATATACTAGATTATCAAGAGTCGTATGCAAAATAATGTAATTATTTTGTGATTAGGAGGAAACCAGATGAGCCCCTTTTTACATCGCGCAGCTCAACTCTGATGCAATGCAAAGCAGCATACTCAAATTAAATCCAATAAAACTGAAGCAGCGAATTCATTAAGCGTGTCTGTTGCGTCTGGACTTTCTCTTCAATAGTAGTTGTACATTATGTCTCCCAGGGGGCGCGTATACGTAAGGTTCCGTTCATAATGAATATTGATATAAATTATTATGTCTGTGCAAAACTGCTTGCCAGTTTTAAAAAACTACAGATAACCTGAATTCCATTAAAGAAACCCTGCCTCCAGCAAGTGTATTTCATTCCTCATCGAAACTAATGCGCCAGCAAGGCAGTGCTTGTAGGGCACACTGCAGAGGGCTACCGGCCCTAATAAAAGTACACTGGTCTGCCATACAGAGTGAACATCCCCTGGTAAATAATTCATACCTCTAGAACTGAACACTACCTTCGAAGGGTCAGATGTATAAAAAACCCTTTTGCAGTCGCAGACCTTGCAATTCACAAAATCACTGGGTTTCCTCTGCAATAGGGCCTTGCACAAAAAACCCCTTTGTGAGTTCTTTCTGACTCCTACAAGGCGTTTGTGAACATTTCTGATTGTGAATAGGAGGAGCATGAAAGGAGCGCCATCCTCTATTTACAGGTTGCAAGAGATGTATCAACGTTTTAAACAACTGCAAAGCTGAGCTGCAAACCATTGACCAGTTACCATCACCAAAGTTGGGTTGGTAACAGATTTGCCAAAGTGACGCTGTTCCTTTAACACAGCTTTCACTTAGTGAAGGACAGGAGGATCACTGCCTAACCCCGCCTACCATAGCTGATGAATTCTTAAATTGGAAATGTTTTGTTTTGTAAGCAGTCTCTGTCCCGTTAAGGGACACGACCTGTTTTTACCGGAAATGCTAGGCCAGATGTCTATTGTCCCTTTCAGGCCTCCACCCCTGCATTTGAAGGTCAATCAAAAATTGTGCCCTGGATAATTAATATATATTAGGCATGCTAATTAGTAAGCCCATGCAAAAGGACAATTAGTGATGCAGCCTATTAGTAAATAGGCATCATCGCAAGATGTACTCCCGTTAGCAAAGCAGTCAGTGTGCAAATTGCACATCTTAGGGGGATATTCTCAAGAACGTGTGATAACTACCGCAAAAGTAGCTTAACGCAACCCTCCACATCGCAGTCTATCGCGGGAAAATAACACCGTGGTAACGCAGCATTCCCAAGCCGGCGGCACCATGCGATAGGCTCACGATAACGCGTCAAATATCCGCAATAAAGTCAACACAACGCCGCAAAAATGCGAAACACGAACGCTAAAAAAGCAGCGATGAGGCCAAGCGCGATACAAAAATCTGCGAAAACCAGCCACAGGCCTGCAATTCCCACGCGTTGTGCGGGAAAAACACTATAAAAGAGAAAAAAAAGAACACACCAAAACAAAATCAAACTGCGTAGCACCATGGATGCACCCGGACCGAGTGCAGAGGACAACCCGAACCCCACAAGCCCCACGGAGGACCAGCCAGGAACCCCGTGCTTGGGGAAGGGCAAGGAGAAGAGGAAGACAGGGTTCAGTCCGCAGGAAGACCGGATCATCGTCACGGAGGTGATAGAACACTACCAACAACTGTTCACCTCCACTACATCATTGGCAACACAAACGGAAATATGGCAGTCCATCGTCAACAACGTGAATGCAGTTGGAGTGTCGAGGAGGTCAATGGAGGAGGTCAAGAGGTGCTGGCATGAAGTGCACAGCCAAACCAAGGAGAAACTCGCTGCCAACAGGAAGGCAGCAAAGGCGACTGGAGGTGGGACTCCTGCGCCACAGGAGGAGCTGGATGAGCTGGAGGAAATGGTGGCCACAGTCATCAGTGCGGAGACGGTGCAAGGAGTTGGTGGACTGGACACAGCTCGAGCTGACCTGACCCAACAGCAACAGGGTGAGTAACGACCAGGGCCTGGGGGGACGGAGGGAGATGGGCACAATGGCACACATGCACAATCATGCGCAGCACACTGCACACCCACAATGATTGTGGAACATGTCCCTGATACCCTTGGCACACTGCAGCACACATAGAAACACCAAGTAGGCCCCCGTCCACAATGTGCACAAATGGGCCCCCCTCCATATCACCAATGCCACAACCTACCCATGCACATGTGCTGAATCCAGAAAAGCGGCGGCTCTGTGAGCCACACTGACAATGCAATGACACTGCATGACAGATAGCATGGCTGCAGTCACAATACATGACATGGTGCACGAGACGACTTTGAGGTGGCTGAGTGTGGACCACATCCGTAATGGAGCAGGTCACACTCTGACACATCCACGTGCACCTACAACCCATGACGTCAAAAACACATCTGCAGACAAACAATGTCCAAGAGCACAAATGACCCAAGTCGCAAACATCACAGCACCCGAAAAGCACACAAGTCAAAGGCACACCGACTCAAAGGGATGAGGGGCCGCCAAATCAGAGCTGCAGGGCCGACTCGCCAACAATGCAGCACACACACATAGCAATCACAGCACATCAACATTGACGACAATGTGGTACTAAGTGCAACACTTACACCACAGGACAGAGGACACAACTGGTGACGCTCGTGCGTAGAAAATGGCCACTCACATCTGGCATTGCATGACACTGTGAGATGATAATGTACCAGTACAACCTCACATCCGTCATGTAGTCGAAATGTCCACTGTCTCCCATCAAATAGCCAGTTCCTCCAAAACAGTCACAATGTACATTGTCATGCAGTCTGTATGTAAACATGTACAATGCGTGAACATACATGGAACACACTGTTAACCTGCATCTCCCCGTTACATTGCAGAGGGACAATCAACACCTCCTGCACAGCAGACCACACATCTCTACAGTGATGATGAAGAGGACACCCTGCACATTTGCCCAGACACCCTCCAACGGCTCGTGGACAGCCTCTGCACCCCATACCCAGGAGCAGGGCAGCCCAGCTGCATTGCGGTGAGCCCACACCCTGCACAGACCACAAAGCAGGAAGCACACACCACCACGGCTGGCCCACAGGACCCACACGACCAACACATGGAATTCCAACGCCGTGTGTTAGCGTGCCAGGAGGAGTTGGTTGATCTGCTGCGGGTGGGTTTTGACCTTGTGGCAGCCAAACTCGATGCCATACGTGGGTGTCTGAGTCCCATCAGGGACCACGTACAGTCCCTAACGGACACCCCCTGTCCGCACCATGCTCACCGACAATCCTTGGCTGACCTCGCTGGGGCCATTACTCGGATACAAGAACTGCCTAGTCAGACAGGCTCCAGCGATGACAGCACAGAGTTGGCACAGATGCGGAGGACAATGGAGACCATGGAGCGGATGCAGGCTGGAAGTAGGGCTGCCACGGCTGAACACCAGCGACATGTATCTGGGATCTTCCAGGCCTTGTAGATCCTCATCTTACCATTGCTGCCACAGAGCCTGTACCAGATGACTGCTGCAGGAACTTCGACACACACATCTCCACTCCCTGATGTGTCATTGGCCCACAGTGATGCAGCCATAACACCACCACACACACCTGACACACCGGACACAGAAGACGTCTCAGAGGAGTAAGATGTGGAGGGTAATGACTGTGTGAGGAAGGAGGCAGTAGCATCCGTACCCGCCACATGGCCTGTCCCTGCCTGGTTCAGCCCTATGCATCATGCCCTGGAACAACACCTCCCACTGTCCCCCGGAACACTCTGCAACATTCACCTGGACCCCAACATGGACTGCCATATCTGCTCTTGTACCAATGACACAGCAATCCGGCTGAGGACTGTACTCTTCCTCTTCAGATTAACTTTGCATTCCCCCAAGGACTCCGGTTGGCCCACCACTGGGCAACCACTTAATGTGGGCTTGAACTGGTCATGTACCCCTCCAGCTCCGAGACTCCCCAGAATGTGAATAAACATTCCAAATCACACAGATGTGTCATGTTTATGTCCACTCACGTGTACAAGTACGGAGGAATATAGGGACGCTGATTGCACTTTAAGGTACACCCTGATAAATGTCATCAATGCGCATGTTTGAGCCTGACCCACATGGCCAATTAGTTGAATGTGAAGGTGTGAACTTGCTGTGGCCTCATTGCACATGAACAACAATCTCGCATCCACCAACGTAGCCCCTCGTCCATGTATCATATAGGGCTGTGTGTGTAAATGTCTGAATCGGTAGCACGCCTGAAGTAGTGTACCCCATCGCATGTGGCTACAGAACATCTCTTCGCATGGCGTACTCACACACATCAGTGTGGACACAGTCTGTTTGAATGGATCATGTTGATCCACATGGCAAGAAGTTGGACACCATACTCACATTGCTGAAGACACGTAAGAGCACAGGTCTACCAGCAACTATCCCAAACACAATGTCTGGCTCACAGAGGTGGAGCTGCCAATAGGGATCCACCACCTATGTACCAGAGGCAGTCTGTCCCTCCCTGTGTACGGACAATGCTCATTGAGGCACACGATTTGTCATACTAATCAACACTCATCACAGTTGTACACTGGTGAAGTTGCGTAGACTTTATTAGCATGTGCGTGTCAGTACGGGCAAGTGATGGGCCACAACAGGCAGACAAATGCTTAAGACACTTACAGGCAGAATGGGAACGTGTCGAGGTGCAAGGAATGGGGTGGCAAAAATGAACACATATCCTTACGGTTGGCAACGGTCTCAGCCCACCTTGCCTTGCTGGTCGAGTCATGTGATGTTTGGCGTCTGCTCATTGCCCCGTGTCAGGGGACACGACTCACAGCCCATGGGATCTGCATGGAGCTGTACCACCGGACTGCGCCGACTGTGTGCTCTGCTGACAGTGAGCAGGTGGAAGGGACCAACAAGGTCACATGTCGTGCTACATTGCCATGTGTGTAGTCTCCCTCCAGCAGTATGTCAGATTTAGGAACTTTGCCAAACGACACTGTGCAGCTCCGCCCATGGGGCTGCAGCACCTTGCACAGGTGTGTGACAATACACGTAGGTGCACGCACATGCATTCTGAGTCTGAGCGAATGCAGACATGTCCACTGTTGTCCTGGCTTATGGGACCATTCCTCCATGATGCAACACGGTGTTGGGACCTGTGCTCTGGGTGTCAATCAGTTGTGGCTGCAGGAAGGTAGTTACTCATCCATGAATGCGAGCGCTGCTTCATAGGCAATCAGTTCCAGGAGTACGTCGTTCTCGAATTCAAGGAACACGAGGGAGAGCCAATCCATTAACTGGTCCGGACAGATGTGCTCCGACCACGCAGTTTCACCAATCCGCAACAAAGCCCAATAAGGGAGCGCCTCGATGTGGTCACTGCACACGATGACTTGTGCAATCTCCCATCCACTGCTGCCGGCACAGACACCACATATCAAGGCATCCCTTGACCGGGTGCCCCGGTTGCACTCCTGTTCGTGGGCCAACAGGGGGAGCACACACAAGTCGTAATCCAGTTCAGCTACCATTGTGTTGGATAGGCTGACCTCCATGGGCCACTCGAATGTGCATGATCGACAGTGGAACCATGGCTGGACGCATGTGACGTACGCAAGCCGGAAACTCAGACGGTAACTGATTCGCAATACTGCCATTGGCAGAGCTCCCAACAGATGCAGCATTCATGCACAGTACTGTTCCACGTGACTGGGGTTGTGCATGTGCCCGGGATTGCCTGCCATTGCGTTTGTTGGTCTCGTACCACCGGCACTCCTCAGACCGGCGGCAGTTCTGTGGACAATATGCCACAGCTCAGAGTAATGAGTCGTATGTGTGTTCAATGTTTGGACGTATGGGTTGTCTTTTTTACCGATGTGTTGGGGGCATGCCATGCAGGTGTAGCTCGGGCAGGGACAAGTGTGTGTGGGGTGTGGACACGTTGCTCTTTCATTAGCGCAGTTCGTGGTGTGGGAGTCGCCAGAGTCTGGCATGGTATCTCACTCAGGGGGTGCTGGGCGCATTGGAGACCAAGGTCGGAGGTTCGGATGTCCTTCCGCCTTGTGTATTAAGACAAAGGAGCTTTCATGCCTGATTTTAGTCTGACTACTGCTTGCATTTCTGAGATGTGATGTGGCCTTCGCACTGAAATTGTTGACAGGCCTTAGATTTTGGGTGCACCAATTGCGAGACACACGCAGCAGTTGGCATGTATGTGCCAAGGGCCCGATTGTCCTTGCGCTCCATGTTCAGTCTCTCTCTCTCTCTCTCTCTCTCTTTCTCTCTCTGTCCTTTGATGAGTGCCTGACACACCTTCTTATCTGGGATGTTGTCTTGCAGGCTGTCACTTACAGATTGTCCAGGGATGACCCGCCATGACTCTTCCAAATAGTTGTTTGGTGTGGAATTTGATTGTGATATTTTGTTTGAACTCTCAATGGTGTATGATTGATTCTGCTTTTTCTGTACTCACATGACTGTTAGTTGTTGTGATTCTGCGGCATCAGGCGAATGATTTTGTTCATGATTTCGTGACGTTGATGTGCAATCTCTTGGTCCGGGGGAGGTGGGGGGTGCCCGGGGTGGGGCCCCGGGGGAGGGGGGTGGTACGGGGGTGGGTGGTGGTGGGTGTTGTGGCCCTCTTGGGTGTCCGAGCTGCATGATCGTTGGCTCCATGGCATCTGTTGTTCTTCAGGTGTGGCTCTGGGCTGTGCTCCCTTTGATGGTGCAGGTTGTAGTCTGACTTTGCACAAGGTCAGAGCAGGTGTTAATTTCCTGCAGCTAACGCGCCTTATCGCATGTTTTGTGTTCTCATCGCCGATCTGGCTGGTCTTTGAGAATGTTGAGGTGTGGTGTTGTCGCGGCTTTTTGCACGGGAATGCCTACTCTGCATCTCATTAGCGATAGTTGCCGGGGTCATCCGTGGCAATGTTTTTTGCGGCTGCGAGTGTCCATGAATGTCGGGGAACAAACTTAGTGGCACAGGTGCTGTGAGGGGATGCAGTCTGCGATGATGCCGGTACACAGATGTGAACTCCAACATTGCCAAATCAAGACTCTGTGACCTACTGGACCGCAGTGTAGGCCGGAGGCAGCAGTCAGCAGTGGCCCACAGCCACGGGTTCTTGGCTCGCGAGGCACAGAGCTGGTGACACAGTGGCAGTTGTCGGTAGTGTTCAATCACCTCCGTGACGCTGATCCTGTTCCCTCCGGACTGCAACGTGTCATCCTCTTACGCCCCTCCGTGCGTGCGAGGAAATGTATTCTGCCTTCTGAATTTACCGATGTTCAGTTCCAAATCAGTGATCCCACTCGTGCACAGCGTAGGCCGAGGGCAGTGGTCCGCGTAGGCCCACAGACACGTGTGGTTGTGATGCCATGCACAGACTTGTTGCCACCACATCGGAGGGTGTATAGTGTATTGTTCTCTGCCTCAAATGATGTTCACTGCCATAGTGTAATCAAGACTCAGTTCCAAATGTGTGACCTACTTGACCGTGGTGTAGGCCTGAGGCAGCGGTCAGCATGGCCCATTCACCGAGTGTCGCCGGCATAGGTTGGATGGCCCCACCGGCCTGCGTAGTTCAGGTTCAGTGGCACCACGTGTAGCAGGCTGGCGTTGCACAGGGTTAGTGGCACCACGTGTAGCAGGCTGGCGTTGGACAGGGTTAGTGGCACCACGTGTCGCAAGATGCCCATATGGAACTATGCCTCATTGAACTGGGGGGGTCTGGTGCTGTGGCTGCTGGCCGGAATATGGGGTCACTGCCATTCATGACTCAAGACACAGTACCACATGTGGGACCTACTGGTCCGAAGAGTGGGCCGGGGGCGGCAGTAGAGAACGTCAACGGAAAAGGAATGAAGCGGCCCGGTGTCATGGCAGCCGTGATGGTCTGAGGTGGCTGCCAAGGTCTCGGGCCTCGGGCTTGTGGCTTGCGCCCGTGGTGGGCCCTCCTTGACACACGCCGGTGTCGGAAGGTGATCAGTGTGGTCTGGCTGCGCAGGGGCTGGCCTGACGGGTTCGTGGACCAGCGTGCCGGGGTCCGGCAGGCGCACGGCATCTCAGGCAACTCCGCTCACGGGGATGGCGTCGGCCTCGTGACGAGGTGGGAGGCACAGCACTGGCAGAGACGTGGGTCTTTCCGGAAGTGGACCACGCCCAGGCCTACGTGCTTTTTATTCACACCCCTACGCTGGCGTGGTGTACGCCGGGCCGTCCCACCCCGCTGACGCTTAGGGGGGGCGTAACAGGCAACATTTCCGCGAGGTCCCCCACTGGCTGTGGTGACATGGTGGCGTCCACTGTCCACTACACTCCATACGCAAGCGGTGTATGTCGCCATGGATATGGGTGTGTTCTGCATACTGCGAGGTGTCCAGCACATCTCCGGCACTCTTGGCATGGTGTACTTTCCCAATCATGGTTCTCCTGCATCCTTCACACATGCCTGGTTGCCACCTCTCCCCACATTCGGCAAGTATGTGGCTGAGGTGCCATGCCGTTGCTGGCTCATTTTCAGGGCTTGCCCATGTGGACATTGTAAGTTGTTCTGTCATGTCTGGTGGGTGGGCATATTGTTGTGCCTGTTGTATGTGATTTTGTGACGTGTGCATTGCCCGAGTTGTGAGTTGCATGGTTGTGGTGTTGAGGTGTGTGGGGTGTTCATTTGTATATTGCCAAGGGGCTGTACATTTCCCTTGTTGCCATCCTGGGAACGCAGGTTGATGATGGTCTGTCGGAGGATGAAGGTATCATGCACACTGGCTGTGTATTTGTAGGTGACATTGTTGGGTGTTCCACGGTGTTCTGTTGTTGCCTGCACATTGGTGTGAGACGTGTGCTTCCTGTTGCGGTGATTGTGTGCTGTGTCACCAGGGGGCACAGGTAGTACATGTGTGCTGTGTGTTGCCCCCAACACGTGCGTGCATCCTGCTATGGCGTCTGGTCCTTGCTTGGTCTCCAGCGGATCCTGCGCATTGTGTTGTATGTATGGGGACTGGGGTACCAGGGTGATGGTGACGTCGAGGACAGGTGTGGGGGACTTGGATGTGGCTGGCTGTGGGACTCCTCCGACTCAGGCGGGTGTTGGATGGGGGGTCTCAGGGGTCAACAGGTGCAGCCACGCCATCAGCTTTGTGTGGGGTGGGATGTTGGTTGTCCGCTGTGTTGTTGCCGTAGGCCTGTTAGGCGATGATGGTCAGGATGCGTAGGTTGGTTGTCCCTTTCAGCCTGTAGTGGAAGGTGACATTGTCAGATGTTGGGTCTGTGCGGCTGGTACGTTTCCTGGGGTTCCGCTGTCTTTGTCTGCGCTGCGTCTAGTATGGTCCGGGGGGGGGTGTTCCGGGTGTGGGATGGGGTCCTGGGGTGGTGGGGGTGGGTGTTGTGGCCCTCTTGGGTGTCCGGGCTGCATGATGTGTGGCTCCATGGCATCTGTTGCCCTTCGGTTGTGGCCCTGGGCTGTGCTCCCTTTTGTGGTGCTGGCTGCCGTCCGACTTTACACCAGGTCAGAGCAGGTGTATATTTCCTGGTGCTAACACGCCTTATCGCCTGTTTTGTGTTTTTATCGTGGATGTGGCTGGTCGTTGTGAATGTTGAGGTGTGCTGTTGTCTCTGCTTTTGTCACGGGAACGCCTACTCTGAATCTCATTAGCGATATTTGGGAGGGTCCTCTGTGGCGTTGTTTTTTGCGGCTGCTATCGCGGGTAAACTGATGCTGTGGGCTGTTAACACCGGCTTGTGAATGGGGGGTAAATTTATCACGACTTTGGCTGCGATAAAGTGCCGTTAATTCGGCGATAGCTCCTTGTGAATATGCCCCCATGTGTGCTGCATTCTGCAGTCTAACACAGCGGGATTGCTAAGAGGTCTTTGGAGGCCACGCCCCCTTTCTCCACCACTCTGCAAACAAGGCTCGGCTGGTGATGCCCAAGTGGTTGGGGGATGAAGTCCACTTTACTCCTGAGGGACTTTGGGGGCTAAGAAGCCCTCCTGGTACTTCCTGTAAGTTCTACAGAGCGGGATTCCTGAGAGATGGTCAGAGGCCCATCCCCCTTTCTCCACCACACTGCAAACACGATTACTAGTTAAAAAAACATAGAAATTCACTGAAAAAAACGAGGGTTAGAGGGACGTTATAGTTAGGAATTAGCTTTTAAAAAACTTAAACATTCACTGAAAAAACCAAAGGTTACAGGGTCGTTATAGTTAGGGTCAGATTTCACTCCTACAAAACCAGAGAAATTCAGCAGTTATAGCTAACTATAACTTACGCCCGCAATAAACTGCTTATGACCTTGCATATTACACCACTCATGACATGGCCAGTGACATCACTGATGACATCACTGATGACTTCTCAAATGACATCACTGATGCCATCACTGATGACACCATCCAGTGGGTGTAAGTATTTTGTAAGAGTATATGATTGCTAAATATATATACCTTGAGGACCTTGAGGCTCTCTCCGCGTTCCCTTACTAATGTCAATATATGCCCTAGGTGGGACCAAGGCACCCAAAATGGAGGGCAGGTCCCGGAGGATGTAGTCCCTGCAGCCAAAATAGGCCAGTGAGGGGGGCTGCGCACCTCCCCTCCAACAATATATATATTTTCTTAATTTTCTTAAAGACTCTGCCCAGGAGGATGTGGTCTCCAGGCCTAAAATAGGCCTGGGAGAGGGGAAGCACTGCCCATCCCCTTATTTTTTCATTTAAAAAATGATGATGTCACTGACCATGTGGTTCTATGGAGGTGTGAGTGGCTATGTCAGTGATTCTGTGGATGATGTCATCAGTGATGTCATTTGAGATGTCATGAGTGATGTCACTGACCATGTCATGAGTGATGTAATATATGGGGTCATAAGCAGTGCATTGCAGTGGCGCGAGTTATAACTGCTGAATTTCACTGGTTTTGTATGAGTGAAATCTGAGCCTAACTATAACATCCCTGTAACCTTTGTTTTTTTTCTGTGAATATATATATTACACACATGGCTTTAAAAGAAATAGAAATAGAGAGTACAGAGGGACATATCACATGGTGTC
Source organism: Calotriton arnoldi (assembly GCA_963921515.1). Classification (NCBI taxonomy): domain Eukaryota; kingdom Metazoa; phylum Chordata; class Amphibia; order Caudata; family Salamandridae; genus Calotriton; species Calotriton arnoldi. The sequence continues at coordinate 930,534 of CAWUFW010003590.1, forward strand.
AACCTTCGAGGTCTGTGGAGGTATAGAAAATACCCCCTAGGGACATTTTTCCACACACCGGTAGAATTTACATTTTATCCAAAGCCACTGGGGATGTGTATGTTTCTCCTCGAGGCAGATCTTATTAGAAAGCCATACCCTATCTGTATACATACCGAAAGTAACATGTGGTGGGATGCAATGTTATGTGATGATGGATACTATAGAAAAGTGGCATATTTTCTTTCCATGATAATCATTTTTTACTCAATTGATCTCTATTCCACAACAATCCTTACTTTATATTTTGTTTTGCTTCTGTACTTCTCATTGTCTATTCTAAAAATCAACATGTACGAATAAGGCACTAGCCTTAGCCAGTCATTTTACATTGATTGGATATCGATATTGCATTATGATCAAATTTTACCAACAGAAAGGTTATACAACAATTTGCACAGCACTTGCACTTTAAAGCATATATGCACTTAGGGGATTGCGACACATAAATATTGCTAACTATTATGATGCACAGCACGGGCACTTTATAAAGGTGTTTCTCTCACTGTCGCTTAGAACAGGTAAATAAGAAATAACATTATATAAAAATAAATGTGTAATGTAAAAAGATTTATAAAAGGAAAAAAAATGAAAAAAGTATAAAACAGAAAAAAGACTGGATTTAACAAGTGCACAAGTATATTCACTTTGTCTATGATATTTCAGAACTATGAAATATATGTGGCAAGATCAGTGATGCCCATTGTATGTGTGAACAAGGCAGGAGAGACTGCCAAAACGCATTACTCCTTAGCTTGATTAAACTGTGCGGAGAAACAATCCTCGTGGTATCGGTACCTGTTCTTTTTGTAGAAACCAGTGTTGGAAGATATATATTTATACATTATTTTATGTTTACCATCTATATAGGTCATTGAATAGTTTTGATATACGTCATTTGATTAAATGCTTATAGGTCTCTGTTTTTTATTTTTTTTATTACAATATGTAAATATGATCATAACAATTGTATCTATATGTGTTTCACTATTAAAATATTGAGGGAAACATTAAAAAAACAAAATATAAAAAAACTAATTATAAAAGTGTAAAATTAAGTTAGATTTTACGTACAGCAACACATGAAAGTTTGAATTTCTAACTATCTATCCATACTTGCACATATGGAACTTTATGCAATACAATTTTATATCTCTTTAATATTTTCCTTACAGTTGGTCGGTGGCCCAGCCCCTTTCTCCACTACTCTGCAAAAGTGACTACTACTTAAAAAACCTAAGAAATTCACTGAAAAAAAACAAAGGTTGCAGGGACTTTATAGTTAGGAATTATCATTTTCAAAACCTTAGAAATTCACTGAAAAAAACAAAGGTTACAGGGATGTTATAGTTAGGCTCAGATTTCACTCACACAAAACCAGTGAAATTCAGCAGTTATAGTTTGCTGAGCTAACTATAACTCGCACCCTGGCAATGCACTGTTTATGACCTAACATATTACCTCACTCATGACATGGTCAGTGACATCACTGATGACATCTCAAATCACACCACTGATGACTTCATCCACAGAATCACTGATGTACCCACTCACACCTCCATAGAACGTTTCATATACCTACTCCCACTCACACACAACCATTCACAAACCCATTCATAGACCCATACCAGTACTTACACACCCACTCAGTGATTCATACATCAACACACACATCTACTCGCTCACCCATACAGCCACTCATACACCCATTCAGTCACTAATACAGCCACTGACATATCCACTCATACACGCATACAGCCACTCACACACTGAGTCAATCACCCATAGAGCTACTTACACACCTACTCACTCACCCATACAGCCAATCACAGACATTTACTCACACATACAGTTACACACACACACACACACACACACTCACTTACTCATACAGATACCAACACATATTCACTCACCTCACAGTCAGTGACACAAGCACACACTCATCCATAAAGCCACTCTCACATTCACTCACTCACCCATACAGTCACTCATATACCCCATCACTTACCTATACTGCCTTTCACATACCCAGTTACTCACCAATATGCCACTGACACATCCACTCACTCACCCACACAGCCATACACACTCACTTGCCCATACAGCCCCTCACACACACACTCACTAACCCATACAGCCACTGATTCACCCAACCATAACTTTTTAAAAACACTCAGTCAGTGGATAAACGTCCCTGTAACATTTGTTTTTTTCAGTGAATATATATATGTATATATCAATCAATCATATTTTAACATATTGTACTTGTGCAGTTTTATATAGCATGGACATAGCCTAAGCATGTTAGAGAGCTATATAATAAAAATGTGAATGATGTGCATTTTCAATGACTTTGATCATTGCAGCATATAAATTCCACCGCTCAATAAAGTTATCATGTGGATGAGTCCTGTGACACTTTCAGCCAGTCCTGGCTATTGACAAACAGCACTGACCATTCTGGGACTTGTGGTTTTAACTTATCCTTATAATTAGTGGATTGACTATCCTAGCATGCAAGATGATGTTGACTATAGGAAACACATAGCTCTTTTATTAGATCATGAATAAAATACATAAAAGTTTGTAAAATATATTTTTTTCATATAAAAAAGTATTGATATATTTTTACATTACATATTTAGCACAACTTATATTGTTAAAGTTTTTGCGATTTACAAAATTCTTCATTGTAGAATTCACACAATTGAATAGTAGGTGTGTCATGGGCTGCGCTTCAAGCATGGAAACTGGCCCTTCACTAAGAGTTTGGTAGCCAGAACAGGATTCCAGAGGGCCTAAATTCCCCTGGGCCATTCTGTCACTGCATCTGCTGCATTTTTGTTAATTAAACCCCTGAATTCACATGACTATTCTTTTGTTGGCTTGGCTCGAGTTCGGGCTCTTAGAGCTAAGTTGAAACCCTGGCTCGGCTTTTCCCATGAATTCTCTGGCTTGTTCACCTCTAGGGCATACATTGGGCAGAAAGGTCACATTTACCATTCTAACTCCAGTCTAAGAAACCTTCCAGAAAAGTGCAGCTATTGGAGAAGTCAGATTTACAATTCTACCTCCAAACCCACAAATGTTAATTCAACTGCATATATAGGAGTATCAGATTTACTCTTCTAACTCTCGTCTAACAAACATTGGGAAAGTGCATATATTGATGGGGGGACCGTCATATTTATTCTAAACCCAGTTCAACAAGCATTGGGAAAAGTGCATACATTGAAGGAGGTTGTGATTTGCTAATCTGACTCCAGTCCACTAAACTTGGGTAAAGTGCACTGCATACATTGGTGCGTGGTGGGGGTCAAATTTACCATTCTAATTACAGTCTAACAATCACTAGGAAAAAAGCTTGTATTGTGAGGGGATCAGCTTTACTATTCTGACTCCTGTCTGGCAATCACTGAGAAAGTAGCAAATACTCAAAAGCCCACATTTGGGGGTCATATTCAGTACAACCTAAATAATATAATTATTGCACAGAAATATAATAAAAGAAAAGAAAAAAAAATGAAATGAAAAGATAATGTTTTAGTGGGCGTGGCCAGAGTGGAGATCTACAAAGACACATCTCTGCTCTGCATTCCGGGTCCCACTGCGCCTGTTTAGCGATGCATGCTGACCGGGAATGAGCATGACTTTGTCAATCATGAAGCCCAAAAGGTGGGGAGCAGCATTAACACCGGCGGCAGCAACCTAAATATCCTGCCAGGATGATTAATCCACTTTGAAAGAGCGCTTAGCCTGTAAATCTAAGATGGCCACTGCGATGTGAACAACCCTACCAAATTCCGTGGGCCAGAAGACGCAGATTGGATCAGCATCTCCGGAGTTTAAGATGGAGCCTATACTTTGGAGTGCAGGTGGGCCTGAGTGGGAGAGTGAACTGATGTTAAAAAGAGAGGTAAATATCATGAGGGCCCTGGGCATGTAGCACTCAGAACCACAGCTGGTTTGTACAGAGCAACCATGATGACGACGGTCACCTGGTGGGTGCCTTGGCCTTTGGGCCTCCCACTCTAATCAGCAGAGCTCTACCCTCCACTCGACCACTGAAATAGGCAGTGCACATGTCTCACCTGAACAATTGTTCTGCACAGTCATCCTGAATGCGCAGGGGCTGAACATCCAAGCGAGAGTCTGAGCTTTGATCACTGCTCCCGTGAATCTTGGGCCAGACTGTACAACAGCATCCAGTGACCTCTAGGACCAAACTAGACTCTGCCACCTTTCCACACCAGCAGACATGAGTAGGAGATTGAACTGGCTCCATGGGAGTGAGACACAATAACAGCCATGGGCACAGTAGCTAAAGTCATGACTTGAAGGCAGGAGCAACTGTAATAGTCACTGGCTCCCAGTCGATGCCTTCATCATGAGTCCCCCCACTACAAACAGGGTGGAACTCCCAATTTTGGGTGAGACAGATCTTTCCAGTGGCAGGACCACAAAAGCCCAAGGCTCCTCAAGGATCAAACAAGGTGCTTGTCCCAATGATAATTGCAGAGAGATCTGCATACTGCCCTTCTGAGTCTGGCACATATATAGTTAGCAGTGTGAGCAAAGCTCCTACAATTTTTTTGCAACAGCTGGGAACAGGGAGAAATCTGAAAAATCAGCCTAAAAAATGGCATGGTACAATACAATATTTTGGGCTCTCCCCAGGTCCAGCTTGCACCAGATAATACACTTGGAGCTAGGATCTCTGAACCTGCAGACCATTGCCTCTGGTTGTGGCTCTGTGTTGGAACCACTGTGCAGGTTTATAGATGTTTACATTAAGGATGAGATTTCAAAAATGACCTTCTTTGTCAGAGATAGTATGTAATTTATCGGTGACAAGGAAGGGGAACCTTTCAATGAACCTCTTGACATTTTGGTGACCTTGGACATTAAAAGTCCTTGTATACCAACATTTCCCAAATGAGGCAATTGAAGTAATAGGTAGATCTATTCAGAGCAATAAAAACAAGACCTTGCTTTCAGCATTGACTCTGGAATTAGCAAACATTGCACTTAAAAGAAACTACTTTATGTTCAAAAATTAATACCACAAACAGTTGAAAGGAGTTGCGATGGGGGCTTGCTTTGCTCCCCACATAGCCAACCTGTTTTGTTAGAGAATATAGTATATGACAGTGTTAATGGTGGCATGGTACTGAAGAAGAACTAAAGGAATTCATAATTTGGCTTAACATCCAAAGTACAGCTTTGACTTACAGCCAGTCATAGCAGAATTCAGATCAGCTATTTGGGCCTTTGAGTTAAGCACAAGGACGGGACTTTTTATACTACATTGTAACAAGGCCAACTGACACCAACTCTTTACTTAGATATAACAGTCATCATCTGTGGGAAAAAAAAGGAAACATCAGAGATGTCAGGGCAGATAACCACTCCCTCTCCAGCCCCAAGAGGAGTAGGAAGAGGTCAGAGAACCACACAACATAGAATGGAATTAAAGGCCAAGGCCCTAGCCGAGAGAGGAAAACAGCATGGACAGAATGACCCCACAGGCCCTAACGACCTCGTAGATACCTTGGGAGATGAAGAGGGCATATCGGATCTGGAAATAGAAAATAGCCAATCACCAGAGGGTCAGATGGGGGCTTACGGAGGCATAGCTCCAAATCCAAGTGTAGAGACCCACGATGCAAATAGTGAGACTTTACTCAGCCCAAAGCAATATCCTCTCTTTTGCAAACCACCAAAACATCAGGTTGCGAGTGGACCTAGAGATACATTGCGACTCCACAATGAGGATCAAGACAGAGATGAAACAAGCCTGATAGCGCAAGATGCGACTAATCTTCTACAATATGCCTGTTCAGCTGCTCCCCCCCTCAAAAAATCGCAGGAATAGAAGATCCTTCACTGGCCGAGTCGAGCAGAGAGCAGGCAAATACTGAAAATGCAGTAATATCAGTATCTGAGACTTCAAGAGAAGGAGAAGAAGCATCGATCCAAAAAATGCTACTAACCATATTGAATGAGATTAGGGATTTTAAAGCATCTCAGGCAGTGGAAATCGCTCAGCTGCATGAAAGATTGCCTAAACTTGAAGAGAACACAGCAAACATGCCAAAAAGATTGGAAGAGGCCAAAACTCGTATTTCAGATCTGGAGGACAAACTCTCGGCTGTAAATCAAGATATGGTAGCTCTGAGTAAAAGCAAAGTCAAGTAGAGCAGAAACTCCAGGACTTAAAAAACTATAATCGACACTCTAATCTGCGGCTAGTAGGAATCCTGGAAGGATCAGAGAGTACAGAAATGGTCGAGTGGGTAGGGTCACTACTTAGGAAGGCAATGGCAGATTTGCAAGGGGACCTGACAATAACTAGGGCCCATAGGGTCCCAGCTCAGAGGCAACTCAATATTAAATATCCACGGACAATATTGTTGAACTTCGCGGATTGCAGAATAAAAGAAAAATGTTAAGCACCGCCATTACTAAAAGATCCTTCTCTACGACAGAGATTCAGCAGTTTAGAATATTTTCTGACATGTCCGCAGCCTCTGCATGCAGGCGGAAAGACTTTGTTAAGATGATTGATGTATTCAAAGGAAGAGGAGCTCAAGCAACAATTGTGCAGCAATCGAAACTTAAAGTACTGGCTAAAGGGAAATTCAATATTTTCTCAGACATTCATGAGGCTCAATTACTTCTAACAGAGTTGTCTGAGGGGAGGGTTTAAGACACTCTCCCCTTCTCTCTTGGCTCTAAACACAGAGCTTAGTAGAGGGAAGGCAAATAGTAAATTAGCTGGGCATTTCGCTTTCTTTTTGTCTTTTTTTCTGTTTTAAGGGTGGACAAGGGTGAGTCAAATGGTGCATAGGGATGCAACAAACTGGCATTCAACAAGAGGGGAGGAAGGAGGGAATAATGGGCAATTCCGTCCTTCGAGGGAGGGGGGGAAGAGGTGAAGCATTTACAAAAAAGAGAGTTCGCATGTGTATGCTCTAAAAAATGATTCTTTGAGCTCAAATATTATAGGACCACCAGGTGCCACTATGAAATAGAAAATGCAACAAGGGCTAAACTAGATAGGAAGACCTACGCTGCCTGTGTTCCTTATTGGGAAAAACTCAATGCTTTTTGGATATTTTGATTATCTCAGGATGATTCAGGTCTTTGGGAATCTTTGCAGGTTATCTATCAATCAGTTATTGAGAAACACAATTAGCAATCTCTACCTGCAGTATAAAATGGCATATCGTTATAACGTACCATCCGGCGACATGTTTGCAAATTTCATAAAGAATGCAGGCATGATAAGGTTATGGTATACGCCGGTAGGTCTGACCTACCTTAGCGATAGTTCTAGCAACAACTTATACATAGGCACTATTTTTGTTATTTGCACATTTTTGGGACACTTTAGGGTATGTCATTTTTTAAGGATTCAAAACGGATGTGATCAGATTGAGTACAAAGCATTTTATATAGGCCTGACATATTCTGAATATAATTTAGCACCAAGCATTACAGGGACTATAGTGGTACATCATAGTTTCCTGTTCTTCAAGAATCTTAACCGAAGGTCACCTGCTATAGCACAAAGCACATTATACAGCTATAAGCTAGATCTGATTCATGTTAGCACGTGCCACTTTAGGTATCATAAGTACTATGTGCACAAGCACTTTAGACACTCAGCTGCTAAGAAATCTAATGTATAGAGATTTGATATTTAGTGGTTTTTAGATATTTATGGTTTGTGCCTGGGGGTGTTGATTCATGTTAGCACTTGTCATTTTATATATTCTAGGTATTGTAAATGCTATTGCTATTCATTTTGTATCTGTTGCACTTTGGACTATTATCCCCTACAGCTTTTATTGATCCATATCAGCATCTGGCATCTTAAACATTTTGGGTACTGTATGCGTTGTTGCTATTTATATGTTAGCATATGTCACTTTATATATTCTAGGTACTATATGCTATTGTGAACTATTATTATTTGCTGCACTTTAGACCTCTGTTTCTTACAGATGTTATTGGTTCATATCAGCACTTGTCACTTTAAACATCCTAGGTACTGTATGCGTCGCTATTATCTTTATGCTATTTTTTGCACTTTTGATCTCTGTCCCTATGCAAATGTATACCTACACTTTAGAATAGCAGTACAAAAGCACAAAGATACTTGTCTTTAAGATACGCAGGGTAGGAAGTGGTGTCTATATGGGCAGCTCGCAAAGTCATTAGTCAACTTCTGATAAAACAACTATGAGTAAGGAAAACATCACGGTTCTCTCTCTCAATGTTAATGGCCTGAATAACAAACGTAAGGCTCAGGCAATTGAAGGCTGGCTTAGAAGCCACAACCCGGATGCCATTTTGCTACATGAAACCCATTTCCGGTCTGCATCTGATGCAAGTAAAATCTTCCAGAAGTGGGCTGGCTTCCAATGTTCAGCAAACGCAGGATGTGCGCAGAAGGGAGTAGGGATCTATATAGGGAAACACGTACACTTCCAAGTAAAAAACATCCAGTCAGGCCCGGGGGGCAGGTGGGTTCTTGTACATGGAACTTTAAATCAGTCAAGTCTCACTCTGGCCACAATCTACACCCCAGTCTTGGACAATTCTCAGCCCCTGCTACAGCTGAAACAGGCACTTTCATGTTTCCCTGGCCCTATTATATGGGGGGGGGGATTTTAATTTCCTCCAAGAACCTTCAGTGGATTCCTCTAAGAAGGCTCGAAAGCAAAACAAGCCCCAGGTAGCTATTGCCCTGGCTAGCTGTGAAAAGTCCTTAGATTTGATAGATCAATGGCGTCGTCAATACCCGGGAAAACAGGACTTTTCATGTTTTTCAGCAAAGTATGATACGGCTTCCAAGATAGATTTTTTCCTGATCACTCATGGCCTCAGGGTTAACGCATACGATCATATCCTAAATGCGTTTTCAGACCATGCTTTAATCAAGACGGAAATAGGGGGAGTAGGCGCAAGGGCGAAAACGCCCATGAGGTGGTATCTTCATAAAATGAATTTGGAAAATGAGAGCTGGTGTACGGAAATAGCCAACGAGATTAATACTTTCTTTTTTTACAACGCGGGTTCAGCACCAATAAATATAGTTTGGGATGCATTTAAGGCCACCTTACGGGGAATAATCACTTCAAAAGAAATCCCGCAATAAAAGGCTAAAAAGGAAGAAAGATTAAAAATCGAGACGCGTTATGCCCAGGCAAATAACGATCATATGAAGTACAGGAATTTTAAAACTAAACAGGAGTTGCTACAAGCAAAATCGCAGATGCAGGAGTATTATTATCAACTGGGGGATCTATTAAGTAGGACATATCTCCAAAAGGCATATGAGGAGAGTGAGTACACTGGGAAGCTATTGGCATGGCAGGCAAAGCAGATGCAGGTAAAAAATAGAATTGAAAGTATTTGGGATAAGGTATCGAAAAAACAATTAACAGATGTTAGACTTGGCCCTTTTTGCAGGGTCATCCCTGAACTTTTTGCCTTCCTCCTGTATTTTTTCTGACCTGTTTTTGTTGGTTTTATGACTCTGGGCACTTCACCACTGCTGATCAGTGCTAAAGTGCATATGCTCTCCCTGTAATTTGTTGTATGGATTAGTGATTCCATGATTGGCTTATTTGATTTACTTGTCAGACCCTAGTACAGTGCACCATGAGTGCCCAGGGCCTGTAAATCAAATGCTGCTGGTGGGCTTGCAGCACGGATTGTGCCACCCACAGAAGCAGCTTGTAAAATATGGCTCAGGCCTGCCATTGCAGAGCCTGTGTGCAGTCTGGGACTGCCATGTCGACTTGGCAAGTGCACCCACTTGCCAGTCCCTAAACCTTCCCTTTTCTACATGTTAGTCACCCCTAAGGTAGGCCCAAGGGCAGGGTGCAATGTATATGAAAGGTAGGACCTGCCCTGATGTGTGTAGCATGTCCTGATAGTGAATTACAGCCAATTTCGTTTTTCACTATTGCAAGGCTATCTGTTCCCATAGGCCAGAATGGGGAGTTAGTTTATAACATCTTATAAACCTAACTTACCCTAGGAATAAGATAGAAAATAAAGTTTAGTATGCCTGAACTCAGAATGTTAAAATACATCTTTTAGTGTGGGTGATTTTTTCATTCTGTGTTTGAAAATACCACTTTTAGAAAGTAGGTATTTTCTTGCCTAACCATCCAGCATGCTTCTGCTAGGTTTGTGTATTCCATGTCTGGTTTGTGAGTGACAGGGGGCTGGAGAGGGCTTTGGCTCCAGCAGTCTGATGGGTCACGACTGGGCTGAATAGGACCTTCATTGAATAGACAGTAGGGGGAGGAGATTTCCTTTCACTTGCCTGAGCCTTCATAGAATAGAGAGTAGGGGGAGGAGATTTCCTTTCAGCTACCTGGGCCAGGTCTGCTTTCAACAATGCTGTCTCCACCTCCTGCCAGGAAGCTGCACCAGGGAGGACAGAACTGGTTTTGGCTGGGCACAGACACTCTCTGCCTTCAGAGAACAAAGGATTTTGCAGTATAAATATTGGGGCCCAGACCCCAGAACTTTAGATCACTTCTGGGAATCAAGACCAACCCTTTGCCAAGGAGAGAAACCAAGGAAGCTGAAGGAGGAGACTGCCCCTGCGATAGAGACTGTTTGGGGTTGGCCTGCAGTGGTTACTTATTGCCAAGGAAAGGGGAAAAGGAACTTTGTGTGTACTTTTACTATCTTGAGGAAGATCTCCAAGGGCTTGAAGTTGAGCTTGCCTCCTGTTCTGAAGTCTCAGGGACACAAAGACTTCACCACCAGCTCCCCCTGAATTTCCTTGCTGGGAATTCTACCTGCAGAGAGGTGCCTGCTGTTGTTTTGGGCCCTCTGGAGACTGCGTGTCGCTGGGAGCTGGAAGCGCGATGCAACGAGGAGGAAGCGTGTCGCCGCCGCAGAGGTTGCCGTCGCATCACCGACGAAGCGTGTCGCAGGGCCTGTCGCGACTCAAGAGTCTACCGAGTTCGCCGCACGGCCGTCGGGCGTGCACCCATCGCATCCAAGTTGTCGCATCGCATCAAAGACGCCATTTTGTCGCATCGCACCGGATCGTCGCATTGCGTCGAGGCGCCATCTTGTCGCATCGTAACCGGAACGCAGTAAGAAACCGACGCATCACCTCCTCTCCGGTAAGGAACCGACGCATCACCTCCCCTGCGCTGCAGTAATGAACCAATGCATCACCTTCCCCGAAGCAAGGAACCGACGCATCACCTTCCCTGTGACCCTTTTGTTTGCTTTGCATTACGCATCCAAGGTACTTTGAGAGTAAAGTGTCGCATTTACAATTTTATTTTATTTTTTTACAATTTTACAATTTTTTATTTATTTTGTTATGGAACTCCTACGGAGGTCCACAAAAACACACCATCAGATAAAAAAAAGACACAAACTTTACGTACAATACAAAATTCTTCCTTATACATTGCTATAAAAATTCTTATATCAAACATACTAAAAGGTGTGCAAATAATGCTAAAAATACATGATACAGTCAAGTAACCGACAAATATAATTCTTTTATCGACATATTGAGAGATGCGCAAATAGTGCTATAAATACATGAGGCAATCAAAAAAAAAAAATCCTAATAAATAGGCAGAAATGTTTTAAAAAATTGATACATCTTAAAACAAACCATTTCATTCGGAGGGGAGAGAACCAAAGATCGTGCCTCCTGGGCAGAGTAAATATTAAATTTAATAAAAACTGGCTTTAAATGCATTCGCCTGGCACTTTGCAGCTTTGAGCATACAAATAACACATGATCTAGATCTTGGATTTGCAGATGGCACAATTCACAAATTCTCTTCTCTCTAGGTGTTTTATCCCAGATACCAGTGACATCTCTTAGAAGCAGCAAATTAAATCTCAGTAGGAGTATCAGCCTTCTAATCCTGTGAGGGATATTCCAAGTTAAATAAGGCTGTGGTTTATTCCCCAAAGCACTCCCTCTGACCGCCTCATTACTGGACCTGGACTGGCTGGAGGCCGCGTCTCTCGCCAAACTGATAAGGGATCTAGACTTCTTTAGAAATTGTTTAAATACAGATTTGGACATAGGAGAAGCGGAATTCAAACTAAGACCGAATGTATCATTTGCACATACAAAGGACCTAAAAAACGTTGATTGTTCTTTTAGCGTGTCAAAAATGTCTATTCTCAGGGCAGCCCTAAGTGTACCCTCCTCCCCCAAAAGGAGGGAGTTACCCCACCTAAGAACCGCAGCCAGGGATAGGGTAAAGGACGAGACTAATCCAAATTCGAGGCGCAGTACATGTGGGGCTGCCAAAGAGTTTAAATTGCAGATTTGACGCAGGATTCGCCCTTCCGCCTTATCGAAAGAAAGCCAATAATTCATGTCCAGCACCTCGGCAGCATATATTAACGAGGGAGGGATTTTGACCTTAAAAACAGATAAAACATGGCCAAAATGGCGTCTCCCGCAAGTTTTATAGAATCTATTTAGTGCACTTGCCTGGGAGACAGCTTTACTAACACAGTGTTTAATATGCTCCAAATCTCGGCCAGTTTTCGAAAAAACCTTTCCTAGATATAGGTACGAATCAACCAGTTCCAGTTTTTCATAACCAATCATCCATCTTAGACATCTCCTTATTCTAAGCCCCTTCTTACGAAATACCAAAATCTTGCTTTTTGCGATATTAATTTTCAAGAAGTGAGCCTCTGCATATTTACTTAGGGCATCTAGCCGACGTTGCAGGCCAATAGGCGTTAGATCGAATATTGCAACATCGTCTGCATATAATAGAGAGCCAACGTACATTGTACCAATTTTTGGGGCATCCCCCCTTACCGAATTCAGAGTGCCGGGGAGATCAGCAATATACAAAGAGAATAAGAGTGGTGCCAATAGGCAACCCTGCTTGAGCCCATTATGCGTTATAATTTTACATGATAACCCCCACGAACCTCCCATCAGAACCCGGCACCAGGTGTCTGTATGCAATTCCATAATCAGACCCAAAAGATGATATGGTATGCCAAGGAGGACAAGTTTTCTCCACAGCGTCTGGCGGTCCACTTTGTCAAACGCCGTGGAGAAATCAATAAAAGCTGTATATATTGGCATTCCTCTGGAGAAAACATATTTCTCTACAATTGTCTGAACAACCGCTATATTATCCAAGGTGCCATGGTTCTTTCTAAAACCAGCTTGTTCCGGAGCAAGAATATTCTGATCATAAACCCATTGTTGAAGATGGCATAATATACTTTTTGCAAATAATTTGCCTGAGGCATCCAGGAGGGCAATCTGTCTAAAACTAGTCGGCACCATTTTCGGTCCTTTTTTATACAGGGGGACTATAATGCTCCCCTTCCAAGAGGGGGGGATTTTATTCATAAGAAAGCAATATTTAAAAAGTGGCTCTAAAAAATCACCCCACGCTTCTGGCTCCTTTTTAATTAGTGCAATCGGGATTCCATCCGGCCCTTGTGCGCCGGAGGTTCTTGCATTCTTTATATAACTCACCACTACCTTTCCTGACGGGGGGCCAAATTCAGTAAATTCAATAGACGCAGGTTTAACCCCATCTGTCATCACGGAAGAAACTGGGCTATTGTTTCCATATAATAGGGAGATGTAATCCACCCAGTCCTTTTCTGGAATTGGTATGGGTAGAGCCCTCTGCCTTGAATCGCAGTATTCCGCGATCAAGTGCCAATACTTTCTTGAGTCTTTGGCCCTTGCGGCTTCCCTCAGCCCAATCCACTTAGCATCAAGCTCCCTTCTTTTTTCACTGAGCATAATATGTCTTTTCACTCGCTTAAGGCGATTGATTTCCTGCTGCCGGCCAGTGAGGAAATGTATATGCTGTTTTCGGACAAGATGGTTAATTGCTTGTTTTAAAGAAGTCATATGGGACGTATCCTGTTTATACAGGCGAGGTTCAGAAGATGTAGAACTTAAATTACAAATCTTCTCCATTTGAGCCTCAAAGAAGGGTATAATATTAGAGTGAATTAAAGCCTGCTGGTCTACATGGGCCATCTTCACAATTGAGCCTACTTCAAAGATGTTTTTTTGCGTCCAAAAGGACCGACCATCTGCTTTGTTAAAGGTGGCCATGCCCTGACCAGCATTCCCTGAATCCAGTGTGGGTAAATCAAAAGCCACTGTCATACCCACTATGCTATGGTCACTCCATATCGACGGGCAGACAAAGAAATTATCACAAGCCCCAAACATTTGGTAGGAAGCAATCACATAGTCTAAAAGGCTCTGAGTGTGTTGTGAGTGAAAGGTAAAATGTGCTGTTTTGTCACCAGGCACTCTCCCATTTAAAATAACAAGATCTAGGCTTCTGATGCTATCAAGCAAAAGAAACCCCCGCTTATCTGTTTTTACTTTATTTGGTAATAAAATCTCGGGAATGTGCCAAATTTCCTCTTTGTCTGTATTGGCATAAATCCCCGAGGCAGAGTTAGAGATTTTGGCATTTAAGTCCCCCACTAATGTCGCTAGGGGGCATTCTTCCCTGATAGCTATATCCTGAATAAAAGAGAAAAATGCACGCAAAAAATGATCGGAATTTTTCCCAGGGAGGATATACAAATTTGCCACGAGGAAAGAAGTGGACCTGCCAGAATCTCCCAGACACGCCAACTTCACACATATACAAAGGTTTGAGGGGTGGCAGAAAACCTTCTGATTACAATTAATGGAATTTTTAAGCAAAATCGAGACTAGCATGTCCCCTATCCGAACGCCTAGCATAGCAAGAGTAAACAAAATAGCCATCACATTCAAATTCTTTACAAGACCACGTTTCTTGTAAGCATATAATTAAAAGATTCATAATTTTCAAAGAATTCAATTTTGTTTCATTGGGACCCAAACCGGCCATATTCCAGGACAAGAGTAGCCCACCCAGGCTACCTCGACGAAGCACTCCTTACTGCTTCCGGATGAGTGTTATTCAGGGCTCTTGCAACCCAACTCCATTGGGCAAATTCATCTTCTATGTCTAAGGTCTGAGGGGCGACTGGCACATTGGGCACAATGTTTATTGAGCGCCCCCTCCAGTCCACGGAAACCACTATATCTTTGGAATTGCCCACGGGATACTCGGTATCGGGGCCCAATGCATCTAGCACCACTGAATTAGTAGCCCTAGAAACTTTCAAATAATGGGTTTTGGGTCCGCAGTTTGGTATTCCTCATATTCATTAACAGATGTTATGTCAAGCCCTCGTTTAAAAAATGCTCACAATTTTTCAAGACCAAATTGCCCACTATCAGGGAGCAAAAAGTGACCCTAGAATATGGAACAGTGTCATGTACATTAATCATCGCATTTAAAATATCCTTGCTTGCTATCAGCTTTAATGCCTCTAGTTCCGAGAATAAGTTAAGAATATAACCTCTGTTTACCGGTGTGGATTCATTGTCAAATAGCCAGGTAAAATTCACCATAGGAGATAAACCGGTCTGTACCCCACTAGTTTTCTTTGGGGCATCTCTCCAGGGAATCCATAAAGGGACCCTAACCGTAAAGCTGGCAACTTGTATCCCACCATGGTGTTGGGTTTTCGAGAATAAAGCCGTATTAAGAGTTGGGGCCTCAGTGTTTCTATCAGATGGAAATAATGTCCCTATATGGGTTCTATTCAGCCCAGGCTGCGGGCTAATTAGAGCTTGGGGCCCTCCCTCTATGTTTCCACCCACCCTGGGATCAGTGGAGTCTATGGCCCCAGTCCCTGTCTGCAGTAAGGGGACCCCATAACCCATGTGTATTTCCCCTCTCGATGGATCCGCTAACTCATTAGAAGAGGGATGGATTACTTGGAGGGACTGCAGCAACTGGGTTAGAGGAGATACTCCCAGTCCAGAGTCCCCCAAACTCCCAGTTAATGCCATGGGCGCTCTAATGAGTTCTCTCGAGTTGCCATCTGCTAGTGATGTTTCAGGGCCTCCCTTCTCCGTTGTTAAATGGATATCGCTCTGGCTTTCCAAAATCCCAGAAAAGTGCAATTTTGACACTTTCCGTTTGGAGAATCGTCTCATTTTTTTATGTTTCTTTTTCATATTTTCCCCCTTATGTTTTAATACTAGGCTATCCCTCTTACCTACTTTCTGTCCTCCCTTCCCTAGTGAAGTAGGGGAGTACACCTGGGTGGTAGTAGGAGAGATTAGCACCTCCCCCTCCCCACCCACCCTCCCCACCTGCTTGGTTTGCTTGGCATGGCCCCAGATTTTTCCAATTTCTCCGGCGCCCCCCCTTCTACCCTTCATAAACAGAGGGAAGATTTTCAAATTGGACTTCTCCAAATGGGGACTCAATTCGGCCTCCTCAAATAAAATATTTAAACATAACTCTTCCTTTTCAAGATTACATACAGGAGCCGTGTGGGGCACCAGGAAAAGGGGGTTCCTGCCTGTGCGGAGACGTCTCTCGACTCTACCGAGGGGAGGTGTGGTGCAGGCCTATCGCTTGGCCATTCTCCCATCTGGGGGAGAATCGTAGGGATAGGTTTAGTGGTGACCGACTTATTTACCTTTTGCACTTCAAATAACATTACAGAAATCATTTCCAGTATATGGTCAGAACTCAGTACAGATTTTTGTAATAAGGACAGTATGGAGTTTAACATTTTTTCAATACAAACAAGGTATTCTGAGGGTGCACCCTCTCTCTCATTTCCCCATTTCTGTCGAGAATCAGGCAGGAATACATCGTGTGCAGACTCCATAGAGGTACCAATCAGATGACTTGTACTACAGTATAGGAGAGGCATAGAAAGACGCCTAGGAGAGGAGCTTACAATTGGAGTATTTTCTCCCCTATAACCATTCAATAACTGATTGTCCTTATGCCTACAATCAAAATGGTCTCCCCAGTCCCTTTTTTGAGCTTCTATGTCAATGTCCGGGAGTGTAAAGTCTTCCCCTGGCAATGACTCTTCACATAACTTTGCCGTCTCCACCATGGGAGCGCTAAGGCAATAATCCGGGCCGCCGTCCCCGCCTGATCCCTTATGGAGATCCGCTCGAGCTAGAGAAACAACCGGTATAATCTCAATCATACTGTCATTCCTTGACTGCTTTATCCTGTTTAATAAAGTGATTGGCTGACCCTGCTGGCTAGCGAGAAGATCAGAATCCAGAGGAGCACTGGGGGGTATGTAAAACGGTTGCTCACTGGAGCCATCCTCCACTCTTTCAGTAATCTGATCCAGAGGCCGGGACCCTCCGCTAGACTGTACCTGGCGACCCGCATGGCTCCCTTGAAGTTCCAGCGAATCCGCGAGAGGCAATGAAGAAGAGGTTGAAGAAGTTGAAGGCATTACAAGATGAAAATTAAAAGTCTGGCCTTCTTGGAATACAGCTGCCAACTCAGGGTGAATCCGGGGCATTTTACGGAAAAAAACAGTTATAACAGGGTGGGATTTGTAGCAGAGATGCTGTAATTGTCTAGTGGCGCTAAACGATCTTCTTAGTTTATGGCTTGGTGAGGAGGAGAGCACACGCCCGGAGCGCAATTTCCTAGAAGTCATCACGCTCTGGGTTTCGAGTTTGCCTTATTGATTCCTGCCACCACACAGTTAAGCACTTGATCACTTAATCGGGAAAGAAGAGTTCAAATTTCCGGCAACAGCGCTTGTAAATCGCTTGTCTTCAGTGTTTCAATGTTCTGAACTCACCACCCACCAACCTTTTCCCTCGCTGCCTCGCTGCCTCCGGGCCTGCTCTTGACCCGAAATTCCACTCAGCAGTTTTTGGCAGCGTGTAACAAAGTTCTGTCCGTGGGACAATTGCGGTGGTTGGCCGGATCCTTGCAATCCGTTCTCCCTCGCCCGATTACCATCAAAAGGTCGCCCCTGCTCCGCTCCACTGCAGCTACGCTCCCAGGACCACGGATGTTAATTTGACTGCTTGGCGAACTCTCTGTTGGAGTAGGAGTCACCTCCAAAGGTACAAGGGCTCACCAGGGGCTCACCTGATTTGCGCCGGAGCCGTGGTTGATGGAGTGCAAGTGAGGCCGATGGAGAAACACCGGTTTCGGAGAGGCTGGGGCGGGGGCGAGCGAGGATCAAGAGGGTCAAGGGGGCCAGAAGGGAGACAAGCGGGGATCTCGCAGGAGCTGAACAAGGGGCCACAACCACGCTGAAATAGGTATCGGAGCCCAGCTCTCTCTTCCACTCTCCCCTCTCCCCACCTCACCTCCGTGTAAAGGCGGCGTTGATGATCCGAGTTCCTGCGCCGTGCCTCAGGCTTGCGGCTCTGATCCTGCAGTCCTGCAGCTGCTGCTGCTGCCGCCTCTGTAGGGGGGGACGGGGCAGTAGGACGAGTGTCTATGGGAGCACACCTCGCCCGGCCTCTGCGCCTAGTCCCTGATCCTGGAGGAAATATTTCCAGCGACGGAGGGCAGGGGCGTCCTCCCCAACCCGGCATGCAGTGCAAAACTGAAGGATGCGGGCAGGAAGCGGGCGCAAATCACCTTGCGGTCTCCGGAGGGATTAGGCAGACGTGCTGTCCAAAACTCCAGGATGCGGGCAGGAAGCGGGCGCGAATCACCTCGCGGTCTCAGGAGGGATTAGGCAGGCAGGCAGGCAACACCGCGTCCCGCGTCCCGCAACACCGCAGCACCGTTGGCTCACCGTTGGCTCACTCGCTCTAACAGGAAATCACCTAGCAGCAAAGGGGTTAAACACCTTCAGTGTTAAAAGCAAGTCGCATTTACCATCTACATTGAACTAAGCTATTTCTACCATCTGAAAGTCATATTTTTATTACTGTATTGTGGATTTTTTTGTCGTTTGATCTTGTGTTAAATCTAGATAAAGATTACTTATTTTTCTGAACTGGTGTGGTGTCCATTTGTACTGTTTCCACTGTATTACTGTATGTGTTCACAAATGCTTTACACACTGCCTCTGAGATAAGCCTGCCTGCTCGTGCCAAGCTACCAAGGGGGTGAGCAGGGGTTATTTTAGGAGTGTAGCCCCCTTACCCTGACTAGAAGCAAGGGCCCCTACTTGGTCAAAGGTACCTACCTCTGCCAACTAGAGACCCCCATTTCTAACATTGGTGATCAGCGGTGAGGATTTGGACTTGCATTTGGGATTTACATACAGTGATTGGTGAACACTACTAGTGAGTGCAGACCATTATGCAACCACATACTGTTTTTCTCTATTCTGGTGTCCTCCTGGAAGTATTTTTTTATACTAAGACTCTGGTTAGTTGTTGCAAAATGGAACTTGACTTCTGGCACATGTTCATCTACACAATGAAGGAGCTACGTGTGTTTTGCAAGGAAAGAGGGCTGCCTGTGAAGAGGAGGTCCAGGGAAGATCTAGAGCCTTCCCTATTTTATTATGAGTTACCCCACTGGGGTCAACACTACCAGTAGAGTCTGAGGAGGAGGAGGACTTCCCTGAAAGTGAGGGAGAAACAGAAAAAGATGGATGGCTTCTGGCTTGTGAGCAGAGGCTGAGAGAGCTTGATGAGGAACTCGAGAGGGCTGAGACCAAGAGGGCCTTAGCCCAAGAAGAAGAAATGTGTGTAGCTCAGGAAGTGAGCTTGGCTGAGTTGGAGGTGGAGTCCAGCTCAGATGGTGGCAGCAAAAGTGTATTATTGCGTGCTGAGGGAGCAGTACACACACCCAGATATGTGGCGCCTGACTTGAAGGAGGGGGTTAACATACACCAGCGGGTTCAAGGATTTGAGGTAGCTCCAGTGGTGCACAGTGTCCCTGAGGTGGATTGGGGAACTGGCACAGGGGTTCATAGTCCTAGTGGTGGGAGGGACACTCTACTGACTCTAGATGAGAGGTGCAGGGAGAGGGGTTCCCCCATGGTTGAAGTCCTGGTGGGTGAGTGTGAAGACCGCCCAGAAGAGTGTGGGATGAGTGACAGAGACAGTCAGACACTGTCTTGCCAATCTCAGGAGAGTGGTGTGGGGTACGTGTGCAAGGCACTGGATGGTGAGGTGAAGGATAGCTTGGTTAACACCTGTGTGGGGTTGTATGACTCAATTCGTGGAGAGCATATTTTAAGTCCCCGTTTTCCAGAGCTATGCCAACGCCTGGTGGAATGTGGGTTCTCTGACCCCAGGGAGCTCACACTGGAGGCAGACCTTTTGGTGGGTTCCAGAGGGTCTGAAGAGGCATCTGGGGGTGATCCTAAGAGGAGTGGCTCAGGTATCTTCCAGCCCAGAGTGGTGGGAGAGGTTCAGAGTAGCCCAGCTAGGTCCCGTTGTAGTGGGAAGGTTGTAGGGCCTCACGTCCTGTCTCCTAGGAGAAGGAGTGAGACTGGGATGTGTCCCGATAGTGCCCCACCTCAGTCTCAGGGCCTGGATTGTTCCTTAAGGGAACACCAGGTAGGGAGCCTAAGCTGTACTAGTAGTCCATTTGAGGGGGATCTCCTAGTGTCAGGAGAACATGGAGTGTCTGTAAGCAGACCTCCATCAGTTCTGTTGTCTGGCAGTGCCACTCCTAAGTAGAGGGTGCAGAGGTCCAGATTGAGGGGTGAGAGGAGGAGAGAGTCCCCAGTGGAAGAACCAGTGGGTCAGGGGCCAACCAGAAGGGCTGAGTCTCCTAGGAGTGACCATGGTGACACCACTCCTGTCCTGGGGGATCTTCATGCACTGTCAGATGGACAGGGGTCGGGAGATCTGCGCCAGGCAGGCTGTCACACAACACATGAGTTATGTGTTACCCTCGGGGGGGCATGAGTGCTCCCCAGGAAGTTCTGGTGCGCTGGGCAGGTGCCCAGCCGCAGGGGTTAGTCCCTGGGTTGGGAAGCCAGGTTCAGGTGTTGCCTGACCTGGAGGGAAGGACAACTGTAATCAGTGTCCCTACCGGTTTGTCTTCTGGGGGCACCACTCCAGGTGGGAGGGTGCAGGACCCCAGTAAGGGGGGCGGGGAGAGGGCAGCCTCACCCCTAACCTTTGCCCAGTCTAAGGGTACAGACCCTAAGCTGGGGTCCCAGTAGCAGGATAGAACCCCTGAACTGGTGGGCGAATTGTGCAGGACACCTGCCACAGGTGCCCTGACAATTCTGGAAGGGGGTACCGCGCCAGGTGGGAGGGTGCAGAGCCACGAGGAGGAGGACCGGGTGTGGGAAAGCCCACCCCAGTCTCCCGTCCAGCCACTGGGTGCAGGCCCAGGGTTGGTGGGTCAGTGTCAGGATGTCATACCTGACCTGACAGGAGGGAGAGTGGACCAAGGGTGCCAGGCACCTGGGGCTACTGTCCCCAGCTCTCTGACGCCACAGAGGTCGGAGAACCATGAAAGGCCTGGGGCCTGGTTCTCATCACTGACAGATGTCAGTGGCCACTGTGGCTTGCTGTCCTGGTGGACAGAGTTGCCCCTGGGAGGGGGACCGGAGTCACACACCGGGGGTGGACTGGGCCACACCTCTGTGTTGGCCATGTGGGTACTGTCTGTCTGTTGGGACACACCTGTGAGCAAGCTAAGGTTAGGTGCTGCACAGATAGTGTCCACAGGTGAGGAGAAGGGTTCCCCATGAGTTAGCTTAGTGGGCCCTGAGAGTATGGACAGAGGGATCCAAATGGGTTCAGATTGGCGTAGAACTGGAGTATGCCCCTGCAGTTGCAGGCCAGGGTCCATGTTCTATCGCCCAAAGCAGGGAAGCCCATCAAGGTAGTGATTGGTCTACCCTGCGTTTAGGCTGGAAGGGGGTTGTGTTGGACTTGGCCTTTTTTGCAGGGTCATCCCTGAACTTTTTGCCTTCCTCCTGTATTTTTTCTGACCTGTTTTTGTTGGTTTTATGACTCTGGGCACTTCACCACTGCTGATCAGTGCTAAAGTGCATATGCTCTCCCTGTAAATTGTTGTATGGATTAGTGATTCCATGATTGGCTTATTTGATTTACTTGTCAGACCCTAGTACAGTGCACCATGAGTGCCCAGGGCCTGTAAATCAAATGCTGCTGGTGGGCTTTCAGCACTGATTGTGCCACCCACAGAAGCAGCTTGTAAAATATGGCTCAGGCCTGCCATTGCAGAGCCTGTGTGCAGTCTGGGACTGCCATGTCGACTTGGCAAGTGCACCCACTTGCCAGTCCCTAAACCTTCCCTTTTCTACATGCTAGTCACCCCTAAGGTAGGCCCAAGGGCAGGGTGCATTGTATGTGAAAGGTAGGACCTGCCCTGATGTGTGTAGCATGTCCTGATAGTGAATTACAGCCAGTTTCGTTTTTCACTATTGCAAGGCTGTCTGTTCCCATAGGCCAGAATGGGGAGTTAGTTTATAACATCTTATAAACCTAACTTACCCTAGGAACAAGATGGAAAATAAAGTTTAGTATGCCTGAACTCAGAATGTTAAAATACATCTTTTAGTGTGGGTGATTTTTACATTCTGTGTTTGAAAATACCACTTTTAGAAAGTAGGTATTTTCTTGTCTAACCATCCAGCATGCCTCTGCTAGGTTTGTGTATTCCATGTCTGGTTTGTGAGTGACAGGGGGCTGGAGAGGGCTTTGGCTCCAGCAGTCTGATGGGTCAGGGCTGGGCTGAATAGGACCTTCATTGAATAGAGAGTAGGGGGAGGAGATTTCCTTTCACTTGCCTGAGCC
Organism: Calotriton arnoldi; assembly: GCA_963921515.1. Lineage (NCBI taxonomy): Eukaryota > Metazoa > Chordata > Amphibia > Caudata > Salamandridae > Calotriton > Calotriton arnoldi. Next base: position 953,179 of record CAWUFW010003590.1, read on the forward strand.
TTCATAGAATAGAGATTAGGGGGAGGAGATATCCTTTCAGCTATCTGGGCCAGGTCTGCTTTCAACAATGCTGTCTCCACCTCCTGCCAGGAAGCTGCACCAGGGAGGACAGAACTGGTTTTGGCTGGGCACAGACACTCTCTGCCTTCAGAGAACAAAGGATTTTGCAGTATAAATATTGGGGCCCAGACCCCAGAACTTTAGATCACTTCTGGGAATTAAGACAAACCCTTTGCCAAGGAGAGAAATCAAGGAAGCTGAAGGAGGAGACTGCCCCTGCAATAGAGACTGTTTGGGGTTGGCCTGCAGTGGTTACTTATTGCCAAGGAAAGGAGAAAAGGAACTTTGTGTGTACTTTTACTATCTTGAGGAAGATCTCCAAGGGCTTGAAGTTGAGCTTGCCTCCTGTTCTGAAGTCTCAGAGACACAAAGACTTCACCACCAGCTCCCCCTGAATTTTTTTGCTGGGAATTCTACCTGCAGAGAGGTGTCTGCTGTTGTTTTGGGCCCTCTGGAGACTGCGTGTCGCTGGGAGCTGGAAGTGCGACGCAACGAGGAGGAAGTGTGTCGCCGCCGTAGAGATTGCCGTCGCATCACCGACGAAGCGTGTCGCAGGGCCTGTCGTGGCTCAAGAGTCTACCGAGTTCGCCGCACAGCCGTCGGGCATGCACGCATCGCATCCAAGTTGTCGCATCGCATCAAAGATGCCATTTTGTCGCATTGCACCGGATCGTCGCATCACATCGAGGCGCCATCTTGTCGCATCGTAACCGGAACGCAGTAAGAAACCGACGCATCACCTCCTCTCTGGTAAGGAACGGCCGCATCACCTCCCCTGCGCTGCAGTAAGGAACCGACGCATCACCTCCCCCGAAGCAAGGAACCGACGCATCACCTTCCCTGCGACCCTTTTGTTTGCTTTGCGTTATGCATCCAAGGTACTTTGAGAGTAAAGTGTCACATTTACCATCTACATTGAACTAAGCTATTTCTACCATCTGAAAGTCATATTTTTATTACTGTATTGTGGATTTTTTGTCGTTTGGTCTTGTGTTAAATCTAGATAAAGATTACTTATTTTTCTAAACTGGTGTGGTGTCCATTTGTAGTGTTTTCACTGTATTACTGTATGTGTTCACAAATGCTTTACACACTGCCTCTGAGATAAGCCTGCCTGCTCATGCCAAGCTACCAAGGGGGTGAGCAGGGGTTATTTTAGGAGTGTAGCCCCCTTACCCTGACTAGAAGCAAGGGCCCCTACTTGGTCAAAGGTACCTACCTCTGCCAACTAGAGACCCCCATTTCTAACAACAGACACTAAAGATATTGGGGATGCCTTTCTGACACATTACAGGGGAATCTATCAGTCAGACCTACAAACGTCGCCAGAACTCATTACAGGTTTCCTAGATAAACTGCCGATCCCTTCACTGCACAGTGATATTAGAGAATCATTATTAAAAGAACTCTCTATTGAAGAAGTTGAACTGGTAATTGGCTCATTGGCTAACTGTAAAGCAACCGGGGAAGACGGGCTACCAGCAGAATTATATAAAAGATTAGCCCCAACTCTTAGCACACAACTCCTAAAATTAGCTAACCATCTATTGAAAGGAGGAGAACCCCCGGCCTCTTTCCACACAGCAGAGGTAGTCAGCGTTTTAAAGAAAGACAAAGACAGAGAAAACCTCAATTCTTATAGACCCATCAGTCTTCTTAACGTTGACTAAAAGATTTTTACAATACTTCTTGCAAACAGGCTCAATAGAATTGTGGGATCTCTTATTCACGCAGACCAATGTGGATTTGTGGCAGGGAGACAGCTCTCGGCAAACACGAAATGTTTAATAGAAGCCCTGGACTACTTTCACAAGAACAGAATTGAAGCTCAGGTGTGGCTTTTAGATGCTGAGAAAGCCTTTGATTTAGTATCCTGCGACTGTCTTTTTATTATTTTTGAAAAGTTTGGTTTTCCAGAAGGTTTTATACAATTAATAAGAAAACTCTATAAAGGCTCACAGGCGCAAATATTAATTAATTCAATACATGTAGGCTCTTGTCGAATAAATCGGGGTACAAGACAAGGCTGTCCCCTTTCCCCTATTTTATTCGCCCTCTTTATTGAACCTCTGGCAATAGCTATTAGACAAAAAATGTTACATACTACACCTCTACAAGGTATGACTAATATAAAACTTCATGCGGATGACATTGTTCTTTTTTAAACTCCAAGGATCATACCCAAGAAGAGATCCTAGGGATCTTTTCGGAATTCCAAGCAATAGGTGGATATAAAATAAATAAGACCAAGACGGAAATTATTTTATGCAGCTGTCCCGTAGATACTCTACTGCCCAATTTCAGGCTAACATACAATCCACGTCCAAAGAGATACCTAGGGATATATGTGACAGAAAAAGTAGAGGAGCTGTTCCAGCTGAATTACATTCCCCTGGTACAAAAAGTTAAGCACCTTTTAGCACGATGGAATCAACTACCATTATCTATCTTAGGACGAGTAGCACTTATCCGAATGTCTTTTCTACCACTGTTTAACTTCTAATTTGCAGCAGCTCTGTGCGCCCTACAAATGTCTTTTTTTAAGGAGATAGATAGTTTGTTTTCATCTTTTTTGTGGGCTAACAAGGCACCGAGATTAGCACTAGGCACTTTAAACTTTTCAAAGGAAGAGGGAGGGTTGTCCCTCCCAAACATAAGAGAATACTATTTTGCAAATTTTGCACACAACAAACACAGATTTTTTTCCCAATTCGACAATTCGGAAATAGATAATTTTTTACAAATAAAATATTAATAGAATATAAAATTATGGACCCCACAAGAATAGTTAAGGATCCGAAGAAAGTGGGGTACAAAGTACTCCAATGGATTCTTAAACAAAGAGCTCAATTATTAGCCTTCTATAGGATCCCGAGAATAAACGGTATGACGAGTCTGTCAGATCTCTATATGGGGGAGGTTGAGCAGCTACAGCCCGCTTAATTGAGAATGTGGGAGGAAAATGGATATAGGCAAATAAAAGACTTTCTTAACCCAGACTCATGGAAAAAGTGGCCTGAGATAGAAATCAGGCTGCTCCATTCCAAGGACATGCTCAAATGGTCATACATTAATATAAAGCACTTCCTAGAAAAAATTGGTACAGGAACCTTAACAGCAAGTTCTGAATAATTGAAGCTCTAGAAAATCCCGAAAAGCGGTCAGTAAGTGCTTGGATATATTTTTTTAATGAAGATAAAACGGTTTCTAGCTATGAGAAAATGCAAGACAAATGGTGTAAAAAAGAAGGAATGCAGATCCCAAGAACAACTTGGAGGAGAATTAACAGACTTAACGCCACAGTAATTAAAGGAGCTAATTTTAAAAGAATGCAATTTTATTCAAAATGGTTACTCTATAAAACCCCGGTATTTCTACATAGTATATATCCCCAGGTAGAAGACAGATGGTTCCGATGTGCAAAAATAGGAGGGGGCACATGGTCACACATCGTCTGGAACTGCCCCAAAATAGAGAACCTATGGGAGGAAATCGAAAAATATCTTAGAAGTACCATTAACCAGTCTATAGTTATCGACAAGTATATTGCAGTTCTGGGAAGTTCTCCAAATCTAACGTTGAATAATACACAAGAAGAATGCTTATATCTATCTGCCCTAGTGGCAAGATCTCTAATTTTACAATATTGGCGTAGTAAAAATGTACCATCGTTCCAAGCATAGAGAGCAAAATTGTGTAAAGTCAAAGAATTAGAAAGGCGCTATGCACTAAGAACGGGATCTCTTAGGAAGTTTGAGAAATGTTGGGGACCCATAGGAAATTAATGGTCTGAAAAACTCGTTCAATATAAATGTAGGTGTTTAGTTGTTTAACTCAATTCAATTCTAAATATATGCACATGTCACTTTATAATATATATTTGTCTATTGTGGAATGGGGAACTGTGCAATATCCAACTATTTATATATAGAATCTGTGCCTTCAAATCGGATTAAGCCTATTGTTCATAGTAGAATGTATATAAGTATTCTTGAAGGGTTGCTAAATGTAATATTGAGCACGTATGCACATTGCACTTTATTTTATTTTTTTATGCATAAGTGTCTATATTGTACCATGATCCGAACTCTCAATAAAAAATATATTTAAAAAAAAAAACAGTCATCATCTGTGTGCCCTCAGGGATAACTTACCCTATGGCCACTTTTTGAGGATACATAGAAGCTGTTTTGTTAAAGCTGATTACTACAGGGAGGCTGAAATGCTCAAATCCAGATCATTGGAGGGAGAGTACGCCCAAAAAATTATCTCTAGAGGTATAAATTGGGTTTAGCTTTGCCCTAGAGAGAATTTATTGCTGCCTAACACCAAATATAACACACAACGCAGAGTAGTGATGGTCAGTACTTTTTCCGGGTCATCAATGAAATTCAAAAGATTATCAAAAAAGTCTGGCATCTGGTTAGAGAGGCATGTACTGAGAATCCAATTATTGCCTTTAAGGTAAACAGAAACATGAGGGACTTTGTGGTGCAAGCTAATTGAGAGATGGAAACTCACAATGACATACAAACAATGTTGCAGTTGTCCAATATACAGGGCCACTTCAAATGTGACAATTAACTGTAAGTACACTGCAAATACCAAAGTATTGATAACTGAATCAAGATTGTATTCTTTGAAATCCTTTTCTAAATGTAATACCCAGAACGTGTTCTATGTTACCAAATGTCCTTGAGATCAACCATATGTAGGCCATACCTCAGAGATGGTCAAGCAGCATATTGGACAACATAGGAGCCACATAAAAAGCAAAGCGGAAGGTGCCCCCTTGGTATGGCACTATATGGAGAAAGGATGCACGGAGAAGGGTCTCTTTTGACAAGTCATTGAAGTGGTTAAGACCGATACAAAAGGTGGCAACATCTCCACATTATTGGCTATTCGAGAATACAGATGCATGGACTTACTTGACAGTACCAACAATGCTTTGAATGATGCATCTGAACTTCATCGTTTGTCAGTGTCAACTACTTAATTGCTACTATAACTTTGTGCATGGCGGTGAGTTGGTCATATTATCAACTAATGAGCAATATTTCCCTCTTGTATCTGTTATTGTTTGATCATGAACACTTGGACCAACACACATGTTGTTGAATGCTAAGTTGTTTTTTGTCACACATGATTGAATTAATTCTTTTGGATATACTCGCAAAGACCTGAACTAAAATGTACAATGTTTGTCTGTGGGTTGGTCTTTGCCCCAACTTGATTGGGGAATGGGTTTTGAGTTCACACTAACTATAGGACGTGGTAACTGAAATGAATGATCTCATGGGTGTCTTTCATTGATACACAGGTACTTCACCTTTCACCTAAGATGGCGTTCTAAGGTCTCTGGCTTAGTGGTAGAGACACTGTTGATTATCTAGGGGGCACATCTGGCCCTCTTATTTTAGCATTGGTATGGAGAGCAGTGGTGCAGACATGTTTATTTTTTTGGGTGAATTAGACAGATGACTATGTCCTGTTAAGACCTGTCTAGAGACTCCGGGTTGAAACGTCATTGACATCCACATCCCTTGATTGTTGTTATGATTCATTGAATATGAAGCATATGCCAACAATTTGGACATAATCTTCTTTGAACAGAAGTTTAAAAATAGCATCCACCTTGGGTTACTCAGTGTCAGTGTACATTATGGTATATAAATATATGTGTCTCTCTCAAGAATTTTCTGTGGTTTATCAGAACTTCAGCTTCCCCTGCAGCCCAACAAACCACCAAATAATGGAGGGTGAATTTTGATAGGACCAGGCCTTCCTTTTTTAGTTGTTTGTACAAATATATGTTTTGACTTCATCACAAGCACTGCATCGTCTGTACTAAGATTCACTGTATATAATGCACCTGATTGTTATGATCCATCAGATGAATGACTAAATCTGTGAAAAAGAGCAAAGAGGTTTTTTTTGTTTCATTTGTTCCTGTGATTTACTGTGTGTGATAGAACTGATATGTTCAACTTACGTGTATGAGTTTATCTGATTACCTTAGAGTATAACAAAAGGTAACCACGCAAAGGACTCCCACAGAATGTTTGTTTGGATTTTATCACCTTCAGGTGTTGACAATGAGTGAGGATATTCATACACTTCTCCAAGAGTTTTAGAAGGATTTAACATCCATTTGCCAGCATTTATCTGCTAAGTTTGTTGCACTAGTCCACTCACTTCAAAAGTCAGTTGCAACATGAAAATATGGAGGGCTCTCTTGCAGAACAAGCACACAAACAGGATGAACAAGCAATTATGCTCAATTCCCTCAAGCAACAACAAATAACAATGCTTGAAAAAGTGAACGGTCTTGAAAACAGAGTGAGACGTAGCAATGTATGTCTTCAAAGAATAGACAAAAATGTGGCTTACCACGTACTCGAATCTTATGTCCAGGCTTCATTTGCCCAAATCCTTTCATTGCCAAGACAGCCATCCTATTCACCTCAATCGCATGCACAGTGTGATCTCAACTTTCAGCAGTGCAGAATCCTAACACATGACGTCTTAACTCACGAGTATTACTTTCAAGAGATAGAGAAGATCTTGAGAGAAGCAAGATAACAAGAACCGGTGACTTTCCATGGCAACAATATTTTGCTCTTCCAGGTATCCTCCCTTCAGATTCTGGGTAAACTGAGAGAATTCAAGAAAGTGACCCTCTGCCTGCAACTAGAAAACATTCCCTACACAATGGGGCTACTCTTTCCACCTCCACTTCACCTTGAAAGGCTAATGATTTGCGGTCAAAGATACCAAAGAAGTACATATTGGGTATGGTCACCTGGGCAACGTCAGAGATAGAAACAGGGCCGCTCTCTATCAATGGGACCAGAAATGCATGAGATATCCCTCAATCTGCAAAGGCACACAGAGAATATCAACCTCATCGCTGAAAGTAGGACAAAACTGACTACCATAAAGGACTCTTTCCCAAGTGGAGTGTGAGATAGATTACGTCCATCTGAGGTTTGCTATCCATTATCTGGAATGGCCTACTTGTACTTTTAGGAAGTCAGGACGGCGGGGCGCTTACCAAACCTAGTGGAGCTAGGGCTAATTTTTGTCTATTGACTCTAAGTATTGTTATTAGTGAATTTGTTGTTTGGAAATAAGGGTGTTATGAAACATTTGGACAGTTCATCCATGCTGGTGTCAACGTCCGTATCGTGGGTTTGAAAGTTTGCCATGTTGATTTTTTGATGTTGTTGTTATTACAGTACATGGGGGGATGGGTCATGCAGGGAACTGGAAATCATATGAAAGATCGCACACTTACGAGCACATAAAATTTATGAAATCAGCATATATGGGGAATATTCACTATACAATCTGTTAGCAGATCTAGGGCAGTTTGGTTGGGCAGGCCCCCTCAGTCAGGTACGTCAGAGAACAATGATGACACTACTAAATATGTCTTTGTTAAAGGTTCAGGGCCTCAATTGCCCGTTGAAACAACAAGCAATACTCCAATAGCTTCCAAGGAAAGTGGTTTATGTGGCCTTATTACAAGATACCCCCTTGATAAATAGTGACATCCAACTTCTGAGACCCTATTAGTTCCCAACACAATTCCACTTTACATACAAACCCAAATCTGAGGGTTATGGCTATCCACCTTCAAAGCGGAACTGGCATTAGTCTGGAAGGCAAATCTACAGACAAAGAGGGAAGGGGTGTGGGGATTGGAGGTAAATTGGGCCAAACCTCTGGTACTATTATGTCCATCTATGTTCCTAATGAGAATTAAGAAGTATTTTTCTCTTTCCTGTTTCCCAGAACATCACATTTCCTAAAGAAAGCTTTAAAATGGGGAGCAATTTCAATAATGTGCCACAAATCCAATTTGACAGATCCCGTTCAGGGTCCTCTGTCTCCACAACTTCTCCGGCACTAGGGGAGGCTCTCACAGATCCAGACTTAATTGATATCTGGAAACACCAGCACACCCAGGAACAAAACTTTACATTCTACTCTGCACTCCATGCGTCATACTCCCATATTCTTTTCTTCCTGCTCTCTAGAGATCTATAGCCCTATGTTCTTGACTCAACTATAGATGTCAGGTTTCTGGCAGGTCTTGCCCCACTATTTCTGCAGAGTTCCACACTACTCCAACATAAACCAGGCCCACACACCTGGGTGCCTAATGAAATAGCTTTTTGTGACCTGAAAATACAGAAAAATATAAAAGGTGATTGAGAGAAATTTAGAAGGTAGTGGTGGGTACCCTACGGGATGTCGCTAAGGCGGTAATTGGGGGCAAATTCATTTCTCACTCAGCTACCTTTGAGCGTCTCCCCAAAAGAAAAAATGAGGGCCTAGAAGTGCAGGTTGCTCAGGCTGAACAACAAAATAAACAAAAGGGAATCACTTACATGGCCCGGGAGCTCTATAGAATCAGCGGAGAGCTACAGCAATTGGAGATGAAAGAAGCAGCCCAAAACCTGCTCTACATTAAGCAAGAATACTAAGAAAAGGGCAACAAAGGTAATACGTTACTGGCCTACAAACTGAAACAAATGAAAACCTGTTACCACATTGGGGAAATAATAGAAAATGAAGGTAACAGATTGACTTTTTACCTGGCAACAATTAGATTCTCAACGACGAGATGACCACTTACTGGAATATACTTCTCCTGATCTCCAGATTGGCAGATTGGTTTGAAGGAGCTTGAAGAGCTGATAACAAGAGAACAGATTTGGGATGCAACAAGGCACCAGAGCCCAGCAGCTCCCCAGCCTCATTTTATTAGGCATACTTAGCCCTATTGATAGACACCCTGAGTAAGGCATTGAATGTTTTTCTGAACTCACTGTCAGTTACTGATTCTCTGTTGACCTAGCACCAACACCTGATCCTTAAAGCTGACAAAGACACCACAGATTGTGAGTCTTACCACACTATTGCACTTTTAATTTGTGATGTGATTCATCCTAGCCAAACAACTTCACTTGGTATAGCTCAGGCTGATAGGGCTCCATCAATCTGGGTTTACCAAAGACTACTAGACAGGGGACAATCTGAGATTGGTCTACAATCTTCATCCAGGTTTCAACAAACAAAATCACCATCCTGCACTACTTCTGTCATTCAACATGGAGTTGTCCTTTGACAAGATTTATTGGTCCAACCTGTTTGAACTACTACTCAAAAGACTAGCCATGGAGACGATAGTAAAAACATACATCCAGGTTCTGTATTGCAATCCCTGCATCAAAATAAAAATGGAGAACTCTCCCCAGCGGTCCCAATATCCAGTGGCATGAGGCAGAGGTGCTCCCTGTCCCCATTGATGTTCATAATTTAAATGGAGCCACTAGTTTAGAGGATTTTAGAAAAATCCAGAAATCATGGAGGAATAAGTTGTTGAGACAGAACATAAAGTGGCTTTATTCACCAACAACATTCTGTTTTATCAGTGAGCTGGAACACTTCTTGCTTCCCCATCAGGCCAAATGAATAGATTCTGAGAAGTGAAGTCTCATTAATTATTCTAAGTCTCAGGTCATTGGTATAGCAGATCCATACCAACATACAAAACAACATAAATAGAGTTCTAGTTCACCAACAGAACTAGACACAAGTGCAATACCTGGATGTACAGGTATCTGCAAGCTCTTAAACCACAGGCAAAACATAAATATGTCTCAATATGGGAAAATGATGCCAGGCTGCATGATGCCAGGGCAAAGCATGCTCGCCTACTGGAAAGACTCCGTTGTCTTAATTACGCTGCACACTCAGCGAGTTCCCACACTACTGGGGATAAAGCTGGCAGACTACTTGCATGGCTTATCAAACAAGAAGACGCTAGATCCCCTATCACATCTATTCGCTCCTCACAAGACACTCTGCTTTATTCGCAACAAGACATACACCCGGAGTTTACATCTCACTATACCGCACTATATAAATCTACAGTTAATACATCAACGGAGGAGAACCACCAATATCTAGCTGGCATCACCCTCCCCAAAATAACCCCAGAGCACAGATTAGAATTGGATGCTGAAATTACCATTGAGGAGATACTAGCGAGTATGAGCACCCTGGCTACAGGGAAAGCCCCAGGCCCGGATGGACTACCATCCGAATTCTATAAAGCATACGCCGGTGCATTAGCACCTCAGCTCAAAAGAGTATATGACGCTTCACTTGCAGATTTTACACTTACGTCTACACAGAGAGAAGCACTGTTGGTTTCCCTCCCCAAGCCAGGGAGAGATACAGATATGTTGGGATCCTACAGGCCATTAGCTATACTCAATACAGACTATAAAATATTAGCGTCCATAGGGGCCGCCAGACTAGCTCCACTGGTTAAGGACCTGGTACATCCAGACTAAAATGGCTTTGTCCCTTTCCGAAACACCTCCTTGAACATACGTAGATTTTTCAGAGTCTAGGAGTATGCCACAGCTGCATGGCCCAACTCGGGCTGCATGGTCCTGGACCTGGAGAAAGCCTTTGATTCGCTGGAGTGGCCTTACCTCTTCGCAGTGCTGCGCGAATATGGGTTTGGGGACAACTTCCTTCAACTGGTTAGATTGCTTTACACACAACCCACCATCAGAATACACATAGGTAGAATAATATCAGAATGCATACCCATTAACGGAGGTACCAGGCAGGGCTGCTCTTTGTCCCCACTGCTCTTCTCATTAGCAATGGAACAGTTAGCAACGCAATTGCGCACCGGGGGCGGGGACTGGGGTATCCAACTGAGGGATGGTTTACATGTGGTTTCGCAATATGAGGATGATCTTCTACTGTACCTCAGGGATTTACACAATGTACCAAGCCTCACTGCGGAAACATTAGGGCAATTTGAGACTACATCAGGGTTGAGGGTTAATTGGGTTAAGTCGTGCCTCTATCCCTTCAGCAGCGAGACTCGTAACCCAGAACTTCTCCTTAATAACTCACTCCTTAATTGGCAGCCTTCCACCTTCAGATATCTAGGCATCTTTATTTATCGCAGTCCCGCTGACATATTAGAGGGCAATTTGAGCAGAGCCATATCTTCCATCAGGTCACAAATAACATTTTGGAAAACATTTCCACTAAATGTGATGGGCAGGATTGCCCTGACCAAGATGGTTGCATTACCTAGGCTCCTATATTATTTCTCCAATCTCCCTGTCTACGTTCCAACCAAGACATTTTGTGAACTGGAGCAAATGATTAGGGGGTTTATCTGGAGTTCCAGCCGCCACAGGATAGCGCTCTGGAAATTATATGCACCTCCGGATAGGGGCGGGCTGGCCATCCCTAACATGGAATTATATTACCTGGTGTCTCAGCTTCAGTGGGTGGCGAAATGGCTCGCGGGACTAAATCTAGAAGACACAGCCTCGACTTTTCCACCATGGTCACACTCCCAGATTTACCATCTTTTTCATCCAATGGCTCAGCCTCACAACCTATCTCCAACCTATTTAGACTTAGCTCTTCGCTGTTACAAACGCAGCCTGTATCTTACTAAGAGTCAGATTCCATACGCTCCAGCATTGCCCCTTCTAGGAACCCCGAGGAAAAAAAAGGGGACCCCCAATAGTGCACTTTCACACTGGTTTGCCGCTGGAATACACACGCTTGGAGACCTTTACATGGATGGCACTTTGATACCTTTTGATAGTCTATCTCACGAATACGACCTGCCGACTGGTCAGTTCCTTTTACACAATCCAATCATTCGATCATTTACAATGGCATGGGGGGACATGAATACCGAACCAGAAATGCACCTGCTTATTCAGTATTTGCATGTAATGGGCAATGGAAGTCACATAATACGTTGGCTTACGGAGGCTTTATTAACACACACCCTACAGCCTCTGACATCTCTCCGTACTCTGTGGGAGGGGGACAGGGGATCTCCGTGGACTGACAGCGAGTGGGACACAATCCTGGCTTCCTCTACGCAGATACCACGGAACGCCAAATTCCGAATTATTCCGACATATCATACATAGGGTATACCTATCCCCTGACAAAATAAACAATTATCTTCAATTAACTAACTCAGCTTGTCCGAGTTGTATGCAAATAGATGCCACTTTGCTACACATGCTATGGTCCTGTCCCACATTACAACTATACTGGCAAGGCGTGATGGGGGCATTGACAGCATACACTGACAGACCCCAAATGCACACATGGGAGGAGTGCATCTTGGGTCTTTATCCTAGGTCCAAGTGGCACAGTCACTTCCAAAGACGTAAGTCTTATCGTAGCCAAAAGACTAATTACCAAGCGTTGGAAAATCAAACACCCTCCTGCCCTCATCAGTTGGAAAAACTCACTAGTTGTATGGGCACAGGCGGAAAGCACGGCACTACACAGGGAGGAGATAGCGGGCAGGCGTAAATATTCCATTGCGCAATGTTGGGACACAATATTGTTGGAATTAAAACAGTCTGACCAGGAATCAGATGGTAATAACTCACTGGATTGTGATGGAAATAGGACGATACAAATCCTCAAAGAGACATATGATTCAGGTAATATACAAAACAATGTGGCACTGGCATCATGCGGGAAAACTCAGTGAATGCATCTGGGGACAGGGATTGTTAGAAATGGGATTTCTGGTTGGCTAGGGCTTGCGCCAAAGCCAGGCAGAAACCACCACTCTAGTCAGGGCAAGGGAGTTACTTGCTGAAGATAACCCATGCTCACCCCCTTGGTAGCTTGGCACGAGCAGTCAGGCTTATCCCAGAGGCAATGTGTAAAGCGTTTGCACAACACACTCACACAGCAGCAACACACTAAGCACACCACAAAAGAAACTCCACCCAAGGTTATATAAAAAAATAGCCTTTGTATTATCCAAAACACATTAGAATCATAATCACACATATACACTGTGCCAACTGGCACTAGGCAATATTCACAGGGGATTATATACAAGACAGGGCCAATTGGGCCACTGTCAGAACCATTGGAATCACAAGAGGTGAAAATAAGACAACCAGTACCTACTGGTACAATACTGTACTTAGCATTATCACCTACAACATAAACGCATTATGTCTGCATCAACACATGGTGCATGAATCACATTAGGCATTCACATTAGGCATAAACCACGTTATGAAATCTTTGGGCCTTGCGCCCTACCAGAGCACCAAAAATATGACCCCAGGCCAACTGGCCTTTCTGTGGGGCTCAAATGCCCTCTGTCCCAAATGTCAGGGCGTAAATGTAGGGCCTTTTGCTGGCCCTCTGGCTGCCAAAGCAGCAATGCCAAGGTGTGCAATGCGCTGGGGGCGGGGGAGTGTATTTCACTCCTTCCTCATGAAAACAAACATGCCCCCGTGTTGCAACTGCCCGCTCTCTCGCGGTGCAGCTGGAATTTAGGCCTTGGCCCCACTGTGCCTCCTGAGTCCCCACTGGGACTCTACAACAATTGTGCCCAACGTGGCAGCTGCCGCGCTTGTGCGGTGCAGCTGTAAATATGAGGCCTGGCACCAACTCGGCACCATGGTGCTTTGGAAGCCCCACTCCGGGACTTCAACACACAATTGCCCCCTTCAGAAAATAGGCACCGGCACCACAGTGCCTCAGGGAGCGTAGGCTCGGCTCCGGTCTGCCCCCACTCACCGGGGCGTCTCAGGACTCCTCCCGCCTTCTGCTCCGGTCAGAGCCCGGTGCAGAGCCTCGGCTGGCTCTGCACACAGCCAGGCTTCTCCTGGCTTCCGGGGTCTCGACTTCGACCTCCAACCCGGCCGCAACCGCTGGACTGCCTTCCCACGGCAGAGGGAGGCGGAACTGGAGCCCGCGAGGCTCCGGGGATGCAGCAGGCCCCGCCCACAGTCAGGCAGCCTGCCTGCCTTCCGGGTCACGTTGCGGCAGCTCTCTCTTCTGCGTTTTGGGTCGGGCTGCGGCGGTGATTCCTGGCAAATGCGGGGTGGGCTCCCGCTCCTGTTCTAAGCTCACCACAGTGCAGGGTGGGCTCCCGCCAATAAGGCTGCACGAACGCGGGGTGGGCTCCCGCTGATAAACACAAAATGCGGGGTGGGCTCCCGCTGTCTCCCAGCAACTCGGGGAAATCCCTACGCCGGGATTCCCTAAATCTTCACGCAGCACAGCGCTGCAGATCAAAACAAAACGCTCCTCTCTCGTGGAATAAAGTTGTAGCGCTCACGAGGCGCTGAGCCCCCAAAAGTCCTCAGGGCAAAGTCTGGGCCCAAGCAGGCCAGCTCACAGGGCCCTCCAGCAGGGAGGCAGTCCCTCGTGGTGGTTCCTCCTGGGGCCCAGCAGCAGCAGGTCGCAAGGAAGCACATAAAGCACAACATTTTCATGGGGTCACAGCCCCAATATTTATACACCACTTTCTTTGTCTGCCCTTGGCACAGGACTTGGGGGAACCAGCCTGAACTGGTTCTGGGGGGTTTTGGAGCACTCTGTTTACAGGGCTCCTTTTCCCCATTGTCAGGTGGGGGCTCGGTCATCAGACCACCACAGGGGGGGCGGAGCCAGCATTCACCCAGGCAGGCACAGACCTATTTAGGGTCAGGGGACTACTCCTCCCACTACTCCAAATACAGATCTCCCATTCAGCCTAGCGCTGACTCACCCTGTCCTCCCTGGAGCCACACACACCTCACCAGCCCCTGTCACTCCAAAGCCAGACATGCAATCCACATCAGGCAGGCAGACACATAGCACACAGAAATGCCAACTTCTAAAAGTGGCATTTCCAAAATAGTGATAATAAATCTGCGCACACCATTGCGCAGCATTTATTATTACTATTCCAACCATACCAAACTTGACCACGCTGCTCCTCTCATATCAGGAATTACCACTGAAACACTTATCAGGGAATCCCCAATGCGTTCCTATGGGAGGGCAGCCTCACAGCAGTGAGAAACCAATATGGCTGTTTGTCACTACCAGGACATGTCACACACTTAAGGTACATGTCCTACCTTCTACCTACAATGCACCCTGCCCATAGGGCTAGCTAGGGCCTACCTTAGGGGTGACTGACATGCAGTAAAATGGGGGGTCACAGACATGGCACACACTTTTGGTGTCAAGTCACAGCGGCAGTAACACTGCGCGCACAGGCCCTGCAATGGCAGAGGCCTGGGATAGGTTTGAAAGGCTACTTTGGTGGGTGGCGCAATAAGCGCTGCAAGCCCATCAGTAGCATTTAATTTACCGGCCCTGGGTATCTGAGATACCACTTTACAAGGGACTGACAGGTAAATTAAATATACCAAACAGGTGTAGACCAATCTTACCATGTTTATCACAGAGAGCACACGCACTTTACACTGGACAGCAGTGCTAAAGTGCCCAGAGTCCTAGAACCACCAACACCATGTCAGAAAAAAGGCTAGGAGGAAGGCAAAAGTTCAGGGATGACCCTGCAAAAAGGGCCAAGTCCAACAGGGACGAATTCAACCTTCCAACTAATCCGTACCCTGTGGAATGGGGGTCTGAGACTTGGAAATGCATATCCTAATAGCACAACCATTTATAGTGACTTGAAACGAAACTGACGTGTAGTTTGTTTTAAATAAGTTTATTTTTACGTTAACATACTTTGCATGATGAGCTGTACTATAGATTACACTGATACAACTTAGCTGCATTGGGCAGATCGGATCATATTTACACCGGGTTATGATGTTTGGACAGCTACGAATGCCTTTATAGGGCGCATATATGAAACAAAAATATTGTAATCATAGCCAATGGTTTCAGAAATGTGACATATGAATGACACATCCAACAGATCCAAATTATATGTTTGTTTTTCTTTGTAAGCATGATAAGAATGTATTGAGTTTATATACCTGATCTCATTGTACCTCTTATACTATATACCATGTGAAATCTATATCAATATTATGAAAACTACAGATAAAAATGCAAATATAGAAATTTAAAACAAAAATATATGGGAAAATGAGTTGGAGGCGGTAATCACTGAGGATATACGAGTTAGAATCTAGAGGCAAACCATTACATTTTCGGTATGCACAAAACATTGTGAAAACGCACATGAACTCATGAAGAGATGGTATTTTTCCCTAGCAAGGTTAAAGGTGATTTTTGGTGGCCTGAGCTATGCTGGAAGGGATGTGGGGAGAGAGGTACACTCCTTCATGTGTGGTGGACCCGCATACACAATAAGGATTTCTAGATTGATGTCGTATCACATAATAAGGGCATTAAAGTGATGGTTCTACCATTTCAGCCACCAGTCTTCTTGCTGGGGTACTTGGGTGAGGGTATTCTCTTTCCACTGGTCACTCTCCTTGGGAAATTAATCTCACACTTACTGCTCACTGCTCAACTGCCAGTCAGCCAGATGTGGAAGCAAACAGGGGGCTCTCTAGTAAATATGTGTCAGGGTAAGGTATGGTTCATTATTGTCATGGAAAGGTTATCAGCCAGTATCTACAATAGAGTATATAAATTCGATGGAATGTGGCTCACCCTGTACTACACATATGAAGAGGTACCAGGTGTTGGGTTGAGATCCAGCAGTTTTATTGGACACTCATTGATGCTCCCAACTCTGTAACCTCTCTCCATACTCACGATCCAGCGTTGACCCAACCTGAACAAACATCCCTGTCTAGGGAATAGCCCTGTTTTGCATTGACTGCTTCACTTCATATCCACAGGCTTAAAGTATATATGCCTTCTCTGATCTATAGTCCCCATGAGTTACTAATTGAAAAGTAGGATGTAATCATTTGGCCATGAGTTTGTCTTTCTCTGTGGCTTCAAATAAAAAATAAAGCGTTTAGAAAAGAAAAAATAATGTTTTAAAAAGTGGAATTTCTTTTACAAAATGTATAAATAAATAAAAATAATTGATAAGAAAATATTTTTACAATAAATATATACTTCAAAATTGTACAAAAAAATCAAAATTCATATGAAATAATTATTTATAAAACATTCATTTGTTTAAAAATGTAACACATTAAAAATGTAATAATTACAAAAATTCAAAACCACAACCAAATCTGCAAAATACTTAACAGGCTAATTTAAAAAAAATGTAAAATGGGGATAAAAAAAGTATTATTTTAAAAATGAATTAAAAATGTGATGAATTATTCAAAAATGTAAACATTTAGATAACGTTATATAAAATCTTTTAATCTAAATTTTGAAATATTTAATTTTAAGAAACTACACATGTAATCCACTAATAAAGCCCACAACCTAAATTTTAAATGTAATGTGTAGCTCAACTAACTAGGTAACATTTAAACAAATAAGTAACTACTTAAACGTTTTAAACAATTAACACAGCAAACAAATAAGTAGCAACTTAAAAATTTTCAACAATTATCACAGTAATCGATTACCATTAATATAAATGTACGAACAAAATACCCATTTAATACCCCAAATAACCCCATAAATTAAACTTCAAATTTATTACAGAAATAAAAACTGAATAACCAATTAAACAAATAAATAACAATTAAAACATGAAAAATGAATAACAGAATATTGAAGTTTACCAATAATTAATATAAATTATGATTAGAGCATATGATGCATAATCATACAAAAAAATAAAAAAATAAAACAGATAAACTTACCTTCAATATTTCGTTTCATGATATTTTTGTAAACACAATATTTTGACCACGATTGTGAGAAAGTGGGTTATTAGTTGGGGTGGATGGTAGCCCCCCACAAATAATATTATCACTATTCTTGTTAAGACCAGTAAAGGTTAAATTAATTTAAACCTAAGCTCAACCCCTGGTAGCTATGGCACAGAGCAGACAGGCTCAGCTTAAGAAAATGTGTAAAGCATTTAGAAGTACCAAAACAGTTAAAAAAAATCAAAAACACACACAACAAAAAAGAACACTCCAATATATAAAAATGGAGAATAATTTAATTAACATAATGGCACCAAAACAACACAAATCCAATACGCAGAACTGGACCTATGATTTTTTTTAAATTTAAATAAAAATAACGCCAAAAAGTGTGAGGCGCCATCTGCAATCATCATGTTGTGCTTAACCAATACTTAGGTGCAATTTGAGATTGGTCGTAATGGAGCGTGAGTCTGATATAGAAACCATGTTTGACCCAGTCTAAAGTTTTACCTTCTGACTTAGGGTCTTATTAAGAGTGTGGTGGTGTCGGAGGGGGCCGCCCCGCTCCCGAACCGCCAGACCCATGTAGAAATTGGCCGCCAGATCAGGAATTTACTCCTGTCTGGCAGGATGTTCTTTGGTGTTCCCAGGGCAGTGCCTATGAAATAGGCACCGCAATGGAAACATCAAAGGCAGTACCTGCATGGCATGTTCTGCTGCTGCAGTCCATGCTGTGCAGGTAGTGGTGTACATGCACACGGGGGGCACAAGCTGTGCCCCCATGTGTGCATCCACATGGTGTTAGGCACAAGGGGGCCCGTTAGGGCCCCCTCTGTTTTCTCACTGCCACACTTTTCATGGCGGCCGCACCGCCATGAAAAGAGTGGCAGTGAGGAAACTCATAATATGCTTGATGGGGACACAGCGGCCCCCCACGCATATTGCGGCCTCAATACTGCTGCACCTCTGCCAGGGATCTTTGATCCCTGGCGGTTGCGGTGGCCCTAGGGTGGCCGACCAACCTGGTCATAATGGGGAGGCCAGAAGACCGCCATCACTTCGTGGACCACCAGACTCATGATAAATCTCTCAGTTTCTCAAATGGAAGTTGAAAATCCTCAGCAGGGCAAGGCAGCATGCTGAGGCCGAGAAGCTTTCCACAAGGCCAAATAGACATCAGGCAAAGTGCCAGTGAAGCTATTGACTTTTGTTGTGAAAACTCCAAGTGGGAGAAATTTAAAATTTGCATCCAAGGAAAATTCCTCACTGGCCGGATACTTTTGGCGCCTTTGCCAGGTATCAACGATGAGTTAGGTAGTGCGTGCACTGCTTAGGGTTTATTTGCGATATTTAATATTCTTCGTGCTCCTGGGTATCACTCTCCGAACATGAGTGTGAATTAAATAAATGGTCGCATCCCCATAAATGTGGGGTATGTCCCCTGGGCACAGGTACGTGTCTCTGTGATGAGACTTACTTCTCTTCAATAAAGTTTTGTACAATTTTCTTAGTTAGTTTTCATGCTTGGTTGTTTATTCAGGTTTTACATTCTCGGGAAATTAAACTTCATCTCCCATAATGCAACTGTTATACACCTTTACATTCAAATTTCAAATATCCCAATGCATTTCGGCCACATGGGCCTTCATCTGGGGAATATCTGGAACAAATGAAGAATATGCTACTCAGAATACATGAACCACGGGGTTTTTCACAAATAATATATACAGGTGGAGTGCCCAGTAAATAGTGTATTTACACAGGTTTATTTTATGCGAGTATCCAGTGTGTGAGAAACTGTGACCTGTTACCGAGTCGTTATGTGCAAAAAGAAGGAAAGTGTTATATTATGTACCTTGTAAAGTACAGTCAACATTGTGCTCGGCATGTTGGAATCGGTTCGTGCTCAAAAGGTAGTGAAAATTAATAAAGTTTTCGTGCGCTCGGTTTTTAGTTATGCGTGCCTCCACGGATGTTGCAAGCTGTAATTACATCATGTTACACGTATTTATTAGCTTGTCCGGTGCAGTTTAAATTGGTTAGTTATTATCCCAGTGCGTGCTGCGCTAGTATCAATTTATTATATCATGCCATCTCGTTTGTTACCGGCTGTAATTACTATTAGCTTCTCTATCGGGCTTATCGCGCTACGAGTGTTTACTTATTTCACCGGTGCTGTGTATGTTGGTTAGTCGCTATCTTCCTGCGTTCTGCGGAAGTGTCTTTTGGCGTTTAATGTGGCGTGTGTTTAAAAGGAAAGAAACGTGAACAACGTCAATCATGGTTATAGAAATAAGACTGTGGTCTTAATGCTAGACAGTGACGAAAGAATGATTCTGTGCGAATGAGTTGGAGAGAAGAAGAAAAAAGGAAAAAGTAAAGAGAGGAATATATATAAATCAGATGATACATTAGTCATGTTATTTACTATGAAGAACTCCTTTGAGTTGTGAATAAAAAATTATTGTAGCAGTTGTGAAGGATAATCAATCTGAAATGACAAAAAATGCTTCATACGATATTTCATGATACAATCTATCAGAGATAACATAAATACTCCATACGATCGTTCATTCCATGGGGTTTCATGGAATTCAATAAGCGTATCCAATGATTTTTACGGTGTAGTAGTGTGTTGTGATTGTCTTTTCCTTCTTTTCTGGTTACAATTTCTAGTACACAGTATTTTAGTTGACTGATGTTGTGTCCTGCCTCAATAAAGTGGCTTACCACTGTGGATCTTACATTTTTGGTTCTTATGTTGCTTTTATGTTCATTGATACGAATCTTAATTTTTCTTTCTGTCTGTCCAACATAAATTTTTCCGCAGGGACATTTCAACAAATATATCAAATTAGACGTATCGCACGTGGCTGTCACTTTAACCCCTTCGCTGCTAGGCCTTTTCCCCTCCTGTGCTAAGCCTTTTTTTGGCTATTTGGGGTAGTGCGCGCTTAGGCCCCTGTAACTTTTTGACCACATAAGGTATCCATGCCAAATTTGCGTCCTTTTTTTCTAACATCATGGGGATTGTAAAGGTACCCAGGGTTTGTGGATTCCCCTGGAGGGGACCCAGAAATTAGTCAAAATACAGCTACATTTTTTTTTTTTTTTTTAAATGCGAAAAAAGGGCTACAGATGAAAGCGTCTTGATTTTTCCCTGCAAATGGCATCAAAAAAGGGGTTGTGGTGCTGAAATCACCATCTTCCCAGCTTTCAGGGACAAGCAGACTTTTGTCAGAAAACCAACTTTTTTTACACAGTTTTGGCATTTTTCTGGGACATAGCCTATTTTTGCTATTTTTTGTGCTTTCAACCTCCTTCCAGTTAATGGTAGAAATGGGTATGAAACCAATAATGGATCCTGGAAAGCCATACATTTCTGAAAAGTAGATAAAATTCTGAATTCAGCAAGGGGTCATTTGTGTAGATCCTTAAAGTTTTCCTTATAGAAACTATCAGTTAAATAAAGGAAAAATTGAAAATTAGTTGAAAAAAACAGCCATTTGTGTCAACGTTTTCACCTGTAACTTCTTCTAATTATGACAGCTATTTGAAGGCAATATACCGTTATATCCGCTGGACCTTTCTGGTTGTGGGGATATATAGGACTTGTAGGTTCACCAAGAACCCGACGAACCCAGAGCCAATAATTGAGCAGCATCTTGCAATGGTTTTTTATTATGTACCGGGTATATATTTTGGGAAAATGTATACATGGAAAAATTGTTATGAAAGACACCTATGTATTTCTGAAATGGGAACAAAATGTAGATTTTAGAAACAGTAGATATTTGCACATTTCCGAAATTGGGAGTACCCATACTAGCATGAGAATTATAGGTCATTTTTCAAAATGACTTATTTTTTACACATTGTCTTTCATTTGGAAGGCAGAAATGCATCGAAAGTCAATAGGTAATAACAGTTGCTCTACAATTCTGTGTTACCCTAAGTCTCCCGATAAAAATGGTACCTCACTTGTGTGGGTAGCCCTTGTGCCCACAACAGGAAATGGCTCAAAATGCAACGTGGACGTACCACATTTTCACAATGAAAAATTACCCTTTTTTTGCAAAGTGCCTAGGTGTAGTTTTTGGACCCTAGCTCTGCCGGCACCTAGGGAAACCTAGCAAACCTATACATTTTTGAAAACTAGACACCCAGGGGAATCCAGGATGGGGGGACTTGATTGCCTCCCACCACGTTCTGTTACCCAGAATCCCTTGCAAACATAAAAAATTGTCAAAAAAACACATTTTCCCCACATTTCTGTGGTGGAAAGTTCTGGAATCTGCGTGGATCCACAAATTTCCACCCACCCCGCGTTCCCCAAAGTCTTACGAGAAAAATGGTACCTCACTTGTGTGGGTCGGCCTAGTGCCTGCGACAGGAAACGGCGCAAAACGCAACGTGGTCACACCTCAATTTCGCAGTGAAAAATGACCCTTTTTGGCAAAGTGCCTAGCTGTAGTTTTTGAACCCTACCTCTGCCGGCACCTAGGGAAACCTAGCAAACCTATACATTTTTGAAAACTAGACACCCAGGGGAATCCAGGATGGGGTGACTGGACTGCCTCCCACCAGGTTCTGTTACCCAGAATCCCTTGCAAACATAAACAATTGTCAAAAAAACACATTTTCCCCACATTTCTGTGGTGGAAAGTTCTGGAATCTGCGTGGATCCACAAATTTCCCCCCACCCCGCGTTCCCCAAAGTCTTACGAGAAAAATGGTACCTCACTTGTGTGGGTCGGCCTAGTGCCTGCGACAGGAAACGGCGCAAACGCAACGTGGTCACACCTCAATTTTGCAGTGAAAAATGACCCTTTTTTGGCAAAGTGCCTAGCTGTAGTTTTTGAACCCTAGCTCTGCCGGCACCTAGGGAAACCTAGCAAACCTATAAATTTTTGAAAACTAGACACCCAGGGGAATCCAGGATGGGGTGACTGGACTGCCTCCCACCAGGTTCTGTTACCCAGAATCCCTTGCAAACATAAAAAATTGTCCAAAAAACACATTTTCCCCACATTTCTGTGGTGGAAAGTTGTGGAATCTGCGTGGATCCACAAATTTCCACCCACCCCGCGTTCCCCAAAGTCTTACGAGAAAAATGGTACCTCACTTGTGTGGGTCGGCCTAGTGCCTCCGACAGGAAACGGCGCAAAACGCAACGTGGTCACACCTCAATTTCGCAGTGAAAAATGACCCTTTTTTTGCAAAGTGCCTAGCTGTAGTTTTTGAACCCTACCTCTGCCGGCACCTAGGGAAACCTAGCAAACCTATACATTTTTGAAAACTAGACACCCAGGGGAATCCAGGATGGGGTGACTTGACTGCCTCCCACCAGGTTCTGTTACCCAGAATCCCTTGCAAACATAAAAAATTGTCAAAAAAACCACATTTTCCCCACATTTCTGTGGTGGAAAATTCTGGAATCTGCGTGGATCCACAAATTTCCACCCACCCCACGTTCCCCAAAGTCTTATGAGAAAAATGGTACCTCACTTGTGTGGGTCGGCCTAGTGCCTGCGACAGGAAACGGTGCAAAACGCAACGTGGTCACACCTCAATTTCGCAGTGAAAAATGACCCTTTTTTGGCAAAGTGCCGAGCTGTAGTTTTTAACCCTACCTCTGCCGGCACCTAGGGAAACCTAGCAAACCTATACATTTTTGAAAACTAGACACCCAGGGGAATCCAGGATGGGGTGACTTGACTGCCTCCCACCAGGTTCTGTTACCCAGAATCCCTTGCAAATATAAAAAATTGTCAAAAAAACCACATTTTCCCCACATTTCTGTGGTGGAAAGTTCTGGAATCTGCGTGGATCCACAAATTTCCACCCACCCCGCGTTCCCCAAAGTATTACGAGAAAAATGGTACCTCACTTGTGTGGGTCGGCCTAGTGCCTGCGACAGGAAACGGCGCAAAACGCAACGTGGTCACACCTCAATTTCGCAGTGAAAAATGACCCTTTTTTGGCAAAGTGCCTAGCTGTAGTTTTTGAACCCTAGCTCTGACGGCACCTAGGGAAACCTAGCAAACCTATACATTTTTGAAAACTAGACACCCAGGGGAATCCAGGATGGGGTGACTGGACTGCCTCCCACCAGGTTCTGTTACCCAGAATCCCTTGCAAACCTAAACAATTGTCAAAAAAACACATTTTCCCCACATTTCTGTGGTGGAAAGTTCTGGAATCTGCGTGGATCCACAAATTTCCACCCACCCCGCGTTCCCCAAAGTATTACGAGAAAAATGGTACCTCACTTGTGTGGGTCGGCATAGTGCCTGCGACAGGAAACGGCGCAAAACGCAACGTGGTCACACCTCAATTTCGCAGTGAAAAATGACCCTTTTTTGGCAAAGTGCCTAGCTGTAGTTTTTGAACCCTAGCTCTGACGGCACCTAGGGAAACCTAGCAAACCTATACATTTTTGAAAACTAGACACCCAGGGGAATCCAGGATGGGGTAACTGGACTGCCTCCCACCAGGTTCTGTTACCCAGAATCCCTTGCAAACCTAAAAAATTGTCAAAAAAAACACATTTTCCCCACATTTCTGTGGTGGAAAGTTCTGGAATCTGCGTGGATCCACAAATTTCCACCCACCCCGCGTTCCCCAAAGTATTATGAGAAAAATGGTACCTCACTTGTGTGGGTCGGCATAGTGCCTGCGACAGGAAACGGCGCAAAACGCAACGTGGTCACACCTCAATTTCGCAGTGAAAAATGACCCTTTTTTGGCAAAGTGCCTAGCTGTAGTTTTTGAACCCTAGCTCTGACGGCACCTAGGGAAACCTAGCAAACCTATACATTTTTGAAAACTAGACACCCAGGGGAATCCAGGATGGGGTGACTGGACTGCCTCCCACCAGGTTCTGTTACCCAGAATCCCTTGCAAACCTAAAAAATTGTCAAAAAAAACACATTTTCCCCACATTTCTGTGGTGGAAAGTTCTGGAATCTGCGTGGATCCACAAATTTCCACCCACCCCGCGTTCCCCAAAGTCTTACGAGAAAAATGGTACCTCACTTGTGTGGGTCGGCCTAGTGTCTGCGACAGGAAACGGCGCAAAACGCAACGTGGTCACACCTCAATTTCGCAGTGAAAAATGACCCTTTTTTGGCAAAGTGCCTAGCTGTAGTTTTTTAACCCTACCTCTGCCGGCACCTAGGGAAACCTAGAAAACCTATACATTTTTGAAAACTAGCCACCCAGGGAAATCCAGGATGGGGTGACTTGACTGCCTTCCACCATGTTCTGTTACCCAGAATCCCTTGCAAACATAAAAAATTGTAAAAAAAACCACATTTTCCCCACATTTCTGTGGTGGAAAGTTCTGGAATCTGCGTGGATCCACAAATTTCCACCCACCCCGCGTTCCCCAAAGTCTTACGAGAAAAATGGCACCTCACTTGTGTGGGTCAGCCTAGTGCCTGCGACAGGAAACGGCGCAAAACGCAACGTGGTCACACCTCAATTTCGCAGTGAAAAATGACCCTTTTTTGGCAAAGTGCCTAGCTGTAGTTTTTTAACCCTACCTCTGCCGGCACCTAGGGAAACCTAGCAAACCTATACATTTTTGAAAACTAGACACCCAGGGGAATCCAGGATGGGGTGACTTGACTGCCTCCCACCAGGTTCTGTTACCCAGAATCCCTTGCAAACCTAAAAAATTGTCAAAAAAAAAACATTTTCCCCACATTTCTGTGGTGGAAAGTTCTGGAATCTGCGTGGATCCACAAAGTTCCACCCACCCCGCGTTCCCCAAAGTATTACGAGAAAAATGGTACCTCACTTGTGTGGGTCGGCCTAGTGCCTGCGACAGGAAACGGCGCAAAACGCAACGTGGTCACACCTCAATTTCGCAGTGAAAAATGACCCTTTTTTGGCAAAGTGCCTAGCTGTAGTTTTTGAACCCTAGCTCTGACGGCACCTAGGGAAACCTAGCAAACCTAGACATTTTTGAAAACTAGACACCCAGGGGAATCCAGGATGGGGTGACTGGACTGCCTCCCACCAGGTTCTGTTACCCAGAATCCCTTGCAAACCTAACAAATTGTCAAAAAAAACACATTTTCCCCACATTTCTGTGGTGGAAAGTTCTGGAATCTGCGTGGATCCACAAATTTCCACCCACCCCGCGTTCCCCAAAGTCTTACGAGAAAAATGGTACCTCACTTGTGTGGGTCGGCCTAGTGCCTGCGACAGGAAACGGAGCAAAACGCGACGTGGTCACACCTCAATTTCGCAGTGAAAAATGACCCTTTTTTGGCAAAGTGCCTAGCTGTAGTTTTTAACCCTACCTCTGCCGGAACCTAGGGAAACCTAGCAAACCTATACATTTTTGAAAACTAGCCACACAGGGGAATCCAGGATGGGGTGACTTGACTGCCTCCCACCATGTTCTGATACCCAGAATCCCTTGCAAACATAAAAAATTGTCAAAAAAACCACATTTTCCCCACATTTCTGTGGTGGAAAGTTCTGGAATCTGCGTGGATCCACAAATTTCCACCCACCCCGCGTTCCCGAAAGTCTTACGAGAAAAATGGCACCTCACTTGTGTGGGTCGGCCTAGTGCCTGCGACAGGAAACGGCGCAAAACGCTACGTGGTCACACCTCAATTTCGCAGTGAAAAATGACCCTTTTTTTGCAAAGTGCCTAGCTGTAGTTTTTGAACCCTACCTCTGCCGGCACCTAGGGAAACCTAGCAAACCCATACATTTTTGAAAACTAGACACCCAGGGGAATCCAGAATGGGGTGTCTTGACTGCCTCCCACCAGGTTCTGTTACCCAGAATCCCTTGCAAACATAAACAATTGTCAAAAAAACCACATTTTCCCCACATTTCTATGGTGGAAAGTTCTGGAATCTGCGTGGATCCACAAATTTCCACCCACCCCGCGTTCCCCAAAGTCTTACGAGAAAAATGGTACCTCACTTGTGTGGGTCGGCCTAGTGCCTGCGACAGGAAACGGCGCAAAACGCAACGTGGTCACACCTCAATTTCGTAGTGAAAAATGACCCTTTTTTGGCAAAGTGCCTAGCTGTAGTTTTTTAACCCTACCTCTGCCGGCACCTATGGAAACCTAGCAAACCTATACATTTTTGAAAACTAGACACCCAGGGGAATCCAGGATGGGGTGACTTGACTGCCTCCCACCAGGTTCTGTTACCCAGAATCCCTTGCAAACATAAAACATTGTCAAAAAAACCACATTTTCCCCACATTTCTGTGGTGGAAAGTTCTGGAATCTGCGTGGATCCACAAATTTCCACCCACCCCGCGTTCCCCAAAGTCTTACGAGACAAATGGTACCTCACTTGTGTGGGTCGGCCTAGTGCCTGCGACAGGAAACGGTGCAAAACGCAACGTGGTCACACCTCAATTTCGCAGTGAAAAATGACCCTTTTTTGGCAAAGTGCCTAGCTGTAGTTTTTTAACCCTACCTCTGCCGGCACCTAGGGAAACCTAGCAAACCTATACATTTTTGAAAACTAGACACCCAGGGGAATCCAGGATGGGGGACTTGACTGCCTCCCACCAGGCTCTGTTACCCAGAATCCCTTGCAAACATAAAAAATTGTCCAAAAAAACACATTTTCCCCACATTTCTGTGGTGGAAAGTTCTGGAATCTGCGTGGATCCACAAATTTCCACCCACCCCGCGTTCCCCAAAGTATTACGAGAAAAATGGTACCTCACTTGTGTGGGTCGGCCTAGTGCCTGCGACAGGAAATGGCGCAAAACGCAACGTGGTCACACCTCAATTTCGCAGTGAAAAATTACCCTTTTTTGGCAAAGTGCCTAGCTGTAGTTTTTGAACCCTAGCTCTGACGGCACCTAGGGAAACCTAGCAAACCTATACATTTTTGAAAACTAGACACCCAGGGGAATCCAGGATGTGGTGACTGGACTGCCTCCCACCAGGTTCTGTTACCCAGAATCCCTTGCAAACCTAACAAATTGTCAAAAAAAACACATTTTCCCCACATTTCTGTGGTGGAAAGTTCTGGAATCTGCGTGGATCCACAAATTTCCACCCACCCCGCGTTCCCCAAAGTCTTACGAGAAAAATGGTACTTCACTTGTGTGGATCGGCCTAGTGCCTGCGACAGGAAACGGCGCAAAACGCAACGTGGTCACACCTCAATTTCGCAGTGAAAAATGACCCTTTTTTGGCAAAGTGCCTAGCTGTAGTTTTTGAACCCTAGCTCTGACGGCACCTAGGGAAACCTAGCAACCCTATACATTTTTGAAAACTAGACACCCAGGGGAATCCAGGATGGGGTGACTGGACTGCCTCCCACCAGGTTCTGTTACCCAGAATCCCTTGCAAACCTAAAAAATTGTCCAAAAAAACACATTTTCCCCACATTTCTGTGGTGGAAAGTTCTGGAATCTGCGTGGATCCACAAATTTCCACCCACCCCGCGTTCCCCAAAGTCTTACGAGAAAAATGGTACCTCACTTGTGTGGGTCGGCCTAGTGCCTGCGACAGGAAACGGCGCAAAACGCAACGTGGTCACACCTCAATTTCGCAGTGAAAAATGACCCTTTTTTGGCAAAGTGCCTAGCTGTAGTTTTTTAACCCTACCTCTGCCGGCACCTAGGGAAACCTAGCAAACCTATACATTTTTGAAAACTAGCCACACAGGGGAATCCAGGATGGGGTGACTTGACTGCCTCCCACCATGTTCTGATACCCAGAATCCCTTGCAAACATAAAACATTGTCAAAAAAACCAAATTTTCCCCACATTTCTGTGGTGGAAAGTTCTGGAATCTGCGTGGATCCACAAATTTCCACCCACCCCGCGTTCCCGAAAGTCTTACGAGAAAAATGGCACCTCACTTGTGTGGGTCGGCCTAGTGCCTGCGACAGGAAACGGCGCAAAACGCTACGTGGTCACACCTCAATTTCGCAGTGAAAAATGACCCTTTTTTTGCAAAGTGCCTAGCTGTAGTTTTTGAACCCTACCTCTGCCGGCACCTAGGGAAACCTAGCAAACCCATACATTTTTGAAAACTAGACACCCAGGGGAATCCAGAATGGGGTGTCTTGACTGCCTCCCACCAGGTTCTGTTACCCAGAATCCCTTGCAAACATAAAAAATTGTCAAAAAAACCACATTTTCCCCACATTTCTGTGGTGGAAAGTTCTGGAATCTGCGTGGATCCACAAATTTCCACCCACCCCGCGTTCCCGAAAGTCTTACGAGAAAAATGGCACCTCACTTGTGTGGGTCGGCCTAGTGCCTGCGACAGGAAACGGCGCAAAACGCTACGTGGTCACACCTCAATTTCGCAGTGAAAAATGACCCTTTTTTTGCAAAGTGCCTAGCTGTAGTTTTTGAACCCTACCTCTGCCGGCACCTAGGGAAACCTAGCAAACCCATACATTTTTGAAAACTAGACACCCAGGGGAATCCAGAATGGGGTGTCTTGACTGCCTCCCACCAGGTTCTGTTACCCAGAATCCCTTGCAAACATAAACAATTGTCAAAAAAACCACATTTTCCCCACATTTCTATGGTGGAAAGTTCTGGAATCTGCGTGGATCCACAAATTTCCACCCACCCCGCGTTCCCCAAAGTCTTACGAGAAAAATGGTACCTCACTTGTGTGGGTCGGCCTAGTGCCTGCGACAGGAAACGTCGCAAAACGCAACGTGGTCACACCTCAATTTCGTAGTGAAAAATGACCCTTTTTTGGCAAAGTGCCTAGCTGTAGTTTTTTAACCCTACCTCTGCCGGCACCTATGGAAACCTAGCAAACCTATACATTTTTGAAAACTAGACACCCAGGGGAATCCAGGATGGGGTGACTTGACTGCCTCCCACCAGGTTCTGTTACCCAGAATCCCTTGCAAACATAAAAAATTGTCAAAAAAACCACATTTTCCCCACATTTCTGTGGTGGAAAGTTCTGGAATCTGCGTGGATCCACAAATTTCCACCCACCCCGCGTTCCCCAAAGTCTTACGAGACAAATGGTACCTCACTTGTGTGGGTCGGCCTAGTGCCTGCGACAGGAAACGGTGCAAAACGCAACGTGGTCACACCTCAATTTCGCAGTGAAAAATGACCCTTTTTTGGCAAAGTGCCTAGCTGTAGTTTTTTAACCCTACCTCTGCCGGCACCTAGGGAAACCTAGCAAACCTATACATTTTTGAAAACTAGACACCCAGGGGAATCCAGGATGGGGGGACTTGACTGCCTCCCACCAGGCTCTGTTACCCAGAATCCCTTGCAAACATAAAAAATTGTCCAAAAAACACATTTTCCCCACATTTCTGTGGTGGAAAGTTCTGGAATCTGCGTGGATCCACAAATTTCCACCCACCCCGCGTTCCCCAAAGTATTACGAGAAAAATGGTACCTCACTTGTGTGGGTCGGCCTAGTGCCTGCGACAGGAAATGGCGCAAAACGCAACGTGGTCACACCTCAATTTCGCAGTGAAAAATTACCCTTTTTTGGCAAAGTGCCTAGCTGTAGTTTTTGAACCCTAGCTCTGACGGCACCTAGGGAAACCTAGCAAACCTATACATTTTTGAAAACTAGACACCCAGGGGAATCCAGGATGTGGTGACTGGACTGCCTCCCACCAGGTTCTGTTACCCAGAATCCCTTGCAAACCTAACAAATTGTCAAAAAAAACACATTTTCCCCACATTTCTGTGGTGGAAAGTTCTGGAATCTGCGTGGCTCCACAAATTTCCACCCACCCCGCGTTCCCCAAAGTCTTACGAGAAAAATGGTACTTCACTTGTGTGGATCGGCCTAGTGCCTGCGACAGGAAACGGCGCAAAACGCAACGTGGTCACACCTCAATTTCGCAGTGAAAAATGACCCTTTTTGGGCAAAGTGCCTATCTGTAGTTTTTGAACCCTAGCTCTGACGGCACCTAGGGAAACCTAGCAACCCTATACATTTTTGAAAACTAGACACCCAGGGGAATCCAGGATGGGGTGACTGGACTGCCTCCCACCAGGTTCTGTTACCCAGAATCCCTTGCAAACCTAAAAAATTGTCCAAAAAAACACATTTTTCCCACATTTCTGTGGTGGAAAGTTCTGGAATCTGCGTGGATCCACAAATTTCCACCCACCCCGCGTTCCCCAAAGTCTTACGAGAAAAATGGTACCTCACTTGTGTGGGTCGGCCTAGTGCCTGCGACAGGAAACGGCGCAAAACGCAACGTGGTCACACCTCAATTTCGCAGTGAAAAATGACCCTTTTTTGGCAAAGTGCCTAGCTGTAGTTTGTGAACCCTAGCTCTGCCGGAACCTAGGGAAACCTACCAAACACACACATTTCTGAAAAGTAGACACCCGGGGGCTTCCAGGGAGGTATGGCTTGCGTGGATCCCCAACGTTTCCTTACCCAGAATCCCCTGCAAACCTCAATTTTAGCTGAAAAAATCACTTTTTTCACACATTTTTGTGTGGGAAAGTGTGGCATCACTGGCCTCACACAAATTTCCTACCACCCAGCGTTCCCCCAGGTCTCCCGATAAAAATGGTGCCTCACTTGTGTGGGAGGCCCAAGTACCCGCGACAGGCAAGGGCCCACAACGTATTGAGGCGACCTCAAAATGGTCTTTCACAAAATCACCTGGTTTTGCAAGGGGGGTCACCTAGGTTTTTGGCCCCGTGCTCGGCGGCCATCTAGGGAAACCTACCAAACCCACACATTTCTGAAAAGTAGACACCCGGCGGCTTCCAGGGAGGTATGGCTTGCGTGGATCCCCCAATGTTTCCTTACCCAGAATCCCCTGCAAACCTCAATTTTAGCTGAAAAAAATCACTTTTTTCACACATTTTTGTGTGGGAAAGTGTGGCATCACTGGCCTCACACAAATTTCCTACCACCCAGCGTTCCCCAGGTCTCCCGATAAAAATGGTGCCTCACTTGTGTGGGAGGCCCAAGTACCCGCGACAGGCAAGGGCCCACAACGTATTGAGGCGACCTCAAAATGGCCTTTCACAAAACCACCTGGTTTTGCAAGGGAGTCACCTGGGTTTTGGCCTCGTGCTCGGCGGCCATCTAGGAAACCTACCAAACCCACACATTTCTGAAAAGTAGACACCCGGGGGCTTCCAGGGAGGTATGGCTTGCGTGGATCCCCCAACGTTTCCTTACCCAGAATCCCTGCAAACCTCAATTTTAGCTGAAAAAATCACTTTTCACACATTTTTGTGTGGGAAAGTGTGGCATCACTGGCCTCACACAAATTTCCTACCACCCAGCGATCCCCCAGGTCTCCCGATAAAAATGGTGCCTCACTTGTGTGGGAGGCCCAAGTACCCACGACAGGCAAGGGCCCACAACGTAGTGAGGCGACCTCAAAATGGCCTTTCACAAAACCACCTGGTTTTGCAAGGAGTCACCTGGGTTTTGGCCCCGTGCTCGGCGGCCATCTAGGGAAACCTACCAAACCCACACATTTCTGAAAAGTAGACACCCGGGGGCTTCCAGGGAGGTATGGCTTGCATGGATCCCCCAACGTTTCCTTACCCAGAATCCCCTGCAAACCTCAATTTTAGCTGAAAAAATCACTTTTTTCACACATTTTTGTGTGGGAAAGTGTGGCATCACTGGCCTCACACAAATTTCCTACCACCCAGCGTTCCCCCAAAACATTTTTTGATAGGCAATGTTGATGTTGCCTCAAAACGTTTTGTGTCCTTGCATGTCGCGGGTACTTGGGCCTCCCACACAAGTGAGACACCATTTTTATCGGGAGACCTGGGGAACGCTGGGTGGTAGGAAATTTGTGTGAGGCCAGTGATGCCACACTTTCCCACACAAAAATGTGTGAAAAAGTGATTTTTTCAGCTAAAATTGAGGTTTGCAGGGATTCGGGTAAGGAAACGTTGGGGGATCCACGCAAGCAATACCTCCCTGGAAGCCCCCGGGTGTCTACTTTTCAGAAATGTGTGTGTTTGGTAGGTTTCCCTAGATGGCCGCCGAGCACGGGCCAAAACCCAGGTGACCCCCTTGCAAAACCAGGTGGTTTTGAGATAGGCAATTTTGAGGTCGCCTCACTATGTTGTGGGCCCTTGCCTGTCGCGGGTACTTGGGCCTCCCACACAAGTGAGGCACCATTTTATCGGGAGACCTGGGGAACGCTGGGTGGTAGGACATTTGTGTGAGGCCAGTGATGCCACACTTTCCCACACAAAAATGTGTGAAAAAGTGATTTTTTCAGCTAAAATTGAGGTTTGCAGGGGATTCTGGGTAAGGAAACGTTGGAGGATCCACGCAAGCCATACCTCCCTGGAAGTCCCCGAGTGTCTACTTTTCAGAAATGTGTGGGTTTAGTAGGTTTCCCTAGATGGCCGCCGAGCACAGGGCCAAAACCCAGGTGACTCCCTTGCAAAACCAGGTGGTTTTGTGAAAGGCCATTTTGAGGTCGCCTCAATACGTTGTGGGCCCTTGCCTGTCGCGGGTACTTGGGCCTCCCACACAAGTGAGGCACCATTTTTATCGGGAGACCTGGGGGAACGCTGGGTGGTAGGAAATTTGTGTGAGGCCAGTGATGCCACACTTCCCACACAAAAATGTGTGAAAAAGTGATTTTTCAGCTAAAATTGAGGTTTGCAGGGATTCTGGGTAAGGAAACGTTGGGGGATCCACGCAAGCCATACCTCCCTGGAAGCCCCGGGTGTCTACTTTTCAGAAATGTGTGGGTTTGGTAGGTTTCCCTAGATGGCCGCCGAGCACAGGGCCAAAAACCCAGGTGACCCCCTTGCAAAACCAGGTGGTTTTGTGAAAGGCCATTTTGAGGTCACCTCAATACGTTGTGGGCCCTTGCCTGTCGCGGGTACTTGGGCCTCCCACACAAGTGAGGCACCATTTTTATCGGGAGACCTGGGGAACGCTGGGTGGTAGGAAATTTGTGTGAGGCCAGTGATGCCACACTTTCCCACACAAAAATGTGTGAAAAAAGTGATTTTTTCAGCTAAAATTGAGGTTTGCAGGGATTCTGGGTAAGGAAACGTTGGGGGATCCACGCAAGCCATACCTCCCTGGAAGCCCCCGGGTGTCTACTTTTCAGAAATGTGTGGGTTTGGTAGGTTTCTCTAGATGGCCGCCGAGCACGGGGCCAAAACCCAGGTGACCCCCTTGCAAAACCAGGTGGTTTTGTGAAAGGCCATTTTGAGGTCGCCTCAATACGTTGTGGGCCATGCCTGTCGTGGGTACTTGGGCCTCCCACACAAGTGAGGCACCATTTTTATCGGGAGACCTGGGGGAACGCTGGGTGGTAGGAAATTTGTGTGAGGCCAGTGATGCCACACTTTCCCACACAAAAATGTGTGAAAAAAGTGATTTTTTCAGCTAAAATTGAGGTTTGCAGGGGATTCTGGGTAAGGAAACGTTGGGGGATCCACGCAAGCCATACCTCCCTGGAAGCCCCCGGGTGTCTACTTTTCAGAAATGTGTGGGTTTGGTAGGTTTCCCTAGATGGCCACCGAGCACGGGGCCAAAAACCCAGGTGACCCCCCTTGCAAAACCAGGTGGTTTTGTGAAAGGCCATTTTGAGGTCGCCTCAATACGTTGTGGGCCCTTGCCTGTCGCGGGTACTTGGGCCTCCCACACAAGTGAGGCACCATTTTTATCGGGAGACCTGGGGGAACGCTGGGTGGTAGGAAATTTGTGTGAGGCCAGTGATGCCACACTTTCCCACACAAAAATGTGTGAAAAAAGTGATTTTTTTCAGCTAAAATTGAGGTTTGCAGGGGATTCTGGGTAAGGAAACGTTGGGGGATCCACGCAAGCCATACCTCCCTGGAAGCCCCCGGGTGTCTACTTTTCAGAAATGTGTGGGTTTGGTAGGTTTCCCTATGTGGTCGCCGAGCCCCGGGCCAAAAACCCAGGTGACCCCCTTGCAAAACCAGGTCATTTTGAGATAATGTGTTGTTTATTTCTGCAGCGTGAACATTTTGGCACAATATTGCAAGGAAAATGTGACAGACATTTTGAGGTTTGCAGGACATTGTGGGTACCATAACTTGTTGGGATCCACAAGAGAGATATCACCATGTACTCCCATGGGTGTTTCGTTTACGACAATATCTACAGTTGGTAGGTTATTCTTAGACGGAATGTACACCTTGGCAGACAGACTAAAAAGACAAAGATTACTGCACAGCCATCTATTCCTCAAGCACACACACATACTGGTTGGATTTGGCACGAGGGCAAGTGATGGTTCAGTATATACAATTTTATTAACAAGAGATTTCACAAAAATGAAATGCACTGTCAATAATTGAAAGGACAAAAACGGAACCAGTGACTCGCAGCTCGTGAGCTGTAAAGCCACGTCAAGGCCCCAACCGCTTTACAGGCCATTCACACACCTTTCATACGTGATACACACAAGACCATTCACACCCCCAGGCACGAAACTAACACATTACAACATCCACAAAAAGGGACAAGGTACACCCTGCTTGAGAAAGACAAAAAAAAAATATTACTGCACAGCCATCTAATCCTCAAGCACACACACACATAATGGATGGATTTGGCACGAGGGTGAGTGATGGTTCAGTATATACTATTGTATTAACAAGTGATTTCACAAAAATGAAATGCACTGTTAATAATTGCAAGGACGAGAAACTGAACCATTGACTCACAGCTCGTGAGCTGTAAAGCCACGACAAGGCACCAACCTCTTTACAGGCCATTAATACACCATTCATACGTGTGACAAATACAAAACCATTCACACCACCAGCCGCGGGCCCATCACATTACAACACTCACACCAGCAGACAGCGCCATTCAAGGGCCCATCACTTTCACACGCCCACATTCCTAACACAGCAGTCACACAAGCTGATGGATTGCGTGGAGTGTCGCTCGGCTAGCAGTGTGTGTAGTGACCAGCAGCAAGTCACTACTCACACACTGCCAGCCGAGCGCCAGTCCACGCACACCGCCAGCCAAGCGCCACTCCACGCACACCGCCAGCCAAGCGCCACTCCACGCACACCGCCAGCCAAGCGCCACTCCACGCACACCGCCAGCCAAGCGCCACTCCACGCACACCGCCAGCCAAGCGCCACTCCACGCACACCGCCAGCCTAGCGCCACTCCACGCACACCGTCAGCCTAGCGCCACTCCACGCACACCGCCAGCCTAGTGCCACTCCACGCACACCGCCAGCCAAGCGCCACTCCACGCACACCGCCAGCTTAGCGCCACTCCACGGACACCGCCAGCCTAGCGCCACTCTACGCACACCGCCAGCCTAGCGCCACTCCACGCACACCGACAGCCAAGCACCACTCCACGCACACCGCCAGCCAAGAGCCACTCCCCGCACATCGCCAGCCAAGCGCCACTCCACGCACACCGCCAGCCAAGCACCAGCCTACACACACCACCATCACATTTAGGATTTTTTTATACAAAAAAGAAAACACAAACAAATTGCAAATAGATACAAATCTACTAACACAAAATCAGAAACTAAATACATTGCACTAATGCCAACCTTGAAACAGAACAACAATTCTTAAACATTACAGACCAGGCAGTTCACTTTACCACTCATGGTTGCTCCCAATAATTCTTTTGCTTGTGGTACGCTCTATAACAAGCAGGCACACACAGCCCAGGGTTAGAAGGACACTCAGGGCAGTACATATGAGTCTCCTTCCGCGTACCTCTTCGCCAACAGACTCTACATCTCCTAGTGGGAAAGTCTTTTGAGGGTGTAGGAGGAATGTGATCAGGAAAGTGGCGATCTTTCAATCGAGCCACATCCTCCACCACTCCAACTCTAGGAACACTTGCCTGTTCCACAACAACAAGGCTGCCTATGACAGACTCCTGAAACTGAACAAAAGTCAACTTTGACGCAGGAGAACACTCCTTGAACACAACAAAAGCATTGAAAGTTGCTAAATTGAAGAGATGGATGGCCAACTTCTTATACCAAATGTAAGACTTACGAATAGCAGTGTAAGGTTCCAACCTCTGATCTACTCCATCAACACCACCCATGTGCTTATTGTAGTCTAAAATGCACACAGGTTTGCGCACTTCAGCAATCTGACCCCAAACAGCCACAGGTGAAGTACTCTCATCATGGATGGTAGTCAGCATGTACACATCCCTCCTGTCCACAAATTTCACAGCTAGCAGTTCCTCACTACGCAAGGCACTGCACTGTCCCCTCTGAAGTTTTTTGCAAACAAGCTCTTTTGGATAACCTTTACGGTTAGAGCGGATTGTGCCACAAGCAAAAGTGTCCACTTTGAACAATTCCTTAAACAATTGCACAGCAGTGTAGAAGTTATCAAGGTACAAATGGTGGCCTCTGTTAAACAGTCCTCTAGCAAGATCCCACACAATTTTCTCTGAAACTCCAAAAGTGGACGGACAACCAGGGGGTCAATAGTGGAATCCCTACCAGTGTACACACGCAAATTAAAAACATATCCTGTCCTACTCTCAGACAACATATACAGCTTAATTCCATAGCGTGCCCTCTTGCTAGGAATGTACTGCCTAAAAACCAAACGGCCCTTGAACAGGACCAAAGACTCATCAATAGATATTTCTTTCCCTGGAGTATAGATCTCTGAAAATCGATCTACAAAGTGATCAAGAACAGGCCGAATCTTAAAAGACGGTCACATTCAGGGTGATCTCGTGGCAACGCCAAACCATTATCAACTAAATGCAGCATCCGAAGCAAAAGTAAATACCGATCACGAGTCATAACTGCAGGAAATATGGCCGTTGCCATCAAGGGACTGGTAGACCAATATGAACCCATGGACGGCTTCCTTATCAAACCCATCAAAAAAGTCAAACCCAAAAACTTCTTCATCTCTTCCAGATTTGTGGGACTCCACCGGGTAGCTCTAGAATGGGGCCTACGTCTGGCACTGTTGTCCCTCAAAAACTGTTCAGCATACAAATTAGTCTGCTCAACAATCTCACCCAAAAATACATCATCCATAAACAACTGAAAATACTGTATAGGCAAATAATGTTCACAATCCACTCTACACCCTGCATAACCACTAAAGGCAGGTAACACCGGCTGCACCATGTTTGGATCAACCCAGAGTCCAGCACTTCCAGTAGGAAGCCTAGCAGCCCCAGGCTGCAATCCGGATGCCTCTTGCACCATCGGCACAGTAGTATCCTCCTCTAAATCAGGCACTTCATCTGCACTGAGAGTACCTTCATCATCCGATGATTCCATGTGGAGAGAAAACTCACTGCCTGAATCTTCCCCTCCCTCCTCTCCCTCAGACGCACTGTCAGTCTCATAATCCTGCTCAGAGGAAGATTCAAGAAGCAAACCAACCACCTGCTGAGCAGTAATTCTACGGCTAGCCATAATGCTTACTAATAAAGGTTACTTGTCAAACAAGTCAACAACAACAAACCCTTTGTAAAAAAAGAAATAAACAAAATGTAGCTTTATCACAAAGACCTATATACTCCAACACTATACCACTCACGTGACAGAAGCAGCTAGACTCACCACCACCTACTCTGCACAGACACAGTAAGGATCAACAATATCCCACTAAAAAAGAAGAAGAAAAAATTACACATAAGACAATGCAAAACATCGCAAAGAATTTCATGCTCTGAACACTAACAAATATGCTGCCATTATGGCACCACTTACAAAAAAATTCATTCATGCATGACAATAATACTCATTTGGAGTACACACAACAAAAATATTTTTCTTACCAAATAAATGCAATTACGCAAAACTGCAGAACCACCACTGCCGAAACCGCAAACAGGAATCAAAAGCTTTACACTAGAATAAAAAGGAGAAAAAAAACCATTACAATCACATATGCAAATAATGCACCAGTCCACACACAATCCACCAGCCAAGCTAAGGGGTAGGTGGGCCTAACAGTATAAATAAAATATTCACCCCCGTAAAAGGGGAGCAACCCTTGCCCTTTTGGCCACTCCCCAACACAAAAATTAAAAAAAACCCTGGTGTCTAGTGGCTTCTGCCCTCCTTGGGGGCAGATGGGCCTAAAAACATACTGCTATTCTGCCACCCAAGGGGTCACTCTCCACAAATAAAAGCCTGGTGGACTAGTGGGAAGATACCTTTATCTTCCGCACACGATCTCTCACTACTCAACTCTACTCTCAACTCTATTCACAACTGGATGTTAGCTCACCAACTCATTCTGAATCCCGCCAAAACTGAATTCCTCCTCCTCTCTACCTCTCTCTCACCTCCTCCTGTTCAATCTTGGATGGATCAGCTGAACCTACTCAACAACAAACCCATCATTGTTGACAGCGCTAAATCCCTAGGTGTCATTCTTGACAAAAGACTCAACCTAATCTCCCACATCAACTCTATTGCTAAGAACGCACGTTACCAGTTGCGCCTTCTACGGGGGATCCGTCGGTTCTTCCCGGAGAAAGACTTAAAATCCTTGGTACAATCTCTGGTTCTCTCAAGACTGGATTATTGCAATTCTCTTCTGACGGGCCTACCCAAATCCCACCTCTCCCCTCTCAAATCCATCCTCCATTCAGCAGCTCGCCTCATTTCAGGGTCTAAATGAAGCGACCACGTCACTCCTATCCTCTCTTCGATGGCTTCCGATCGAGGCAAGATCGATTTACAAAACTGCCTGCATCACACACAAAGCCTTACACACCTCCTCCCCTCGTTACCTGGCAAATAAATTGAAATTGTCTCTCTCTCTCTCCCTCTCCCTCCCTCCCTCCCTCCCTCCCTCGTGCCTAGTGGGCATTCCTGCTGCACGATCACATGATCGTGCAGCAGGAATGCACAAAAGAGGCATCGGGGGAAAGGAAAACCCTTTCCTTTCCCTCGATGCCTCTTTTGATACAAACCCCCCTCCCCGAGCCAAACCTCACCTGATTTCCCCGACGCGCTGGAAGCAAATGGCTTCCAGCGCGTCGGGAAGAAAGGAAACCCTCAATGATGTCAGCGCGCCTCGCGCGCTGACGTCATTGATGGGGTGGGGGAGGCAGGGAAGCCCTTCCCCTGCCTCCCCAAAAAAAAACTAACGATCGGATTCCCACGGGGGAGCGCCAGCGCTTCCCCGTGGGTGGTCTTATGACGAGCTGGACTCGTCATGAGCACACGAGCACTGTGTGCCATGACGAGTCCAGCTCGTCATAAGCACCGAAGGGGATAAAGGGTCAGAGCAGGATCTCAGCGGCAGACGAGGAGAAGGAACCTCCTGGTCACAGGAACTACACGAGCATTGTGCTCGAGAAATTCAAGGATGCAAAGACCTCCATCAAGGATTACAGCTAACTTTTCAGGGTGTAAATGGAGAGAAGCCACATCTGCTTAACCACGCTCACGAATTCTACATGAGAATTGCGCTCGAGAAAATGAAGGATGCAAAGACCTCCATCAAGGATTACAGCTAACTTTTCACGTTGGAAATGGAGAGAAGGCACATCTGCTTAACCACGCTCACGAATTCTGCACACCTGCCCTGCATATTTATCCAAGAAGATGCCACCGTTTTGTGCAATACCTCTACTCAACTGTAGTACTGTCTACTGGCTAATCAGTAAGTGTTACCTCGTTGGGTAAATGTATAGTGCCTTTCCTACACTACAGCTGCGTAAAGGACCAGAAGAATTGTCTCCAGTGACCTGTGTGTCTGTAATTTTGCCACCGCGCCGAAAGCGCCGGGAACCTTTGATTAAGCTGTCCATCATAGTGGGGAAAGGGCGGGCAGACGTTGCATACCGCTAGTGTATGTGTGGCGGGGCCAAACGGGCGGGGCTTCTAGGCCCGTTCACATGCCTCTTGTTTATAAAGGGTCAGAGCACGATCTCAGCGGCAGACGAGGAGAAGGAACCTCCTGGTCACAGGAACTACACGAGCATTGCGCTCGAGAAATTCAAGGATGCAAAGACCTCCATCAAGGATTACAGCTAACTTTTCAGGGTGTAAATGGAGAGAAGCCACATCTGCTTAACCACGCTCACGAATTCTACACGAGAATTGCGCTCGAGAAAATGAAGGATGCAAAGACCTCCATCAAGGATTACAGCTAACTTTTCACGTTGGAAATGGAGAGAAGGCACATTCTGCACACCTGCCCTGCATATTTATCCATGAAGATGCCACCGTTTTGTGCAATACCTCAACTCAACTGGAGTACTTTCTACTGGCTAATCAGTAACTGCTACCTCGTTGGGTAAATGTATAGTGCCTTTCCTACACTACAGCTGTGTATAGGAACAGAAGAATTGTCTCCAGTGACCTGTGTGTCTGTAATTTTGCCACCGCGCCGAAAGCGCCGGGATCCTTTGATTAAGCTGTCCATCATAGTGGGGAAAGGGCGGGCAGACGTTGCATACCGCTAGTGTATGTGGGTCGGGGCTTCTAGGCCCGTTCACATGCCTCTTGTTTATAAAGGGTCAGAGCAGGATTTCAGCGGCAGACGAGGAGAAGGAACCTCCTGGTCACAGGAACTACACGAGCATTGCGCTCGAGAAATTCAAGGATGCAAAGACCTCCATCAAGGATTACAGCTAACTTTTCAGGGTGTAAATGGAGAGAAGCCACATCTGCTTAACCACGCTCACGAATTCTACACGAGAATTGCGCTCGAAAAAATGAAGGATGCAAAGACCTCCATCAAGGATTACAGCTAACTTTTCACGTTGGAAATGGAGAGAAGGCACATTCTGCACACCTGCCCTGCATATTTATCCACGAAGATGCCACCGTTTTGTGCAATACCTCTACTCAACTGGAGTACTTTCTACTGGCTAATCAGTAACTGCTACCTCGTTGGGTAAATGTATAGTGCCTTTCCTACACTACAGCTGTGTATAGGAACAGAAGAATTGTCTCCAGTGACCTGTGTGTCTGTAATTTTGCCACCGCGCCGAAAGCGCCGGGATCCTTTGATTAAGCTGTCCATCATAGTGGGGAAAGGGCGGGCAGACGTTGCATACCGCTAGTGTATGTGGGTCGGGGCTTCTAGGCCCGTTCACATGCCTCTTGCCCTCCCTCCCTCCCTCCCTCGTGCCTAGTGGGCATTCCTGCTGCACGATCACATGATCGTGCAGCAGGAATGCACAAAGAGGCATCGGGGAAAGGAAAACCCTTTCCTTTCCCTCGATGCCTCTTTTGATACAAACCCCCCCCTCCCCGAGCCAAACCTCACCCGATTTCCCCGACGCGCTGGAAGCAAATGGCTTATGACGAGCTGGACTCGTCATGAGCACACGAGCACTGTGTGCCATGACGAGTCCAGCTCGTCATAAGCACCGAAGGGGTTAAGTTTGATTTTGTGACCTTTCATCGGGTGTGTTACATATGATCCTTTGATGATATTGTTACAATTATTACAGTTCCAGCAGGCTACTGTTCCCTTATATGTGATGTTGCTCAGTTGTTTTATGGGATTTTTTATGATCTCCCCAGATTTTTTGCTCTGGTGTTAGCGAAGATGGGTTCCTGTTCAAAAATGTTATTAAAATCTGGTTCCAGCTGTAATATCGACCAATGTTTTTTGATGATCCTTTTGTAAGTTCCGCTCATGGTGGAGTATTTGGAAACCACAGTCATGTGGTTTTGTTTCTTGCTGGCCTTGGATGATAACAATGTGTCTCTGCTTATCGTTTTACTTCGATTGTAGGCTTGGTTCAATATGTACTCTGGGTACCCTCTGGTTTTAAATCGTTGTAACATGTCTTTGACACGTGACTCCTTGATGTCTGGGTCTGATACTATTCTGGTCACTCTTAATAATTGGGTATAAGGCATATGGTTTTTGAGTGCTGGTTGGTGAAAACTACTGTATAAGAGAGTATTGTTTCTGTCCGTTTCTTTTCTGTATAAATCCGTCTCAAATCCTTCTTCTGTTTTGGTTATCCTTACATCTAGGAAATTGATGGATTGTTCTTGAATTTCTTGGGTGAATTGTATTCTTTCATCAATCTGGTTGAGTTTGGTGAGTTGATCACTGAGCTCTGTATGTGTTCCATTCCATAAGATAAAAATGTCATCAATGAATCTTACGAAAAGTTTCAAGTGTGTTTTCCATTCTGGTATTGATAGAATATGTTGTTCTTCAAAGTACCCCATAAAGATATTCGCGTAACTGGGGGCAGCGCAATTTCCCATGGATGTTCCGGTCTTTTGTTGGAACCAGTTGGTCTTCCATTTAAAATAACTGTGTAGAAGAGTGAATTGTAATAGTTCCATAAGAAACACTTTTAAATCCTCATCGTAATCGCTTTGTAGTAAGGCCTGCTCGATGGCTTCAATACCTAGTTGATGTGGTATGGATGTATATAGCGATTTCACATCTACCGTACACAGTAATATTTTCTCATCCTTTGCATGGGATGTATTCTTGATTTTCAGCAGAAAATCTGTCGTGTCCTTTATGAAGGTTTTGAGTTTGATAACCATAGGTTGCAAATAACGGTCCAAATGTTTGCCCACTGGTTCGTGTAGGCTGCCTTTAGTGGAAACTATTGGACGAAAAGGTGGGTTGGTTAAACTTTTATGTATTTTAGGTACCATATATATGGTCGGACTCTTGGGATTGGTCTGTATTAAATATTTTTTGACTTTCTCATTTATGGTGCCCATGTCCTGAGCGGTTTGAATGATGTCCTTTAAGACTTCTGTGAATTGTTCCGTGGGGTTGAAATTTAACTTCATATATGTGTTGTCATCTGATGAATGTGTTTCAACTTGTTCCTCATAGTGGCTCATGTTTAAGGTGACCAGTGCTCCTCCCTTATCCGCTTTTTGGCAGATAATGTCTGTTTTGTTTGCGATAGATCTTAAGATACCCCACTCTTTTTGAGTCAGGTTGTT
Organism: Calotriton arnoldi; assembly: GCA_963921515.1. Classification (NCBI taxonomy): domain Eukaryota; kingdom Metazoa; phylum Chordata; class Amphibia; order Caudata; family Salamandridae; genus Calotriton; species Calotriton arnoldi. The sequence continues at coordinate 996,739 of CAWUFW010003590.1, forward strand.
TGCTTTATGTCTTTTTTGAAAATTGAGTTTTGCTAGGTCTTGTTTCACTAATGCCTCAAATGTGTCCAAGCTCTTATGACTAATGGGGGCCATATAGGTACTTTTAGCTTTCAATCCTTTTAATGGGTCTTCTGTGGTTGTCTCTAGATGTTCAGTAACCACATTCTCAAAAAAATGCCGTAGACGTAATTTTCTCATTAGTTTGAACAAACTGATGTCTATTTCCAACCTGTTAGTGTGGGTGGTCGGTACAAATGAAGTGTCTTCTGTAATGTCTTTAATTCCAGATCAGAGAAATGATAATCTGAAATATTTATTACTAGGTTATCCGCCTTCCCCCTTTCTTGTTCTTGTCCTTCTTGGATGTTGTCATTCGAGTTTGTGGCGATTCCTTGTCTTTTTCCTTTTCTTGATCTCTGGCTCCGCCTGGGTCGTCCCCCTCGGTGGGGCCTGATTCTAAAAAAGAAACCGTAGTTGTGGTTGAACTAGATGCTGTAGCTGGTCCTAATGGGTCCTGTGTTTTATCTGATTGGCTTGATCTTTCACTCCCGGACGAAGATGTATCCGTGTTTGGCTATATGGTTTATTTTGTCTCCGTTTGGCATATATCTTTGCCAGGTAAACACTTCTACATCTAAACTTAGGGCCCGATTACGATGTTGGACAGACCTGAGTCCGTCCGACATCGTTTGGGAACTGGAACCGAATGACCTCTTGTCGTCGGTTCCAGCCCATCGGTTTGGTCACAATCCTTTACTTTACAATGGGAGCATGCACTCCGAACGGAATGCATGCTCTCATTGCAAAGAGCAAAGGTGCAGTTCATCCCTGCACCCAGTGGCAGGCACCTCAAGGTGCCTGCCACCGGGTGCAAGGATCAACAGGGGGGCACGGCCACCATTCGGTAGTCTTGCACCCATGGGGGCCCTGCTGGGGCCCCTAAAGACAGATTCCCACAGCCTTTCTGTGTCAGAAAAGCCAGCACAGAAAGGCTGTGGGAATTTGCCATCGTATCCCTCGGCCGGAAATAGCCGGCCAAGGGATTACTGAAGGCTTTCGCAATGGGGGATGGGCTCTCTGAGCCCATCGGAGGCCATCCGGAAATCCGATTCTGATTCCCTTATGACCGACCCCATCAAAATGGGTCGGTCGGAAAGGAATCCGACCAGCTGATAACGATGCGGTTTGAAGGGCTCCGACCGATGGTTGGAGCCGTTTCAGCCCGCATTGTAATCTGGCCCTTGGTCGCTTTTTGGAGCTCTGAATTCTCCAGTGTGGCAGGGCTGCAAGCTGTAGCCAAACTGAGTTGCATGAGGCCAGATACCTTCTTCACAATGTCCTTCTGAAATGCATTTGTTGCTGCAGAAAAGCTCCGAGCTGGAGCAAAAGGAATCTTTGGCCCAGCGGCAATGAACCTTAATCAGGTTGACTTCTCAGGTTTGTCCCGGTCATCTGGAAGTCTTTGGAACCAAAACGTTTCTAAGTATCAGGCTTTTCAGGAAGTTAGGAGGAGTACCCTTTGACACAAATATCTGTCCCATGACCTCAGGAACAGACTTGCTCCAGCAGAAGCCACAAGGAGGGTTGAGGGCAGGTCCAGTTGGACATGGCCAACTGAGTTCTTCAGTAAAAGGGCTTCATGCAGCTTATTGTGGTCCTGTAGCTTAACAGAAGGTCAGTAAATTCAGTATTTGTAAAGCGCGAACAGCTACACGAAGGCATCCCGGCGCTGGGGGCCGTCGGGAAGATTAAGCAAGCTATTTCCCAGAGTCACATGGTGCTGGGCTGACCTGCCGCCGGTGCCGGGGATCGAACCGTGAGCCCCAGATTCCAGCGTCAGTCACCCTGGCCTCGGCGCCACACCACTTGTTTGTGGCCCCCTACACCGCCATTCGGTAGTGTTGCACCCATGGGGGCCCTGCTGGGGCCCCTAAAGACAGATTCCCACAGCCTTTCTGTGTCAGAAAGGCCAGCACAGAAAGGCTGTGGGAATTTGCCATTGTATCCCTCGGCCGGAAATAGCCGGCCAAGGGATTACTGAAGGCTTTCGCAATGGAGGACGGGCTCTCTGAGCCCATCGGAGGCCATCCGCAAATCCGATTCTGATTCCCTTATGACCGACCCCATCAAAATGGGTCGGTCGGAAAAGAATCCAACCAGATGATAACGATGCGGTTTGAAGGGCTCCGACCGACGGTCGGAGCCGTTTCAGCCTGCATTGTAATCTGGCCCTTGGTCGCTTTTTGGAGCTCTGAATTCTCCAGTGTGGCAAGGCTGCAAGCTGTAGCCAAACTGAGTTGCATGAGGCCAGATACCTTCTTCACAATGTCCTTCTGAAATGCATTTGTTGCTGCAGAAAAGCTCCGAACTGGAGCAAAAGGAATCTTTGGCCCACCGGCAATGAACCTTAATCAGGTTGACTTCTCAGGTTTGTCCCGGTCATCTGGAAGTCTTTGGAACCAAAACGTTTCTAAGTATCAGGCTTTTCAGGAAGTTAGGAGGAGTACCCTTTGACACAAATATCTGTCCCATGACCTCAGGAACAGACTTGCTCCAGCAGAAGCCACAAGGAGGGTTGAGGGCAGGTCCAGTTGGACATGGCCAACTGAGTTCTTCAGTAAAAGGGCTTCATGCAGCTTATTGTGGTCCTGTAGCTTAACAGAAGGTCAGTCAACTGACCCTTGGAATCCACTTGTTTGTCTGTGCTACAAATGGGAGCAGGCCCAGCCTTTCAGACCTCCTTCTTTACCCCTGGCACTAGCTTGTGAGTGGGAGTGACTCCTGGCCCCTCTCTGACCAATAGGTAAAAGAAAAACATTCCTGGGCTAGCCCTACCAACTTTTGCAGCAATTCCTGTGTCCCCCACTGCCTCCTTGACCAGGGGGGAAAAAGGGGCCATCACCAGGTGTCAGCTAACTTATGCTTGTGACTTGGTAGGCCTCTTTGAAGTTAATCAAGTTCCTAGGCACAGCCCAGGTAGTCATCCAGCCAGATGAACACAACACCTTACCACATCTGAGGCCTTTGTCTCAGCTCTGAGAGCAAGTTCGCACCTCATCAAGGGGGCTATTCAGTTCCTGGGTGGCAGTTGGAGCTCATGCACATTGGCCTCCATGGGCTTTAGTTCTAAAAGTACCTTTTTCCAAATAATTAATACAAAGCGGACCTCACCAGTGAATTATGCTTGTAATAAATATTTAAAAAGCCCAAAAATTAAATGTGTAGGTGTTTGATTTCCAGGGAAAGCATTATTAAATTTAATATTGTAACCCAATGCTTTTATATGAAACAGCTATTCCTGTTACAATGGAAGTAGCTTTTGGGGGCTTTTCACTGTAAGTACATGTTTAACATTAAACCTTTCTATGCCCTACTTTAAAATGCCATGTACCCTGCCTAATGGGTAGTAAGGCCTACTTAAGGGTGAGTTATTCATATTTAAAAGGAAGGGTTAGGTCTGTCAAAAGGGGTAATTGTGACTGGCGAATTTGCGGGTTAAACTGCACAGCCAGGCTGCAATGTAGGCCTGCAGTCATGTTTGCACTGTCACTGTAGTGGGTGGTACAATAGGTGCTGAAGTCAACTAATGACATTTAACTTACAGGTCCTGAGTACACTTTGTACCATATACTAGGGATGTATAGGTGAGTTAAATATAACAATTAAGGGACAGATTTACAAGCCCCATGCGCCACATTTACGCCGCCGTTGTGTCACTTCTGTGATGCAGCGGCGGCGTAAATCATGCACCACGTTGCGCCTTATTTACAACATGACGCATCTAGGGAGATGCGTCACGTTGTAAAGCCCTGCGCCACATGAAACCTGCGTTAGGTTTCATGTGGGCGTTCCGGCGCAGGGTGGGCGTTCCGTCACAGGAATGCCTCGTAAAAGTGACGCAGTGAAATCTACAAGATTTCACTGAGTCACTTTTCCGTCCATGCTACGTCAAAACCCTGCGCCTGCTTGAAGCAGGCGTAAGGAGTGCCGCATCATGTTAGGCGTAGGGCGCCCCTGAGCATTGCTGGAGCCGCGTTGCGCTTGCGACACAACTCCAGCAATGCGCCGCCCTTACGCCACAGGATGCGGCCCGCATCGCCCTATCCTTGCGCCACGGTGTGCCGCATTGTAAATGCGACGCATTCGTGGTGGCGCAGGGAGGGAATTGCGTGTTGCATCTTTTCTGGCGCATCACAAACAATAGATCAGAACTGCACCACCTTTCTTAACATATATGTAAAGAATCTTAAATGACCATAATGTCCAATTGAACCAATTAGTGCGAGAGAAGTTAATTGTCCCAACAGTTGGTTTATAATTTCTTTATTTTCAATCGAAAGCCATCAGCCAACGCGTTTCGTCCTACTCTAGTAGGACTTCTTCAGGGCTGAAAATTTAAAAAAAAACATATATAAACATAACCTTTACAATACTTACAACATCTAATAACAATATTTAAAATTTGCAAAACATGTATACATATACACGTCAAATACATTAAAAGACAACAGTCCACATATAACCATAATTTATACATTTTATATACAGAAAATATATATAATATTCACTTTATAAGCAATCATATCAGATTTGACTTCCAAATACTGCTAAACATGAGAGTCTTGTGACGATCAATATTAATCGCCTAAGTATCACTTTCAATCTAAGAAAAATGAAGGACATTACATAGCCAGAGAGAAATAGAAAAAGCAACTCCTAAACAAATTAATAAATACGGTAAAGAGAGACCAACACCAGTGAAAAAACGAAAAAGAAGAAAAAAAGACACCAAAAAGACCAGTCAGCATTGAACACCCAGAATGTGAAACGAACGCAAATCCACACCCTGGAGTGTCATCCCCATGCTAAGGGAATATGAGAGCAACATACCAATTGTACTTTTCTTGTAACGCAAGTGCACGCGAAAAAGATCATCCGATGAAAAATAACCAAGAATCCTCTGTAAATGATGCTTCTGCAATGCGAATCAAATAAAGTATTCAATGACCTACTATAATTATACACTCTAAAAGAAAATTTCAATAAAAACTAATAGCAGAAGCCTACCTCGACCACGTTCAAGTACCAATACACTTTAATTTATCCATATTTAAACCCATTGGCGGCTTCTTCTGGGTCCCAGGGTAATCTGGTATAATAACCGCAAAGACAGAGATGTGCAACGTGTACCCAAACAGTCTGTTAATACACGTATCAGTGGATACTATCCACCTAGGCAATGGTCCTACAGAAGGAAAGATAATGAACAGAATATAGGGGGCGAAGGTTACTAACTTAATAAATGTAATTAACAAAAATGAAAATGTTTCTGACCATATCTTAACGGACTACCTCAATATATTTCATCACTGTTGTTTACACAAAAAAGGAGGAATACGCAAATATGCAGACTACAAATACGAAGAGGTAAATAAGTAAATAGATTGCGGAGATAAAATCCGTATGGTAACTGAAACATGTCCGACTAGTGCATGCAACGCAAATTCGCCAAATAGTTATCTCAACCACAATGTGGGCCACACGAGATGCAGGTGGTTAAACATACCCCAATGGAATAACCAACTGTCTCAAAATGGGCAGTGGTCGTAAAACACCTCACACCCATGTTTCAAGCGCTCACATATCTATAATACGGATCGCAGTAGGCAGCAAACAATTCCCATACCAACGGGTCGGCAGAAGTCAATCGCCAAATCCATACTGGAATTACTGTAGGCCATCCAATATTGGAGGCGCCCCCGGAAATGAATACACTATTCTATGAAGAGAGCCTCCACTTGAGTATCGAAAATGCCTCTCACCCATGCTCGCAACGCTCACGTGCCTATAAAGCGGGTCGCACTAAGCAGTTAACAAATTCCATACCAAAGGGTCGGCAAAAGTAAAACACCAAACCTATACCAGAACCAATGTCACACTATCTAGTATAAGAGGCGCGCCAGGACGCGAGTCCACTACTCCGTAAAAACTGCCTCTATTTGCGCGTTGAAATATGCACACACCGGCATTTGTAATAACCACATATCCACCCCATCGTAATGCAAACCAATCCACACTGTGAGTACCTTGTCCGATAAACATACCACCCCACATTGTGGCCAGATAACCCTCACCAAACCACAGCGCATATACCACGCCAGCGCTCAGAAATAATCAAAAAAGCGCTTCCCACAAATCTCAAAATCACCAACAAAAATCACCAGCCTAATACCCAAACCTCAATCGATGTCCGACCCACCTGCAACAGTAGCGCCCCGCGTCGTTCTACAACTCTCCACAATTTTGTAAGAACAGAACCCCCCTCGCACGCTCCTATTTAAACACGCCCTCATACAGCGTGTCTGCGTGGTGACATCATATCCTCTCTGTCGATTTGACACTCCGTGCCACAACTCAGGCACCATATTAGATGAGTATAACAGCTCATCGTTTAAACAGTGTTCCCCTGATATGGAGCACACCATTTATAATACTCGAAGTTTCAAACGCGACGTTCCTAAAAGAATTTAAAGAGAATAGTACTCGAAATAGAAAAACTGGACAGTGTTATCATGACACACTATTAAATGAATTTTCAATATCACAGTGTCACCGTCCATACCGTATCCCAAGGAGATTACCAGTAGTCTCCAGATGGCATTTAGTATCCCGAAAAGGAATTATATATATATTTAGATAATTTCCAAGAGACATTAGAACGGGCAAATGGCATAATCCTCACAAACGGACAAAATAACCTGTTGCCTGCTAATGACACAATAAGTATCAAATTAGTAGGGCAGTTGGTGACAGGCTGGCATGATTAAAAACTTATAGAAGTCATAAGTTAGTAGGCTTTATCTAGACCACATGTTCCAATTTAATATATGGACAACACCGAGAGAATATAGAAAATGAAAAAACAAAGAAAAAAAGGTAGAAAAAATGAAAATGACTTATTTCTGGATTCAAATAGACGTCATTTTAAACATATATAGACATATCAGATTCAACATAATGTCATTTAATACAGTCACATATTGGATATTGTTTGAAACAATTCCATAAAAATCACCATATTCACATTAACTTTGAGCATGTTATTACTCATGGTACTCCAACCCAGAAAAGGCAATTACTGCAACCCATCAATTATATTGGCTGAGTTCTTATCGTACGTATAACAGAGTTCTTATCATAAATATAACAACACACGAAGAGCCCTTCGTGTTGAGATGTTATAAATGGTAGTGCATCTCATCATCAGTATTGTGTCCCATCTCAATACATCTCAAACGGCAGATCCAGATGGCTTCCCTACGTCTCAGTACCAGTTCGCGGTTCCCAACCCGTGATAGCACTGGGATATGGTCAATCCCATGGAACCACACTCTACAGATATCTTCATGTTTTTCCCCCATGTGGTAGGTCATAGGATACCTTAGGTCATTGTGTTTAAGTGCCCGTATATGTTCTTGAATACGAGTTTTGAGAGGCCTCACAGTACTACCCACGTATATTTTGTTACTCTCGCAACCCAATATGTACACAACATATTTTGTGTTACAATTTATGAAGTGTTTGATATCATATTCCTTGTTGGTATTATAAGTAAAATTCTTTATCTTGTCCTTTGCCAAGGCACATACATTACACGCATGACACTTGAAAAATCCACTTGGAGCAACAGGCAACCATGTACTCATTGAGGTCTTCTTAATGTAGCTGGGGCACAGCATATTCCTCAATGTCCTACCCCTGCGAAAGGTAACCCTAGGGTTTGGGGTTAAATGATCTCTCAAACTGGGTATAGCACACAATAAGCCCCAATGTTTTTTCAAAATAGTAAAAATTCTACTGCTGTTGTTTGTGTACTGTGTAATAAAAGCCAGGTGAGAGTTAGAATCCTTTTCAGGTTGTGCATTAAATTTCTTAGTTAAGGTACTGGCTCTTGATGTTTTTTGTATCCTTGATTCTGCTTTTCGGAGGATTTTCTCATTATAACCTCGTAATCTAAACCTGTTCTTAACTTCTTCAATGTTCTCCTCAAATGTGACATCAGAACTGCAATTACGGCGAACCCGCACCATCTCGCCAAATGGAATATTTCTAATCACAGATTTGGGATGTGCGCTTGTCGCATGTAGAGCACTATTGCATGATGTTGGTTTACGAAACATGGTGCTCTAAATAGTACCATCCTCCACGTAGAATACTACATCGAGGAATTCAATCCTAGTGGTGCTGTGTTGTATTGTGAGGTAGACATTATAGGGGTTGTCGTTGAGAAATGCATGAAATTCAATTAATTGACTTGCTGATCCCTTCCAAAGTAGTATAATGTCGTCAATATACCTCCCCCAGAAGACAATCATGTCCATCCAGGGGGAGGCATATTTGGCCAGGCGTGCTCCCTCTCCCACCAGCCCATGAAAAGGCCAGCGTAAGAGGGAGCAAATCTGGAGCCCATTGCAGTACCCTGTAGCTGGTGATGCCATGAGCCGTTGGGTAAAAAATAGTTTTTGGAAAGGATGATGTCGATCATGTCCATTAACATCTCATTGTGTTCCATGTGGTCCGCTGTTCGTGTTTTTAAAAAGAATTGTACTGCCATGCTACCAAATTGTTTCTGAATGCAGGTGTGTAGACTAGTGACATCCATTGTGGCGAACATCAGGTCATCCGACCAAGTAAGACCCTCGAACTTCTGTAGGATGTCCCTAGTGTCCTGTATATAGGACGGTAAGTTAATTACAAACGGTTGGAGAAATGTATCTACATACTGGGATAATCGTTCCGTAGGTGAGTCTATGCCCGAGATTATGGGACGTCCAGGTGGAAATGAACCCCCTTTATGGATTTTTGGGAGAACATATATGCAGGGGGCAACAGGATGGCTAACCGCGAGGTAGCCATATTCCTCATCAGATAGAAGGCCATTTTCACGCCAATCATGGAGCCTTGTGTTAATATGAGTCGCAAGGGGGGCAATGGGGTTAGTAGCTACCTGTTCATAACAACCTGGATCCCCAAGTTGTCTATCAATTTCGGCCATGTAGTCTACAGAGTTCATGACCACCACATTGCCCCCCTTGTCAGCCTCCCTGATGATAATGGAATCGTCATTCATTAATTCATTCAAGGCTATCCTTTTATTTGGAAGTCAAATCTGATATGATTGCTTATAAAGTGAATATTATATATATTTTTTGTATATAAAATGTATAAATTATGGTTATATGTGGACTGTTGTCTTTTAATGTATTTGACGTGTATATGTATACATGTTTTGCAAATTTTAAATATTGCTATTAGATGTTGTAAGTATTGTAAAGGTTATGTTTATATATGGTTTTTTTTTAAATTTTCAGCCCTGAAGAAGTCCTACTAGATTAGGACGAAACGCGTTGGCTGATGGCTTTCGATTGAAAATAAAGAAATTATAAACCAACTGTTGGGACAATTAACTTCTCTTGCACTAATTGGTTCAATTGGACATTATGGTCAAATAAGATTTTTTACATATATGTTAAGAAAGGTGGTGCAGTTCTGATCTATTGTTTGTTTTGTTGTCCCTGTTTACAGGTAGCACCCTTGGGCAGGGGGTGCTTTCGGAACCTGCACACATTGGTTACACTTGTACAATTTTTGTAAATACATTGGTAAAACAATCTAAACTGGTGCTGCACCAGTGCTCTATAGTCCACTGTCCACTTTTGTGTTATTATCTTTTCTGGCGCATCCCTGCTGATTTGCAGAGATGCGCCAGAACTTGTAAATCTGCCCCTAAGAGTATTGCCAATTTTGACATGTTTTAGGAGTAAGAGCACAAGCACTGGGGCCTGGTTGGCAGAGTCACATTGCACAGAGTCAAACAACCAGCAGTGTCAGTACAAAATATTGTGATCATGTAAAAAGAGGCATTTTCCTACAATGATACTTTGGTTTAGTGATATTCTTGAGTTGATATTTAGGTGGAAAGCCTAGTGATCATGTTTCCTTCAGACCCACATTGACCCCTGGTGCTGAGGAAAGACTATTTCCGTCTCCAGCATAGCTGACTGTATGTCAGAATATAGTTTACAGATATGTTGTCAGACATAAATAGTGTTGTCTAACTATTGTTTACAAAAATATCATCCCACTGGGTGTATATTTTGTATTAACTCCAAAGTGGCAATATTTTGGGAAATGGTACTTAGGGCACAATATTTATGTCAGATGATATTTTAACAAAGAAATCTGGTACCCCATTATGGCCTTTGAAAATGAGGAGTTGTGGACGGGCACAGTGCTCTTGTCCAATGAGCTGTTAGTGAACCTTGGCCCGATAGCCATGGGGGAACAAGCAGAACAAACCCTGTGACCTTCACAAAGTGCTGTTTAAACTAACCTGCACCAAAGCACTGTTGCAACTGAAGTTCAAAAATGCACTGATCCTTGTAACAGCTGTGGTGATACTAAACCTCACAAAAGAATGGCTTAAAACCACATTCTCAAAATATCCCTTGCAACCAGCTTGGAGGGGAGGCCATTTTAAAAGTACCCATGCAATAGGAAGCCAACTACTATAAGAACAGTTAGATATCAAACTTTGCATCCCTATTTCACCCCATACAAGTCATCCATTGCCAGCTTTAATGCCGCCTACCTCCTCGATAACCAGCCTTTACAGACTGTAAACTTCCCTCAACCATAGTTCTCCATTACCATCCTACAAGCATCCTCACCTGCCCCAGTAAAAGTCTTTAAGAACTGGCATCTATTTAATACCACTTACTGTTATAAGCTCTTGCATCTGCCCAGTAACATCCTCAAAGTGCCACAGACTATATTATGTAACTTCCTATGATGTCAGTCCTGTCACAAGACTTCCTGCAACATCATTTATTCATAATCAATGTTATATGGAGTGCGCTCGGGTTGTTAGCTGAAGGGTGCCCTACAGGTAAACTGGTGTATTACAATTGAGGAAAATTACATCCATCTCACTATTTTTGTATGATTGTTTTATTGTACTTTTATGATTGTCAAATACAATCCAATAAAGTAATTATTGATTGATTGATTGACATCCATCTCTCTAACTTGTCGCTTTACATTTGTTTATGTAATCTGCGGTTTACAGCAGAGAACACATTCAATGGGTTAGGCCAGTGCTTTAAATGGGAAAAAATAAGTGCAGGTACTCATTAAAATGAGCTAGAGGTGTAGTGAGGGGCGGGGCTAGGGGCGGGGCTAAGGGCAAGACATGATGATACTTAACAACTTCTATATTAGTTGCAGCACATACCAAAACACATGAGAAATGTGTTTATATAAACAAAGCAGGTTAACTCATTACACAAAATGAAAGAGAAATGCGATAATACGTTAACATTTCCTTTTTTGCAATAGTTGCACCTTCTTAATGTCATACTGTTAATTGCTGTTTGGCACAATACTATATATTTTTGAGCACGCCAGTAGGAAGAAACTGAAAATACCCCACATCGCACCAAAGCTCTTATGGCACCAAGCAAATGAAGCAACTCATCATGACCCTCCCCAGAAGATATCTCGTGTCTCTTCCATCAATCTATCCATTCATTCTTTCATCCTACCATTTACCTGCTGATGTCCACCATTTAACCTTTACATTCTATTGTCTATTCAGTCTTTCATCAATCATTCAGTTTTTCACCATTCCGTCTATCCACACTTCATATCCAAACCTATCCATCCATCCATCCATCCATCTCCAAACCTATCCATTCATCCTTTCACTCATCCATCTCTTTATCCACCCTTTCCCTCATCCATCAATCCTTTCGCTCATCCATCCATCAACCCTTTCACTCCTTTATTCTATCCACCCTTTCACTCAATCCCTCCTTTCACTCATCCATCATCCACCCTTTCATCCATCCTCCCTACCTTTCATTCATCCATCCAAACTTTCACTTATCCACCCATCATCCGCCCTTTTATCCAATCATCCACCCTCTTTCACCCATGCATGCTTTCACTCATCCATCCATCCATCTATACATCCACCATTGCTCACTCATCCATCCACTCACTCATCCACTCACCCACCCACCCACCAACCCGCCCTTTTACGTTATTTATGAATCTTTGTCGCAGAGCAGACATGTACAAAGTGCCACACATTTTCTTTAAAATACCTCCTGAGAGTGTCTTGATTCTCTCTTTCTTTCACTTTTTTCTTACAAAAAAAGGCATACACACAAACATAGCAGACACACAAAAGACTCAGGTATGATAAAAGCCATCTTTTCTCTTCACCTACCATGGCTTTTTAATTGCCACCAGTGCCGGACTGGCCATAGCCAGATTGCCACTGCCAGGGGACTGACATGATTCCTGTGCTTGCACGAACGCACAGGATAGTGTGAATGTGATTGACAGCACAGGGCCTGAATGGACCATGCTCTGTCAAGCACAACGTGATGGTGAGCACCCGGACATTATTCAAATAAGCCCTGCTGAATAGCTCAGCTGGGGCTCAGATCGGTGCTGCAGAAGCGGCGCCCTGGCTGCCAGAGACACGATCTACTTCTGCTCACCAGCACTGCCAATGAGCCTACCTTTTCATGAGTACCGGTACTCTCCAGGGCAGTAGAGAAGTGCCGGTACTCAGAGCGATAAATCTAAGAAGTGCCGGTACTCAGTACCGGTGAGTACCGGCCCATTTAAAGCACTTGGTTAGGCAATATATTTATGGTCGAACTACCGGTTTATTGTGATATTGTTTTGAATGTGTATAACAATAACATAATCTGCTGTTTATTCAGATTGGAGCGAGACAGAGAGACGGCTGTAATGTTCCTCCCTCTTAATACGCCAGCATAACGTGCAAGGCACCCTTCAAACAATAACCTGAGCGTACTACACATATCATTGATTATGCGAACACTTTCGGGGTGGGTGAGCAAGTGGAGTTTTACAGCACACAGAATGAGAGCCAACAGGCTTTATTTATTACGAGTTTGTCTATGTTATAATACACCAGTCTCGAATGGATTTAGAGCTTTGGTATTGTATGTATAAATATTAAGCCTATAAATTGTACTTTCAGTTATTCATTGCAAACAGAGTATTTGTTTGTTTACTTCATTTTTTCCTGAGAACACCCCCCTGACGGAGGACCCTCGGGAATATGAATGCAAGTTTATGATCAATAGATTGATTTAACACACATTTGATTCTACTGCACGGTGTTCAAAGATTGATGAGGATTTATGCGATGTACAAAGAATCTGGGAATATTGTAAACATTTGTATGTTTGATGAAGGATCACATAATTTCAGATAATCATAAAAAGTGCTAGAGTTTGAATAAATCTTCAAAGACAAACATCAAATATGTATGGATGAATAATTGTTGTGCTATTTATTAGCAACTCAAGTCAAATAAATCTTTATTTGGATTATTGCAATTCATAAAAGACGATTGTTATAAAGACACAGCAAAAATACAAATACATTCGTGTTAATAATGAAAAAGCATATACACTGCCATAAATGGGACAAGTAAGGATGGACTCCAACCCTTAACCATATCTAGAAACCCAGGGTGTTATTCGCTGTGATGGGTCACACTGTTGGTCTCAGTAAGATAAACCTTATAAATAAATGCACTTTAAAATGTTTAAAAATCTTTTTTAGGAGCATATGAATATGTAAAGACTGCAAAACTCTATCAAGTTACTAAAAACAATAACAGCATTTGCATGCAGACATACTTAGGGGTATATTCACAAGAACGTGTGATAACTACCGCAAGAGTAGCGTAACACAACTTTCAATAACGCAGCCTATCACGGGAAAATAACCCTGTGTCAACGTGGAATTCACAACAAGGCGGTACCATACGATAGTTGTCCGACACCGCGGCCAATGCTCGCAATACAACCACCTCGACGGAGATTAAAAACACAAACTACAACGCGCAAAAAGCTGCGATGGGCCAAAGCGCGATAAGAAAACAGTGACAACCAGAGCGAGGGCAGCAATACTCACGCGCAATGCGGGAAAAAGCACAAGAACAGCATACGGAAAATGCCACACAACAAAATACATCAACAGCCGAGTACCACGGATGCACCCTGGCCAACTGCAGAGGACAACATGCACACCACAACATCCACGCACCGTGGAAGAACAGAACCTACAGGCACACCGCATGAAAGAGACCAGTGGCAGACAAATCAGAGCCGCAGGAGCGACACACCCACCGTGCAGCATACGCACATAAGCAGAAGTGCACCCGGACAGTGACAACATCCCGGTACAAACAGCAACACCGCAACAACTGAACACAGGACACAACTGGTTCCGAAATTGTGCACAACATGGCAAATCACATCTGAAACCCCAGGGACATTTAACATGACAATGTACAATTCCAACCTGTGACCTGCAAATATGTTTTATTCACACATGCAGTGCAATTGGACATCTACTACTGTCCCATGAATGCCACGAACGGCCACAATGTGACGTGCTCATGAGAAGAAAGTGGCAATGACGGAGTCCCTACGGGCCATTCCTGCCGCAGCTGCAGTGGGATGTGGGCCACCTGCCCCATCACCACCATCATCGTCCGGTACCTCTGGAACGAATGTATGACGTTGCCCCGCATCCCATCTCTCCGCATACCATTACCCCGCAATTTTAACAACGCAAATGCCATAACTCCGCATTATATAATAACGAAACCAATATAATAAAAAATGCATTTAAACAGTGAAATGTACATTTTCCACGCATGTTTTCACAACGCTGTCTATTGCCACAAAAATTCAGTCTTTATTATTATTATTTTTTTCTTCAAATTTGACACTTAACTACTGGCACGGGATGTCAGGAAAAACAGGGGTTTTGGGTGGGTAAGTAATTTAAATAATACTCCAGCACTTTCTTATAAAAAATCTAAATGTTCAATAATTGTAGTCCAATACTGAGACGGGATAGCAGGAAATCAGGGGTTTTGGGTGAGTAATTAAATGAAAATACAATGTTTCAAAAATAAATACTCGAGTATTAATTTGTTGAAGTATTTTAAAAAAATATTTCGAAGATATGTAAAAATTATTCATGGACGGATAGACAGGAAGATGGGAAGACAGGAAAACAGGGGATTTGGGTGGGTAAGTAAGTTAAAAAAATAATGCTTTTTCAAAATTAATACTCAAGTATTCATTTGATAAAGTATTTTTATAAATATTTTGTACATATGTAAAAATTAACCTGGGACGAGAAGACAGGAATACAGGGGTTTTAGGTGTCTAAGAAAATTATAAAATGATGCTTTCCACAATTAATAAGCAAGTATTAATTTAATAAATTATTTTTTTTAATAATTTTGAAGAAATGCAAAATTACTCTTTAAAGAGAAGACTGGAATACTGCCCTTTTTGAGTGAGACACTATTATAATAATGTAGGTAAGTAAAAAATTTTAATTGTTAAAACTAATACTCGAGTATAATTTAAGAACAGCACATATCTAAGTTAATACATACATTTTTAGATCTCATCAGTGGAATGTATGACAATCAGTGATATCATCAGGGACTTACATCGCAGGCAAACAGGTTAAATGTCAGAGCCTTAATACATTTTTTAAATGTTTGTCAATAGATACCCGAGTATTAATGTCATTCATTTTTTGTTGTGTAAAAAAAATTTGAACTAAAACCATAAACATTATTTCAATTATTTTAAACGTTACTCTTTCACTCTCTTACTATCAAAATCAATAAATCAAAAGAAATTCAAACTTACCTTCAAGCAGATCTCTCCTGCATCCGTCCCCATTGCACTCGCTCTGTAAAGTAAAAATAAAAAATGGTTTGCCGCTTTCGACAGAAAGAGTAATAAAGATAAAAAAGAGACTAATTTATGCGTTCAATAGCCTACATATACCTTCAAACGTGCTTCATCATGGGTAATATTCTTCAGCCACTCCTGTGCAACGTTGGAGTACTGCGCTGTCCAGTGTGTCAATGGAAGTGAGGGTCTTCAATAAAATTCCGAAAGGTGAGGGACATCTAATTTGAAGTTACCTTGACTCTTGTCCAAGGTTTATTTTTCTGTTCCGCGGCGTATCCACATTTTCAACGGAAGTATGTGACTGCAACTTGAGGGTCATCCAAAATAACTTTTCTTGGACTCCTGTGCAAGTTCGCCGTGTCAACATTGTCGGGTCTGCCTGAAAGTCTCCTGCTAAAGTTTCCTTGAATCCAGAACAACATTGGAAGTGCAAGTCAGGTCATTTTTTTATTACTCTACTTCTGTTTATTATATGCGTTGTGACAGTAAGTAAGTAAGTCTCCTTGCTTTCCGTTTTTTAAATAACTCTAGTTATTTGTGACATTTTATTTGCATATCTTCTGTTATCGTTGTCATAGTTTGCGGGTCGAAAGTATATGCGGGGTAAAAGTATGCAGAGAAAAAGTATGCGTAATAGTGTCGGATGCGTTATAATTGAATGCGGGGTAAAAGGATTTGTTATAACGGATTCGTTGTGAAGGACGTTTACCCTCTGGAACTGGGATCCATAGGGCCCTGGTGCGAACACAGATGTTGTGCAACACACAACATGCAACGATCATCTGGCACACGACATCCGGGCTGTACAGGAGCTTCCCACCAGTGCCGTCCACGCACCTGAAACGTGACTTCAACACGCCAAATGTGCGTTCCACGATGCCCCTGGTGCATATGTGGGCCGCATTGTACTGACTCTGGGCGGGTGTGTTCGGGTCTCGGAGGGGTGTCATCATCCAAGGGCAGAGTGCATATCCTTGATCACCTGTGACAGTGCAGGGAGAAAAGAGTCAATACTTGGTTTGGCAGGATGTGATGGCAGGTCCACCAATTCAGTGACGCCTGTGCTGGCTGTGTGTGGGGTGAGTGTAAGCCAGCCCTCAGGGAGTAGCATGTGCTGGCAACTACACCAACAGTCATCAGGCACACAGACATGCAATGTCTGAACGACAAGGGGGGATGACTCGAGTGGCACAGGGCTAGTCGCCCCAGATGCACAGCGGCCGACATGGGCCCACCACCACGGGACGCTGGCCTGCGGGAGACCGGGGTAGGGTCATTGGGGCAGAGCAGTGCCTCACATGTGTCATGGCCGCATTCCGCATCTCCACACGTTCAGCTGTTGTGTGGCTGTGGTGCCATGTGGAGTCTGTATTGGGTGCAGGGGTAGCCCAGGATGACCATGGAGTGGTGTAGTCATGTCTGGTAGGGGGTCGTGTAGTTTAACATGTCGGATGTGGTTAGGTCACATGTGCATCCCCGCAGTTGTGCCTTGTGCGTTGGTGGCTGTGGGATGTGTGGTGTGTTGAGTTGGTACTTACCAACGAGCAGTCCCGTTCCATATGTGCCATCCTGGAAGCGCTGGTTGATGACGGACTGTCGGAAGATGAAGGAGTCATGCACACTGCCTGGGTAGTTGGCGACGACATTGGTGAACATTCCCCGGTGGTCCACTATTGCTTGCACATTGATGGATGCGTGTGCTTCCTGTTGCGGTAGTGGTGTGCAGTATCCGCAGGGGGCACAAGTGGGACATGTGTGCAGTTGATTGCCCCCAACACGGCCGGGAATCCGGCTATGGCGTAGAAGCCTTGCTTAGTCTCCAGCTGTGCCTGCGCAGTGTTGGGCAAGTGAAGGTACTGGGGTATGAAGCTGAGGATGGCATCCAGGACGGGTGTGATGAACTTTGATAGGGCTGGCTGTGAGACCCCTCCGACTCTGGCAGTTGTTGGTTGGAAGGTCCCAGAGGCCAACAGGTGCAGCACTGCCAGCAGCTTTGTCTGCGGAGGGATGTTTGTTCTCCGCTGTGTTGGGACCGTCAGCCTGTGGGCGATGTGGGTCAGGATGCGGAGGATGGTTGTCCTTTTGAGCCTGTAGTGGGCAATGACTTCCGCGGGCGTTAGGTCTGTGAGAGTGGTGCGTTTACGGTAGCTCCGCTGTCTTGCTCTACGCTGCCTCTGTGGTGGTACTGGGGGGGGGAGCGGGTCCGGGTCCTGGGGGGGGTGGAGGTCCAGGGGGTGGTTGCGGGGGGTGTTGTGGCCCTGTTGGGGCTCCGAGCTGCATGTAGAGTAGCTCCATGGTGTCGTTTGTTCTTCGGGTATGGCTGTGTGCGGGACTCCGTTGCCTACTGCAGGTAGACGTCCTTATTTACACCTGCTTGAGGCAGGTGTTAAATACCTGCAGCTACCGCACCTCATAGCCTGTTTTGTGTGGCTGGTCGTTGAGAATGTTGAGGTGTGATGTTGTCTCGACTTTTGTCACGGGAACGCCTACTCTGCATCTCATTAGCGATATTTGCGGGGGTCATCTGTGGCGATGTTTTTTGCGGCTGCTATCGCAGGTAAACTGGTGCTGTGGGCTGTTAACACCGGCTTGTGAATGGGGGGGTAAATTTATCACGACTTTGGCTGCGATAAAGTGTCGTTAATTCGGCGATAGCTCCTTGTGAATATGCCCCTAAGTCTTGTTCATATACCATGCTGTCATTTATCTCAAGTGATCTTTTAATGATGGCACAGGTAATAAAAGCTGATGCAGCACAGCAGATGTCAGCTGTCTCGAGGTTAGCAACTCTTGAGGCTGTGCATTGTGGGATTATTTCTATGTGATTGCTGGTTATGAATTGTGTCTCAGAATGGAGGACACACCGAGATGGCAGGTCCATACTATGATATAGAGATACTCGATTTTGTGAATAAGAACGGAGTGCAGATGTGGAACGCAATTTACATTATAGGCTTGCAATAAAAAAATAAAGGAACGTTAACTATCGCATAAGCTTCCCAGGGTCAGACATATTGGCTTTGCCAATGCTTCTTAACCATTCCTGTCAGATCACTGTAAACAATTGCATCCTTACAAACAAAAGTGCAAACACAAATGTGCTGTCACTCACAAAGCACCCGGCAAAACATACAAATGTAGACCTGGCACAAAGACACTTACTAAGGAAGTTAACATGCACCTGGATCATTTCAAAATATTTCCACAAGGTACATGAAATATTGCCCGCATGCCATTGTGTCACGGTAAACGCAATAATGCATGCACAACAGTGGGCAAACCTGAGTTATATCAGTAGCGGACTTCGGTTTAAGGTTGCGATTTTTTTTTACAACAGTGAAGTTTTGCATATTTCCATACTTTCGAATTTCAAAAAGTTTTTAAAAAAATGACTATTTTAGTTAGCCTTCTGTGAATTTCTTTTCATTGCAAGATAATTTACTCTCCTTTGCAAGATATCTTTCATTGTAATCAAACCCAGCCACGACCCTACATATAAGCATACATTTTCTCTACAAATTTCTCCCCGCTGGAAGAGTTCTTTTATGCACTACTGTAAATATAGCCATATTTTTTCTCTGCAAACTTACATTTTGCGACATAAACGGCATAAAAATCATATTTTTGCATGCAAATATTGGGAATACTTTCCAGCTTGGTAAAGTTTGCGAAGTTTTCTCTAGAACTTAGTGAAATATGCAAGAGAAACATTTTGCACTTGATAATGTACTGGTAATGCCTGCTGATATTCTGAATATTATTGCACATCATCACAGAGGGTATACTGACGGATGTGTAGTGGGTCGGAGAATTGCAGCAGCCACCACTTGCAGTGCACAATGGACTACTAATCCCGAATTGCACAAGCACTCATGAAAAAAAGTATCAATAAATAACACACCTGAATATTTACGCTCATTCCGTGGCCTTTAAGGACAAAAAATAACTCTTTCCAAAATAAAAGTTGCCTTATTTCGCAACATGTATCCTAATTAGTGTTCGCTGAATCGCGGTGTTTCACAGTAACAGTGCCCAGACACTGCCCAACATAACCCACAAAGTCACAACAGACATTCCTATGCCAACCCTTTTTTTTATCAAAACCTCAGCGAAATTTCAGAAAACGCTCTTACACAACTCTAACTCACCACAATACTTGAGAACAACAATTAACCTTCCTAACACACCCAATATAATTGTTTCGAGAAACAGCATCCACAATCAAGCCCCGGGTTTTAACAGTAATTCACCCAGCATCTACCACCAGGTATTCTACTGCTTATTGTGGGATAGCATAACAAAACAAGTCCAGTTCTAATCTGCCTCCTGTCATTGTTCCTGCTTTGAACAGAATAAGTGATTCTGCCCCACCTATCAATTTGTGGCAGAGATAGGCATCACTTGCTGAGTAAGTCCAAAATCCAGGCATGACATCCTACATATCTGGTCCCCCAAATCGTTCCTCATATTCTTGCTGGTGGATGAACAGTAGCCTACTGTCTGGGTGTAAATCTTGGGTTTATTTTTATTAATAGGCAGGCCCTGTCAGTGTGGCATGTCCTCTGTACTTTGTTGTGTACATGATTGTGAGGAGGGTTGCCTAGTGACTACGTTTTGGAATTAATGTGTGAGAAGAAAGGTTGCCTCACTTTGTAAATTGTACATCTGTGGTGCTTTACGGTAACAGTAAAAGGATGGCTTTCTGCAGTGATTTTGCAGCATGTCTACGATTTTCTGCCTCGCTGCTATGCTAGTGTGGTGAATAGATTGTGTGGGACTTTGAAAATGTACCTTATCTGTACATGCAAGTGTGATGTATTGACAAAAAAACGATCGAAGAATAAACTCCAAAGTGGTTCCTCCACTGAAGAGACACATCTTCTGCAACTGCAACGTGTAGCGGAAAATGTTAAAAATATGTATTTTCTTATCTTTAAATCCAGCACCAAAAAAATAAAAAATGAAATTCGTGCTGCTTCCGCTCAGGTTTTCATGGCTGTCACACGCATCGCTGAATGTGACATGCCTGCCTGTGCTGTGAGTGAAGCTCTTTGGAAATGAAAGAAAGCCCATGGCCTGCATAGCATTTGGTATTCATAACATGTGAAGGCACCTGGGCTCCAACAATGAGGGCCACAATCAGAGACAGCACAGGGGATGTGGGGGCATTCAGTTGTTGAGGGGCAGGATGGGTCTGTGCATAATGCCTCAAGCAAAGGTATGCAGTGAGAGACAGCATTCCTCTGAGGGTGGGAGGCCTGTGCTCTATAACAATGTGAGAGCTCCCAGAAGCAGACAATAAGGCACAGTGTAATAAGTGGATTCCAGGCGTAGAGGTGACACAGCAGATGTAGCCAAGTTGTGTCTTTCAAGTTATTTATTAAGATCTTAACAGGCGGCAGGTGTGTTTGATGGAGCACGAGACATTCAAATATACAGCAGGGGGCAAGGGGCATGTTCCTGGGGGCAGAGGGCACCTGCAAAGGGATGCAGTCTACAATTTCTTCCCTCAAAGAATATGCTGACTACCCTTTCTCTAGGGTTGGGAAACGGGAGAATTAGTAGAGGGGTATAGTGATTGATCTAGACTGAATGAATTCTTTGATCAGCCCCCAGCACTTCAACAAGTGCATGTATGCCTAACACATAATTTGTAATAATGAATATATCTAGTGGTCAATGGAAGTAAGTAAGTATGTATGTATTTAGTGGGTGTTTGTGCCCTGCACCTCGCAATCTAAATGAGTGATTCAGAGCACCAGGGTCTACAATCGTGCATTTAATAGACAAGAGAGGATGTACAGTGGCTCTTTGGGAGTTGCAGAAAGTGTGTTCATGCAGGAGGGAGCTCAACCTTTTATAATAGTGGAATGGTCTTTGTTGTCTTACCGACCACAACATTCATTTTTCCGCAACCGCAGTTTAATTCTTTTGTTAGTCTGGATAATTAGGACATTCTTTTGGCTGCTTCTGCCTGCTTATTATGAATATGACTATTACGGCTTAATCTTTGCAGTGTAAAATCATGAAGATTAGGCCCTCATATGCCCTGACTTAAAGAACAGATTGGAATAATGTGTGTAGATATGTTGAGCCTTTGTTGGAATCCATTAACTAGCTGTATATTTGCCCAGGCTTTAAGCTGAGGGCTAGTCTGGTGGCATTGATTCTAGCCAATGTGATTTTTATGGCCCTCACCAGATCTCCCGAGTAGATGGGCACTGGAGTAGTCTAGGCATGAACGCATGATTGCGTTTATGAGTGAGTCTTGATATTTCATTGGTAGAAAAGAGGTGACGGAGCAGCCTTGTTGGTAGGTGTTTACGAATTAAATGTTTCAGTTGCCTAAGAAATCTTTTGGTCTAATGTTTTAGATTGAGTGCAAATTGTCCCTACAGTATCCAGCCTGGTGAAAGGAAGTGGAGAATCTTAAGCTAAGACCACGATTAGAATGTTATCCTTGCTCCCTAACTCTTCCTAGCTAACATTGCCCCATGCAAGAAATTGTTATTTCCATGAGTTGGAAGTGGGGGTGTGAACCCATGACAATGATTTCTATTGGGATCATAGAGATGTGGACGAGGATGAAAGAATGCTAAGAGTCTTTGGGATACCATACAATGAGTCTGTTCTTTGGTATCCGAATGATCGAGCTTTGAATTATTCGCATAGAGAAATTAATTGTTTGCATGGTTTGGAACAGCCCCTTCATCAAACGTTATGTGAACCATCCTGTTTTCTGCACGGCTTTAGAATTGTCTTAGGACCTGATTTAGACTTTGGAAGAGGGTACTCCATCTCAAGCATGGTTGAGTACCATGTTTACCAATCCCTTGGTTTCCTGCTCAATTATGAGTCAGATGGAGTGTCAGTCTTTTGGGGTAGAGCCCCTATTACTCAAAGTTACTCCAATGGGCTGATGAAGTAGGGGAAATCGGAGTAAGTGCATTAGATAGCCCTCCATATTTAGAGGGGACGGTCTGATTTTTTTTTTTTCTGTTCATCACCGCCAGCTAAAACCTGGTGGTCATGAATAGAAAAAAGTATAATGACTCCCCACCACCTAGGGGAAAACTCCCAAGGGTTGGGAGCATTAGTTTTTTGTTTTTAAGAAAAAATATCCAGCTTTGGGAGTTTCTTTCTGAAGAACTAAAAAGTTTGCCACATGGCAAGGGTCACTGTGCACCAAACTTTCAGAGTCTTCGCAGGAGTCGCAGTGGCCATGGCTTCTGTGAAACCACAGAAATAACTGCATGGCTGGTGGTGGCCTCTTAATTTGGCTGGTTGCAGTATGGCCAGGGTGGCAGAGAAGATGACCTCCTCCACCCTGATAGATCTCAGGCTGCCCCTCTGGTGTAAATCAGGCCCTTACTCTGGCATAGGACATGATTGCACATATGCAACAATAGACTTTATGCTTAAGGACAGCAAGGAAGAGCCACAAATATCTTTCGGCAGATAAATTCCGAAGTATTGGAGAGATGACACACAAAGTGAAGACAGAATGAGCAGAAATGTTTTACATAGTCAGTATACCAACCATTAGGGTGGGAAATGGTGAATTCTGTTAGCTCCAGTTTCCTCCTAAAAACACCCCATACTTATAATTATTGAGAGAAGTTGTAAGAACACTTTTGCTCCATAGATTCCTTTGGGTGTTTACTGAAAGGACCCAATGTATGTGTGGAAGCCAAACCCCAATAATCATTTGAACCCCAATATTGATCACCCCAAACATAAGAAATTCAGCTCAAGCGTCTCCAGTTGGTCTAGCGGTTAGAGACTACGCTGCTCATCAGGATAACACAATTTAGCAGAGTTAAACAGAAATAAATATTGGAAGCGTAAAGTATTGATTTCTAGACCAGTAATAAAACAAAAAGTGGATTTTTAATATAGAAAATGTTAAATGTGTTACAGAGAAAATATGCAAGAAGTGACATAAAGGCTCAAATACAAAATTATAAAATAAATGCAAAATCATAGAGTGTATTATTCCCTAATTAACAGAATTGAAGTAAGAATTCTAAGTGTCAAACTCATTAAGAGTATAGACACATCCCATAGAGAATCAAAGTCAAATGGGCTTAGAAAAAGAAATTCTCCAGTAACAGCAGTCTTAACAACAGCTACACAAATCCAACAGAACAGACTAATAGAGCTAAGATTAAACTTGAACAGTTAAGGTCCAAGAACTTTTATACACTAATCACACTTTCTAGAAATAAATTCTGAAAATTCAGCATCGATTGATCATGGTTAGGGTCGCATTGCAAACCAGAAACATCCATGTAGTTAGAAGGCATTTAACACTAACCCATTTCTTAAGGTAAGAGAATTCTTCCATATTCTTCCTCAGCAACCACCCTCCGGAGATGATCACCACAAAATAAAACATCCTTCTTAAAATGGCTCATAGATTCTGCACGTCTATATCCACACTTCCAGCAGAAGTCCTTGAAAAATGAGACTTTTGGTACCTGCTGGAAGCTTCACTTACAATACAGTGTTTCTAATAATGTATATCACTATTACAATTGCATCATTCACTTAGTGTTCTGCGGAGACAAGGGGAGAGATAGCTTTGCAGTAGGCCACTGATTGGGAGGGGGAATGAATAGGAGCAGGTTGAACAGAACATCAGAAACTACATCCACATTAGAAATAATGGCGTTTTGCACAAAAATGTGGCATAACTTTTTGTCTCATTGTATACCCTTCTAAATGACTTAGGTAATTCATTTCAGTTGCAACATCATTATTTCATTGGTTATGACTCTTTGCATTATAAAAACAACTAATTATGAGAAACAATTTTCACAAGAAATTTACACATTTTACACATTTTCGAAAATGCTATCACATATGTGCATTCTCTGTTTTTAGGTTGGGAGGCAAGAACCAACGAAAATAGACATGATGTTCGAATATTGCTTTTATCAAAATTAATGCAATCAATCAATCAATCAATCACAGAATTTGTAAAGCGCACTACTTACCCGCGAGGGTCTCAAGGCGCTGGGGAAAAAGAAGGGGGGGGTTGCCGCTACTGGTCAAACAGCCAGGTCTTGAGTAGCCTCCTGAAGGTCAGCAGGTCTTGGGTCTGTCGTAGGCTGAGTGGAAGGGTGTTCCAGGTCTTGGCGGCGAGGTGGGAGAAGGATCTGCCGCCGGTGGTAGTTCTTCGGATGCGCAGGACGGTGGCCAGGGAGAGGTCGGCGGAGCGGAGCTGGCGGTTGGGAACGTAGAAGGAGAGTCGTCTGTTGGGGTAGGCTGGGCCGGTCTTGTGGAGTGCCTTGTGTGCGTGGATGAGGAGTTTGAAGGAGATTCTCCTGTCGACAGGGAGCCAGTGCAGGTTTCTCAGGTGGGGGGTGATGTGGCTGTGGCGTGGAACGTCGAGGATCAGGCGTGCAGAGGCGTTTTGAATTCTTTGCAGTCGTTTGATGAGCTTGGTCGGGGTTCCCGCGTAGAGGGCATTTCCATAGTCGAGTCGGCTGCTAACGAGGGCCTGGGTGACTGTTATTCTCGTGTCTGTCGGGATCCATCTGTAGATCTTGCGGAGCATGCGGAGGGTGTTGAAGCAGGAGGAGGAGACTGCGTTGACTTGCTAGTTCATGGAGAGCGTTGAGTCGAGGATGACTCCCAGGTTGCGTGCATGGTCGGTGGGTGTCGGGGGTGCCCCCAGTGTCGTGGGCCACCAGGAGTCGTCCCAGGCTGAAGGGTTGGAGCCGAGGATGAGGACCTCCGTCTTGTCCGTGTTCAGCTTTAGTCGGCTGCTCTTCATCCAGTCGGCGACGGCCTTCATTCCTTCGTGGAGGCTGGATTTGGCGGTGAGGGGGTCCTTGGTGAGGGAGAGGATCAGTTGGGTGTCGTCGGCGTAGGAGATTATGTTGAGGTCGTGCTGTTGGACGATGCGTGCGAGTGGGGCCATGTAGATGTTGAACAGTGTCGGGCTGAGGGATGATCTCTGGGGTACGCTGCAGATGATCTCGGAGGCTTCGGATCGGAATGGCGGGAGGAGGACTCTCTGTGTTCTGCCGGAGAGGAAGGAGGTGGTCCATTCTAGGGCTTTCTCTCGGATCCCTGCGTCTTGGAGGCGTGCGCGTAGTGTGCGGTGGCAGACAGTGCCGAAGGCGGCGGAGAGGTCCAGGAGGATGAGGGCCGCGGTCTCACCGTTGTCCAGCAGGGTCCTGATGTCGTCGGTGGCGGCGATGAGGGCAGTCTCGGTGCTGTGGTTGCTGCGGAACCCTGACTGGGATGGGTCCAGGATGCTGTTTTCTTCGAGGTATCAGGTTAGATGTCTGTTGACGATCTTCTCGATGACCTTTGCTGGGAATGGAAGCAGGGAGATGGGCCGGAAGTTCATGAGGTCTTTCGGATCCGCCTTGGGTTTTTTGAGTAGGGCGTTGATCTTGGCGTGTTTCCAGCTCTCTTGGAAGGTCACGGTTTCGAAGGCGAGGTTGATGATGTTGCGCAGGTGGGGTGCGATGGAGCTGCTGGCTTTGTTGAAGATGTGGTGCGGAAAAGGGTCTGACGGGGAGCCGGAGTGGATAGTGCTCATGGTCTTGATGATGTCATCGATGTTCACGTTGGCCCAGGCTGTCAAGGGGTCGTGGTCGATAGCGTGCGGCGAGTCTGGTGTGTCGGGGTCTGTTGGGGCAGTTCGGGTGTCGAAGCTGTCGTGGATGTCGGTGATCTTGCGGTGGAAGAAGGTGGCGAGGGAATCGCACAGGGCTTGCGACGGCGGGATGTCGTTGGAGTTGGAGCTGGGGTTGGAGAGCACCCAAATATGCTGTGAATGGTCCCAAAATTATCAAAGCATGCCTGGCTCTAGAAGTGCTACTTGTCTATTAGGGATCCAGAGTGCATCAGGGAAAATCTATCCTGTAGAAAATATTTTTATAAGTTTGTCCAAGAATTCAAGAACGTCAGTGAAAGAGCCCCGTTTTTCTATAAATCGAACCTCTGCATCCTGCACACTTTTACTCTGCATGTAGAATGGTAAAAGCAACTGTTATCATTTGAAACAACAGAGGTTTTGTTAGGCAATCAGTCATCTCTGCTCCTCAGTCAACCAGGAACACCTGAAGCATAGGATCGCTTGTTATCAATCACCCGAGCCTCAAAACTCCCTATCTTTTTATGTTTGTTATTGTAGATCTAAGCATTTTTTATCTCTCTAATCACATCTTTCCCTACATCTAAGGTTACTAAAGTTCCCAAACAACACCACATTTGCACTGCCTATTCCCTAATTAAAACAACCGAAACTCTAACAAAGCCCTAAATCACGGTATTATGTGCATGGACGTCATTTGGGGGTAGTCAGGGGTCGGAGCTGTGATCTTTAATTTGCTCCCTGCAACTCCTGGTACTTCATTTGTGACCCCTGGCCTCGGAGGGGGCGAAACTTTGCCTCCTCTGAGGCCAGGGGTCACAAAGGAAGTGCCAGGAGTAACAGGGAGCAAGCTAGAGGTCGCAGATGCGACCCCTGACTACCCCCAAAAGACGTCCATGATTGTGTTTGCTGATAGTAACATACTCTCCTCCAAGTCAGAATGGACACACAGGGAGCGGACTATAGCCTGAGTGATAGTTTACAAGCTACGACAAACCAATGTCTGCATCAATTTCTCTATATATACTGTCATTTGTTCTACTTCTAACTGTGTACTCACTCACTATGATGCAAAACACAGTAGATTGCCAAGTTAACCAACCATATCACCTCTTTTGCACCAAGGCAACCCGAGTGAAAGAAATCCCTCTTGAACATTTACCTGAAACAAATTTAATAAAAACAGCAATCTCATCCATAACTAGACAAAAAAACACTACCATTACCTGCTTCTGACAAGCCATACAAAAGCATAGGTCGTATAAACTACAGACTTAGATCAAGAATTCCTTGTTGCTGTTCGGCACCATATAAACACCAAAATCACCGTAAACCAAACGTAGATGACAACTTTTACCAGTCTTCTCATTTTGTGATGTAATTCCTTGCAAACATTCACCCAAAATCTGCAATAGGAAAGCATTACACAACTTTCTAACACGCCTCAAAACTTTGTGACTGGCTTGTGAATGCTGACAAATTAACTATTTCTACAAAGACCAAGTCATAGCAAGGGATGTGCATAGGTGCAATTCTTTTATTCAATCGTTGCAAACTTCTATGTAAAGCAAAACTTTTTTTTAAAGTTGGGAAACTTTTGGGGTGGATTTATCAAGACTTCCTGAAAGCACAAAG
This sequence comes from Calotriton arnoldi, assembly GCA_963921515.1. Lineage (NCBI taxonomy): Eukaryota > Metazoa > Chordata > Amphibia > Caudata > Salamandridae > Calotriton > Calotriton arnoldi. The sequence continues at coordinate 1,024,828 of CAWUFW010003590.1, forward strand.
TCATGCAAAGAGGCACAAAGTTGTCATAAAGACCCATATTTATTTGGCTAAATGAGCATGAATTTAGAAAACCGACTTACACACCTTTCTACAATTGCACTTAAAATGCTTTGAAGGTTGTAGAAATTTTTATGTAGTAAATAATTTGTAGATAATAAATACATATTGTTAGGAATACTTATAAAATAAACTGTGAAAATAAGTTAACCAAATGCATGTGTAGTAAGGCGTGTTTCAAAGATTTTTTTTCTTCGCACTAAGCAATCATTTCTTCAAATTTTGAAATCTTTTACGTTAAATGATGACTTAGAGACTTTATGAATGATGTTCCCGAATAACATTGATAGATGCTTTCAGATTACTGACTAGCTATTGTTCATGCATCGAGCTCATGGAGCATCCTTTAGCTTAGGTGAGAGGGTTCTCGTGAGAACCTTCCATCATGTAACAAGTATAAAATAAATTGTATCGACTAACGACACCGAGAGTGCAGACTGTGGGAATCAGCAGAAGCATTGCATGACCGATGACATCATCACGCGAGCTGTTGCTATTGGATATCGGCAGAGAACTCCTGTTGAAATGTTACGAAAGTATGAATTTATATTCATGAGTGTTCCTAGGTAGTTAGTAGGCTTTTTCATGATCCCACTCTGTTTTTGCCTTCTACAGCTAATCTGGTGGTTTTTACCACTAGATCTCCCTCTCCTGAGACTATTCTTTATGCAGAGTTGATTCCTCTAGCTATTCCATTGAGGTGATGACTTTTGGTCTTGGTGATCAAGGCTATTGCGAGGGTCACACTTTTAATTACAGTTGTTATGGCAGCTGTAGGGAACTTGGCTGAGTTTCCAAAACTGCTCTTTATGAGAAGTTAATTCCCTTATTTGCTCTTCTCCAGAAGAACTCTTCATGGGTTCTATTTAGAATAGGTCCTTTTAGTTAGCTTACGGGGTTTCTTTATGGAACACTGTGAATTTCTATAATACTGACTTCTAATCAATCTATTTTATAAATCTGTAAACTTACTAATCCAAACAAAGAGATTTAGATAGTCTAACCTTATGATAAATAAAGGTTTTGAAACTTCTACAAAACTCTCACCATTGTCTGGTCGGAAAATTCTAATTGTCATTGATGCCTTGAATTTATTTAGGAAAGCTATAATTCACTTGTTGTGGAAAAGGTTTGTCATCCTCTCCAGGAGCCACAAGGATTCTCTACGGTGAGATTTGTAAGTGGGTGTATATTAAGATTGAACCATCTTGGGAGAGACCTTGGGCTCCCGCAGATTAATCAATATATCACGCAACACAATGCAGAAAACCACATTGCTGCACTGTGCTGCGCTGCGCTAAAGAGAGAGAGCAGGAATGCATCCTGCATTCCTACTCTGTGACTGCGTTGGCACACAAACTGCTGCCTAGTGCCAACACAGGTACCCTTGCATCATGGTGCAAGGATGCCTGTGTTGTAGGCAGTATTGTTTTTGTGCAGGAAGATTCCCCTACCTGCACAAAAGCAGTCTTCAGAGGCATTTTCCTCTTTCTAAGTGTGCTGCAGAATGTAGCACCCTTAGAAAGAGGAAACAACTAGAAGAAATAAATATATTTCTCCTCGTTGTGCCTCTGGTGGGGAGGATCACAATTCTGATGCATTCCCAGGTCTACCAGTATTGGTAAATCTGAGAATGTATCAGAGTGCATGGGTGGATGCGTGGGAATAGCCACGCTTCACCCATGGCATGCCTCCTTGCCTCAGAGTAACACAAAGCTGCAATTTGTGCTGCCTTGCATTACTCTAGATTTATCAAGCCACGCAGGGCCTCGCAAGGTGGCCTTGCATGAGTTTAATAAATCTCATTAAGATTTTGCATCACCCTTGTGTCCCCTTGCGTGGTGCAGGGGTGGCGCAAAACCTTGATAAATATGGGCTGGCATATTTACTTTCCAGTGCGAAACCTTTTGGTACTGGCAAGTTGCCCTTTTCGTTGCGCAAACAGTACTTTGCACTGCGTTATCTGCTTTATGCAGTATTCCCTTAGTAGCGCAAACAAAAAGTGATGGGTAGAATTATTCAATTAAGCTAAGCCACTGGTAATTACCCTGGGCTGCATCCACTCCATCATTATCGTGCCCAGCAGGGCACTTCATATTAGACCCAGCGAAATTCAATTCAGTCTTGGTCCTGCTCCAATAGGAACAGTCCAGCCCAAACTGCCAAGCCAGGTGTGAGAAGTTGGCCTGGTATATGCTGTCCACTAATTAAAGTGTGCACCTTGCACCAGTCCAAACGACCCTTATTGATGATTAGGTTAAAGACAACCTTTATTGAAAGCTATCCTAGTGGTAGCTATGGAGAGCAGCCTTCAGGCTAAGTCTCGAAGGAATGTAAAGCAGCTTGTTTTACCAGATCAGAACCTCCTGAATGACCAAATGAAAGGAGAACCGCACAAGGAATATATAAAATATATGTATTTATTACTAAACACTCTCTACTAACCTCTTTATGAGATTAGAGAACAAAGCACACAATATTAAATCACTAGAACGACAGTAAATAGCACAATACACAGCGGGCTCCAGGGGGAGACCGAACCATTTACTAAGAAAGTGGTATAACAACCACGACTTGACTAGACACAGTGCCTAGAGCACGTAGAATCGCTGGGACCCCAAGGAACCACCCAAACTAGTGACACAGGAGACCCACGGAGGACGGGTGCAGAGTGAGAACAGAGATGCGAGCTCCGTACAACTCTATGGGAAAGTCGCGGTTGGAATTTTAAAGATTAAGGACACTTCAGAGAGGACTTTAACCAAACCCTTTCAAATATAGAAGGTTCTAAGGCCAGCACCCTTGAGAGTACTGAGGTACCCGTGTTACCTATCCCAGAGGGGCCGGGTGCATAGGGGTCAAGTGATGTCGGAAACCTTCGTCGTTTTCAATGGCGTGATGAGGAAAAGTGCTGCTGCCGGGAAGATGAAAAGTGTCCGGTGGAATCCAAGCCTGGATACGGGGTGAGAAGAACCTGAAAGCAGAGGGGACAGAGTCTGGGTCACTTCAGGGTGACCCGGGGCACGATAGACGAATGCCCACCGATGTCGGGTGCTTCAGGTGTGAAGAGGTGATGCTTGACTCTGCAGCCACGGGGACCAGGAGACGTCGACGATGACCAAAGTCCGGAGGTGAGCTGCCCCACAAAAGATGTCGAGTGCTGAGGGGTCAGTGTCCGGATTGAACACCAACAAGCCTTGGCAAATGCAACCCACGTGGGCAGAGGAAATAAGCTTCGGTGAGGACCAGCAAGGTCCTGGGGACTCTCCAAGCTATGGAGAGTCAGGGCACATCTGGAACAACCAGGAAAGCCCACGGAAAGTCAAAGTTACCTTCACAGTGACCCACAGACCAACGGACCAGGGATCGCAAAGGGACCTCAAGCTGAATCACAAAATACCAGCCCACGGAACACTCGTGGGGGCATATTAACAACGAGGCGATAGTCAATTATCGCCGCTTTAGCGTCCGTTTTCGGACGGAAAGCGGCGATAATTCTATCGCCTAATCAGCAAGGTCACGCTATCGCGTGAATCCCTGCACTATCGCCCTTTCCCCCAACGCCCATCCTTGCATCTCAAATGAGATGCAAAGTGGGCGTTACTGGGCGTACCCCAGATGGGCTACGTTGTAAATATCGCCGATGTGCACATCGCGATATTTACAAGGCAGCCCACAGGATTATAGCAGACGTTAGATTTTGGCGAAACGGCCGTTTTCGCCAAAATCTAACGTCTGCTATAATCCCGACTTACCTATGTTAGCCATAGGAGGTGGATTCTGCTGATACGACCCTGTGGGTCGTATCAGCAAGAGTTATCGGCCTTTTGCAGGGAACATCGCTGGAAAACCAGCGATGTTCCCTGCAAAAGGCGATAACTATCGCTATCTCTGGAATTTTTATCGCCCTGGAGTAACGCGTTGTTAATAACGCGCTACCAGGGCGATAAATGCCAGAGATAGCCAGCGCTAATATAATTATCGCTAAGCACGGCCAGCGATAATTATCGCTGGCCGTTGTTAATATGCCCCGTGGAGTGTAGGTCGGAAATCTTCGGTGAAATTACTGCTCGGGGTCAGGACTACAAGTAGCCCAAAGCACAGCCTCAGGGATTGCCGAAAAGCATATGCTGCTGCAAAAGAACATGGTGCACAGGGGTACGGGTTGCACGGTCCCCACAAGGGATACGGGCCTCAGAATTGCTGAAAGCGCAGATCAACCTAAGAGACCATGAGAACCCAACACCTGTGTTGCAGAAATCTTGTTAGTCCTCAGGAGCTTCGGAGATGCAAACCGGTCAGATGCGTTTAGGTGCCTGCCTTGCAGGGGAGTAACTCCTTTACTCCAAGGGAGATTTGTTCAGTCGTCCAGCGTTGTGCAGATCGTCGAAGTACTTGGTTTCTGTAGCAGAGTTTAGTCCAGGTAAAATCTAAAGTCCTGTAGTCAGGGTTCCTACTTTATACCCAAGGAAGGGGTGGGACAAACTCTGGGGACCCACGTATGGGAGGGTCAGGACAGAGGGGTGGCTACACCCATGTCCTTTGTCCAGTTTCGCACCAGAGCAGGAGCAAATGGCTCCTGCAACCGGTTTGAGCCAGACTATGCACAGGGACACCAAATGTGCCCCCAGTGCAGACATCAAAGCACTCTGAGAGTGCACCCACCCAGCCCCAATACACTAAAGCCTGTCTGGGAGGTGGTCACACCTCCCCTGTGGCAGGAAACCTATTGTCAAGCCTTCCCCTGCTCGAGCTTGGCTCAGCAGCAGGAGGGCAGACTCGTGTCTGTGGCTGGCAGCATCCATCTTGTGATGCTCAGGTCGAGAAAGCTGGTACCGGGTAGACCGGTGCCCCATACTAGTGGTACTACAAGGGAGGAATCATACCTCCCACACCAGTTACTGGTGTGGAGGTATGATTCCAAGGTGTTTGACACCAAACACGACATGTTTCTAAGCAGCCTTTTTAACGTTAGCATTTACCGCGAGGTTATAATGCACTTAAATATATATTGTATTGTATTGTAATTGCATTTATATAGCGCTTACTACCCATGACGAGGCGTCAAAGCACTTTTTTGGCGAGTAGCACGCTACTCCGGGACCCATAGAGGATTAGTGTTGAATTAGTATAGTGAAACATGCAAATAAATTTTAAGTGGTGGATAGGTTAGTCAGTTATTTGGATTTGGAAGGATAGCAGAAGGATAGAAGAGGGAAAAAAGCTTTGTATTTATATAGTGCTTGTTACCCCTGATGGGGTGTTGAAGCACGCTACTCCGGAAACCCATAAAGGATTAGTGCTGAATTAGTATGGTGAAATATGAAAGTAATTTGAGTGGTGGGTATTAGTCAGTTATTTGGAGTGAGAAGGGTAGCGAAGGGATAAAAGGGAAGAAAGGTTTGCATTCATGTAGCACCTGTTACCCCTGATGGGTGTTGAAGTGCTTTTCTGGCGAGTACGACGCTACTCCGGAACCCATAAAGGATTCGTGTTGAAAATTAGTATAGTGAAGTATGAAGTAATTTGAGTGGTGGATATGTTATTCAGTTATTTGGATAGAGAAGGGTAGGTTGCGGGATAGAAGAGGGAAAGAGGTTTGTATTGTATTTATAAAGCGCTTGCTACCCCTTGATGGGGTTTTGAAGTGCTTTATTGGTGAGTAGCACGCTACTCTGGAACCCATAAGGATTACTGTTGAATTAGTATGGCGAAACATGAAAGTAATTTGAGTGGTGGATATGTTATTCAGTTATTTGGATTGAGAAGGGTTGGGGAGGGGTAGAAGAGGGAAAAAGGTTTGCGCTTATATAGCGCTGGTAACCCTGATGGGGTGTTGAAACGCTTCATTGGCGAGTAGCACGCTACTTTGAAACCCATAAAGGATTAGTGGTGAATTAGTATAGTGGAATATGGAAATTGAGAAGTGAACGTGTTAGTCTGTTATTTTGATTGAAAAGGATAGTGGAGGGACAGAAGAGTGAGATTTTTTTTTTTTTAGGTCATAGCAGTAGGAGGAGGCTTTTGGATGAGTAAAAAGGGTTTTTGAGGGGAAGAGTCAGAGGGGAGAGTTTATAAAGGTTTGTTTTGGGGGATCGGTATAGTAAAAAGAGGTGTCAGATGATGCAAGGAGGGTAGAGTAGGAGAGAGTCTAGAAAGGGTTATTTTGGGATCATAGTAGTGGTATGGGATAAATGAGAGAGTGGATGTAGAGGATATATTGATAGATGTATAGGGTGAGAGATAGGGTAGTGCATTGGAAAGAGTAGTAGAAAGAAGTTTGAGATGAGTCAGAAGGTTGGGCCAGAGGATATATTGAGAGAAGTATAGGCTTAGAAATAGGGTAGTGCATTTGAAATGCTAAATTAGAAGAAAGTGATAAATATATAGATCCATAAGTACATTGAAAGTATATAGATGCATAAAGGAGGTAAGTATATATAGATTAAAGATATTGATAGAGGTACAGGATGAGAAATAGGGTAGTGCATTGGATATGCTTTTTCAGGAGAAAGGTAACAGACACACAGATCCAAGTACATGGAAGGTACATAGATGCACAATGGAAGTAAGTACATGTAGACCAAAGATGTTTTTTATTTATTTATTTATTTATTTACAACAACATAATTATTCTACATGTTTATACAAAGCAATACACAAAGATAGGTACATATCTATAGTGAAAATAAATGCTTATATACAGAGGAATATGCTGTAAATTTCTGTTTGCGTATGGTGCTTATGTGGGGAAGAGCCAATTCTTGAGTAGTTTTCTGAAGATAAGGTGGTTGTCGGTGGATCTTATGTTGGGGGGCAATGAGTTCCATAGTTTGGCTGCTTGAACAGAGAAGGATGTGCCACCCATGGTTTTTTTCTTGTATCTTGGGATTTTGAGGTGAGATGCCCCTTTAGAGCGTAGGTTCCTTTGTTGAATGTGTTTGGTGATATTATTCCTGATGAAGAGCGGTCCCATCCCATGTATTGCTTTGTGGGTGATACAAAGTAGCTTGAACGTGGATCTTCTGGCAACCGGTAACCAATGCAGGGCTTTCAAGGCAGGTGAGATGTGGTCTCGCGGTTTGATATGCAAGAGTAGTCTGGCAGCCGAGTTCTGAATCCGTTGTAGTATTTCATGGTCGTTAAAGGTGATCCGTGGTAGAGGCTATTGGCTTAATCGAGTTTGGACAGAACAAGGGAGATGGTAGCTTGGACCTTGTGTGGAAATCCCAAATGAGGGAAAATTCATCGCAGCGTTTTTATAGTGACAAAGCTTGATTTTGCTAGTTTGTCCACTTGGGCATTCATCGACAGCTTGGAGTCCATGGTTATTCCGAGGTTTCTTACTTCCTTCAATAATTTAGGTGGTGATCCCAGTTCATCAGGCCAGGCGGCAAGCGGGTCGTAATGTTTCCAATCGCCACACGTGAGTATTTCCGTTTTTGAAGCATTCAATTTGAGATGGCTCCAAGTCATCCACTGATCCACGGCTCTGAGACAACTGAAAATTGGGCATTTTTCAATGTCTTTGGGGCATTCCAGTTGAAGGAATATTTGCGTGTCATCTGCATAGTTATAGCATGTGAGGTGAAATTGATTGATCAGTACCGGTAATGATTTCATGTAGATGTTGAAAAGCATGGGCGAGATGATAGAACCTTGAGGGACCCCTGCTTTTGTGTAGTATCGTTTGGAGGAGAAAGGTGGGGTATGGATGACATTAGTTCTGTTTCGAAGGTAAGACGCGATCCAGTCTAGAGCTGTCCCCTCTATGCCGGCTTCATATAGTCTCTGTTTCAGAGTGTCATGGTCAACCGTGTCAAAGGCAGCTGAGAGGTCCAAGAGGAGTAGCACAGCAACCCCGCTGCGGTCAACTGTATTCTTCAGGTCATCCCAGATGGCAAGAAGGGCAGATTCAGTGCTTCTTCCCTGACGGAATCCTGTTTGGAAGTCTGAGAGTATGTCATTCTCTTCAATGAATTGTGACATCTGAGCGAACGCTGCTCTTTCTATCAGTTTGCCCAGGAAAGGTCCATTTGTAATGGGTCTGTAGTTGTCAGGGTTCAGCGGGTCCGAGTTTGTTTTCTTCAGTAAAGGGCGTATGTGTGATTTTTTGAGTTCTTCTGGAAATATTCCGCTAGTTAAGGAATCGTTGATAATTCTTCTTACTGCAGTGGCAGCAGAGGTTGTTAAAAGAATTGTCTTGAAAGCTTGTGGTGGACAGGGGTCAGAAGGGCTGCCGGTAGGCCTGCTTGCTTTGACCAGGTCCATAAATTCATTGTGTGAGATGTGTTGGAAGGAACGGAGAGGCTGGGTTAGAGTATTCCTGGATTGTTGTTTTGTACAGGGGTTAGTGCTGGTGCTTTGTTTCTGTTTTAAGTACGAGTCCAATGTGTCTGCTTTGTCTGTGTAATGATTTGCCAGTTTGTCTGTGAAATCTTGAGTAACAGGATGAGTTCCTTCTAGGCAATTTGGTTTGCGAAATTCATTGAGTATTTTATAGAATTCTTTATTTGCACATTTAGCATTTTGAATTCTGTCTGAATAGTACCTTTTCTTGGCTTTCTTACCGCGAGGTTATAATGCACTTAAATATATATGGTTGGCTGCATCACAAACAACCCCGGAAAATAGGTTCCGAAGGCTGCAGAGGGGCTCTGCTCATGCATGGGCACCCTCTCACATAAAACCCAGCACCCTGCCTTCAGGATTGATAAGGCCTGCCATAGGGGTGACTGATAGGTTTATATGTGCAGTGATATAGAATAGATATAGTGAACCTATATCTAAGTAAGGGGTGCATGCACCACCTTACACAGGCTGCTGTAGCAGACCTGTGGTGTCATTTTGAATGGTCTCTCAGGGGTGGCACAATACATGCTGCAGCCCCTGGGAGGCCTCTAGGGTACCTAGGCCCTGGGTACCTAGTATACCATATAATAGGGACTTATAAGGGTACCCCAGAATCCAATCTGGAGTGTACCTAAAGTACATGCAATTAATTTAGAGGAGAAAGCAGCTAGGCTGGGCCCTGGTTAGCAGGATCCCAGCCAGTCTAAGTCGAAAACAGTGTTACATCAGCAAAAACTTGGGGGTAACCATAAGAAGCAGATCCTACTTTCCTACACAACCCTCCCCCAAACGTCAGGACATTAAACTAACCTTGACCAGTTGAGTCTTCATGTTCTAAGTGGAAATATCTGGAGAGTCCATCTGCATTGGCATGGTTACTCCCAGGTCTATGTTCCACTGTATAGTCCATCCCCTGTAGGGAAATGGGCCACCTCAAAAGTCTGGGGTTTTCACCCTTCATCTGGTTTAGCCAATAAGAGGGGCTTATGGTCGGTCTGAACAATGAAGTGAGTGCCAAACAAGTATGGCCTCAGCTTCTTCAGAGCCCAAACCACAGCAAAGGCTTCCCTCTCAATAGCTGACCAACGTTTCTCTCTGGGGGTCAGCCTTCTGCTAATAAAAGCTACTGGCTGATCCTGACCCTCATCATTCAGATGTGATATTACAGCCCCTACCCCCAATTCAGATGCATCAGTTTGAACAATGAATTGTTTGGAATAGTCAGGACTTTGCAGAATGGGAGCAGTGCACATGGCCTGCTTCAGGTCATCAAATGCCTTTTGACAGTTAACTGTCCACTGAACTTTCTTTGGCATCCTTTTGGAAGTTAAGTCATTCAAAGGGGTCACTATGTATCCATATCCCTTGACAAACCTCCTATAGTACCCTGTCAGGCCTAAGAAAGCTCTGACCTGAGACTGGGTGGTTGGAGCAACCCAGTCCATGATGGTCTGGATTTTGCTCTGCAATGGTTGAACCTGACCTCCACCCACAAGGTGGCCCAGGTATACAACCTGACTCTGCCCTATCTGGCACTTGGTGGCCTTGATAGTGAGGCCTGCTTTCTGCAGGGCCTCCAAAACATTTCTCAGGTGGACCAGGTGAACCTCCCAGGTGGAGCTAAATACAGCAATATCATTTAGATAAGCTGCACTATAGGCTTCCAGGCCTGTAAGGACTTTACTCACCAACCTTTGAAAAGTGGCAGGTGCATTCTTCAAGCCAAAGGGCATCGCCACAAATGGGTAGTGCCCACTAGGGGTTGAAAATGCTGTCTTGGCTTTTGCATCCTCAGCTAATCTGATTTGCCAGTAGTCAGCTGTCAGGTCAAATGTGCTCAGAAACTTGGCTGAGGCCAAAGTATCTATAAGCTCATCTGCCCTGGGTATTGGATGGGCATCAGTCCTAGTGACTGCATCGAGACCCCTGTAGTCAACACAGAACCTCATCTCTCTCTTACCACCCTGGGTGTGAGGTTTTGGTACCAAGACTACTGGACTAGCCCAAGGGCTATCTGAGGGTTCAATGACTCCCAAATCCAACATCTTCTGGACTTCAGTCCTGATGCAGTCCCTGACATGGTCAGGTTGCCTGTAAATCTTATTTTTAACAGGCAGACTGTCACCTGTGTCCACTTCATGAGTGCACCAGGTAGTCTGACTTGGAGTCAGTGAGAACATATGTCTAAACTGATTAAGAACTTTTCTGCAATCAGTTTGCTGCTGGACAGTGAGGCTGCCTGCCAAGGCTACACCATCAACTGAACCATCATCAGGGTTCTGTGAGAGCAGGTCAGGGAGTGGATCACTCTCTTCCTCCTGTCCCTCATCAGTAGCCATGAACAAGTCCATGTCTGCCCTGTCAACATATGGTTTGAGCCTGTTCACATGGATCACCCTACGGGGGCTCCTGGGAGTTCCAAGGTCCACCAGGTAGGTAACCTCTCCCTTTTGCTCAATGATTGTATGAGGGCCACTCCACTTGTCTTGGAGGGCTGCTGGGGCCACAGGCTCCAACACCCATACTTTCTGTCCTGGCTGATAAACAGAGGGTCAGGACAGAGGGGTGGCTACACTCATGTCCTTTGTCCAGTTTCGCGCCAGAGCAGGAGCAAATGGCTCCTGCAACCGGTTTGAGCTGGACTATGCACAGGGACACCAAATGTGCCCCCAGTGCAGACATCAAAGCACTCTGAGAGTGCACCCACCCAGCCCCAATACACTAAAGCCTGTCTGGGAGGTGGTCACACCTCTCTGTGACAGGAAACCTATTGTCAAACCTTCCCCTGCTCGAACTTGGCTCAGCAGCAGGAGGGCAGACTTGTGTCTGTGGCTGGCAGCATCCATCTTGTGATGCTCAGGTCGAGAAAGCTGGTACCGGGTAGACCGGTGCCCCATAGTAGTGGTACTACAAGGGAGGAATCATACCTCCCACACCAGTTACTGGTGTGGAGGTATGATTCCAAGGTGTTTGACACCAAACACGACATGTTTCTAAGCAGCCGTTTTAACGTTAGCATTTACCGCGAGGTTATAATGCACTTAAATATATATGGTTGGCTGCATCACAAACAACCCTGGAAAATAGGTTCCGAAGGCTGCAGAGGGGCTCTGCTCATGCATGGGCACCCTCTCACATAAAACCCAGCACCCTGCCTTCAGGATTGATAAGGCTTGCCATAGGGGTGACTGATAGGTTTATATGTGCAGTGATATAGAATAGATATAGTGAACCTATATCTAAGTAAGGGGTGCATGCACCACCTTACACAGGCTGCTGTAGCAGACCTGTGGTGTCATTTTGAATGGTCTCTCAGGGGTGGCACAATACATGCTGCAGCCCCTGGGAGGCCTCTGGGGTACCTAGGCCCTGGGTACCTAGTATACCATATACTAGGGACTTATAAGGGTACCCCAGAATCCAATATGGAGTGTACCTAAAGTACATGCAATCAATTTAGAGGAGAAAGCAGCTAGGCTGGGCCCTGGTTAGCAGGATCCCAGCCAGTCTAAGTCGAAAACAGTGTTACATCAGCAAAAAATTGAGGGTAACCATAAGAAGCAGATCCTACTCTCCTACACCAGGTCCTCTCTGAACTGGATCACAACAACCCACAACAGTGCACATTGAGCACAGGACCCATGTTTGTGCATAAATGTCACACTTTGGGTGTCGTTCTGAAGAAAAAAAAAAGTGATGGATGGAATGTTTGAATTAACCTCAGCCGCAGTTAATTTCTTGTGCCACATCCCAGGCCATCATTATTATGCCCATCATGCATTTGTAGATTGGCTCCAGCTCTATTTAAATCAATCTTCGTCCTGCTTCCGTACGAACAGTCCAGCCAGAACTGCCAACCAGGTCCTCTCTGAACTGGAACACAAGCAACCAAAGACTGGTTTCAGCCTATAACAGCCTCTTTAGTCAGGTGCAGCTTGGTTCTACTGGCACAGTGTATTTTGCATTTTCCCAATGGGGCATTCCATGGGTAGTTTCAACTCTACCACCCATGGTTTTTGACACCAAGCCAGGTCTACAAAGATTTTGAAACATGGCGTAGTGTCAAATTACGGCTCTTTAAATCAGGCACAAGGTTGAAGAAATGTTTTAAATTCTCCTAAAATGTCTCAGATTTGTTTGTGTGCTGCACTGTAATGCAGAGATCCAATATGGGAAATTTGTTAAAAAAGTGTCTAAGGATGGGATTTTCTACGGTATTGGTAGCCTTACAGTTAAAAAAACTATGGTAGACGGCACATACACACCTTTGCACTATGGTGCAAAGGTGCTCGTGTGGCGCTAGGCAGGCCATTTGTGCATCAGCACAGTGGAGAAAGCAGCAGCTAGCCATATTTAGTAAATATGTCTCTTTGCTACTCTCTCCCTCTAGCGCAGTGCAGCAACTTTGGTTACTGAGCTGCATTTCTCTGTAATTTTGGACTCTCTGCTATTTCTCTGTAAATCTGCCCCTTTGGCTTTCCCCCACATTTGTGTGAAAATTGTGACATTTTTGTCAAGTTTTCCTGGAACTTGCAGATAAGATTCTGTATACATTTGCCATTGTTCATAAAAATCAGCACTGAAGGGAAAATGTCTGCGTACATTTTCCATATATGCCGGGTTTGAATATAGCGAAAATGATCTTGCAGACAACTGCTCACATGCAAAAGCAAACATAAAAGGAGCTCTGAGATTGGTGAAAATAAGGAACTTCACAAAACTTTGCCAAGCATCAAAAAAACGGACAGACACCTTCACCGCCATAATTGTTTCACCGTGCTAACAAAGGTGAAGCAAATGAGCCATGGGACCTAATGCAAGCGAGGAACTCTGCCCCTCCATGCTTTGGTTTGGGAGTAAAAAGCAGCCCCTAATTGGGGTGAAGCAGACACCCGCACCTCTGCACCTGCTGCACTATTGATACCCTACGCATGCATGTTTGCCGTGAACCCTCTTGCTCAAACCCAATGGGCCCAGTGGATCACAGCAGTAATTCTGGAAAAGTATGTGTTTTTTCTCTGGGCCAGACACAACATGCAAACTCTTCGCAGTTGCACCTAGTTAAACAAATATATCGGACTATACTCGCATGTAACCCCTGTAACCTTGTAAGAGTTAGTACTCTAGCATGATATTGTGCCTTTCCATCACGAGAGATTCATGTTGCACTACCATCTCCATTCCCACTACTGGTGTAGTCGAAAGCACTGCCCATGAACTTTCAATTGTATGTATCTATGTATATGGTATTTCTATAGCGGAAACCTAGCCAAAAGCAGCAGAGCATAGTGCATGGTCAAAGAAAAGCATAAGGTCAATGAGTAATAAGAGAGGAAGCTGGGTGTGGACGGTTAATGCATTGTGATTCATTACATTCATTCACTGTCTTGCATGTAAAGTTGACTTCCTACTCTATTGTGCAATGAACAGGGGGTGAAAAAAGCTTTTTTCAACCTTGTTAAAGGTTTATTGAAATCTTCACACTTCATCAAGTTTTTTGCTTTGTCACATTTGCACATAAATGGAGACATTTGAGACAATTAATGTTGCATATTTGCTTTATTCATACATTGCATAAGACATATTTTACAGAAAAAAGTTGATGTCCTTCTGCAGAATGCCACTGCATGTAGACAGCACCACAAAAGTATAGGCTTGCAGAAAAATGTTTTTTACACATTTGCTATTGTTATAAAAAGCACAGAAAAAATGTGACTTGCAAGAGAAATCTACATACAATTCCCAAATTGCCTAGGTTTGATTAGAGTAAAAAGGATCTCATTATGTGGTAAAATTATCAATTGCAAAAAAAACTTTTGCAGTGTTGAAGGCCAAACTAAAGAAGAAATTTTAAAGCTTGACTGGGTTTTGTAAGAGAACACTTTATCTTGCTATGAGGTGAAAATTACCTTGCTATAGTAGAGGAAAGCTTTGCAGACGTAAAAGCAAACATAAACTCAGAAAATTTGCGAACTTTGGGAAGGGCAAAAATATAGATAAAAAATGATGGACGACATGCACACAAGAACAATGACAATAGACAAAGCTACCTGGATGCACATGTGTACTACATAGTGCAGCACACGTTGAAACACCAAGTAGGCTCTCATTGCTAATGTGCACAGAGGGGGCCCTCCTCACACATAACTCATCTTGCACAAAACACATGCACATGTGCATTACCCTGCAAAGCTGCGTGTCCCTGAGCCACACTGACAAGGCAAGTGACAGTGCATGATGAATAGCATGCCTGCAGGCACACCATCTTAACATGGTGCCGTCCACCTCACTGAGGTGGCTGAGTGTGGACCACATCCTTAAAGGAGCAGGTCACACTCTGACACATCCTTGTGTACATACAAACCCTGACGTAAACAAGACATTTGATGACAAACAATGCACAAGTCTCCCAACTCTGACCAAGACCCATATTCCACCCAGCTTGCGACAACTCAGCATTGTAAATGCACAGAAGTGAAAGGCTCACTGCCTGAAAGGTATAACGGGCAGTAAAACTAAAGCTGCAGGTGCCACAATCACACAATGCAGTGCGCACACATACAAATCTTAGCTCATCAACATTGACTAATATGTGGAACAGACTGCATCACACACACAAATGAACATAGGACACAACATGTGCCGTTTGTGGGTACAAATACGACATCCTTTGTCATAGCTGTAAACTGTGAGATGACAATGTACAACAACAACAGCACATCGGTTATGTCCTCAAAATAATCACTATCCCGCAACAAATAGGCATCTCCCAATAAACAGTCAGAATGTACACTGTCCTGCAGTCTGCTTGTAAACTCATACAATGCATGATCATACATGAAAAACACTGTTCATATTTATCTCCCCTATCACATTGCAGAGGGAGAGACACCACCTCCTGGACAGCAGTCTGGCCCAACCTTCACTGATGACGAGGACGATTACACCACCATTAATCAGGATGAACTGCAAATCCTGCTCAATTCACTCAGCAGCCCACCTCCAGGATCAGGGCAACCCAGCAGCATCGCTTCAACCCCACCTCCTGCACAAACCAACCAGCAGCAAGCACCTCCCACCACATCTGGCTCCCAGGACCTCGAGGACCCACATCTGACCTTCCAACGCCGTGTGCTAGAGGTCCAGCGGGAGATGGCTGATCAGGTGCAGGTGGGGTTTGAGATGCTGGCGGCCAAACTTGATGCCATACATGGGTGTCTGAGTCCCATCCGGGACCACATACAGAAGCTCACGGACACCCACAGCCTGCTCGATGCTCTCCAACAGTCCATGGCTGACATTGCTGGAGTCATGATTCTGAGACAACACCAACTGTCTGGTCAGAGTGGCTCCAGCAATCTCAGCCAGGATTTGTCCAACATCAGTAAGATAATGGAGAGCATGGAGCGGATGCAGGCACAACAACTGCCTGCCAGGGCTGAACACCAGCGCGATGTTGCTGGGATATATCATGACCTGCAGCTGCTCATCACTGCATTGCTGCCCCAAGGTCTGGTGTCAATGAATGCTGCTGCTGCTTCTACATCCTCAGCTCCGCCCCCTGATGTGTCAGTGCCTCACAGTGCTGCACCCACTATACCACCACCCACATGTGAGGCACATGACACATCAGAGGATGAAGATGAGGATGATAGTGCATTACTGCAAAGGAGAAAGCGGTAGCATACAACGATGCCAAAAGGCCTGTTTCTTCTTGGTTCTGGGCTTAGTATCATGCCACGGAAGATCATCTTCCACTGTCTTCCACTGTCCCCCGAAACTCACCTTGGACCTCCACATGGACTGCCAAATCATATTTATCTTACCAATGACACTGCAATCAGCCTGCGGACTGAACTGTGCCTCTTCCCTTGGACCTGTTACCAACAAAGGACTCTGTCTGGCCCTCTAACAGCCATCCATGCAATGTGTTGTTGTATGGCCAAGCACTGGTCCAGTCTTCATTCTGTTAATGTAGATTAAAATCTTGAACTCACACTGTTGTGTGTTGTCCATGAACAATCAAGTATAGAAGTCTGTAAAAAGTGTATGGACAATGAATCCACCAGAAGGTACCCCAAGGGAAATACGAGCAATGTACATGTTTTACCTGACACAGATAGGTAGTGAGATGCTCGTGTATGTGTCAACTATCTGTGCCCTCATTGCAAAAGAAATACAATCTAGCTATATTACAACCTATACACACGTCCAATACGGAATTTGGCATGTGTGCTAAAATGTCCAAGTTTATAGCAGGCCACAAGTAGTATCCCCCTTAACAATTGCAAACAATTTTCTCTTGGCATATCTACTCACACTCTACGTGGTGGACAAAGCATGTTGTGATGGTGCGCATTGCATGTCACATCCCAAGATGGTGCACACCACATTCACATTGATGAAGACACGTAAGGGCACATGTCTACCATACACATATGGAACCACAATGTCTGCCTCAGTAAAGTTGAGTTGCCAATAGGGACTCACACCAAAGTGCAAGGCATCATTCAGCCCCTTTCTGTGGACAAACAACGCACAACAAATTTTTACCCCTCTCATGCTGTGATCACTGTGAGCGTATTGGGCAATGTGTCTAGGGATGTGTGGTGCACTGCACTTAGCATATAGTCAGATGCAAGGCCAACATTTCAAGGGGGGCATCACTATGAGACAATGCCAGAGGAACAGCTGGGACAAGTGGCTATGACACTGTCACTACAGGGAGCAATGCAACATTTACCCCCTTGTGTGCAGCAGAACAGTGTGCACGCAACAAAACCTTACCTGTGACAAAATCACATTTTGAAAAATTAAATGAGTCACAAAAGGCATTGATGAGAAGTGAAGTCAGTATACCTAACTGTACTACTCATAAATGCCATTTGTGAATAACGTAAAATGTAAAGTCATTACCTACTCTCAGATTACTTATCTGAATTAGGATGACTGTTGTGCCATGTGCCGTACACAATGGACACACAAATTTACTAACTCATGCATGTGCCTGAGTTTGAGCGTCCATGCACAGGAACATATAATTCAGAGGAAGCTGACACACTGGCAATACGCAGAAAGTGTGCAAAGGTCTGTGCAATGTAGATGGACTCAGCGCCAGGAGCATCTGATATGCAGGTGTGTGACGGAATCTGTGTTACCCTGTGCATACATCCATCTCAATGGTGGATAACATTAGCAAAACATATATACTCTCAATGCCATGTCCCTAGGTTGTGTTGTAAATGTGCAACAATGTGCTGCACAACTATGTGAGTCGCACTTAGGATGTAGAACGTGACAAACAACAGTCCCTAGACTAGGCCATACATACTACTTGCCACCCTGCCATCCATGCAAGTTCACTGTGCTCACATCTAAGGTATCCTGACACAATACATCATGCTAAGTAACATGTCATGACCAGACTTACACATTCCATGGATTGTCCAGTGATGGTATGAGTTGCATACAAGCCAATAAGCCACACTCCCCAACATCATCCCTGATAGAAGTGCAAGCAGAAATACAAATCTTCACAATTTTATTTGAACAGCAAAAATATTTAACGACCCTAAACTAACACGGAACACTAGAACTACTACTAAAATCTAAACTAACTAGAAAAATCTTACTTACCTAAACTATCTACCCTTACTAATCCTAAACACACAACAACATATCTTAGACATCAACCCCCCTCCCACCCTTCAGGCACACCACAAGACAGGACAAAGACATCTAATCTATACATAAACTAACTACACATGTAACCTACACAAAGATATATCTTTTTTTGTATCTTTTTGTATTTTATTTTCCCAAAAATACATCAACACCCCACCCAAAGGAAAAGGAAACTTATCCCCAAATACGGCATCATAATAAATATCTAAAATCTACATTAAAAGCTAACACTAACTATAACCTACGCTAAAACTACACTACCTAACAATTAAAAGAACTAACCTAAAACTACCTAATAACAGATCTTAAAACATTGGGGGAAGGGAGAAGAGGGGGATGGGGTCCAACATCTCCAGGCTTCATGGCAGTCCAAAATGTTTTTTAAGGACCGTTAAATGTCTGTTCATATCAGCCATTTCCCGCCTCAACTCTGCCAGGAACACATTGTTATCATGAATCACCCTCCGGTCCCTAACTGTAAATGGCACCACCTGATCGCCAGGTGCAGGGGGACTGTCCCTTGGGGGGGGGGGGGAGGTGGCCGTAGGGGGATGTGACACCTGTCCTGGCTGGGACCCACCACTGATGCCAGAGGGGCCTGGGATGGGCTGTGTGCCAGTTGTCATAATCTCGGGCACCGCCTTCCATGTCCCTTTCTTCCATTCCTCCTGGTGCCTCTTGGCCATGTTGCGGTAACCCTTTGCCACCTTCTTTACGTGCTTGAAGCAGTCCTTCCTCACCTGGAAGGCATGTTGTTCCGCTGGCATCATGTCGCCTGTAAAATATCAACAATGGAAATTTTGAGTTCTTTAGACTATGTCAATGTTCTGCAATAACATCTGTAATACAAGATCACTTAAACATGGGAGCCTACACTCCAGCGTAACTATGTGAAGTCAGAGAGTGACCTGGACAACGAAATGTTGAAGCATGGATCAGTGACTACATGCTGGGGAGACTGACATGACAGTGCATGGCATGGTACATGTACTGTCACAACCAAATGGGACTGACAGTGTCAAACGATGATGCCATGACATACCCGGACTGAGGGTGACATGTACAAGCAATCGGAGGAGGGAGGTATTATCCCTCCATGTGTAGCACCACCCTCATTCTCTCCTGTGACACAGTGCTGCATGATATGTGCAATGCCCATGAGCAGGCCTGTGTGTCCCCCAGCAACTGTGTGCAGTTCATCAAGTTAGCGCCAACACAGGCACTCTTGCACAAGAGTGCATGGGTGTCTGTGTGCTGGGGGCCTGGTAAATGTTTTGGAAGTTTACCCAACCTGCTCTGGAGCTATCCGGGGACAGCCCTACTCACACGTTCAACTATGCTGCAACATGCAGCACACATGTAAACCTGTTGTATGGATGAACGCTGAGTTATACATGATGCGCTGTACCGCCCTCCAACACTGCTACACAATATGTGAAGTGTTGCCGCAGAGAGGGGGAAACATCGTTTCCTCCAAATTCTCAATCACTCATGCATGTCTTGTATCCGCTAAGCTCACTCCGTAGTGAATCAATATAAGCATGCCTTTACAACGCAAAAAGTCACAATGCATTCCCCATTGTAACGGCACCCTTCAGTCATGATGCTCATAGTGTTTTTAGGGGTAATGCTTTCTCACATATAGCGTTTGATAGCCCTGCATTGTAAAATAAATGGCACAGCAATGGAGGCAGAGCCAAACCATGCGTGGGAAATGCATGCAAGTAATGACAACACTTGGGACAGAGGAGTTCCCACACCTGGTCCAGAGTCAATCAGGGAATGGCCTCAAGGAGACAGCTGGTCGACACCATTGCAGGGGACAAACATGCCAATGAGATTCATCGGGCCACCTTTGCTGTGTTTCTGGGGAATGTGCCATTGATATGCTTGGCTCAAAGATACACACTGCTACTTCTTTGAAGATGGCATGCAGCATACCTACAAATTCACAGTGCCAAACTGTGTCTGTGCACTTACAGACTGAAAAGCAATGCCTCCTTGTGCATCATCGGGCACACTTGCACAGTCATCTCATACAAGGATGTAGATGCATTCCATGTCATCTGATAGTCATCAGCAACCCCACTTACATGTCTCCTCTCCTATCAGTGTCCTGTGCAATCCACAGGCATGTGCTGTGGTGACAGTACCCATAGACCTAGGGGCATATTGACAAGGAAGTGGCGGAGACAGGCGTTAGCCTCCTTGGCTTAACGCCTCTCACCGCCAATTTGGAAACGCAAGCCTGCACCATATTACCAAGGATGTGGTGCAGACTTGTGTTCCCCAGGGCGATGGCGGCAAGTCTCACAACTTAGCGGCTAGGCAGGCAGACATGCACCAGAGTGCAAGGGTGTTTGTGTGCAGGGGAGGTTTTGTTCTGTACAGGAAGATGCCCCTTCATGGCCACAACCAATCCTAGTATACCATGTTGTAACTTTAATGTGTGCTGAGTCATGCAGCACACGGAAAGATACAATTTTGATTATTGTAAAGTTTTCCTGTATGTACAGGAAGGGCCACCGTCCTGTACATATCCAGACCATGTCATTTTGCAGATCTCAATGTGTGCTGCACAAGGCAGCTTAAATGTAAAAAGAAAAAATGATGCGAAAAAAAGATTCGTCCTCATTTAGCCAGATTACGACCAGGATGTCACTGTTGTTAAATTGTGCGCTGCCATCTATTAACTCCGCACTTGTACATAGGTGGCAGCGTCAAATACAATGGGTGTTGCTGTGGAACGCCAACCGCAACACCCACTGAACGCCACTTTCACGCTAAACACAGCGTGAAAGTGTGCCTTATTACAAATGAAGCGTTATTACACGTGAAGTGGATTAACGCTGGCTCGCTCATGATGCTAGGCCCCTATTGACAACACCACTTCAATGAAAGTGATGTTGTGTTGGCAATAGGGTCTCGATGATATGCACCTTACTTACTATGTGTATCACAAACTGGGGATGGGCAAGGTTACAACAGTGAGACCAGTGCATTGCTCATACTTCGCTTACTGATTTGTGCACACTTCTGACTTCAACAATACATCATCACACTGTAGGCAAGGGACATGTGATTCACACCCATACTGCATACTACAACGTTGATCATTTGACCCAGACATCCATGACACCGCACTATGCCAATATATTATGTTCAAACTCACCAGTAGCGTGTGGGTCCTCGAAGCTGTCGATGTCCCCCTGTGTGATTGGTGGCCGACCAACTGTGAGACAAGAAAAAATGTGTTGGTATCAGACGATAAATCATATGTGTCATTTTCCTCATACCAATCATCACCATAACAGTAAATGCAACGTAACTGTAGTGTTGCGTTTCATGTTGTATACATGATTGTGTCCACTTTGACTGCCATTCACAACAGAACAGTGAATGCTGAGTCGGGACAAACCAGACTGTAATGCTAGCTAACATGCACATGCTAGTAGTGTGAGACATCCACAAGGCACCATTACTACATGCATCATGTTGTTATACATGCTCTTTGTACATTTGCATTGCTGCCGATCGCACAAGGCAGTTTCACAGAGTTTGTTGGTGTATGACAATCTGGACATGTCCAATTTCCTTTGACCATTTGTTCCTATTAAATACATTGTCACACATCAACTAAGTTCACAGGGCAGTGTAGGTAACGTAACACAATTCATGAGGAAAGCATTTTAACACTACCTTTTTGCCAGCACACTACTCACATGAACAGTTCCTTGGATAGTGCATGTACAGTCACCTCTGCTGTACACAAACAATATTCTGCATGCATGCACTTTTTGTGCAGGTGTGCCAGCTATGGCACAACAGTGCTAACTGTTGCTCCTGCACGGTGGTTAACACATACTAGCACCCTATGCTTGTCAATATGATGCAGCGTTGAGTCTCGGATGTGCCAATGTTATGAGTGAATGCATTACATCTCCCACCTCACTCAGCATCCTTTTTTCACTGTGACACCAGTGTCACACACGTCCTAATTTATTTTAGTTTAAGCAATCACAATTAAATGTGGAGTTTGTACTTACCACCCTGTATGCCAGTCATGACTCCCGTGTAGTCCAAGAGGTCAGCTTCACAGGCCAGAAGATCCTGCCAGCGGTGCTTCCACTGGCACACGGTACAGTCCACTCCAAAGAACAGGAGCATCTGCACCTGCACACGCTCCCACCTCATCTTCCGCACACTGACATTGTATCATGGTAAGGATACGGCCTCCCCTCTCCAACATCAAGGGCAGGTAGAATTTAATCAGCCAGAGGAAACCCCCAATTCCCCCTCGGACATCCTGCCCTCCCTGCCCACACCCGGCATCTCCCTGCACACCTGAGAGCCCACAGCCAGAAATTATAACCCTCTAATATATCCACAAAAACTACTAAGAAAGTTAACTACCCCAGACAAACACCAGACAAATTTGAGTACAAGAGACAAAAAACACACAAAATAAGTACACAACACTTCACATACACTATCAACAGGACACAGGACACAGCAACACTCTCAAAATCTCAACACTGCAGCACACACCACCAAACACCTCCAACACTCTCCACAATCCCCAGCAATGTGCTTAAAAGAGAAAGTGAAAGTGCAAAACTCTACTCCAGTAGACAGGAAGCATGCAGACATCACTTCCTATCTCAATGCGGCCCGTTTTTTAGAAAGCGGTAAAATCTGCACGCAAATAGGCTCATGAGTAATATTTAGCATTGTACAATGTGTTGAGCAATGTATTTTTCCATTGGGCGAGTAAAAAAAACATTGCGTTATCGTTGTAGCGGCAAGATCTTCACGCTTACATCAAATTCATACACAGATGTACAGTCTTAGAGCTAAATTCATTTCAGACACCTATAACAACATGAAATGCTTGATTAGCACACAAATGACACCCTAAATATGATGTTTCACAACACATGACACCCTAAATTGCAATTTTCACCCCAGCTGACACCATAATTGCATATTTCACAACAATAAAATCAATCAATCAGGGGAATTGTAAGTGTGCTACTCACCCGTGGGGGTCACGAGGCGCTGGGGTGGTGGTGCGCAGATCTGTTGGCCAAAGAGTGAGCTCTTGAGGGGCTTCATGAACGTGTCCATGGAGGGAGCGTGTCTGATGTCTGTCGGTAGCTTGGGCCAGGTCTTGGCTGCAATGTTACAGAAGATCTTCTGCATGCTCAGGCTCTGTGGATGCAAGGGTTTTTGGCCAGCGATACTATTGCAAATTGTGGTTTTCTTTTGGGTACGTGTAAGTTGATTCTGTAATTGAGGTATTTGTGTCCATTGTTGTGTAGGCATTTGTAGGCATGAGATGAGGATGTTGGAGCTGACTGTTTTCTCCTCTGTGAGCCGGTGGAGTCATTGTAGGTGTTGGCTGATGTGTATGTGCCAGGGGATGACGGGGACGAGTCTGGTGGCGGTGTTCTGTATTGTCTGTAGTTTGCAGAGTATGGACTTGCTGATGCCAGCATGAAGTGCATTTACATAGTACAGTCTGCTGGTGATGAGTGCATGGGTGACTGTCTACCTTGACTCAGGACTTCCAGAGGATGCGGAGTGTGTTGAAGCAGCTGTAGGTGACGGCGCTGACCTGTTGGTTCATGTTGAGTGATGAGTTGAGTATGATGCTGATGTTTTTAGCGTGGTCTGCGGGGAGAGGTGGTCTTCTGAGGGCCATGAGCCAACAGGTGTTGTCCTATGCTGAAGGGCTGGTTACAAGGATGAGGTCTTCTGTCTTCTCGGGGTTGAGCTTCAAGCAGCTGTTGGTCATCCAGATTGCCCTGTGTTGCATTTCTTTCAGGAAGTTGATAGTGGCGGTGGAGTGGTCTTTGGTGGGTTAGAGGATGAGCTGGGTGTCGTCAGCGTGGGATAGGATGTTGATGCTGTGTTGTTGGACGATGTCTGCGAGGGGGTCACATGTATATTTTGAAGAGGCTCTGGCTCAGTGATGAGCCCTGTGGGACTCTGCAGGTGATTGTCGTGGGATCAGAGATAAAGTCTGGCAGTCTGCTCCTTTGCCTTCTTACGGTGGGGAATGATTGGATCCAGTCCAGGGCTGTACCTTGGATACCTGCGTCATGTAGTCTGGTGACTAGTGTGCGGTGGGTGACGTTGTTGAAGGCTCCTGAAAGGTTGAGTAGGATGAGGTCTGCATAGTGTCCTTGGTCCAGGAGTGTGTTGATGTCATATGTGGCGTCAAGTAGGGCGTTCTCAGTGCTGTGCTTTCCTGATTGTGATGGTTTGAGGATGGCTTTCTCTTTGATGAATCTTGTCTGTTCCCTGTTGACTGTTTTCTCGGTGACTTTGGCTGCAAAGGTGAGGAGTGAGATGGTCCGATAGTTCTTGAGGCCGGTGGGGTCAGCTGTGTGCTTCTTGAGCATGGCCATTACTTCTGCACTCTTCCATTTGTCTGTGCAGGTGCATGTTTTGAAGGTGGTGTTGATGTTGCGTAGTGGTTCGTGTGGATTGGCAGATGCGGCTCTGTGGTAGTTGTGAGGGGTCATGGGGTCTGTGTGGGCCCCCGAGTGGATGCCTTTCATGGTGTAGGTGGTGTCTTCATCCGTGCCTGGTGTCCATTTGGAGATGGTGGTCTGGTTGGTGTCTCAGGGCTGCGGGTGGTCCGGCTGCCGCGTCCGGTGTGTGGTCCAGCAATTAGTCTTGGTGGTTTATGAAATTGAGGTGGAAGTGGGTTCAAAGGTAATTGCAAATGACACCCTAAAAAACATCTTTGACCCCATTTCACGCCCAATTTTCATCTTTTACCCCCCCATTTTACGCCCATTTTTCATCTTTGACCCCATTTCACGCCCAATTTTCATCTTTTACCCCATTTTACGCCCATTTTACTTCTTTGACCCCATTTCACGCCCATTTTTCATCTTTGACCCCATTTCATGCCCATTTTTCATCTTTGACCCCATTTCACGCCCATTTTTCATCTTTGACCCCATTTCACGCCCATTTTTCATCTTTGACCCCATTTCACGCCCACTTTTCATATTTGACCCCATTTCACACCCTAAATTGCATAAATTAACACAACGGACACACTCTATTGACTTGTTGCCCCAAAACAACACCCTACAATTAGGATTTGTGCACAGAGGACAACCTATGTTTCATGATTTACACAACAGGACACACCAAATATTCGGGTTTGTTAGCACAATTTACACAATTTAAAGTGTACTTTGGCACATTTGACACACTGAAGAGCATCTCTTTACTGAGTAGACATTCCCACCATTAATTGAGTATTGTGATGTTCTTTGCAATCATTGTGCTACGTACTCTTTACATAGTGATGTACTTATGCAGGACAGTAAAATGCAGACAGGGTATGTGTGTAGTGTATTTTTATTGACACAAACCGTGACTGGGGTCATTTTGCAGTGGTATACATTTGATGGGGACTGTCACAATGTGACATGCTCAGTTGAAGAAATTGTTTATTATTCGGTTCCTTCGGGCAGTTCCTGCTGCATTAACTGTGGTGTGTGCTCCACCTGCCTCATCTTCATCTTCATCCTGGTCATCGTCCGGTGCAGCAGGCACTTGGATCCATGGAGCATTGGTGCGCACACATATATTGTGCAATACACAACATGCTAGGATGATTTTGTTCACCATTTCGGGGCTGTACAGCAGTCTGCCACCTGTGATGTCCAGGCTACGGAAATGTGACTTTAGCACGCCAAATGTGCGCTCCACAATGGACCGGGTGCGTCTGTGGGCCGCATTATACTGCCTCTGTGCCTGGGTGGTGGGGTTTCGGAGGGGTGTCATCATCCACGGGCATAGTGCATATCCTTGATCACCTGTAACATGTGATGGAGAAATGTGTTCATTATTGGTTATGCAGGCTGTGTTGTTAGTGTGGATGGTTTTGTGTTGTGTGATTTGTGCTATGTTGGATTTCATGTTAGCCATGTGTCGCTTCTGACTGGTTACCAGCATCAATGCTAATTGCATTGCCTCACAGTTGATCCTCCGTCCCCCGAGCCATTTTGATTGTGTGCGCTGCGCGGTTGCATCACTGGCACTCCTACTGTGCTACAATGTTAAGGCCATCTGCGCATAACCACAGACATGACACACACACCAACAGGCACCCTGGCTCTCCTAGCGTCTAGCCATTGCACTCATCCTCCATCCTCAAACTCAATGGCATGATAACTTTCAAATGGCAATAGGGCACACCAGGCACGGATCACGTTCAGTTCTGATGCTGCCGCTGCCGCAAGACCTGCCTGACTGCACAACACAAGCTGTTTCATGTCCAGAGCTGCCACAAAGCAACACTAAGCAGCCCCCTCGCCTGCAGGGACCACTGAGGGCAGGAACGCTTCACCCACACCATCAACATCATCAGATGCCACGCCATCCACTCCATGGACTACGTACGCATTCCTGAGCGGAGGCTCCAAATCACATACCACGAATACACAAAATCCATTACAATCTGTGAGATGTTTGCTGACATCAGACTGTCCAAAATCTACACCACAATGACCCACAAGGCAGGGCACACTTTTGACACCTTCTTAGCATGTGTAAACTTCGACTAGTTCGTCAAACCCACTAAACGCACATGTAGTGACCACAAACGCATACACTTCCTCATCGGTCAACCCCAAGCCACCCTAGACCACATGCAGACCCACACAAAGTTAGTGTAGCTCAGTCAACGAGGTGATGCTACACACCACCATCAACAGCAACACCCACAATGCTGCAGTAGTCACCAATGGCACTAGATCAGATTTTACTGACATGTATCTCCAACTGCGCATACACACTTGCACCACTATGCAACTGCAACATACAGCGTGCAAGAAATGCCACCTCGGTCACAAACATACTCATAGATGGCAGATGCATCTGCTGACACATGGAGAAGAACTGGTACAAGATTGAGGATACCATTAAACATCACCACCTACAAGGACACAAAGCTCATATTCTCCATCAACAATATGCCCACACACCAAACCTGGCTTCCAGGAGGGATTGCTGTCAGTTGCAACATGAATGATCACCAGCTGGGGGTGCTATATGCAGAGGAGACATGAGTCCTCATCCTCATAATGAAACCATCAGCATGTGGTATCACCTGGTGGGACGATAGCTTCAGCAGCCCCCCCCAGCCTAGGTATGTAGGCACCGTATGTGACTCCTCTCTCTCCATGAAACAATAGGTCTACGCAGTGGCCTGCAGCTGCTTAAACTGCCTCTGCGTCTTCCATGCAACCTTAAAATGGATCCCCCCATTGTCAGGAAAGACAGTCACCCACACAGTCATTGGCATCATGCTGGACTACGGAAACTCACTATATTCCCACATGGGCAGGTCTGCACTCAGCTTAGTCCGGACTGTCCAGCACAACCCCGACACACTGTGCCTTGTGTACATACTTTCATTATGGATCAAGTCCCTCCGTCACACATACTTGGTTCCCACCTCTCCCCACATTTGCAAATGAGTGGCGGAGGGGCTGAGCCTTTGGGGATGGTTAGTCTACATAGCTAGCCACAGTTCCCACAGTTCCTTGTGTTGTTGTGTCTGGTAAGTGGGCATGTTGATTGACGTGTTGTATGAGAAATTATGACATGTATATTCTAACAATTGGGAGTTGCATGTATGTGCAGTTGAGGCGTGTGGTGTGTTAAGTTGGTACTTACCAACAAGAACTGCATTTCCGTATGTGCCATCCTAGAATGCTGGTTTATGATGGACTGTCGGAAGATGTAGGAATCATGCACACCCCCAGGAAACATGGCTATGACATTGGTGAACAGTCCCCGGTGGTCCACTATTGCCTGCACATTCGTAGAATGTGTGTGCTTTCTGTTGCGGTATATGTGTGCACTGTCTGCAGGGGGCACAAATAGGACATGTGTGCAGTCAATTGCCCCCAAGACCTGCGGGAATCCGGCTATGGCATGGAAGCCTTGCTTGGTCGCAATCTGTTCCTGCACAGTGTTGGGGAAGTGAAGGTGCTGGGGTATCAGGCTGAGTATGCCATCCAAGACAGTAGGGAGGAAGATTGAAAAGGCTGCCTGTGATACTCCGCCTACTCTGGCCGTTGTTGGTTAAAAGGTCCCGGAGGCCAACAGGTGCAGCACAGCCAGCAGCTTTGTCTGCGGAGGAATGTTGGTTCTCTGCTGTGTTGGTGCCATCAGTCTGTGGGCTATCAGGTTCAGGATGTGTTGGATGGATGTCCTTTTGAGCCTGTAGTGGGCAATGACATCCTCTGGCATTAGGTCTGCGAGGCCGAGACGTCTGCGCAGGGCCCGCTGTCTTCTTTGGCGCTGCCTCAGTGGTGGTCCTGGGGGAGGTGGCAGTGGCAGTGGTTGTTGTTGCCTTCGGGGTGCTCCAAGCTAAATGAATAGTACCTCCATGGCATCAGTGGCTCTTCAGATGGGTCTCTGGGCTACTCTCCCTTATATACCTCCCTTTTTCACCATTTTTAGACCAGCTTTTTTCTGGTCTTAAGTTCCTGCTAATGGGCCTTAGCGTGACTTTTTTTAACGCTTCGCGGGTCCGGGCCATCATTGCTAATAGTGCAATGTGGTGTTAGCGACTTTTTTCCTGAAATTTTGAGAAGGAACGCCTACTTTGCATATCATTAGCAAAAACTATTGCTGGCATACACGGCAATAGGAAAATCGTCCGCGATCACCAGAAAGCTGTCGCTAATGCTTGCTAGCGACAGCTTGATGATAGGGCGATAAATTAATGTTGCGTTACCGGCAAAAAATTGCTTGATAATATGCCCCGCGGTGTCATCGTCCATCATCATAATGGCAGCACATAACAAACATCTACTTTAGATTTCAACATTTCATTACTATGAAGCTGAATAATATTAAGCAAAGTATCTGCAACATCTATGAGGCACTTACAAGTTTAAGTGCGTCATTGACCCCAATTAAAAAGTTTTATAATCATATCTTATCTAAAAAAAAAATACTAAATGTGCACACACATTTAATTGGTTTCCACAGTATTATTATATCGCTTTTCATTGATTTGTAAACTTTGTCCTATCTGAAGGGTGACCCCAATATATGTTCCCTCTCACCTTTCCTGTTATCTCAACATGCCTGGCACATTTCATTGATATGGTTCCTTTACCTCTGCAATCCAGTTAGAAAATAATAAGCTACCCTCATTTGACTTACACCTCTTTGCAAGATTACTTTGACATTTACATGTGCAGGAAACTGTAAATCAATGTAGGCAAGGCCTGTGCATCTGATGTAACTTGTGTCCTTAGAGTAATTGTTGGGGGAACCACTGAAGCAATGGGAAATGAAAGGGGTTTGCATGCCATTACAGGATATGTGCAGTCAAGTTAAGAAATATTTAAGATTAGAGGTGTCATCAAATAATGTAGTAGAAAGCACATAGGACTGTATTAGTAAGAGCAGAATAGCAAAGCTCAATTTAGACTCAAACATATATGAAGTATGTACTCCACTTTTAAATGGTTGAAAAACAAATACATCTTAAACGATGTGTCTGTGTACACCAGAAGAATAAGAGAGTTTGCAAGGAAAAATAAATGTATCATTGAATGAGATGCTTCTCTCAAATTGAACCTTATGAAATAATATTCATAATAATAAAAAAAAAATAAACCAAGCATTAATACAAAACATATGTGCAGGATCAAAAGCCCATATATCAAGCGTGTCTCCATAGTCAATTGCATCCAAAGAACCTCCTCATAAAGGGGCATATGCCACTCCATGAACATACAGATGGTAGCCAGGCACCTCAATTTACCAATTGGGAGGACGGGTGGGCCTTTTTTCAGGGGTTTGGGAGGATAGTGATGGTTTGGAGAGGGAGGAGGAAGGGTGGATGGGGCAGTTGCAGTGGTGGTGGGTGTGTGTGTTGTTGTGCAGCTGAGTGTGTGTCAGAAGTATCATGGTTATGTGTGGTTGTGCTTTTAGGTGTGTGTTTGTGCTGTAATGTGGGTGAAGTCTTTGATTGGGATGAATGTGCCTTGTTTTGTGGATGTTGTGACTTTGGGTTTGTGTTTCTGTGGTGTTTGTTTGGGTGATGTGTGTGCTTGTCTCAGGCTGTGTGTTTCTCTGGTGTTTTTGGGGCATTGGGCATGTTTGTCTGAGCGTTTGTGCTTCTGTGGTGTTTGGGTGATGGTGTGTGCTTGTCTGAGGATGTGTATTTCTGTGGTGTTTGTTTGGGTGATGGTGTGTGCTTGTCTGAGGGTTTGTGTTTCTGTGGTGTGAATTGTTTTTGTAAGGTTGTGTGTATGGATGAGGCTGTCGTTGTGGGTGTGGTGGTGGTTGATGCTGTTGTGGTGGTTGTGGGTGTGGAGGTGGATGTGGTGGTAGTAGTGGGTGGTGGGTGTGGTGGTGGTTGTGGTGTGGTGAATGTGGTGGTGGTTGTGGGCATGGCGGTGGTTGTGGTGGTGGTTCTGGGTGTGTTGGTGGTTAACGGTGGGGTGGTAGTTGAGGGTGTGGTGGGGTTCTGTGTTTGATGGTAGTGTAGGGGTCTGTATGGGTATATTTGTGTGTATGGTTTTCCTTGTACTAGGACCGTTTATGTGTGCCTGTGTGCTTGTGTTTGCCTGAGTGTGTGGGTGTGAGTGTGGAGATAGTGGCTGTTGCTGGGACAGAAGTGGTTAGTGGGGTTATGGTGGGGGAGTATGGGTTAGGGAAGAGGAAAGATCTCAAGAGGAAAGGTTAGGGGGTGTTGGTGGGAGGCTGAGAGGGCTTTAGTGCCATACTCCTTTGTATAGCGCACACTGCACTGTGGATGCCACATTGGAAGGCCAGTAACTGGGTTAATTGGTGACTGACCCCCAGGATGGCAAGCACCAGTGCAGTCTGGCCAACAGAAATACTGTGCTGCACATCCAGAATTCTCCTCAGACATCACTGCTGGAAGGACTGGGGCAGGAGCAGAGGTGTTTTGGGGTGAAGGAGACCCCGGCCCTTTTAGGGACCAAGTGTTGGCCAACACTGGGGCAAACTGTAGGGAGGATGATGATGGTGGGGAACGATGTTGTAAGTTCATGAGATGGTTTTGTGTCCACCACCACTTGGGGCTGGTTTGTTGTGGAGGCCTCTGTGTCCCATGAGTTTGAGTCCACCTCTCCAGCCCCATCACCATCGGTGCTGCTGGGCCCTTTGGTTTTAGTGGTACCACCTTCAGACTCCTAGCGGACATCTGCTTCCCCACCTTCAAGATCAGCACCTCCCTCGTGTGTTCTGGAGGACGCTAATAATGGAGAATAAAAATTATGAGCCTACAGGTACCTGAGGTTCATTACATAAAACCATTTGTAAAACCATTTCAAGTCTGCATTTTTTAACCTACTGTGCATAGCACAAATGTATTAGGAGACCATGGTTCTGTGACACTATTACTACTGACCAGTGCAACACTCTTATGGTAATGTCCATAAGAAATTATTTGGATAATACATGTTTCCTGATTGATTTCACTTAGAGTGCACCTTCCTTTCTTATGGACTTTCCCTATCATTGACATCTCCCAGCAGCGGATGTCGGAAGTAGTTGCATTTCAGTAACAATTAATGAAACTGGTGGGATTTAATGTGCTTGGCCTCGGTCTGCTGCTGTATGCCTTTTTGTATTTTGTAACTCTTATGGTAATGTCTGTGACACAAGCAAATGTAGCTAAACATGCTCCTTTAAATGTTAATTTAGCTCTTTCTGTCTAGGATAAGGCAGTGTGCATGTATGTACACAATATCTGACTTAATTTTATTACCGCTCCATCCCCTCCCCATTAGATGGGAAACCTCTCAGTATAATATGTATCAATAGTTGAGGCCTACATGGCCCTGACTCTGTGATAATATTTAATATGTCCAATCCTGCATTTTCTACAATACTTACCATAATTCACCCCTGATGAATCTAAAATGCTTGTCATTGTCCAGGCTGATGCATGTGAAGATTTATAAACCTACAACAACTACATGAATGTCACACTATTTTAATGGTCATGCGTATAAATACTATTCACAGACATACTCAGTTGTCACCTGCAGGGTTTGTCCTCTATTAGCTGACTTGCAACAGTTAAATACTTCTGATTGCTTTATAATATCCATACAGGTTGTGAATATGGGTTACAGGTAGGCCAAAAGTGACCATCCTGGCTGTGCGTTTGTGATAGTTTTCCAGGGCACAATACCTTTTACATTTAGTAATGTGACACGCTCAGGCCTAATTCACAAAGGTAAACTTACACTTCAGTGTAAGTTTAGGTTCTTTTGGTACGCACAAATTAATCTTACAAGTATTATTTGTAAGACCGCTGAGTCTCTGCACTCGTGGCGGAGACTTCGCACATAAAAAGATAAGCATGTCCTAAATCTATGTGTGCATAGTTTCTGCCACGAGTCCGGAGACTCCACAGTTGCACATATACTACTTATGAACTAACTTCAGGCATACCAAAAGAACCTAAACTTACACTAAAATATAAATTTACCTTTGTGAATCAGGCCCATTGAAAGGATCTGTGGCCATATTGTCACCGTACTAATGTAATATGATGGTGGGAACAATGACTACATTTACATTAAAACCATGTCATTCTTGTAGACGTTGCACACTTTTCATATTCTGAGAACATCTGCTTAAGTTATAAAATGCAGTCTGTTTAGCATGTTTCTGAGAAAATTTACTGTATTGCACACCATTTGTATCTCAATTTTACGTTGAAATATTGATTCATGGACACTTTTTCATATTGATTTAATAAAATTTTGTGAAAGAGAATTCACTACATGTCCATTTTTATGTACAAAATCTGTTTTACTGTACATACTTTCTTCACATATGCATATCTGTTAGTTCCATGTCCCAAAACATCAGACTACAGAAATCACTTTGGCATGAGTGAATATAAAGAAATAGGTATACAAATTCAACATACTTGCATATTATATGTTCACAACAACATTTGTAAATGGGTTTTCAATGCTGCACTGGCACAACATATACTCATACTTATGTAGTTGGTCTCAAAAAAGCCCACACACAGAACATCATGCTTACTCCCTTGTTGCTGCTCTTTCGGCTTCAGATTCCCATCAAGCAGGAGATAGGCCACAACAATACGTGGGCCATTAGGGTGTTCAGGGAGTGCCACACCCACTTCTGCTGCCGGGAGAACTTTCCCAGCTGGACCTCAGCTACCATCTTGATCCAGCAACGCAGGTCCTCTCATGACTTATGGCAACAAAGACTACGACATACCACCATCTAAGCACATTGCACACGCAACAGTGAGTAATATATTTCAGTACCAAATGGATTTATTACATTTTCAAATAATGCAAACTAATTGAAACACTTAGCAATGTAATTGTGAACAAAATGTGAATATCTACTTTAACTCAAACCACATATTGTTCAGCTGAAGTTAATTTAACATGTCTCGCATCCCAACAATGTTTAAATGACTTATTATAGGGCTAACTGTGAAAAATAAAATTGTGATAATAGACAGAAAATTATTTTAATACTGTCCTTACCTGTACTGTGCTGCCCTATACAGTTGGGTATACTGAGACAGTACCACATAAGTTAGAAACTCTAACTTATCGTGAGTGAAGTTAGGGGTCCTGTAACCAGTAGTAACTCATAGGAGGTCACAACTGTACCAGAAGGCAAGTGAAAATCAATTACAGAAGGTAAACCTTACTGTGACACATACATGCTTCAACCCGCGTATTCCAAACCATTGGATATTGACAAAGTGATTGCCCAATGTTAACCTATGGATGTGTACTAAGTTGGTGGAGGTCACACCAATGAGACTTAATATTTCCATGTGTCATGATAAAGAGGTCAGGAATTCTTCATTTCCAGAGGGAATATATGAAAAATAATAAAAAATATCTAGCAAATCCAAAAACCTAAAATGGCGATTTATGTTTAGAAAATGCTGTTAACTTTGAAAATGTGATTTTGATGAAGTCTAACATTTTCTATGTGCAATGGAGAAAGTGAACTATATTCCTATAATATACATGGTATAATTTACATCTCCATTGACAGATTTTAAATTTGTTTTTTTAAGATTAAAAATAGAAAATGTTGTCAAAATTAAAAAGTTAATATTCTTCATGGCAGATTTAAGTAAAATATGGTCTTCTAGGAGTATTAGTTTATTTTTATGTTTCCTTTCATTATGGTGGAGTATACATTACAAAATGTAAATGAAACCCCATTGTTGCCTAAGATAAACACACATGTACAGAAAATGTAATTTACACATATGTGTTGCACTGTGAGTGTAGGCATCAATAGCTTCATATTGTTCTTGGATTCCATAATAGTGTAATTATTAAAGATGATGTATTTATATTATTTAATTTACATGTATACTTATATTTCTGAAATTTGTATTTCAGAGCCATCTCCAACCTCCACTGAACAACACTGTCATATTGTGCAGATGACAGCCTTGAATGCTCTGACATTTTCTACCCTTATTCCCAAGCAAGTCTGTTAAATTATCTGGAAATTTTGCCTAAAGTGCCAAACTATCTTGGATTTATGCCATCAGCTTGAGCCATAACTTCTGCCTCTGAACCAAAATCCTACAGCAATCAGACCACTGGTGAAAACAATGGCAGTCCTGCATTTTGCTGCCACTGGATCCTTCCAACAAACCATAGGAGACTGCAATGTCATGTCCCTAGCAACTTTTAATGGGTACTACATGAATTCAAGGCAGTGATGCAGACCCACAGGAACAGTTCATCCAACTTCCCAGTAAGCAGAGGAATTTAACAATGTGAAAACAGAATTTTACCCTTTGGATTGCAATCAACATGCCATAGGTGCCACTGATGGGACACACATTGTCTTGGTACAACCCACAACAGAGAAAAAGTGTACCACAACAGGAAAAACTTTAATTCAATAAATGTGCAAGTAGTTTGCCTACCTACTCTGCAAATCACTAGCGTGTGTTCTCGCTATCCTGGATTAACCCATGATTCTTTTCAGCTACATAACAGCAGCATACAACAGCAAATAGCACAGCTTGGAAATGTGAGGGTCTGGCTTGTTGGTAAGTGCCTTGTGAATGTATGTGAGAACCCAATAATGTAGTTATGTCAACCTTCCAATGCAAGTTTTTGAAAAATGATATTATGTCCATATTTTATGTTTTGTAGGAGACTCAGCATATCCAAATGGACTTGGTTTGTTACCACCACTGAGAAATCAAACAACACCAGGGGAAATCCGCTTCAATGAAGTACATTGCAGAACCCGTAAGCCTGTGGAGGTGGATTTTAGGCTTCTGAAAGCTAGATTTCATTGTCTAGATAAATCTGGTGAAGCCCACCTCTACTCTTCTAAGAAATTGTGCAAAATAACAATGCTCTTTTGTATGCTGCACAACATTACTCAGGTGCTGAATATTCTGTTCACCACAATGATGACAACAACGAGAACGAGAACGCCCAGGGTGATGTAGAAGATTTGCCAAATGAAGATGACAGTGAGGAGGAAGGAGGGAATGATATATGTCAAGATGTCATTGACAACTTCTTTTCACAAGGGTAAATATCAGTTCATGGACATGAATGCCAATGTAACAATCTTGCTCAACAGGTGGAAGACTCCTGCAGTGTTTGCTCAATTAGTAAATTTGAGTTGTTGTTCACATAAGGTGCTTTAAATGGAATGGTGGTGTGTACTAATTGTCAGGCTATATGGCAGAATATTAATACTTGAATATGATACTGTAAGTGTGTTAATAGCATGACAATATTGTTTTTTTTAAGTTTCTACTTTGTGGTACAGTTCTTTTGAGTGTACCTAAGTACTATAGCAATTTAACATATTGATTTTACACTTTTTTCTTCACATAGGTCAACATCCACTGTCATCTTCAGTAGCACAAAAGAATCATTGATGACTGATTAAATGGGTAAGTTGCCATACTTGTGTAATTCAGATGTACTATCTAGTGAATGTTTTTCCTGTTGCAATACTTTCTAGTGTTGTAACATAGAAACAGCAGGCATCATTGCAGACTAGGAATGGCTAATACTCCTATGTGAGTATATATCTAAAATGTGTAAACTAAATATATTGTAATACATGATGAATATAGCTGAATGGTTTTGTTAAACGTAATAAAAACGCTAACATTTGTTATAAAAATCAAGATGTGCGTCATTTTTCGAGTTAAGCTGTGAACAATAAAAAAATGACTATTAAACAATGATTAAAGTACAATAATGTATGTGGATTATATTAGGAAATTTATCAAGATATGGTATAATTTAATTCATGACAACATTTGACCACTCCACCAAAGAGGAGTACAACAATCAATGTAAATGTAGTGACCAAGTAAAATTGTATTTAAATTAAGACATTTCATGATTAAGATGTGATAAGTAAACAAGGGTAAATTTTTAAAATCAGAAAAAATTGGTAAATGATCCAACACAAAATTGAGTATCATGATGTATGAGATCTTTAAGGGTCCACTAAAGCATATTTTGTGAACATGTAAAAATACAAAAAACACTTGTGGAAAGGATTCTACTAAGGGTCTATGTTGTACAGTCACATGAGGAAACTATTTGCACCTTTTGGTGGTGGTTGTAGTGGGATCCCCTCCAGCTGGTCCTGATGATTGTCCCCTCCTCAGGGTGACTGTTGGTTCAAGAGTTTTAGAGTTTGGGGTGATGGCAGGTCTCTCCAGGGGTTGCAGGGCCTCCCTCGCCATGGAAGAGGCTGGTGTATGTTGCACAGATGTTGCAGGTCCAAATAAAGTGGTAGATGACTCATGAATATCCCTGCATAGGTCCCTAAACCCATCCTGCACCACCACAGACAAGGAGCACAATACAGAAAGTTGTGCCTCAATAAGTTCAATGTTCTCCATCTGCAACTGCTTAATGTTACCTATGAGCTCTTTGTTGTCTATGAGGATCCCTATGACCTGGCCCATCTGCTGCTCATGCTGAGAGGCTGCTCTGATGATGTTTTGGCCGATCAGGAGTTGTACTCTGCTGTTGACCTGATAGCCTCCCCTGGCCACAGTGCCCAATTCTTTTTGCAGAGTTGACACCATCACACTGGGTCCTGGCTCACCTGCAAATGTTCATTTAGGAGTTGCAGCTGCCAAAAGTGGAGCAAGGACTGGGGTGCAAATTGCATGTGTTGATTCGGATGTTGGGCCATATGGAGCAACTTCTGGCTGGTGTGGATGGGGAGACACAACAAGGTTGGTATAAGTACTGGTAGCAGAGTGAGGCTCATCCTAGCAGCCTGCCCAGACATGCCTGATGAACCAGACTACTCTGCTTCCAGATCAGAGCCAGCAGGAGCTGTGTCCTGACTGAAGGCTTCTGCATGAGTCTGAAGGTGGTAGGAGTTGGAGGTGTAGATCCAAGCCTTTCTGCTCTTGGAGCTGGTCCTACAGTTTGAGACAAGATGATGAGTGTTACTACATCTGTGTGCAATAGTATAAGTGTAATGGAAAGTCTCAGACTTTTTACACTCATAATGAATACTTACAGATTTAGACAGTGGAACACTAGTTTGTAAAACAAATGTACATTTTTAGAATGTTATGTGAGATGAGAATTAATTAAACCTTTGAATATAGCATCATTTTCACTTCTTCAGTCAGACTTAGATTCATCAACTTAGAGGGATATCCAGTCCTTTATCTTGTTGAGCTGGCTAAATCAACCATATATTGTTATTTC
Organism: Calotriton arnoldi; assembly: GCA_963921515.1. NCBI lineage: Eukaryota > Metazoa > Chordata > Amphibia > Caudata > Salamandridae > Calotriton > Calotriton arnoldi. The sequence goes on from CAWUFW010003590.1 coordinate 1,062,705, forward strand.
ATGTCTCTAAACTACATCATATTTAATTAAAATGTATATGACTTGATACAAGTCAAGTTCAAAAAAACTTTATTCGGCCAACATAGGTCATAAAAGCAGATAAAACGCACAGTTAAAAGAAAATAAATACCAAACTGATCGATACAGAATATTAAAAAACACAAACTAATAATTCATACAGCTATGTCAGACAATCAGGTGGTATAATACTCAGGACGCACAGAGACTAGAAATCTTAAGTCAACCTGTAAAGTGCAAAATGGTACAGTACATATAGATATAAAAAACACTAGTATAATACAGTAAAAATTACTAAGACAAGTTGGTACTAAAGAGCCAATAAAAAAACGTAAGGGAACAGAAACAAGAGCTAGCACACTTAAGCTATGGGCAGTTTTTTCCTTTGTCTTAAAGCACCTGATAAAAAACTAGCAACTCCAAAGCATATCAGAGAGGAAGACAGCATTTACAAATATATCAGGTTTGGCTTTACTTGTACAAAGTTACAATGCCTTAACAGTGGAAGAATATATTTTTTTCGTAGGTTGCGATAAAACTCACAAAAAAAGATAAAGTGTAAGAGATCTTGTTCCGAGAAATAATCACACGAGCAATGCATTAAAGCACCTGTCTTGGAAAAATCCCTAGGGACAGATAAAACCCAGTGAATAAGATTAAACCTAAACCTGGTTAAAAGAAAGCGATGATGCTGGTACGTCCAATAACGTTGTCCTAAAGTCCCTGGGCTCAATATTAAATATTGCCTTACTGTAGGCTTAGTGAATTCCCTGTTTTCCCTTTCTGCCATCCTTCTTGCCAAGAACAGTGATTTTATATCACTCAGCTCATTGGGGCATATCGGCCTACGATCCTATGATGTGTAACAGCTTGGGGCGCTCTAGGATCTTCAACTGCTCTAAGACGTAGCCGAGCCATGGAATATCAAGGGCCCCGTCAAGCTTCATACAGTCCTCTAGGAAAAAGTGATTCAGCGTAGGAGTAGGGGTGGACCAGATCTTCAACCAATGCATTACTGGGGCTATAGCAATAAGATCTTAAATATAACCCTGCCCAAGTTCCTCATGTACCATAAAGGATGGGGTACAAGGGGGTACAGCTAGGAGTCTGTGAAGGTGTTTGTTCTCAGTGTCCTGCAGTTCACTAACATCTTTGTAGCCCCAGACATCCCTGCCGTAAGTTGTCATGGGTATACATTTATCATTATAAATCTTCAATAGGGCGGGTAACAGTTTGGCCCCCAATCTCCTGTCAAAGTCCATGGTGGCTCCTGCTGCTCTGGCCAAGGTGTTTTTTTGAGTGACCTCTGAGCCACCCAGACCCCCTTTCATCAAACAGGATGCCCAAATAAGGGAATGTGGAGGCTTTAGTCCATTCACCCCCCTACAAAAAACCCTACGTTTGGAAAGATTTGTTCTGACTGTCATCAATATGTGTGACTTAGAAGAGATAATAGAAAGGTCAAGTGCGACCATAAAATCTATGAAAGTGTTTAAAAGACTTTGCAACCCACAGCCATTCTGGAAAGTAACACTGCATCATCTGCACACAAAATAGAGCTGGGACAAGTTTGGGGCCTGCTTTGGGGATATCTTTACACGCGGCTCACAGAACGTCCCCAAGTTTATTGATGTATAGGGTAAACAAAACTGGGGCTTAAATGCATCCCTGTCTTACCCCCCGCTTGACCTCCCAGGAAGCTGATAGTGAGCCATTTTCATTATATCTGAAAGAAACTGTTAGATTTGAGTCTGACCAGTACAAGAAATCCACCAGATCAGCATCCATACCCATGTCTAGTAGCAAAGGCCATAGTTTGGACCTATTAACACGGTCAAATGCGGAGGTAAGGTCCATAAAAGCCATGTGCAGATTTCCCCCTTTGGCAATTGTGTATTTACCAATCACCAAGAGCAAATTATTGCATTGGTCCAAAGTTCTCTTCCCTTTCCTAAATCCATAATGCAGTTCTGAGACAATAGTGGAATCTTCTAGCCATAGTGTTAGGCGGTCCAAAATCACCTTGCCCGTAATTTTTGCAGCCGAATCAAGTAGGGACATCGGGCGATAACAGACTGGATCGTCCCTTGCTCCCTTTTTGAAAATGGGTAAAATAACTGCAGTGGCCCATGAGGGCCACTCACGGCTGCTGCATTAAAAACCCGAGTCAGGTTCTTGGCCACCTCACAGGATCAGCTTTATAAAGATCCGACGGAACCCCAGGGGGACCAGGCGCTTTCTGTCTGGGTGTTGCCATAATGGCTTTTTGAACCTTGTCTATCCTGAAGATCACAGGTCGCGTATCTGGACTTGGAACCAAGAGATATTGTTCACTCCTGTATCCACCCTCTATAGATCTCCTCAAAATATTGGACTCAATTATCAGCGGGGATGGTACAATCCACTCTAGAAGAGTGCTGGTCTGCAAAGAAAGGACGATTGATAATTTCTCAAAATTTGGAGCTACTTGACAGTACACTGGCCTCAATCAATCAATCAATCAATCATTCATATCATTTGTAAAGCGCACTACTCACCCGTGAGGGTCTCAAGGCGCTGGGGTGGGGAATGCTGCTACTGCTCGAAAAGCCAGGTCTTGAGGAGTTTTCTGAAGGTCAGCAGGTCTTGGGTCTGCTGTAGGTGGATGGGGAGGGTGTTCCAGGTCTTGGCGGCGAGGTGGGAGAACGATCTGCCACCGGAGGTCGCTCTTCGGAAGCGGGGGACTGTGGCGAGGGTGAGGTCGGCGGAGCGGAGCTGGCGGGTGGGGGTGTAGAAGCTGAGTCGTCTGTTGAGGTACGTTGGTCCGGTGTTGTGGAGTGCCTTGTGTGCGTGGGTGAGGAGCTTGAAGGTTATCCTCTTGTTGACCGGGAGCCAGTGCAGGTCTCTCAGGTGGGGTGTGATGTGGCTGCGGCGAGGGATGTCGAGGATCAGGCGTGCAGAGGCGTTCTGGATGCGTTGGCGCCGTCTCAGGAGTTTGGCCGAGGCTCCTGCGTAGAGGGCGTTTCCGTAGTCCAACCTGCTGCTGACGAGGGCCTGGGTGACCATACTTCTCGTTTCAGTGGGGATCCACTTATAGATCCTGCGGAGCATGCGGAGGGTGTTGAAGCAGGCGGAGGAGACGGCGTTGACCTGTTTAGTCATGGAGAGGGTGGAGTCGAGGATGACCCCTAGGTTGCGTGCGTGGTCGGTGGGTGTTGGGGCGGTTCCCAGTGTGGTCGGCCACCAGGAGTCGTCCCAGGCCGAAGGGGTAGATCCGAGGATGAGGACCTCCGTCTTGTCCGAGTTCAGCTTCAGTCGGCTGTTCCTCATCCATTCAGCGACGGCCTTCATTCCTTCGTGAAGGTTGGTTTTGGCGGTGTGGGGGTCCTTGGTGAGGGAGAGGATCACCTGGGTGTCATCGGCGTAGGAGATGATGTTGAGGTCGTGCCGACGGGCGACGTGGGTGAGCGGTGCCATGTAGATGTTAAACAGAGTTGGGCTGAGGGAAGAGCCCTGGGGTACGCCGCAGATGATCTCGGTGGCTTCAGAGCAGAAGGGGGGAAGGCGGACGCTCTGTGTTCTGCCAGAGAGGAAGGAGGTGGTCCAGTCCAGGGCCTTCTCTTGGATCCCGGCGTTGTGGAGGCGTGTTCGTAGTGTATTTTGGCAGACCGTGTCGAAGGCGGCTGACAGGTCCAGGAGGATGAGGGCCGCCGTTTCTCCGTTGTCCAGCAGGGACTTGATGTAATCGGTGGCGGCGATGAGGGCAGTCTCAGTGCTGTGGTTGCTGCGGAACCCGGAGTGGGAAGGGTCCAGGATGTTGTTCTCCTCGAGGTAGCAGGTCAGTTGTTCGTTGACGGTCTTCTCGATGACCTTTGCCGGGAACGGGAGCAGGGAGATGGGCCGGAAGTTCTTGAGGTCCTTGGGGTCCGCCTTGGGTTTCTTGAGTAAGACGTTGATCTTGGCGTGCTTCCAGCTCTCCGGGAATGTTGCTGTCTCGAAGGAAGTGTTGATGACTTTCCGGAGATGGGGTGCGATGGCTGTGCTGGCTTTGTTGAAGATGTGGTGTTGGCATGGGTCTGACAGAGATCCGGAGTGGATGGTGTTCATGATCTTGATGGTGTCGTCGTCGTTGATGTTGGTCCAGGAGAGCAGGTGGTTGGTGCGGATGGTGGTCGTGGGGGCGGAGGTCTCAGTGTTTGTCGGGGCGGTCGTGGCGTTGAAGCTGTCGTGGATGTCTGCGATCTTGCGGTGGAAGAAGGTGGCCAGCGAGTCGCACAGGTCTTGCGAGGGTGGGACGTCGTTGGTGTTGGAGCTGGGGTTGGAGAGTTCCTTCATGATGTTGAAGAGCTCTTTGCTGTTGTGCGTGTTGTTGTCTAGGCGGTCTTTGAAGGAGGCCCTTTTGGCGGATCTGATGAGGTGATGGTGTCTGCGGGTGGCGTTCTTGTGGGCTGCGTGGCTGTCCGGTGTTCGTTCACGGAGCCAGATCTTCTCCAGCTTTCGGCAGGTTTGCTTGGAGGCCCGGAGGTCTTCAGTGAACCAGCTGGCTTTCTTGTTGGTGTGACTGTTGGAGGGTTTCTTGATCGGGGCGAGGGTGTTGGCGCAGTCGTTGATCCACTGTCTGAGGTTGCGGGCGGCGGTGTCGGGGTCAGTGGGGTCGGCGGGTGGGCTCTGGGTGAGGGTGGTGGTTAGCTGGTCTTCGGTGACTTTGCTCCAGCAGCGACGAGGCATCTGTTGGGTGCGGTGGTGCATGGTGGGTTTCTTGAAAGTGAAGTGGATGCAGCGGTGGTCGGTCCAGTGGAGTTCGGTGGTGTGGTTGAAGGAGACGTGGGGGCTTGCGGAGAAGATGGGGTCAAGCGTGTGACCGGCGGAGTGGGTGGGTGTTGTGACGAGTTGTCTGAGTCCGAGGTTGGCTAGGTTGTCGATCAGGGTGGTGGAGTTGGTGTCATTGTTGTTCTCGAGGTGGAAGTTCAGGTCCCAGAGGAGGATGTAGTCCATGGAGGCGAGGGCGTGTGTGCTGACGAAGTCGGCGATGGAGTCGCTGAACTGTGGTCGGGGTCCAGGGGGTCTGTAGATGAGGGTTCCTCTGAGGGTGGTGTTGGGGTCGGTGTGGATCTGGAAGTGCAGGTGTTCGGCGGTGCTGAGGGTGTCGTCGGTGTTGGTTGAGACTCTGAGAGTGTTCCTGTGGACGATGGCGATTCCTCCTCCTGCTCCGTTGGTGTGGTCCCTGCGGGTGATCTTGTAGCCTTCCGGGACGGCTATGGCTATGTCGGGTGCCGAGGCGGGGTTCAGCCAGGTCTCCGTCAGGAAGGCGACGTCTGGGGAGGTTGAGTCGAGTAGGTCCCAGAGTTCAACGGCGTGTTTGCGGGCGGAGCGGGTGTTGAGAAGGATGCATCTGAGGTGGTTGGGTTCTTTCCTGGTCGGCAGCATGGTGGGGCAGATGCTTGTGAAGCTGCAGTTCCGGCAGGTGAAAGCTCCGTGGGTGCGCTTCGGGGCGGCCAGGAAGCAGGTGTGTGATCATCCGGTGTTGAGTGTGTGGAGGGTTCTGGCATCGTAGCGGTGTCGGGCATCGTGGCGTTCGCGGGGTCCAGGGGTCCTGGCGCTGGGTGCGGTCCAGGCGCGGATGGGCTTGCCTTAGGCGCGCCTTCGGCGCGGCCGCTGCGCGGCCTCCATATGAGGGGATGTGGGAGGGAGGAGCAGCTGGGAGGCGGGAGCGGGCGGCGAATGGGATTGCAGGGGGGCAGGGCCGCAGGGACGCAGCGGCGGGAAAAACGGGCGGGGGCCGCGGGAGAACTGGGCACAGGAAGGAAAAACAAGTCTGGGCAAGAAAGCAAGTACCGGCACAGAGGAATAAAAACAAGTCTGGGCAAGAAAGCAAGTACAGGCACAGAGGAATAAAAACAAGTCTGGGCAAGAAAGCAGGTTAGGCACAGGGGAATAAAAACAAGTCTGGGCAAGAAAGCAAGTACAGGCACAGAGGAATAAAAACAAGTCTGGGCAAGAAAGCAGGTTAGGCACAGGGGAATAAAAACAAGTCTGGGCAAGAAAGCAAGTACAGGCACAGAGGAATAAAAACAAGTCTGGGCAAGAAAGCAAGTTAGGCACAGGGGAAAAATACAAGATTAGGCAAAAACAATGCAGGCAGAGCCGTGCAGCAGCGTGGGGAGCGACCTGCCTGCGAGCAGGGTCAGAGGCCTGGCTTAAATCATCCCATGTCTGATCCTTTATGACTTCTTTCCTTTGTTTGAGTGCTGATTTATATGCTCTCTTACTAGCCTTCACCTTTCCCACAACCCTGGTTTCTTTTTTCAAAGCGGACATGAGGGATTTATGTGATTTGGACTATTCGACAGCAAACCACAGTTCCCCCTTGATGTCTCCAGCTTTGCCACTGGCCACTAGGTTGGTCGCAATCTGCTTTACTAGATTACTATAGGCATCTAATACCACACTATCCTGTGTGCGATTACCGAGACAAAGTTTGATGTCTTCCGCGCCTTCTACATATGACTTGTCTGAAAAAACATCCAGTATTATCTTCTCCCATTTAATTCTACGTGCCTGATCTATTGTTTTAAGATCCCCATTTGATATGCTCTTTCCCTCCACACCATGAAAGATCTGAGCCCTTCTCAATTCCAGAATTAGTGGATTATGATCACTAAAGCTACTCCAACAAGAGTATGAATTGAGCACATCGGGGAGCAAAGGGGCAGCTACCAGGATAAAATCAATGGTAGAGGAATAACCCCTGCCAGTAAATGTTGGAACAGAATCTAATTTTACAGTGTTTTCAAGGCAGTACATATTATTGGTGCGAGCAGACTCTCTATCCAAAGACCTTGGACTGAGTTCTCAAAGTGAACAGAGGGAGATAAGGCATCCCAGGGTCCCTTGGCTAAGGTGCAGTTAAGTTGACAGAGGTGTGCATTAAAGTCCCCCCGAATGATAACCTCGCAATATGGGTGTACGACCTCCCCATAATGCTCTAGAAAACCCCCTAAGGCAGCAATGTGTTCAATGTCACTGATTCTAGAAAAGGAATTATAGAAACTAATCATCAACAAAGTAGGACGCTTACTAAATGTAAATTCCACTGCTAGCATGTGGGGTAAGTGACATGTCACCACCTTGATGATGCAAGCGATTTTGAGCAATATCAGAGTTAGCAGGCCACCCTTAGCATGACCTACTGTAGAGGGAGAAGCAGCTTTAAAAAAAGGGCTAAAGCCATCCAGGGCAAAGTAGTCAGATGTATTCCAGGTTTCCTGAAGTGCAACTAGATGGCAGGACCTTATTGTCGCTAGCCACTGATCCTCATCTCTCTTAGCCCTCAAGCCCGCAATATTCCAAGTAATTATTTTAATGAATGGAGGACAGAGGGAGGTGGGATCAGTCTGGAGCAATGGCATAGGCATTTCAACAGGTAATAAAGGAGACCCTGCAATTGGCCCACCCCCTAAAGATGTCATTTGTCAATCTATAGTGTCTAGGTCCTCCAGTAGGGCATATCTGTTGATCAAAGGAATGATTTATACAATAAACGGATGCTGTGATATCCTTGCTGGGGGAAGGGCCCTATTAATATGCAAACTCATAGGGTTAGACATACCCATAGTGTAGAATAAGTGAAACGGGACGACCCCAATGGAAGACTTGGATTCTTTCCTGCAGTGGCTGTCAACCATAGCTCTCATGTGTTTAGGGTGTCTTAGGTTAACAACAATGCAGTCACCTTCCCTATTCTTTTTTACATTGGAGCCGACCCAGTCTACTCTTCTAGCCATAATGATGTGAGGTGATATATAGTGTCCATTTACTATTGTGTTGTCACACCAGTGGGTAACCTTATGCAACATGTCTATCGTGGTCTCCGTTGTGCCCTGCTTAGTGGGCGGAACACCTATCAAATGGCCACCAAAGGCGCAGATTGGGGGGGGCAAATTTAAATGAGCACTGTCCCCATGGTCATTGGAGGTGGACCAGATGAGTTGGAACCTTGAACACTATGCCCTCTGAATGGAAGCACAGTTTGAAGGTCAGCCCTCTGCCCAACGGGGTACCCACACTACCCCCGGTTATTCCTGCAATTATCGGTGGGCCCAGACCCCTTCTGGATCGAGGAGCCTCCTGAGCAGGTCGTTTGACACCCTAACCTGCCTGTGGGGTGTCGCTGTGCCCTATGGGCTTATGGCCCTTACTAGAGGGGACAGCTGGTGCAAGTTCAGCCGCATAACTGAACCCCGCGCCTCCAGCCACCAATGCATCCTCAGTATTCTTAGGAAGGGTACTGGATTGGGGCTCGGTGAATTGAGTGAGTGCTGCTTCAATCCCTGTGAGCAGTGATATGATAAGGGCCAAAAGTGATTGTAACACTGCTTCGAATTTAGGAATTAATTTATCCACAGCCTGACACAGATCCATCTGGTCAGTCGTTAGCAGAGGGGTAGCCTTCTTGGGTGGCTGATCAACTTTTTTCCTTACACCCCTCTTCTTTTTTACTGGTGGTGCAGACAAGAGTAAAGCATCATCCTGAGTATTGTCAATACTGTCCGACAGTTCAGCAGTAGGATTTGTCAACAATGGTATGCCCGCTGTATCTACCAATGACAGAGAATCAGCAACAGATGGAGGCTCATCAGGGTAATTCATAATTTCCATCGTGAGTCTCCTCTCCGAAAGAGCAATTTCTTTTGATAGGACATTTGCTGCCCTGGCTAAAAAGAGTCTAGTGTGGTGGCTGTATCGCCTCCAGGCGTGCCCACATTCAGCTTCCTCTTGCCCATTCTCGAGGGCAACCAATTGTTTACGACTACTACAGCCCATTATCTCAGCGGTTGACTTAGCAGACTAACGTTCGTCTTTAAAGATGACTCGCAGAGACGGATAAATAAGACTGTACCTTACGTAGGATATCTTAAGGGTTTAAATCGGTCAAGTACAACCAGGGAAGGGGAAGTATGAAATGTAGCAATAAACAAAAATAAATAAAATGTTGTACCTTAAGGGAGCTGTGTCCATTCAATCTCAGTTCAAGGGACCAAGAGCGGTGCCCCAGCCCAGCCTTGGTCGGGCACAGACGGGCCAGCTCTTGGCCCGGTCTTGACCCGGCATGCGCCTGCATGCGTCCCATGCAGTGGGAGCCCCAGGGAGATTACTAGGTACCTCCGGGCATGAGAACCAAGGCCTGGGTGGCAGCGGCCGCAAGTAATGCTAGGGCCTGTAGTCTGCCCCCTCCTCTCCACTGGCTCCCGATGTCACGGGTGTCCCACGCAGCGGGAGCACCAGGGAGCTCAATAGGCACCTCCGGGCCCGAGATCCAAGGTGTGGGCGGCCGGAAGTAACGCTAGGGCCTGTATTCTGCTCCCTCATCTCCACTGGCTGCCGATGTCGCGGGCGTCCCCTACTTGATACATAATGTGCACAGGGAAGAAACCACATGTGAATGCTTCAGAATGCTAAATACACCAAAGGCCCCATGGTTGGCATAAAAATAAAAAAAGGATAGACAGTGTGAGTGTGACACCACAAATACAAGAAACCCTCCTTGAAATATATCAGATTTTAAAAATCGGCGCAAGGATTATTTTAATAATATGACAATTGAATAGAGGTTTTACGTGCCCACGATATGGTATGTTAAGAGCAGCACATCACATCAAGCTATAGTATGTATTAGAAAACATTATGAAAGCTACAGTCAGTCAGTAATACTTTATTCGGTAATTCAAAACCATATAAAGTTGACAAGCCATTAAAACCATATATAATGATAAATATATATAAAGCTACAGTCATTATCCACTAATGGTGTAGCTGCTGTTGTGTACTGCACTTAGTGATGACTCCCTATTGATTATTGTTGGATTGAAATGGAATTTATAAACTGCATCTACAGGCTGCAATGGCAGGCCTAAGTCATTTATCACAGTCTACTTAAGTTGGTGGCACAATAAGTGGTGTAGCCCCACTAGTAGCATTTAATTTACAGGTCCAGGGTCTATGTAGTACCACTTTACTAGGGATTTACAAGTATGAGAAATGTGCCAATTATGTCTAAGACAATTTCACCATGTTTAAAGGAGCGAGCACAAGCATTTACATGATGATTAGCAGTGCACAGGGTGCTTAAGAGCCAACAAACACGGTTTGTGAACACAGGAGGTTGAAGTCAAAATGTTTGTGAAAGATCCTGCACAGAGGGCCAAGTACAACTGTTATTTAATCACTTGCCAACCTCCTAACACAGTATTAGTCATTATTTATGGTCTGCTCACTAACAACGTGTACAAGGACCATACAAATAACATCCAATGCATATTCTTAGTTTATATGCATGTGCATGGAGAACAAAAACACATACACTGCTTAATGGTTACCTGAGAATGACAAAACATATCCTTGAAGAACATATTTATGGCTGTTGGTGTAAGAGTCTGAATAAAGAACAGAGGTTGAAAGATGTTTATATGTTAGAGTTTTGTAAGTATGTTTAGCTACCAAAACACTTTTCTGAAGTTTAGTGATACATTATTGAAAAAAATATAGTTTACCAACACCTTGTTGGTAGTTAAAAGACACTATTCAATCTAGTACACTGCTAGAAAATTAAAATAAAACTTAAGTTGTTGTGTTATATACTGTGCTTGTACTTACCTGTCTTCACTCCATGTGGGATTCCTGCAAAGCCTACCGTGTTTAGGATCCCAAACACATTTTTATCCCAGGGCAAGTGGTTCATAAGCTGGAAGACCTGCCACTGGTGGGACGCTATTTGGGCTTTGGAAGCTAGGGATCTTGCCCTCCCCCGCAGATCATTCCAGCACTTCTTGATTTTCTCCTGTGAATGCCTGCTGTTAGATACAACATTCACTCTTGAGACAATTCAATCTCACATTTGCCTTTTCTGAGTGATAGTTGGACTTTGGACAAGGCCTTCAAACAAGTGTGGCTCTACCCTAATGATCCCATCCACCATGACTGTCAATTCAGTGTCAGTGAATATAGGGTTTCTTTTACCAGCCATGGTTTAACAGTGAAAAACTAAACTAAAGTACGAAAACAAACTACTCATGGGCTAAATAAAAAAAATAAAAAAAGGGAAAGCTAAGTAAAGGTCCAAACAAACACCTAGCTTCAGCTTCCTTCTTAGGAAGGCAAAGGATCATGGTATGGCATTAGGAGTGTTTTCTACTGTGCTCTACAGGTGTGATTAATTAGAACATTACTATCAGGTGCATGACTTATGCACCGTCTTTAAGACGCATTAGCATACCAGGGCAAAATGGGTCTGGAACCTAATTACTCTGACAGGACACCACTGTGAGGCCGCGCCAATGAAAGATATATGAATATGGTTGACATAATCCCTCCACACCAACTCTACTGGGGTGTTATGCGATGGGTAATGATTAATTGCCGTCTGCTTGATTTAACCACTAGTATGACGGATCTACCTTCTCTACGACTGATGGCGGTTTTCCTGTTCAATATATAAATCGGACAGGAGTTACTCTGCCAGGCGACAGATGGATTTAAACCTTAGTCATGGTGGAAGTATGACCCGACTGCCAATGTATAAATCGGGCCATTAGTCTGTGATTCATATTGGTTTTAGGACAGTGTAGGAGGCTGGCTTGGTATATAGTGCACACTTATTCAAGTGTAGCACACTGCACCAATCCTGACAACCCTTATGGTGTTTTTAGTGGTTTAGACAACCTTAGAAAGCTCTTTAAGTGGTAGCTGTAGAGAGCAGCCTTCAGGCTTAGTCTAGGAGGAGTGTAAAGCAGCTTGTTTCACCAGTTTCTAATCTTATAGTGTGAAGTAAGTGAAAAAGAACCACACAGTGTACTTATAAAAAGAGTTATTTATTACAGACACTCACTAACCCAATGCAATATCTCCTAGCCGGCGATAGAATTACAATATGCACAATACTCTGATAATACGACAGGTAAGAAGCACGAAAATACAATGGTCTCCAGGGGTAGACCAAACCATTTACAAAAATAGGGGAATGCGACTAACGACCGAAGTCAGGAGTGGACCCAGAAGACTTAGAAGAGCTGGAGAACCAAGGAACCACCCGAGGTAAGGACCCAGGAATCCCACAGAGGCCGTGTGCAAAGTGAATACATGACCACGTGCTCAAGGTGAGTCAATGGGGAAGTCACGGTTACAGTTCTTAGGAAAAGGGACCCTTCCCAGAGGACTTGGAAGGCACCCCGTGGAAGATGGACGGTCCGAGAGTCACCCCGCCAGTGGATACCCAGAAGACCATGTTATCTGCCCCAGGGAAGCCAGATACATAGGTACGAAGTGACGTCGGGAACCGCCGTAAACCCCAATGGAGGACTTCAAGGAAGATGCTGCTGGCTACGAAGCTGGAAGAGTCCGGTGGAATCCAAGGGTGGATTCTAGAAGAAGAGTACCTGCAAGCAGAGGGGACAGAGTCTAGGTCACTCAGGAGTGACCAGGAGGCACGGGAGTCGAGTGCCCACCAATGTCGGCTCTTGCAGGAGAGTTGACGGTGCCCTTTTCTCTGCAGCTAAGTGGACCAGGTGACGCTGAGGACGACCAGGAACGGTGTACGAGCTGTCCCACACTGGGTGTCGATATCCAGGAGGTCGTCGTGCAGCGGGCGCACCAACAGGCCTTTGCAACGGCAACATATGGAAGAAGATAAAAAGGTACTGTGTCGGGACCAGCAAGGTCCACGAGACTCATTACGTTCAAGTAAGTCAGGGTAGGCCCTAGCAAGCCAGGGAGCATACTGGAATCAAAGAAGACCTTCGACAGGGCCCGAAGATCTCTGGAGATGAGAGTCGCCCAGCCTTAGCAACTCCCAGCCGACGCGGTGCATAGGGACTCGGTTCCAGCGGTGTCGACGAGGGATCCTGGCCTCAGACTCGGTCTGAAGACAGTGCAGTCCTCGAGGAAGTTGTAGAATTGCCCCCTGTGTTACCAATCCGGTTGGAGACCAGGATCAGCAATCGGTCAACTGCATTGTGGTGCCTGCGGATGCAGGGGAGTGACTCCTTCCCTACTAGGGAGATTCCTTCAGGTGTCTTTGGATCTCCACAGGGCCTGGAAGGGGCCTGTATGGAGCACAGACACTGACGGTGCAGCAGACTTGCAGAACAAAGAGATCAGAAGCAGACGGAGTCGTCCCGGTTGCAGTCTTGGTTTCAAAGGCGAGGTCCGATGCAGTCAGTCTGACGCGGTCTGCACGACTCGGTCAGAATGTCCAGATGGTTGAAGAGGACGCAGAATTTGATCTGAATCGAATCCCAGGACGAATCTAGGGACTCACCCTCAGGTAAGCCATTAAGCTCCCTAAGGAAAGGTTTGGGATGATTCAGGGGTCCCTCCCAGAGGAGGGGCTGGACAGTGGGCAGGATACTCCCATGCCCTTTGTCCAGTTTTGCGCCAGAGCGGGAGCCAACGGCTTACTGAACTGGTTTGAGCTGGAGTATGCAAAGAGGGCACCAAATGTGCTCCTTAAGCAGTCTGAGTGGCACTGGCAAGTACCCTCACCCTCTCACAATACACTAAACCCTGTCTGGGAGGTGGTCACACAACCCTGTGACAGGACACCTATTGCTCTGTCTTCCCCTACTTGAGCAGCAGGAGGACCGAATCGTGTTTCAGGTCGGCAGCAGCCCTAGCTTGCTGTCCGGTTCTGAAAAACTGGTACCGGGAGCACTGTGGGCCTCCCGAAGGAGCTTTACAGTGCATGGAATCATACCTCCCACACCATTTATGGTGTGGGGGTATGATTCCAACATATTTGATACCAAATATGACAGGGTTCGTTACAGACAGTTTAGAGATGGTCATTGCGTAATGACACATGGTCTCTCTTTATATCGTAATGACTCATTCACTGGCAACCCAGAAGAATGGAATCCGAAGGCTGCAGGGGTGTCTTGTTCATGCAGGTGCACCCTCACACTTAGAACCAAGCACCCTGCCTTTAGGACTGAAAGGCCTACTAGAGGGGTGACTTAGAGGTTTTAAGTGCCGTTATGTTAGATATAAGCAGACATATCTTTTGTGAGAGATGCAAGCACCCACTCACACAGGCTGCAAAGGGAGGCCTGTAGTCAGTGTTTGGAGGGTCCCTTATGGGTGGTATAATATATGCTGCAGCCCATGGAGGACCCCTGGTGTACCTAGGCCCTAGGTACCTTAGTACCATATACTAGGGACTTACTAGGGTACACCAGCAGCCAATTAGGAATGTACCAAGGTACTCACCATAGCCAATTTAGGGAGGAAGCACAGTGACTGGGGTCCTAATTAGCAGGATCCCAGTCAGACTAGTCAGAACAACAGTATGACACCAGCAAAAAGTGGGGGTAACCATGAAAGCAGATCCCACTTTCCTACAGACAATAGGAAATCGAAATATATAGATGCACATTTGGTACTGTCCAGAAGACAACCATAGGATTGCCTAGTAATTATGACACAATGTCTACTGGCTTGCGATGGGGTGAATCAATGTCATGTTCATGGCACCACTGATGTTCAGCATGGCTGACAACCTGTTGACAGGCTGCAACCAATGTTAGGCATGAATTGACCAAAGCAGACTTTGGTCTTCAGCAACTGCATTGTATCTGAAAACGACAATCCTAAATCAGTTTTTTAGATCACTAGAAGATATGTCTACTTTACTGCTAGGTTATGAAACGTGGAGAACATTACAATACATTTACCTCGGTCTGTGATGAAGCCAGAGTGCAGGCTGCTCTGTAGCTTTCCTAAACACGCATCAATTGGTATTCCCACAGGCACAGATACTGCTGGGATTTACAATGCCCCCTCTCACTTAGAATAATAAAATACACAGTGCTGTTCTGAGACTCACTGTGGGATAGACTGCATTGGGGTTGTGCCTTGTTGCTAGGAGTAGTGCTGTATCCTATAGATGTTAGGAAGTCAGGGCCGTAGCCACGGGGGGCCAGAAGGGCCCGGCACTCCCATCTTGATGTCTGGCCCCCCAAACGTTCTTGGCAGTGGTCAGATGTCAAGGGGATTTTTAATGAAATGCTCAGTACCATCCAGGCATATTTGGCCTCGGGAGAAATGCAGAATGTAAGCTAAAGTGTGCTCCAGTTAAGAATAAATATTTCTTAAGAAAAAAGAGTAGCATTATTTTTATAACAGTTTATTTATTTACTTACTTATTTATTTATGCGTTTTTATATGGCGCAAACTTTACCTGAAGGTGCCAAAGCGCTTTACAATAGAACCAGTAACAATACATAAGGAAATCAGAGTACATGAATTACATAAAAGATACAAACAGATAAACTTTAAATTTCACATAAGAATGTTTGTAAGTACATAAGTCTACTACAGATAATAGTGGTTAGAGTTACAAATATACAAGTTGCAAATTCACTCAAGATTACATTTTAAGGAAAGTTGAAGGGATTAGAGTTCGACAAATATATATATATTCATAGGAAAAGAGTTTTTTCTTTTGCCAATATCTTTGGCGCCGTTTGACAAATCTTCGCGAAATTTTCAAAATTAATGGCCCGCTCAGGTCAGCTTCTGTCTTGAAAGTTTCGGGGTGATTCGTCAAGCAGGGGCCGAGAAAAAAGGGGGGTCCCAAAACGCATTTTCCCCATGTTAATTTCCATAGGAAAAATTGGAACAGACTACAGCCCATACTGCTGAACGGAATTACACCAAATTTGGCAAAAAGGTAGCCCTTGGTTCAGAAAGAGACCTTTTTTTAAATGGTGTAAATCCGTTCAGTAGTTCCTGAGAAATTAAAAAAAGAAAAATATCGATATCTGAGCACCGAGGAGGAGTCGCGACTCCTCCCGGGCACGAGCTTCAATCTGATTGGCTGCCAACACTCCAAAGCAGGAAGTGTTGGCAGCCATCTTGTGACTCGGTAACCGAATCACAAGAAAACAGCATAAAGAGATGAAAAACAAGAAAAGGGGGCCGGGTAGAAACACCCTGACCCCCTAGGCCTGCAGGGCCACAAAAAGCATTAAAAAAAAAATCAAATCGGCAGAATTCGCGCTGGGTGCGCGGATCCTGCCAAAAATTAAAAAAAATGAAGCGCGGGCTCCCGCGCTTCATTTTAATGAGGCCCCCGGGTGGGCCAGGTCCCGGGGGCAATGTCTAAATGAAATAGCGGGGGCCCATGAGGCCCCCGCAGCCCCTGGGACCGCCACCTCCCCGGGACTATGCTAATTATGTGCAGGGGCACGCGGCCCCCCACAGCCCCAGGGACCGCCACCTCCCCGGGGCTTCCTTTAAAGTGAATGCATGGGGGGTCCCAACCCCCCACGCTGCCCCGGGGACCGCCACCTCCCTGGGGCACTGTATAATTGTATGCGGGGGCACGCGCACCCCCCGCAGCCCCGGGGACCGCCACCTCCCCGGGGCTCTGTCTTTTTAAAAAGATGTGTGGGGGCAAGAGCCCCCCCACAAGCCCCAGGGACCACCACCTTCCCGGGTCACTCTTTATTTAAATTTGGGGGTCCGTTACAGACCCCCAGCCCCGGGGACCACCACCTCCCTGGGGCAAAGAAAACGAAGGGAGGGGGGCCGCACGGTCCCCCTCCAGGAGCCCTTGATGGCCCTGGGGACTGCCACCCCCCAGGGATGGCTCCTGCAATGTCCCGGGATGCTCACCCCTGGGACATTTCTGTTTGCTATGGCAGGGCGGGAGCCGTGCGTCTCCCGCCCTGCCATAGCAAACACTGCTTTGGTTTTTGGAATCGAGAGCAGGAAGCCTGCTCTCGCTTCCAAAACCGAGCAAAGTGCTTTGCACAAGGGGAGCTGCATGTCAGCAGCTTCCCTTGTGCAAAAGCAATGCTGGCTCCCGCAAGAGGCGGGGAGCTGGCGGGACTGTGGGGGCATTTGGGCTCCCCCCACGGTCCCCAACACAAAGGGCCAGCCCCGGGAGATGGGGTCCCTGGGGCCAGAAGTGGCCCAGGAGGGAGTCCACGTGTCCCCCTCCCCTTTATTTTTATTATTTTTAAAAGGCCGGCCCCCGGGGGATGGGGTCCCCGGGGCAAATAGTGGCCTGAGGAGGGGGGCCATGCGGCCCCCCTCTATAATTAATAAAAATGAAAGGGTGGCCAGGCCCCGGGGATGGGGTCCCCGGGGCCAAAATCGGCCTCAGGAGGGGGGCCGCGCGGCCCCCTTCATGTTTTTTGTTTAGTTTTTTTTAATTTGGCAGGCCCTGGGGGATGGGGCCCCCAGGGCCCAAAAATAGATTAAAAGAAGGGGGGCCACACAGCCCCCTTCTAACAATTTTTTTTTTTTAAAAGCTGGCATCTCGCCGGAGGCCCCGCCCCCTTTCTGCACCACTCTTCAAACGCGTCCCCTGGCGCGTTGGGGTATTAAGTCCCCTTGAATACTGAGGGTCCCTGGGGGCCAACTAGCTCACCAGGTACCTCCAGTAAGCGCCACAGAGCTAGGTGCAGAGAGGTGGTCCAAGGCCACGCCCCTTTTTACACCTCTCTGCAACGCAGCTCTGTGGCGCTTACTGGAGGTACCTGATGGGCTAGTTGGCCCCGAGGGACCCTCAGGATTCAAGGGGACTTAATCCCCCAACTTACAACACAAGGATGTCCTTGGGCGCCAACTACCCCTCTTGTTACCTCCAGTAAGTCCCGCACAGTGAGATTGCTAAGACGTCTTTGGAGGCTATTCCCCCCTTTCTCCACCATTCTGCAAACACGCCTCCTGGCAGAATACGGGATGGAGGATGAAGTCCAATTTACTCCTGAGGGACTTTGGGGGCCAAGAAGCCCTACTGGTACCTCCTGTAAGCCCTAAGCACCGGAATTCCTGAGCACTGGTCGGAGGCCCAGCACCCTTTCTCCACCATTCTGCAAACGCGACTAACAGTTAAAGAAGTGTTTGCAGTGTAATAGGTTTCGCATTTGCGAGAATTAGAGCTATTGGCGTTGTAAATGCAAACGTTTTTTACTAATGTTTTTGGAGTGGAGTGGATGTACGTTGTGTGTAGTGGAATTATGTGATATGTTGTGCAGTGAAATTATGTGGATAGAAAGTATGTGGTATTTAGTGTATAGGAATTATGTAGAGTGGGATTATGTGTTATGGAGAGTAATTATGTGGTATGGTAGTCTGTGTTGTGGAGTGGTAACCTCAGGTTTAGTCTTCCTCGTTTCCATCGAAGCTCAAGTATGAACTCAGTGAGACAAAAAAAGATTAAATCACTGAGGAGCACTTGTGGACCTAGTCAGAGGTATGAGCAGGGCCAATGGAATTATGTGACTGTTTGGCTGCACCGACTTTCGCACAATTATACATTTTCTGCATTAGCCACATAATTCATCATCTGCACCCTAATCTGTAGATTTAAACAAAAAAAGCCTTGTTTCTAGTAGGGGTGGGCGTAGTGGGCGTAGCGGGGCTACGCGGAGTGCCACGGAGACGGAACCAATCTCCGCACACTCCGCGTAGCTCCGCTATGCGCCACCTGCCTCCCGCCCACCCGCACTATTAAAACATTATAAATAAGAATTTAAAACACCTTACCTTATTGGCGGCATCCCCGGCCTTCCCTCCTTCTCCATCGCGTCTACTTCTGGAAAACTGCGCATGCGCGGGCGCCCGCGCATGCGCATTCCTCGCGAGAAATGCGCATGCACGGGCGCCCGCGCATGCGCAGTTTTCCAGAAGAAGACACGATGGAGAAGGAGGGATGCCCGGGGACGCCGCCGATAAGGTAAGGTGTTTTAAATTCTTATTTATAATGTTTCAATAGTGCAGGCGGGAGGCGGGCGAGAGGCGAGTGGGAGGCCAACTCCGCTCCGCCCCGAGTGTGTGGAGATTTGCCTGTTCCGCCTACTTTGCAGAAGCAGAACAGGCAAAATTCTGCACATTCCGTGGGCGGAATGGAGTTGTCCGCCCACCCCTAGTTTCTAGCTGAAACGGGTCAAACGTTACAAAAAATGCAGCGACAAGTGTTACAGTGTCGTGGAAGGCCCTTTGCAAACCTAGAATGGTCACCTGTTACTTATTGCTAAATGTGGGTGTTAAATTGGTACTAATGGTGTGCAAGCCACTCTTGCTTCCCTCTGCACCTCTGTTGCCTCTTTCTGCATTTCTGTTGCTTCTTTCTGCACGTTTCTTTCTTTTTCTGTACTTCTCTTGACCTCATTCTGCAAATCTCTTGTACTTTCTGCACCTCTCTTCCCTCTTTCTGCACGTCTGTTGCCTCTTTCTGCACCTCTGTTGTCTCTTTCTGCACTCGTCTTCCCTCTTTCTGTACCTTTCCTGCCTGTTTTTGCATCGCACTTGCCTCTTTCTGCACTTTTCTTGCTTCTTTCTACCCCTCTGTTGCTTCTTTCAGCAATTCTCTTGCCTCTTTGTGCACTTCTCTTGCCTGTTTCTGCACCTCTCTTGCCTCTTTTTGCAACTCTGTTGGCTCTTTCTACACCTCACTTGCTCCTTTCTACACTTCGCGTGCCTCTTTCTGCACCCCTGTTGCTTCATTCTGCACTTTCCATGCTTCTTTCTGCACCTGTCTTGCTTCTTTCTGCTCCCCTGTTGTCTCTTTATGTACTTCTTTTGCCTCTTTCTGCACTTTTCTTCCCTTTTTCTGCTCCTCTCTTCCGACTTTCTGCACGTCTGTTGCCTCTTTCTGCACCTCATTTGCTTCTTTCTGCACCCCTGTTGTCTCTTTCTGCACTCGTCTTCCCTCTTTCTGTACCTTTCCTGCCTGTTTTTGCATCTCACTTGCCTCTTTCTGCACTTTTCTTGCTTCTTTCTACACCTCTGTTGCTTCTTTCAGCAATTATCTTGCCTCTTTGTGCACTTCTCTTGCCTGTTTCTGTACCTCTCTTTCCTCTTTTTGCACCTCTGCTGGCTCTTTCTGCACCTCACTTGCTCCTTTCTACACCTCTCTTGCCTCTTTTTGTACCCCTGTTGCTTCATTCTGCACTTTCCATGCTTCTTTCTGCACCTGTCTTGCTTCTTTCTGCACCCCTGTTGTCTCTTTATGTACCTCACTTGCCTCTTTCTGCACTTTTCTTGCCTTTTTCTGCAGTTCTCTTGCCTCTTTCTGCACCTCTGTTGCTTCTTTCTGCACTTCTCTTGCCTCTTTCTGCACTCCTGTTGCTTCATTCTGCACTTTCCATGCTTCTTTCTGCACCTGTCTTGCTTCTTTCTGCACCCCTGTTGTCTCTTTATGTACCTCACTTGCCTCTTTCTGCACTTCACTTGCTTTTTTCTGCACCTCTCTTGCCTCTTTCGCCACCTCTGTTGCTTCTTTCTGCACTTCTCTTGCCTCCTTCTGCACCTCTTAGTTAGAGGTAGTTTTAATCCCCCTGCCCTATTATGTACTAGGGCCATACAGGGGAGGTCATGCCAATCACAGGGGTACCCCAACCCATAGTGTACCCTAGTGTATGTAGGTGTTTTCACTGTATTCTAAGTGTCTTTTAGCATAGCACTGTCTCTAGACTTGGTTAGTCAGAGTCAGTTACCACCAGTACCCGTCAGCAAAAAGTTTTTCTGCACCCCTGTTGTCTCTTTCTGCACTCGTCTTCCCTCTTTCTGTACCTTTCCTGCCTGTTTTTGCATCTCACTTGCCTCTTTCTGCACTTTTCTTGCTTCTTTCTACACCTCTGTTGCTTCTTTCAGCAATTCTCTTGCCTCTTTGTGCACTTCTCTTGCCTGTTTCTGCACCTCTCTTGCCTCTTTTTGCAACTCTGTTGGCTCTTTCTGCACCTCACTTGCTCCTTTCTACACTTCTCTTGCCTCTTTCTGTACCCCTGTTGCTTCATTCTGCACTTTCCAGGCTTCTTTCTGCACCTGTCTTGCTTCTTTCTGCACCCCTGTTGTCTCTTTATGTACCTCTTTTGCCTCTTTCTGCACTTTTCTTCCCTTTTTCTGCACCTCTCTTCCCTCTTTCTGCACGTCTGTTGCCTCTTCCTGCACCTCATTTGCTTCTTTCAGCACCCCTGTTGTCTCTTTCTGCACTCGTCTTCCCTCTTTCTTTACCCTTCCTGCCTGTTTTTGCATCTCACTTGCCTCTTTCTGTACTTTTCTTGCTTCTTTGTATACCTCTGTTGCTTCTTTCAGCAATTCTCTTGCCTCTTTGTGCACTTCTCTTGCCTGTTTCTGCACCTCTCTTGCCTCTTTTTGCAACTCTGTTGGCTCTTTCTGCACCTCACTTGCATGCTTCTTTCTGCACTGTCTTGCTTCTTTCTGCACCCCTGTTGTCTCTTTATGTACCTCTTTTGCCTCTTTCTACACTTTTCTTGCCTTTTTCTGCACCTCACTTCCCTCTTTCTGCACGTCTGTTGCCTCTTTCTGCACCGCATTTGCTTCTTTCAGCACCCCTGTTGTCTCTTTCTGCACTCATCTTCCCTCTTTCTGTACCCTTCCTGCCTGTTTTTGCATCTCACTTGCCTCTTTCTGCACTTTTTTTGCTTCTTTGTATACCTCTGTTGCTTCTTTCAGCAATTATATTGCCTCTTTGTGCACTTCTCTTGCCTGTTTCTGTACCTTTCTTTCCTCTTTTTGCACCTCTGCTGGCTCTTTCTGCACCTCACTTGCTCCTTTCTACACTTCTCTTGCCTCTTTTTGCACCCCTGTTGCTTCATTCTGCACTTTCCATGCTTCTTTCTGCACCTGTCTTGCTTCTTTCTGCACCCCTGTTGTCTCTTTATGTACCTCTTTTGCCTCTTTCTGCACTTTTATTGCCTTTTTCTGCAGTTCTCTTGCCTCTTTCTGCACCTCTGTTGCTTCGTTCTACACTTCTCTTGCCTCTTTCTGCACTCCTGTTGCTTCATTCTGCACTTTCCATGCTTCTTTCTGCACCTGTCTTGCTTCTTTCTGCACCCCTGTTGTCTCTTTATGTACCTCACTTGCCTCTTTCTGCACTTCACTTGCTTTTTTCTGCACCTCTCTTGCCTCTTTCGCCACCTCTGTTGCTTCTTTCTGCACTTCTCTTGCCTCCTTCTGCACCTCTTAGTTAGAGGTAGTTTTAATCCCCCTGCCCTATTATGTACTAGGGCCATACAGGGGAGGTCATGCCAATCAGAGGGGTACCCCAACTCATAGTGTACCCTAGTGTATGTAGGTGTTTTCACTGTATTCTAAGTGTCTTTTAGCATAGCACTGTCTCTAGACCTGGTTAGTCAGAGTCAGTTACCACCAGTACCCGTCAGCAAAAAGTTTTTCTGGACTTCTGTTGCCTCTTTCTGCATTTCTCTTGCTTGTTTCTGCACCTTCATTCCTCTTTCTGCACATGTCCTACCTCTGTAGGCATAGTTAGAAATTAGCATTTAAAAAACCTTTGAAATTCACTGAAAAAACCACAGGTTTCAGGGACGTTATAGTTAGAAATTAGCATTTAAAAAACCTTTGAAATTCACTGAAAAAACCATAGGTTTCAGGGACGTTATAGTTTTAAATTAGCGTTTAAGAAACCTTAGAAATTCACTGAAAAAACCACAGGTTTCAGTGACGTTATAGTTAGTTGGACATTTCACTCGTACAAAACCAGAGAAATTCGGCTGTTATAGTTAGTTCAGCTACCTATAACTCGCGCCCCCGCAATGCACTGCTGATGACGTCACATATTACATCATTCATGACATGGTCAGTGACATCACTGATGTAGGTGCGTGACTGACTGTATAAGTGAGTGATTAAATGTGTCTTACTGAATGCATGGGTTAGTGACTGATACAGACATTCACACAGTTTAGTTTGTCAGTTGGTGTGTAAGCGGTTGCATGGGTTGGTGAGTAGCTAAATGAGGGTCTATATGGGTTATTGATTGGTTGTCTGAGTATCTGTATGGGTGCCTCAGTGTCTGGGTGGGTGGGTGGGGGAGTGTGTGACTCTGTGCATAGATGTGTGAGTGGGTGATTCATTGGGTGTATGGGTTCAAGAGTGCATCTGTGAAGGGCTGTATGGGTGGGTGAGTGTGTGTATGGGTGTGTTGGTGAGTGAATGGATGTCTCAGTGGTACATGTGTGAGTAACTGCATATGTGAAAGGCAGTATATGTGAGTGTTGGAGTATATAAGTGACTATATGTGAGAGTGAGTGATTGTGAGAGTGGCTGTTTGAATGAGTGTGTGCTTGTATTAGTTATTGTATAAGAGTGTAAGTATGTGTTAGTATATGTTTGAATAAGTGAGGTGGTGTGTGTATAACTGTATAGGTGAGTAAATGGGAGTGTGATTGATTCTTTGCATGACTGACTAGCTGTGTGAGTAACTCTATGGATGAGTGGTGGTGTGTGAGTGTCTGTATAGATATGTGAGTGCATATGATAGTGCAGTATTGATGGTTGACTGCATCTATGAGTGACTGTATGGGTGAATGAGTGGACGTGTGTGTAGACCTAGGAATCAGTGAGTGGGTATGTACTAACTGGTATTGGTGTGTCTTTGGTTTCGAAAATGGTAGTCTGTATTTTAGAGTGGGTGTATCAAAGGTTATATTAGAGTATGAGGAGGTGCATCAGATTATCACGTGGATGATGTCATCAGTGATGTCATTTGAGATGTCATCAGTGATGTCATCAGTGATGTCACTGACCATGTCATGAATGATGTAATATGTGACGTCATCAGCAGTGCATTGCGGGGGCGCTAGTTCTAGGTAACTGAACTAACTATAACGGCCGAATTTCTCTGGTTTTGTATGAACGAAATGTCCAACTAACTATAACGTCCCTGGAACCTGTGGTTTTTTCAGTGAATATAAATATATATATATATATTCACTGAAAAAAGCACAGGTTTCAGGGACGTTATAGTTAGTTGAACATTTCACTCGTACAAAACCATAGAAATTTCCCCGTTATAGTTAGTTCAGCTAACTATAAATCGCGCCCCCGCAATGCACTGCTGATGACGTCACATATTACATCATTCATGACATGGTCAGTGACATCACTGATGACATCACTGATGACATCTCAAATGACATCACTGATGGCATCACTGATGACATCATCCATGTGACAATCTGATACACCTCATCACACACTAGTATAACCTTTGATCACTCACTCTAAAATATAGAGTACTATTTTTGAAACCATTGACATACCAATACCAGTTTCTACATACCCACTCACTGATTCATAGGTCTACACACACAACTACTCACTCACCCATAGAATCACTCATACATGCTGTCACTGATCAATAGAACACTATCAAATGCACTCATACACCAATATCAACATTGACACTCCAGCACTCATCCTAGTCAGTTATGCAGTCATCCTACTCACTCATGTAAACAATCAATCACACTTACATTTACTCACCTACACACTTATACAAACACAAACTCATTTATTCAGACAGATAGTAACTCAAACTTAGTGTTTTATAAAATCACTATTAGAAGTATACACTCATCCATACAGTCACTCACACAATCACTGACTCTTACGTATATTTATTTATTTATATACAACAACTGTCACATACATTGCCTTTTATTTTTCTACTCTGTTGGAGATGTACCACTGAAAGATATATTCGCTCATCCACACACCCATAAACACACTCACTCCCCCAAACAACTGTTTCCACATGCACTCTTAAACTCATGCACCAAGTCAATCAACCACTCACACATCTCTGCACAAAGTCACACACCCCCCACCTAACCACACACACATTCAGTCTCCCATACAAAATACTCAGCCAACTAATCAATAACTAATATAGACACTCATGTAGCTAGTGACCAATTGATGCAGCAGGTTACACAGCAACAGACAGAGTGATACAGACATTCACACAGTTTAGTCACTAACACATGTATTTAGTGAGACACTTTTAATTACTCACTTAAACAGTCAATCACACAGCTACTAAATCCTCCATCCAGACACTTATATATCCACTCATTCTTCAATGCAGATTGCTATATATATATAATACATATTTAAATATCAAACAAAAAAACATTCACTGGATGATGTCATCAGTGATGTCATCAGTGATGTCATTTGAGATGTCATCAGTGATGTCATCAGTGATGTCACTGACCATGTCATGAATGATGTAATATGTGATGTCATCAGCAGTGCATTGCGGGGGCGCGAGTTATAGTTAGCTGAACTAACTATAACGCGGGAATTTCTATGGTTTTGTACGAGTGAAATGTTCAACTAACTATAACGTCCCTGAAACCTGTGGTTTTTTCAGTGAATTTCTAAGGTTTTTTAAATGCTAATTTCTAACTATAACGTCCCTGAAACCTATGGTTTTTTCAGTGAATTTCAAAGGTTTTTTAAATGCTAATTTCTAACTACAACGTCCCTGAAACCTATGGTTTTTTCAGTGAATTTCAAAGGTTTTTTAAATGCTAATTTCTAACTATAACATCCCTGAAACCTATGGTTTTTTCGGTGAATTTCAAAGGTTTTTCAAATGCTAATTTCCAACTATGCCTACAAAGGTAGGACATGTGAAGAAAGAGGAAGAAAAGCACAGAAAGAAGCAAGACAAATGCAGAAAGAGGCAACTGTAGTCCAGAAAGATGAAGAAAAGTGCAAGAAGAAGGAAGAGATGTGCAGAAAGAACCAACAGAGGAGTAGAAAGTACTCCTGTGCCCCCAACGTTTTGCTGATGGGTACTGCTGGTAACTGACTCTGTCTCTGGTGGTAAAAGACACTTAGAATACAGTGAAAACACCTACATACACTAGGGAACACTATGCGTTGGGGTACCCCTGTGATTAGCATCACCTCCTCTGTATTTGCCATGAGTTAGTGCCTGGGTGATTGGATGAGTACATGGGCACTGACTGGATGATTAGAGTACTACAAGGAGAGTGGATGGTGAATTTATAAGTGCTTGTGTTTTGTCGGAGTGATTGGATAAGTACATGGTGCTCGCTGGTTGATTGGAGGAGTGCATGGGTAGTGACAGGGCGATGGCTGGACTGCATCAGTAGTGCTCAGGGTAAGTTGGAGGATTAATTCCCCTTGAATCCTGAGGGTCCCTATTTGATAAAAGCCCTAGCGGTGGTGGTCCCCGGGGCTTGGGGGGGCCTTGGAGGCCCCCCAAACATTAAAAAAACAAGCCCCGGGAGGTGGTGGTCCCCGGGGCTGCGGGGGCCCCCGCGGGCCCTGCATATATTTGTTGGCAATGCCCCCAAGACCTGGCCCACCCGGGGGTCTCAATTAAATGAAGCGCGGTATCCCGTGCTTCATTTTTTTTTTACATTTCGGCGGGATTTGCGACCCCAGCTCAAATTTCGCCATTTTTTTTTAAAAAAATGCTTTTTTGGGCCCTGGGGGTCGTTGTGGGACCCCCTGAGCAGGTCTAGGGGGTCAGGGTGTTTCTACCCTGCCCCCTTTTCTTCTTTTTTACCTTTGTTTCCCTGTTTTATTGTGACTCGGTTCTACCGAGTCACAAGATGGCTGCCAACACTTCCTGGTTTGGAGTGTTGGCAGCCAATTAAAATGAAGCTCATGGTCGGGAGGGTTCGCGGATCCACTGCGCCTCTAGATATCGATATTTGTTTTTTTACAATTTCTCAGCAACTACCGAACGGATTTACACCATTTTTAAAAAGGTCGCTTTCTGAGCCAAGCAGTTCTCAAATAGCGACAAAGCACTTTTGAATTATTTGTTATCTCTATGTTTTTTTATCCACTTGACCACTTGATTAAATGTTACGCTTAGGGGAGAAAATGTGGTGTACCAAGTTGGAGTTTCTGCTTCAGCTCGTCATTCTGTGATTCCGGTCAAATCACTTAATCTCCCCATGCCTACAACCAAAATGAGTTTGTCCTTGTATGATGTAACCAATGCTCATGTAAAGCACTCCAATATCTAACCAGCCTGCACTATATGAAACTGCAAAAAAACAAAGGATAAAAAGTGTTTTCCACACTTCTGTCATTGGGCTATATGTGGGCTACATCTGGGTGATATTTGTGCTACATTTGGGCGTATATTTCTCTGGTGGCCATCTTGGGAGACTTCAATTACATTCATTAAACTTTATTCGATCTGATTTAGAAACATAGATCATAAAAGTGTACATAAAAACAGTAAATCCTCTTTCTTAATACAATACAGTGAGAATTAATTAAAACCAGTAGGTAAAAACGGGTGTTACAAAGCCCGGTTCAGAGCAACTTCAGGTTAACAGAATAGTAAAGTTCAATGTTTCACAAGATCAATCTCATGTACTTCGTGCAAAATACGCAATAAGGGGTCCAAGTAAGATGCAACGCTCCAATACCTGACCAGTCTGCACTATATAAAACTGCAAAAAAACTAAAAATAAAAAGTGTTTTCCACACTTCTGTCATTGGGCTATATGTGGGCTACATGTGGGTGATATTTGTGCTACATTTGGGCTCTTTTTTCTCTGATGGCCATCTTGGGATACTTATTTGTTATGAAGTTTCCTAATTTCCTCATTTACTGCAGTCTCCTCAGTAGGAAATGCTTTCAGTTTTTTACTTTGATTCCATCAAGAAGGCATTCAGATGTGTCACACATTTGCCATAAATTCAGAATGTTAGCACTCTAGTTGCTCATTAGATCACTGTAGTAAAGCTACTGCTCACCAGGGAGTTAACTGGAAGTCTACTGCTGGTATTGAAAGTGATTGTTTCAGTCTGCATGTCAGAATTTTCTAATGAAATAGAAGAGGATTTGAGATCTCACTTAAAACATGCCCTAATTTTTCTTTCTGCAGAACTAACCATAATTTCCATGGCAAAATGAACCCCCTCATTTTTTTCCTTTTTAAATTAAATGTTTTATGTGTTACCGGTTTATTCCAATCAAGATGGCTTCAGGTGTGCCATAATTTTGTCATAAGTAAGACTGTTAGCACTCTAGTTGTTCTTTAGAACACTCTGGGAGCTGCAGTAGAACACAAAGGAATCAACTGGCAGGCTGCTCCTATTGAAATATAACAGGAAGATATTTGTAATCTCACTTAAAACATGTCCGAATTTTTCTTTCTACAGCCCTAACCATCATTTCTATGACAAAATGAACCCCATCATTTTGTTCCTTTTTAAATTAAATGTTTTAAGTGTTACCAGTTTATTCCAATCAAGATGGCTTCAGGTGTGCCATACTTTTGTCATAGGTAAGGCTGTTAGCGCTCTAGTTGTTCTTTAGAACACTCTGGGAAGCTGCAGTAGAACACAAAGGAATCAACTGGCAGGCTGCTCCTTTTGAAATATAACAGGAAGATATTTGAGATCTCACTTAAAACATGTCCTAATTTTTCTTTCTACAGCACTAACCATAATTTCAAAGACAAAATGAACCCCATCATTTTGTTCCTTTTTAAATTAAATGTTTTAAGTGTTACCAGTTTATTCCAATCAAGATGGCTTCAGGTGTGCCATACTTTTGTCATAGGTAAGGTTGTTAGCGCTCTAGTTGTTCTTAAGAACACTCTGGGAAGCTGCAGTAGAACACAAAGGAATCAACTGACAGTCTCTGCCCTTGTTGGATTTACATGTTTTACTGAGAATGTCAGACTTCATTCTCACATGACTGAGAAAGATAATGTGAATTTACAGAATATATGCTCTCATTTTAGCTTCTGGAGCACCTTCCAAACCTCTGTGGGACAAGCATGAGAAAATTGTTTTCTCTCAAACATGATTCATAAAATCCCAGCAGAAGGTTTTTCACAGGGTAAAATCACCCTAGAACACACCACAATTCCTAAAATTAGTATGGTACCATCAACAAATGAATTCTAATGTAACTAAAGTCTGTTATCACCCTTTATAGTTCTCCTTTTGGTGACCCTCAAAATCTTCTATTCACTACAATGCATTTCATTGGGGTGCTATCATGTATATTGGTCCCAAGATGGCTGCCAACACTTCTTGGATGAAGTGCTGACAGCCAATCAGATCTCACGATGACATGTGTGGTAGGCTCCGCCCAGATATATAAAGTTCTTTTTCCTTTAATATTTAAAAAACTACTGAACTGATTTGAAACCATTTTTGAAAAGGTCGCTTTCTGAGCCAAGCAGTACCTTTATGCCAAATATGGGGTAAATCCGTTCAGTAGTTTCCGCTGCAGCCTTGCACAAAGTTCCCTATGGGAAATTGATTTTTTGACTCTTATTTTTTGAATTTCTCAGCAACTACTGAACGGATTTACACCATTTAACAAAAAGGGATCTTTCTGAACCAAGGGCTATCTTTTTGCCAAATTTGATGTAATTCCGTTCAGCAGTTTGGGCTGTAGCCAAGTCTAAAGTTTCCTACGGAAAATTGCATGGGGAAAACACGTTTTGGGACCCCCCTTTTTTCTCGGCCCCCGCTTGCCGAATCACCCCGAAACTTTCAAGATAGGAGCGGACCGGAGCGCCCCACGAGTTTTGAAAATTTCACGAAGATTCATCGACCGGCGCCAAAGTTTTTGGGAATAGAATGTTGCGAATTTCCTATGGAAAATAGGTCCTAACTATATCTACCTACTGGCGACCGCCAGTAGGTAATATATATATATATATATATATATATATATATATATATCCTCCAAAAGCACTCTCCGAACCTCCACACCGGCGAACAGAGAGAAACGGACCCGGATAATGATGGCAGGTAAGATCATTATTATCCTCTCACTCCGTGACGCGTTTCGAGCACACTGTGCCCTTGTTCACACATAGAGAACACAATCCGCCATAACATTTTTAAATGCTGGGTGTCTACCCCCTGTGTCACATGTCCAATGCAATGGAAGAAACACTGTGTTAAAGACACATAGCGCGTTATGTAGAACTCTTCAATGTGATCCCACATAGAAGTAGAATCCATGGCATTACGGGTTGACATTGATGCCTTGAAGAATTCATTGAATTAGAAATATTTTGGCAGAATGGTACGACTGTGCAAAATAGAAGCATCTGTGCAAATATACGTAAAAGTGCAATCATGCATTATAAAATTCCGTATACAAAAGATGTTTTTTTATATTACAAAAACTTCAATTTCCTTGCATGTTTTAAAACCATTTATGCGCTGATTCATTAAATAAATACCCACATCTAAATAGTCTTGTGAGTATCAAAATATAACCCACATCAAATGGTGGCTTCAATTTAGGATGATACATATTGCCACAGCTTACTGTCAATGATACGTCATCCCATGCCTCACATGATCTAATTATTTCAAAAGAATAATGCCAAGACCCCCTAGCTACTCTTGTTACGTTCTATCAGCATAAATGCTTGCAGAAACATTGTCACTCTGTATTACACACAAATTAGTTATATTCTGTATATAATCATCTGCAGTGCAATGATATTTACTTGCTTTGAATTGTTTTGCGACTAGTGCCGAAAACATGAATTAAAGTGCTTCCGTGCCTAGCAGCTTATTGTAATCTATAAACATGTGTTTATTTATAAAGTGATAAGTGCTTCTAAAATACCTATCTAAAAACCGTGCTAGTACTATTTAAAAAAACCATTGACCTATAAAAACACCCAGATATAAAATCTTGTTGACACCACACATCTAGAGTGATAGCGGCTAAAAACAGTATATTTAGACACTAAAAAAGTGCATGGAAAAGAGTATAAAAAAAGAGGATTTTTTGGGATAAAAAAAGATGTAAAAAACGATGGCTTTTCAAAGTTGGTATCAGATAAAACAAATTCATAGTTATGCCTAGTTACACAAGATTACATGAAGAAAATGTATTATAATTCTTGTCACCCTTTACAAAAAATTGTGCATGTCTTCAGTGGTGTTAAGTCCATTTGGTGCCTTACTGTCTAAATCTATATATATATATTCACTGAAAAAACCAAAGGTTACAGGAACGTTATAGTTAGGCTGACATTTCACTTGTACAAAACCAGAGAAATTCAGCCGTTATAGTTAGCTGAGCTAACCATAACTCGCGCCCCCGCAATGCACTGCTGATGATGTCACATATTACATCACTCATGACATGGTCAGTGACATCACTGATGACACCACTTATGACATCTCAGAAGACATTACTGATGACATCATACGGTGACTGAGTGTTTCTAAAAAGTTTAAGAATGTGATATATATATATATATATTCACTGAAAAAACCATAGGTTTCAGGGACGTTATAGTTAGAAATTAGCATTTAAAAAACCTTTGAAACTCACTGAAAAAACCATAGGTTTCAGGGACGTTATAGTTAGAAATTAGCATTTAAAAAACCTTAGAAATTCACTGAAAAAACCACAGGTTTCAGGGAGGTTATAGTTAGTTGGACATTTCACTCATACAAAACCAGAGAAATTCCCCCTTATAGTTAGTTCAGCTAACTATAACTCGATGCCCCGCAATGCACTGCTGATGACATCACATATTACATCATTCATGACATGGTCAGTGACATCACTGATGACATCACTGATGACATCTCAAATGACATCACTGATGACATCACTGATGACATCATCCAGTGACTGTGTGTTTCTGTAAAGTTTAAATATGTTTTATATATATGCCAAGGTGTATTGAAGAATGAGTGGGTGTATAAGTGTCTGGATTGATGATTTAGTAGGTGCGTGACTGACTGTATAAGTGAGTGATTAAATGTGTCTTACTGAATGCATGGGTTGGTGAGTAGCTACATGAGTGTGTATATCGGTTATTGATTGGTTGCTTGAGAATTTGTATGGGAGACTGAGTGTGTGTGTGGGTGGGTGGGAGGTGTGTGACTCTGTGCATAGATGTGTGAGTGGTTGATTCACTGGGTGTATGGGTTCAAGAGTGCATGTGGAAACAGCTGTATGGGCGGGTGAGTGTGTGTATGGGTGTGTTGGTGAGTGAATGGATGTCTCAGTGGTACATGTCCAAGTAACTACATAGGGAAAAGGCAGTGTATGTGAGATTTGGAGTATAAATGACTGTACGTGAGAGTCAGTGATTGTGAGAGTGGCTGTATGGATGACTGTGTACTTGTGATTATATAAGAGAGTAAGTATGCGTTAGTATCTGTATAGGTGAGTAAATGGGAGTGTGATTGATTATTTGCATGACTGACTAGGTGTGTGAGTAACTCCATGGATGAGTGGCGGTGTGTGAGTGTCTGTATAGGTGTATGAGTGCATATGATAGTGTTGTATTGATGAGTGACTGCATGTATGAGTGATTGTATGGGTGAATGAGTGGATGTGTGTGTGTAGACCTAGGAATCAGTGAGTGCGCATGAAGTAACTGGTATTGGTGTGTTGATGGTTTCAAAAATGGTAGTCTGTATTTTACTGTGGGTGTATCAAAGTTTATATTAGAGTGTGAGGAGGTGCATCAGATTTTCACGTGGATGATGTCATCAGTGATGTCATCAGTGATGTCATTTGAGATGTCATCAGTGATGCCATCAGTGATGTCACTGACCATGTCATGAATGATGTAATATGTGACGTCATCAGCAGTGCATTGCGGGGCGCGAGTTATAGTTAGCTGAACTAACTATAACGGGGGAATTTCTCTGGTTTTGTACGAGTGAAATGTCCAACTAACTATAACCTCCCTGAAACCTGTGGTTTTTTCAGTGAATTTCTAAGGTTTTTTAAATGCTAATTTCTAACTATAACGTCCCTGAAACCTATGGTTTTTTCAGTGAATTTCAAAGGTTTTTAAATGCTAATTTCTAACTATAACGTCCCTGAAACCTATGGTTTTTTCAGTGAATTTCAAAGGTTTTTTAAATGCTAATTTCTAACTATGCCTACAAAGGTAGGACATGTGAAGAAAGAGGAAGAAAAGCGCACAAAGAAGCAAGACATGCAGGAAGAGGCAACAGAAGTCCAGAAAGACGAAGAAAAGTGCAAGAAGAAGCAAGAGATGTGCAGAAAGAACCAACAGAGGAGCAGAAAGTCCTCCTGTGCCCCCAACTTTTTGCTGACGGGTACTGGTGGTAACTGACTCTGACTAACCGGCCCTAGAGCCAGTGCTATGCTAAAAGACACTTAGAATATAGTGAAAACACCTACATACACTAGGGAACACTATGCGTTGGGGTACCCCTGTGATTAGCATGACCTCCTCTGTATTTGCCATGAGTTAGTGCCTGGGTCATTGGATGAGTACATGGGTACTGACTGGATGATTAGAGTACTGCAAGGAGAGTGGATGGTGAATTTATAAATGCTTGTGTTTTGGCGGAGTGATTGGATAAGGACATGGAAGTGGTTGGGTGATTGGAGGAGTGCATGGGTAGTGACAAGGAGATGGCTGGACTGCATCAGTAGTCCTCAGGGGATTGTAGCAGTGCATGTGTTAGTGCCTACGTCATTGCAGGAGTACATGGATAGTGACTGGATGATTAGAGTACTGCAAGGAGAGTGCATGGTGAATTTATAAGTGCTTGTGTTTTGGCGGAGTGATTGGATAAGTACATGGTGCTCGCTGGGTGATTGGAGGAGTGCATGGGTAGTGACAGGGCGATGGCTGGACTGCATCAGTAGTGCTCAGGGTATTGTAGCAGTGCATGAGTTAGTGCATGGGTCATTGCATGAGTGCATGAGTACTGACTGGATGATTAGAGTACTGCAAGGAGAGTGCATGGTGAATCTATAAGTGCTTGGGTTTTGGCGGAGTGATTGGATAAGTACATGGTGCTGGCTGGGTGATTGGAGGAGTGCATGGGTAGTGACAAAGAGATGGCTGGGCTGCATCAGTAGTGCTCAGGGGATTGTGGCAGTGCATGTGTTAGTGCCTGGGTCATTGCATGAATACATGGGTAGTGACTGGATGATTAGAGTACTGCAAGGAGAGTGCATGGTGAATTTATAAGTGCTTGTGTTTTGGCTGAGTGATTGGATAAGTACATGGTGCTCGCTGGGTGATTGGAGGAGTGCATGGGTAGTGACAGGGCGATGGCTGGACTGCATCAGTAGTGCTCAGGGTATTGTAGCAGTGCATGAGTTAGTGCATGGGTCATTGCATGAGTGCATGGGTACTGACTGGATGATTAGAGTAATGCAAGGAGAGTGCATGGTGAATTTAAAAGTGCTTGGGTTTTGGCGGAGTAATTGGATAAGTACATGGTGCTCGCTGGGTGACAGGAGGAGTGCATGGGTAGTGACAGGGCAATGGCTGGACTGCATCAGTAGTGCTCAGAGTATTGTAGCAGTGCATGAGTTAGTACATGGGTCATTGCATGAGTGCATGGGTACTAACTGGATGATTAGAATACTGCAAGGAGAGTGCATGGTAAATTTATAAGTGCTTGGGTTTTGGCGGAGTGATTGGATAAGTACACACATGTCACATCAGGCCCGCCCCCTCCCTCCACCACTGTGCAAACGCGCCCCCTGGTGGGTTTTAAGTTGGGGGATTAATTCCCCTTGAATCCTGAGGGTCCCTGGGGCCAACAAGCCCACCAGGTACCTCCAGTAAGCGCCACAGAACTGCGTTGCAGAGAGGTGGTCCAAGGCCACTCCCCTTTTTACACCTCTCTGCAACGCAGCCCTGTGGCGCTTACTGGAGGTACCTAGTGGGCTAGTTGGACCCAAGGGACCCTCAGGATTCAAGGGGACTTAATCCCCCAACTTACAACGCGCCAGAGGGCCTGTTTGCACAGTGGTGAAGGGAGCCGGTGGGGCCTGATGTGACAAGTGTGCAAACGCGCCCCGTGGCGCGTTTTAAGTTGGGAGATTTAGTCCCTTTGAATCCTGAGGGTCCCTAAGGCCCAACTAGCCCACCAGGTACCTCCAGTAAGCACCACAGAGCTGCGTTGCAGAGAGGTGGTCCGAGACCACGCCCCTTTTACACCTCTCTGCAACGCAACTCTGTTGCACTTACTGAAGGTACCTGGTGGGCTAGTTGGCCCCAGGGACCCTCAGGATACAAGGGGACTTAATCCCCTAACTTAAAACGCACCACGGAGCGCGTTTGCACACTTGTCACATCAGGCCCCGCCCCCTCCCTTCACCACTGTGCAAAATGCTTTTTTGGGCCCTGGGGGTCCTTGTGGGACCCCCTGAGCAGGCCTAGGGGGTCAGGGTGTTTCTACCCTGCCCCCTTTCATTTTTTTCGCGTTTGTTTTTCTCTTTTCTTGTGACTCGGTTCTACCGAGTCACAAGATGGCTGGCAACACTTCCTGGCTTGGAGTGTTGACAGCCAATTAGCATGAAGCTCGTGATCGGGAGGGTGCGCAGATCCACCGCGGCCATAGATATTGAAACTTTTATTTTTTGAATTTCTCAGGAACTACTGAACGGATTTACACCATTTTAAAAAAAGGGCGCTTTCTGAACCAAGCACTACCCTTTTGCCAAATTTGGTGTAATTCCGTTCAGCAGTTTTGGCTGTAACCGTGTCTAAAGTTTCCTATGGGAAATTGATTTTTTGACCTCTATTTTTTTATTTTCTCTGCAACTACTGAGCGGATTTACACCATTTTTTCTGAACCAAGCACTACCTTTTGCCAAATTTGGTGTAATTCCGTTCAGCAGTTCGGGCTGTAGCCGTGTCTAAAGTTTCCTAAGGGAATTAACATGGAGAAAACACGTTTTGGGACCCCCATTTTTTCTTGGCCCCCGCTTGCCGAATCACCCCGAAACTTTCAAGACAGGAGCTGACCGGAGCGCCCCACTAGTTTTGAAAATTTTGCGATGATTCGTCATCCGGCGCCAAAGTTATTAGGAAAACAAAAAATGCTTTTCCTATGGAAACTAGGTCCTAACTATAACTATCTACTGGCGACCGTCAGTAGATAATATATATATATATATATATATATATATATATATATATATATATATATATATATATATATATATATATATATATATATATATATATATATATATAATCTACTGGCAGTCGCCAGTAGATAGTTATAGTTAGGACCTATTTTCCATAGGAAATCCGCAACATTCTATTTGAAATAACTCTTGCGTCGGTTGACGAATCTTCGCGAAATTTTCAAACTTTGTGACCCGCTCCGGTCCGCTCCTATCCTAAAAGTCTTGGGGTGATTCGTCAAGTGGGGGCCAAGAAAAAAGGGGGGTCCCAAAACGTGTTTTCCCCATTCATTTTCCTATAGGAAACTTTAGCCACGGCTACAGCACGAACTGCTGAACGGAATTACACCAAATTTGGCAAAGAGGTAGTTCTTGGTTCAGAAAGAACCCTTTTGTTAAATGGTGTAAATCCGTTCAGTAGTTGCTGAGAAAATCAAAAGTAAAATCACATATATATCTATGGCCGCGTAGGGTCCGCGTACCCTCCCGATCACGAGCTGCATGCTAATTGGCTGTCAACACTCCAAATCAGGAAGTGTTGGCAGCCATTTTGTCCCTCGGTAGAACCGAGGCACAGAAACAAGTGCGCAAAACGCACAAAGGGGGCAGGGTAGAAACACCCTGACCCCCTAGGTCTGCTCAGGGTGTCCCACAAGGACCCCCCTGGGCAGAAAAAAGCATTTTTTTTTTTTAAATCGGCGGGATGCGCTTAAAGTGCGTGGATCACGGCAATAAAAAAAAAAATCGCAAGTGCGCAAATGCAAAAAGGGGGCAGGGGAGAAACGCCTGACCCCTAGGTCTGCTCAGGGGGTCCCACAAGGACCCCTGGGCAGAAAAAGCATTTTAGTTTTTAAATCGGCGGGATGCACTTAGGGTGCGCGGATCCCGCCGATAAAAATCGAGCGCGGTCTCCCGCGCTTTGATGCTATTTTGCCCCCGGGTGGCCCAAGTCCCGGGGGCATGTGGGGTTTATTGAAAATACTGGGGGGGCTCTAAGGGCCCCCCAAGCCCCGGGGACCGCCACCCCCTGGGGCTTTCCATTTAAAATGGTGCGGGAGGGCACTCGGCCCTCCCGCAGCCCCGGGGACCGCCACCCCCCCGGGGCTTCTTTTTTTTTTTATAAAACATTTCCTGTGTGGGGGGGCTCAAGCCCCCCCACATGCCCCAGGGACCGCCACCTCCCCGGGGCACTAAGAATTACAATGTGGGGGTCCGTTTTGGACCCCGAGCCCCGGGGAACACCACCTCCCCAGGGCTTTGCCAATGGAGGGAGGGGGGCCGCGCGCCCCCCCTCCTGGAGCCCTTGATGGCCCTGGGGACAACCACCCCCCAGGGCCAGCTCCTGCAGTGTCCCGGGTGCTCACCCCGGGACACTGTAGTTTGCTATGGCAGGGTGGGAGCCTCGCGGCTCCCGTCCTGTCATAGCAAATTGCTTGGTTTTGGAAGAGAGAGCAGGAAACCTGCTCTCTCTTCCAAAACCAAAGACGATTGCTTTCCACACGGGAGCTGCATCTTAGCAGCTCCCCATGTGGAAAGCAATGCCGGCTCCCGAGGGACGCGGGAGCCGGCGGGACCATGGGGGTATTGGGGACCCCCCCACGGTCCCCAACGGAGAGGGCCAGCCCCGGGGGATGGGGTCCCCGGGACTAGTAGTGGCCCGGGAGGGGGGCCACGCGGCCCCCCTCCCCAAAGTAAAACATTTTTTTTTTAAATAAATAAAGGCTGCCCCGGGGGATGGGGTCCCCGGGGCCAGTAGAGGCCTCAGGAGGGGGGCCACACAGCTCCCCTCCATAAACAAAAATATATATTGGGCCATGCCCCGGGGGATGGGGTCCCCGGGGCCGGAATTGGCCACGGGAGGGGGGCCCACGCGGCCCCCTTCCAGTTAATTTTTTTTTTTTTATTAAAAAAGGGGTCAGGCCCTAGGGGATGGGGTCCCCAGGGCACAAAAAAAGTAAAAAGAAGAGGGGCCACACAGCCCCCTTCCAAAAAACAAAAAACACGCGATCGTGCTGAGGCCCCGCCCCTTCCAGCAACACTCTGCAAACGCGCCCTGTGGCGCGATTTAAGTTGGGAAATGAATTCCCCTTCAATACTGGGGGTCCCTGGGGGCCAACTAGCCCACCAGGTACCTCCAGTAAGCGCCACAGGGCTGCGTTGCAGAGAGGTGATCCAGGCCACGCCCCTTTTTACACCTCTCTGCAACGCAGCTCTGTGGTGCTTACTGGAGGTACCTGGTGGGCTAGTTGGACCCCAGGGACCCTCAGGATTCAAGGGGACTTAATACCCCAACTTAAAAAGCGCCACGGGGCGCGTTTGCACAGTGGTGAAGGGAGGGGGTGGGGCTTCAGGTGACATGTGTGCAAACAGGCCCAGTGGCGCGTTTTAACATGGGGAATTAAATCCCCTTCAATCCTGAGGGTCCCTGGGGGCCAACTAGCCCACCAGGTACGTTCAGAAAGCGCCACAGAGCTGCGTTGCAGAGAGGTGTAAAAAGGGGCGTGGCCTCTGAACACCTCTCTGCAACGCAGCTCTCTGGCGCATACTGGAGGTATCTGGTGGGCTAGTTGGCCCCCAGGGACCCTCGGGATTGAGGAGGAATTAATTCTCCAACTTAAAACGCGCCACAGGGCGTGTTTGCAGACATGTCACCTCAGGCCCCACCCCTTCCTTCACCATTGTGCAAATATACCTCTAAAATCAGCCGAACTACGAATTCCGATTTACTCACCTGTTATCAGGAGAGACCTCAGTGCTGCATCTTTGAGCCCAGTACTGATCCTGAAAAGTAATTTTAACCGTACTTACCAGTAACTTGAATTTCCTTCCATAGGCTAACATTGACTGGTTTCACTTGGAAATTCGGCTAAGTGTGGAGTTTTGGAACTTTATAATATTCCTCTAAAATCAGCCGAACTTCGAATTCCGATTTACTCACCTGTTATCAGGAGAGACCTCAGTGTTGCATCTTTGAGCCCAGTACTGATCCTGAAAAGTAATTTTAACCGTACTTACCAGTAACTTGAATTTCCTTCCATAGGATATCATTGCCTGCTTTTTGCTGAAAAAGTTTCTAAGTGTCGATTTTTGAAACATAAAAATATTCCTCTAAAATAGGCAGAACTACGAATTCCGATTTACTCACCTGTTATCAGGAGAGACCTCAGTGCTGCATCTTTGAGCCCAGTACTGATCCTGAAAAGTAATTTTAACCGTACTTACCAGTAACTTGAATTTCCTTCCATAGGCTAACATTGACTGGTTTCACTTGGAAATTCTTCTAAGTGTGGAGTTTTGGAACTTTATAATATTCCTCTAAAATCAGCAGAACTACGAATTCCAATTTACTCACCTGTTATCAGGAGAGACCTCAGTGCTGCATCTTTGAGCCCAGTACAGATCCTGAAAAGTAATTCTAACCGTACTTACCAGTAACTTGAATTTCCTTTTATAGGCTAACATTGACTGGTTTCACTTGGAAATTCTTCTAAGTGTGGAGTTTTGGAACTTTTTAATATTCCTCTAAAATCAGCCGAACTACGAATTCCGATTTACTCACCTGTTATCAGGAGAGAACCCAGTGCTGCATCTTTTAGCCCAGCACTGACCCTGAAAAGTAATTCTAACCGTACTTACCAGTAACTTGTATTTCCTTCCATAGGAATCCATTGTCTGGTTTTCAGCAGAAAAGTTTCAGTTTCGATTTTCACCAACTACAAATATTCCTTAAAAATCGCCTGTATGACTTAAACACATTCTTTCAACTGTTTACAGGAGATGCACCAGTGCTGGATCCAGGATCCACCACTGAGTAAGAAAAAGTAACGATAACACTACTTACCTGCTAAGTGAATTTCCTCCCATAGGATAACATTGGTGATTCTATGTGAAAAAGTTTCGAAGTGTCAAGTTTTAAAATACAATAATATTCCTTAAAAATCACTACTGTAACCAAAACGCTTTTACTCAACTGTTTACAGGAGATGTCCCAGGACTGAATCTAGGATCCAGTCCTGTGGTTAGAAAAGTAATCCATAAAGTAACTAATTGCATTTAACTAGAAATTCACATTGAGCTCAATGTTGCATTGTGTTTGAAATTGTGTTGCCCATTGCAACAACTGTAACTACTGTACTTAAAAGTCTATTGCCTATTTGCAAAGTATTTAAACTAAAGTAATTCATTCTGAGAAAGTATATTTTGTAATGTGATGTATAATGTAATTACAATGTAATTTAAAAAATAAAATATCTAAAAATAAATAGTTTAAAAAATGTAGTAAATTAGTATCAAAAAAATAAATATAACAATTAATACATTTAAAAATTGTCATTTACAAAACCTTTGAAATTCACTGAAAAATACCATAGGTTTCAGACATGTTATAGTTAGGAATTAGCATTGAAAAAACCTTTGAAATTCACTGAAAAAACCATAGGTTTCAGGCACGTTATAGTTAGAAATTAGCATTTAAAAAACCTTTGAAATTCACTGAAAAAACCATAGGTTTCAGGCACTTTATAGTTAGAAATTAGCATTTAAAAAACCTTAGAAATTCACTGAAAAAACCACAGGTTTCAGGGACGTTATAGTTAGTTGGACATTTAACTCGTACAAAACCAGTGAAATTCGTCCGTTATAGTTAGTTCAGCTAACTATAACTCGCGCCCCCGCAATGCACTGCTGATGACGTCACATATTACATCACTCATGACATGGTCAGTGACATCACTGATGACATCACTGATGACATCACTGATGACATCATCCAGTGACTGTGTTTATGTAAAGTTTAAATATGTTTTATATTTATATAGGCCAAGGTGTATTGAAGAATGAGTGGGTGTATGAGTGTCTGTATGGATGATTTAGTTGGTGCGTGACTGACTGTATAAGTGAGTGATTAAACGTGTCGTAGTGAATGCATGGGTTAGTGACTAAACTGTGTAAATGTCTGTATCAGTCTGTCAGTCGGTGTGTAAGCGGTTGCATGGGTTGGTGAGTAGCTAAATGAGTGTCTATATGGGTTATTGATTGGTTGTCTGAGTATCTGTATGGGTGCCTCAGTGTCTGGGTGGGTGGGTGGGGGGTGTGTGACTCTGTACATAGATATGTGAGTGGGTGATTCACTGGGTGTATGGGTTCAAGAGTGCATCTGAGATGGACTGTATGGGTTGGTGAGTGTGTGTATGGGTATGTTGGTGAGTGAATGGATGTCTCAGTGGTACATGTGTGAGTAACTACATATGTGAAAGGCAGTATATGTGAGTGTTGGAGTATATAAATGACTATATGTGAGAGTGAGTGATTGTGAGAGTGGCTGTATGAATGAGTGTGTGCTTGTATCAGTGATTGTATAAGAGTGTAAGTATGTGTTAGTATCTGTATGAGTAAGTGAGGTGGTGTGTGTATAACTGTATAGGTGAGGAAATGGGAGTGTGATTAATTCTTTGCATGACTCACTAGGTGCGTGAGTAACTCTATGGATGAGTGGCAGTGTGTGAGTGTCTATATAGGTGTATGAGTGCATATGATAGTCCTGTACTGATGAGTGACCTAAAGTATGAGTGACTGTATGGGTGAGTGGAAGGGTGTGTAGACCTAAGAATCAGTGAGTGGATATGTAGTTATTGGTGTTGAAGTGTCTATGGTTTTGAGAATGGCAGCCTGTAATTTAGAGTGGGTGTATCAAAGGTTATATTAGGGTGTGAGAAGATGCTTAAAATTATCACGTGGATGATGTCATCAGTGATGTCATCAGTGATGTCATTTGAGATGTCATCAGTGATGTCATCAGTGATGTCACTGACCATGTCATGAGTGATGTAATATGTGACGTCATCAGCAGTGCATTGCGGGAGCGGGAGTTATAGTTAGCTGAACTAACTATAACAGCCGAATTTCACGGGTTTTGTACGAGTGAAATGTCCAACTAACTATAACTGTCCCTAAAACCTATGGTTTTTTCAGTGAATTCCAAAGGTTTTTAAATGCTAATTTCTAACTATAACGTGTCTGAAACCTATGGTTTTTTCAGTAAATTTCAAAGGTTTTTTAAATGCAAATTTCTAACTATAACGTGCCTGAAACCTATGGTTTTTTCAGTGAATTTCAAAGATTTTTTAAATGCTAATTCCTAACTATAACATGTTTGAAACCTATGGTTTTTTTCAGTGAATTTCAAAGGTTTTGTAAATGACAATTTTTAAATGTATTAATTGTTATATTTATTTTTTTTGATACTGATTTACAACATTTTTTAAACTATTTATTTTGAGATATTTTATTTTTTAAATTACATTGTAATTACATTATACATTACATTACAAAATATACTTTCTCAGAATGAATTACTTTAGTTTAAATACTTTGCAAATAGGCAATAGACTTTTAAGTACAGTAGTTACAGTTGTTTCAATGGGCAACACAATTTCAAACACAATGCAACATTGAGCTCAATGTGAATTTCTAGTTAAATGCAATTAGTTACTTTATGGATTACTTTTCTAACCACAGCACTGGATCCTAGATTCAGTCCTGGGACATCTCCTGTAAACAGTTGAGTAAAAGCGTTTTGGTTACAGTAGTGATTTTTAAGGAATATTATTGTATTTTAAAAGTTGACACTTAGAAACTTCTTCACATAGAATCACCAATGTTATCCTATGGGAGGAAATTCACTTAGCAGGTAAGTAGTGTTATTGTTACTTTTTCTTACTCAGTGGTGGATCCTGGATCCAGCACTGGTGCATCTCCTGTAAACAGTTGAAAGAATGCGTTTAAGTCATACAGGCGATTTTTAAGGAATATTTGTAGTTTGTGAAAATCGACACTTTGAAACTTTTCTGCTGAAAACCAGACAATGGAGTCCTATGGAAGGAAATACAAGTTACTGGTAAGTACGGTTAGAATTACTTTTCAGGGTCAGTGCTCGGCTAAAAGATGTAGCACTGGGTTCTCTCCTGATAACAGGTGAGTAAATCGGAATTCGTAGTTCGGCTGATTTTAGAGGAATATTATAAAGTTCCAAAACTCCACACTTAGAAGAATTTCCAAGTGAAACCAATCAATGTTAGCCTATGGAAGGAAATTCAAGTTACTGGTAAGTATGGTTAGAATTACTTTTCAGGATCAGTACTGCGCTCAAAGATGCAGCACTGAGGTCTCTCCTGATAACAGGTGAGTAAATCGGCATTCGTAGTTCGGCTGATTTTAGAGGAATATTTGTATGTTTCAAAAATCGACACTTAGAAACTTTTTCAGCAAAATGCAGGCAATGATATCCTATGGAAGGAAATTCAAGTTACTGGTAAGTACGGTTAAAATTACTTTTCAGGATCAGTACTGGGCTCAAAGATGCAACACTGAGGTCTCTCCTGATAACAGGTGAGTAAATCGGAATTCGAAGTTCGGCTGATTTTAGAGGAATATTATAAAGTTCCAAAACTCCACACTTAGCCGAATTTCCAAGTGAAACCAGTCAATGTTAGCCTATGGAAGGAAATTCAAGTTACTGGTAAGTACGGTTAAAATTACTTTTCAGGATCAGTACTGGGCTCAAAGATGCAGCACTGAGGTCTCTCCTGATAACAGGTGAGTAAATCGGAATTCGTAGTTCGGCTGATTTTAGAGGTATATTTGCACAATGGTGAAGGAAGGGGGTGGGGCCTGAGGTGACATGTCTGCAAACACGCCCTGTGGCGCGTTTTAAGTTGGAGAATTAATTCCTCCTCAATCCCGAGAAGATGCAGCACTGAGATCTCTCCTGATAACAGGTGAGTAAATCGGAATTCGTAGTTCGGCTGGTTTTAGAGGAATATTATAGAGTTCCAAAACTCCACACTTTGAAGAATTTCCAAGTGAAACCAGTCAATGTGGTTGTATGACGTTACAACGCATTCCGTTGCAACGCATGCCTTTACCACGCATGCGTTACAACGGAATGCCTATCCTACGCATAACCTTTACCACGAATATTCCTTTACCACGCATACTTTTACAACGATTTTCGTTGTAAATGTATGCATGGTAAGGGCATACTCTCGGTAATGGTTATTCCCCCACCCCTAAACCCTTCTTACATATTCCCCTCCCCTCCCCTTAACCTTTAAATCGGACCTCTTTTTTCTTTTTTTCTTCTTCAAATTCCCCTTACCTCTCCACGTCGTGGCTTCTTCATCTTCCGTGTTGACGTTGAACGTCGTAAAGAGGAAACGGAAGTGTCTTTCCGTTTCCTCTAACGACGCCGATTTCCTCTTCTTCGCTTCTTTTTCTGGTGAGTTTTTTTGGGGGGGGAAACCCCCCCAAGCCCCCATTTTTTCACGCGTTTTTTTTTTGGGGGGGGGAGACCCCCCCTTTATTTTTTGTCTTTAACACACATGCCTTTACTACGTATCTCGTAGTAAAGGTATGCGTGGTAAAGGCCATTCGTAGTAACCACGCATGCGTTGTAATGCATGCGTGGTTAAGTTATGCATGGAAACGGCCGCGTTGTAGTGGCCGTTTCCCAGTCAATGTTAGCCTATGGAAGGAAATTCAAGTTACTGGTAAGTACGGTTAAAATTACTTTTCAGGATCAGTACTGGGCTCAAAGATGCAGCACTGAGGTCTCTCCTGATAACAGGTGAGTAAATCGGAATTCGTAGTTCGGCTGATTTTAGAGGAATATTTGCACAATGGTGAAGGAAGGGGTGGGGCCTGAGGTGACATGTCTACAAACACGCCCTGTGGCGCGTTTTAAGTTGGAGAATTAATTCCTCCTCAATTCCGAGGGTCCCTAGGGGCCAACTAGCCCACCAGATACCTCCAGTATGCGCCAGAGAGCTGTGTTGTAGAGAGGTGTTCAGAGGCCACGCCCCTTTTTACAACACTCTGCAACGCAGCTCAGTGGCGCTTCCTGGCGGTACCTGGTGGGCTAGTTGGCCCCCAGGGACCCTCAGGATTGAAGGAGATTTAATTCCCCATCTTAAAATGCGCCATGGGGCCTGTTTGCACACATGTCACCTGAAGCCCCACCCCCTCCCTTCACCACTGTGCAAACGCGTCCCGTGGCGCGTTTTAAGTTGGGGATTAAGTCCCCTTGAATCCTGAGGGTACCTGGAGTCCAACTAGCCCACCAGGTACCTCCAAAAGCGCCACAG
Source organism: Calotriton arnoldi (assembly GCA_963921515.1). Lineage (NCBI taxonomy): Eukaryota > Metazoa > Chordata > Amphibia > Caudata > Salamandridae > Calotriton > Calotriton arnoldi. Next base: position 1,107,594 of record CAWUFW010003590.1, read on the forward strand.
AGCTGCGTTGCAGAGAGGTGTAAAAGGGGCGTGGCCTCTGTACACCTCTCTGCAATGCAGCCCCCTGGCGCATACTGGAGGTTCCTGGTGGGCTAGTTGGCCCCAGGGACCCCCACTATTCAAGGGGAATTTGTTCCCCCTCTGCAAACGCACCAGGGGGCGCGTTTGCAGAGTGGTAAAGGAAGGGGCGGGGCCTGCGGCACGATCCTTTTTTTTTTTTCCCGAAGGGGGCTGTGTGGCCCTCCTTCCTTTTTCCTTTGTTGGGCCCTGGGGACCTCATCCCCCAGGGCCTTACCCCTTTTTTTCTTTTTAAAAAAAAACAAAACGGGAAGGGGGCCGCGTGGCCCCCCTCCCGTGGCCGATTCCGGCCCCGGTGACCCCATCCCCCGGGGCATGGCCACACTTTTAAGATTTTTTTAAGGAGGGGGCTGCGTGGCCCCCTCCTCAGGCCTCCTTTTGCCCCGGGGACCCCATCCCCCGGGGCAGGCCTTTATTTTTTTATTATTATTTTTTGGGGGAGGGGGCCATGTGGCCCCCTCCCGAGCCACTACTTGCCCCGGGGACCCCATCCCCGGGGCTAGCCCTATCCTTTGGGGACCGTGGGGACCCCAACTCCCCCACGGTCCCGCCGGCTCCCTGCGTCCTGCGGGAGCCGGCATTGCTCTTCACATGGGGAGCTGCTAACATGCAGCTCCCCATGTGGAAAAGCAATCTGCTTTGAATTTTGGAAGAGAGAGCAGGTTTCCTGCTCTCTCTTCCAAAATTCAAAGCAGTTTGCTATGACAGGACGGAAGCCGCGAGGCTCCCGTCCTGTCATACCAAACAGCAGTGTCCCGGGGGTAGGCACCCCGGGACACTGCAGGAGCCGGCCCTGGGGGGTGGCGGTCCCCAGGGCCATCAAGGGCTCCAGGAGGGGGGCCACGCGGCCCCCCCTCCCAACATCGTGAAAGCCCCGGGGAGGTGGTGGTCCCCGGGGCTTCGGAGGTCCGGAACGGACCCCCACATTTGTTTAATTAGTGCCCCTGGGAGGTGGCGGTCCCCAGGGCGTGTGGGGGGGCTCCAGCCCCCCCACACAGGTAATTTAATTTTTTAAAAAGAAGCCCCGGGGGTTGGCGGTCCCCGGGGCTGCGGGAGGGCCTAGTGCCCTCCCGCACAATTTAAAATTCAAAGCCCCAGGGGTGGCGGTCCCCGGGGCTTGGGGGGCCTTAGAGGCCCCCCAAACCATTTTTTATTAACCCCCCGCATGCCCCCGGGACTTGGCCCACCCGGGGGCCAAATAACAAAGAAGCGCAGGAGGCCGCGCTTCATTTTTTTTTTTTTATCGGCAGGATCCGCGCACCCAGCGCGTTTTTTGCCGATTTTTAAAAAATTGTTTTACTGCTTTCTTGTTCCTCGGTTCTACCAAGGAACAAGATGGCTGCCAACACTTCCTGGTTTGGAGTGTTGACAGCCAATTAGCATGCAGCTGTGATCGGGAGGGTGCGCGGATCCACCGCGGCCATAGATATCGAAACTTTTATTTTGGATTTTCTCAGCAACTACTGAACGGATTTACACCATTTTAATAAAAGGTGCTTTCTGAACCAAGCACTGCCTTTTTGCCAAATTTGGTGTAATTCCGTTCAGCAGTTTTTGCTGTAGCCTTGCATAAACTTTCCTATGGAAAATTGATTTTTTCACTTATTTTTGAATTTCTCCGCAACTACTGAACGGATTTACACCATTTAAAAAAAGGTCGCTTTCTGAACCAAGCGCTACCTTTTTGCAAAATTTGGTGTAATTCCGTTCAGCAGTTCGGGCTGTAGCCGTGGCTAAAATTTCCTATGGGAATTAACATGGAGAAAACACGTTTTGGGACCCCCCTTTTTTGTTGGCCCCCGCTTGATGAATCACCCCGAAACTTTCAAGACAGGAGCGGACCGGAGCTCCCCACTAGTTTTGAAAATTTCGCGATGATTCGTCAAACGACGCCAAAGTTATTGGGAATAGAATGTTATGAATTTCCTATGGATAATAGGTCCTAACTATAACTATCTACTGGCGACCGCCAGTAGATAATATATATATATATATAGGACTTTGTTCATGGCGTGTGCCCTAGCTTTGGTGTAATTTCCACCTGGGAGTGCATCCCACCTAGAGGCACCTCATTTTTTGTATTTTGTACAGCGGCCTGCCTGGTCGCGGGATTGCACCACCGCGAAACACTTGCGGGTCCGCGGCTGCTTTATTGGGGCAGCTAACTGTGGAACAGGAGGTGCCTGTTATATGCAGGGGTGCCGGCGCGAACATCAGCAATCCTTTTAAGACATTTTTGTGAGTGCCGGCGGTGACCCACTTGGGTTTTACTGAACCACCAGTCCCAGGAAGCATTGCTTCAGGTGGTTCACCTGAGCGTTATTATTATGGGGATTTACTGGTGGTTGCCGCATGCCGGCACGTCACATGGTCTGCCACTGAAGAGGGCATTGGCCCGAAACGCGTCTGGCAGGTTAACCAGAAAAGGACTTTGTTCATGGCGTGTGCCCTTGCTTTGGCGTAATTTCCACCTGGGAGTGCATCCCACCTAGAGGCAACTCTTTTTTTGTATTATATATATATATATATATATATATAAATATATATACACACACACACCAAGGTGTATTGAAGAATGAGTGGCTGTATGAATGTCTGTATTGATGATTAAGTGGGTGCTTGACTGACTGTATAAGTGAGTGATTAAACGTGTCTTAGTGAATGTATGAGTGAATTACTAATCTGTGTGGATGTGTGTATCATCCTGTCAGTTGGTGTGTAAGTGGCTGCATGGGTTAGTGAGTATTGTATCCTTTATATGTTAGGTAGTGATCCCCTTATAAGCCCATTTACTCCTTTGGGTGATTATATCCTAACAAGATTGTTTACCATTACATGATTGCAGGTAGTATCTATTTTTATTTATTCAGGAGTTTTGTAAAGTTTCGGAATGTGGCTACTACAGAGTGCTGAAAGGTAGAGAAGGAAAGTGAGACTGTTAGAAGAGATAGAGTCCAACCAAATGCAAAGTGAATCATGCCTGTTGGGTATTACTCCAACACTGTTCTTGTTGACACCAAAGACCACATTAAAGGCCTGTATAAACAATTCATTCTTTGGGTTTTTTTCTGAGCATCAACTGGTTAGTCTTTGTTCTCAGGTTAGTCCTAGGCATTTCATAGTTGGGATTATCGGCACCCACAGACCTGCCTCCATGAGAATATTTGTTGTTTGATGAGGTGCAAATTTTTCAATTGACGGTTCCTGGCTGAAATGTAATGTGGGTCTTGGTATTGAAGCAAATTAGGTTTAGTTTTTTTTTCGTCCCAGTAAACCTTGTGGCTCAAGCATAGAGTTTTGAATTTAATCTTGTATCACAATGGGAATCAGTGGAAGTCTTTCAAGGCCGATTCTGCATGAACATATTTCCAGAGGTTAAGGATAAATTTGACTTCATTATTTTACAGCATTTGCAACCTGACCATGAGCTTTTTTGGAAATCAACCAATTCCTAACAAGGCATTTTGGGGCAGATATTCTAAGCTGTCACTACAAAGCAATACAGCAGTCAAAGTTGTTGCACTATTTCACATGAGCTGGAGAAAGCAGGACAGCTCCATATCTACAAAAATATGTCACTGTCTTCCTTTCTTCCTAGCACTGGTGCACAATTAGGCTGCCTATTACCCCACCACACACCTTTGCACCATAGTGCAAAAGTCACTGGGGCATATTACCAAGGATGTGCGATAATTATCGCAAAGCGCACTTAGTGCGTTTTTTTTTTATCGCCGGTCATCGCTGGATTATATTGCGGAGATCACGCGTTATTATCAACGCTTATCTCCAAGGCGATAGAAAATCCAGCGATAGCGGTGAAACCCAGCAATAGCGCGCGAAATCCAGCGATAAATTCCACGCGCTAATGAAAAACTTGCTAATAGGCAGGTGAGGACTTAACCTTACAATCCACCTCCCATTGACTAGAATGGTTAAGTCAAGTTTTAAAGAGGTGTTAGATTCCAGCCATAATCGCGGTTAGCGCGAATTATTTTATCGCTTCGCGGGCATTGCTAATAGGGGGAAGTTGTGTTTGCGACTGTTTTCAGTCGCTTTTAGTTGGGAACGCCTACTTTGCATGTCATTAGCGATAATTATCGCTGACATGCAAAGCAGTAAGAAAATGGCCGCTTTCGCCATAAAGCTGTCGCTAACAGCTGTTAGCGACAGCTTGCTAATAGGGCGATAAAAATATCGCCGCTTTAGCAGCAAAAAGTGCCGCTAAAGTGGCGATACTGCCCTTGATAATATGCCCCACTGTGTCATGTCTAGCTTAGGTTTTGTACAGGAAGGGCACCCATCCAGTTAGAAAAACTATGTCTGGACAAGCTTTAAAATGTTTCGCCTTTGGATGTGTGCTGTACACTGCAGCGCACATATAACAAAAAGAAAACGTTTGGAGGCATAAAACATTACTCCTTTTTAATGCTTTTCCGTAGAGGCATTATGTTTTGGCATAAAACCCTGTCTAGTATTGTTGGTAGATAGCACTTTGCATCAAAATAGATAGGTGGTTTCACAGGAACGCCCATGTGTCAATCATGAAACAACCCCTTCACCCAGAGTAAAGAAAAGCTGTGCAAAGCACTGCTTTGCAAAACGTTGAAGCAATTTTCCAGCACAAAACAAGTGTTGTGATCGAAAGTATATTCCAAATAAACATTTTGCCCTCTTTGCACTTCTTTTGTGACTCAAACCTGGCTGCAAAATGATAGTAAATCTGCACCTTTGTCTCTTCGACTCAATTAGTGGCATGATTTTACGAAGCAGGGACAATTCAAGGTTAATATCTCTGATTACAGTGTTGACTTGTTCAGCTAATGTGGGAACTGAATATACGACGTTACATCGCGGTGTTTACACCGCGATACCTTTACAACGCAGGCATTACAACGCAAGTCGTTACAACAACTTGCGCTGGAGGGTGCTGGACTTAGGAATAGTATGATTTACTATTCCAACTCCAACCTACGTTACAGTAGGGAAGGTGTTGGAATAGTAAATCATACTATTCCATAGCTTAGAGCGCCATCCAGCTCAAGTCATTGTAATGACTTGCGTTGTAATACCCGCGTCGTAAAGGTATTGTGGTGTAAACACCGCGATGTAACCGATGTTTCCTGTGGGAACTGTATCAAAGATTACCCTCAGATTTGTTACTTTCTGAGATGAGAAATGTGTGTAAACAAAGAAGCATTTGGGTAATTCAAAGTACATTTATCATTGTCAGGTCTAGGGATGTGCAAAATTATATTTTCATTTGCAAAATTCATTAAATTACCAGATTTCAAGTTGTGTAAAATATGTGAAATTCTACAAATTTCACGAGTACACATTTTCCACTATTTTGTACTGTTCAGTTTCTTTTTCAAGCAGAAAGAGTCTTGCAGGTGGATGGGTTGAGAATAAAATGTTATGTGGGAGTCATTTAATTCTTGAGACAATCCCTTTGTATATATCTCACATTACTATGAATGTGAAGTATGCCTTTGTGTTCAGTTTTCCCAAAGAATACAGCAAAATATATATATATTTTTTTAATTATTCATTATTTTTGCAAAACGTTGCATAACAAAAAGTAACAATATGGAACATCCCTACTCATGACTTTCTAATGCAAGTATGTCTGTTATTTGGCATGTATTTGGCAAAGACAATTTTGTTTTATCCGAAAAATGTGGGTTGAGTATTAAGGGATTCCTTTCTTTAATCCGAAGGGGAGTAGCTTACCAATAAGATCAATTTAGAACCTGTTGGTCCATGTTAGTCATTGTTCCTTCAATTTGCTCCTTATCTTTTTCTCATGATGCTAATGATTTGGTTTATGTTTAAGGTTCCGTCATTGTTAGAAATGGGGTTTCTGGTTGGCTCGGGTATGCACCTAAGCCAGTCAGAATCCACCACTCTAGTCAGGGCAAGTAAGTTACACACCAAAGATAACCTGTGCTCAGCGCAAAAGAGACTCTACACAGGAATATATAAAAAATAGAGTATATTGTAAATAACATAGACCAAAACGACATAAATAATAAATAATGTGCACACTATGTAAATCCTGAGCTAGTCCTCGTTATCCTGACAGTGCAAGAATCAAAACGATATACATTATAACAACAGTGCATGAAATGCAGCAGGTAGGTTAGAGGAAAACACATAAATCACCAAATATCACCAGTAGTACATGGATCACTGAATAACACCACAAGCATAGGGTACAGCGCACCTGCACTCCTATTATACTTTTTACGGTCATTAGGCATTACTCGTAGGGCGCAGGAGCACCTGCATGCCTACAAGATGTTTTAGTGTAAGTTACAGTTTTCCAAAGGCAAAAAGTTCCAGATCAGGGTCCTCTGTTGAAGACTCGTGGCGTCATGCACAATCAAGGACCTGGCACCCCCAGGAACTGCCCCTATAAGGGTAGGAGGGTGCACCCACAAACCGCAAAGGGTAGCAGGGTCCCCAGTGTTCAGAAAATGCAAATGCAGCTGCCTGCGAACAGGCAAGGCAGCTGCTCAAACCACAGAACAGCTTCCTTAGTGACCCCAGAGCCACCCCACCTCAAAGACTGCTCGGGCCGGGTTATTGATCACGCCAAACTTGTGCGAGGGAAGCGCCGTGGCCCCGCGGGTCAGTTCTTGAGTAAAACAAAAGTGGAGGCGCCCGGCTGCGAGTAGGGCAGCTCAGGCTCTAAGAACATGCGGGCCGATCCACAGTAAAGCAATACCTGCAGGGAGGCAGCAACGAGGTCTCCACGCGGTGGTTGGAGGTGTCTCTTCAGCAGCAGGCAAATGGTGGCGGGTCTCAGGAGCGGGACCCGCATTTCAGAGCTTTGGGCAGCTTGTGTCGTAAACCAGGTGGGTGGGACCCATGGCATTGCTGTAATCCCGTTAGCCAGGCAACGCGCCCCAACATAGGGCAGCCCGTTGACTCGTGCCCACATTGCCTGTGGGGTACGTTTTATAAAGGGGACACGCCGTTCTCATTCCCAGGATGCATGGGGGACAAACATAGAGAAGCGCTCAACATGTGCTCCTCTTAAAAAGGGCAAATGTGGATATAGTGCAGTGCTCACCACGCGCTGAGGGAAAAGATTTCTTTGGCCAGACCCATGAGCCCCACAGCCAGTTTCAGGCTGCATACTGGAGTCCACGGAGTTTGCTGTAGGCCTTAACTGGATGGAATCCTTAGAGATCGCAATGGAACAGGGAGGGGGCAAGCCCACCAGTCCCTGGAACGTACTGGGAGCACAAAAGCAGGCAGGCAGCATGCCAGCACATAACTTTACTTGGAGCAGAGTAGCAGTCTCTCTAGCAGCTTAGTAGGCAGCAGGTCAGCACAACAAAGCCAAGTAGTCCAAATGGAGGTTCCTCCTGGCAGCACAGCAGTCATTTGGCAATGTGCAGCATGTAGAGCCAGCCGAGCCTGGTTACAAGTACATGCAGTGTCTGAAAAAAAGGGTCAGAACCCCTGTACTTATACTCAAAATTCTCTTTGTTTAAGAGGTGACTTTACAAGAAACCTTAGAAGTGCACAACACTCCAATTCAACCCAGCACTGGCTCCAGACCTTAGTAGGGGGTAAATAAGCCCTTTGTGTGAAGGGAAGGACACAAACTATCAAACAGTGAATGCCCTCTCCTCTCCCAGTCCAGGAATACCATCACTATGCAGATGAATGCAGATGCATCCCTGTAACATGCAGCCCTTCCTGTGTTGTTGTTATCTGGAAAGTATGCACCAAGTGTAGCTGTCACCAAGCCCTAGACGTATATTGGAGTCAGGCTGCAAAGCACAAAAAGTCATAAGCACAGAGAAATGCCCACTTTCTAAAAGTAGCATTTCCAAAAACGTTATACGAAATCCAATTACACCAGTAAGTAGGATTTATCACTACAAATCCAAACATACCAAACATGCACTGATTAGCAGTGGTAAAGAGTGCAGAGTCCTAAAGCCAACAAAAAGAAGGTCAGGGAAAGAAAGGAAGGCAACAGTTTGGGGATAACCCTGCAGAAAGGGATAGGTCCAACAGTTATGTTTGTACATCTCTATACCTGTTGTCTTTTTAAAATCTTTATCTGTATTTGATTCTGAACTGTGCAGCAGTGTGCCCAGATTGACTTAGGAGCAGAAACAATTTCAAATGGTACCTTATGTAGCTTTTGGAAATCTCCATGCTCTGATTCGGAATGGTATACAAGTTTCAAACATGTCTTTATGTAGACCTGTGCAAAAATGTTACTCATTTTGGAAATTTGTGAATTTCATGTTACTTAAAATGTACAACATTGTGGGGATTTGACTGCTGTGAAAGCTTTATTCTGTAGAAGACTGGTTCTCCTCTGCATCCAGCATGGTTTTTGAACACAAGGTGTACCCTCATGTTCAATTCCTACGTATCATCAAATTTAATTTTAAATTATTGTGCGCAATAATTTCACACAATTTTCATAAAATTCCACTAAGTCACAAGTATTGTCTCTTAAGCATAATTGTATGTCTTACAGGACCATCTTGCCTTTAATCAAGTCTCGCATCTTGACAGTTGACAGACTTTAGATCTGGTGACCTTCGTAGGTTCAAGTACCGAATGGTAGTTGTTCATCAAGGTAATGTTATTGCTTTTGGTCCTCATGCTCTTTATTGCCTTCTTCTTGTGGCTGGTTACGGCTGTGTGTGATGGTACTGGGAGCAGCATACATGTCTATCTCACATAAAGTACAAGGATGGTAACTAAGAAGAAAAATGCAACAAAAAAGGGGAATATGTGAACTCAAAAGCCCTACTGTGTTAAGACGTGAACCCTCACTAATCCTAGGGTGACATGCTTCATCATGGGGTCCCCTCTTCACACTGGGACCGCAAGGTACCCAGTGTGGGCTACAACTCTCCCGTAGGAGAGGAGCAGGGTTTTTTTTTGTCGTCCAAGCTATGAGTTTCCTCTATCGTATATTGGAGAGAGGGGCAGTGTGCAAAAACAAAAACTAATGTGTGAGTTTAAAACTATCTCTTGGGGGTGAGGACATCTTTTATTCTGGTACCCCCAATGGATAGACTTAAAAACAAGCTTAGTGAGATAGGGATATGGATATTACCCTATTCTATAATCTGGTCGACATGTTTCATGGCATTTCTCAGGACCAAAACAATAAGTCACTCTGCTTTAAAGGAAATTGAAAAATGAAAACCATACTTTCACTGGTATGGGGCACAATTGTGGTACCAACATCTAGTAAGGTCCACAAGATGCAGTGAAAATACAAACACAAAAACAAATCATAACACAGTATACAATACCAATCCTCCATTTTCTTCACCACATCAGTGTCCATCTCCAACACTGCAAACCAAATGTGACGCAGATGTATGTCAATAACCAACTACATCAGTCTTTACCATTTGTCATCTATAAAATAAGCACCACCTTCATCAGTCCCTTCATGGCAGGTTGGAGTTATAAGGGTATACAAAAGGTGGTAACAAGGGTCATATAGGTACAACTACATGGTACTTTAATTTCTTCTAACACACCCAATTATGGTCAACTCACACAAATTCCTCTGGTAGATAGAAGAAAGGGGGCCATATCCTAATCAAGCATGTATGTGTATGTATCAGACATAAATATTTGTATGTATCAACCTCCGAAGACAACTTCCCAAGAGACCTGAAAGCAATAGTCTCTAAACCTCATTAAGTTAGACAGAAGACAAATCTCCAATCTTCACTTCTTCTTCTCTGTCTATTACTCATATCCGGTTAGCTGGCAATATGTTTAGAGGGAGAATAGATGAATAAATACGCTGGTACTCTCTTCAAACCATTCCTGAGAGAATGTCGTAGGATCTACCAGATCGTTGTTCGAAACACAAAAATTGTAAAGTTATGTTAATGTGGGCTGGACGAGCATGACCACGGTGTATGTGCCTAGCCCACGACAAGGTCATGGAGACCAAGAAACATATTTTCCTTCTGACCGGACTGTGTATGTGAATGTGGGTTGTTTGTTAGTTTGAATGCTGCGGTTGTGAGTGTATAATAATTATGTTGAATTATTTTTGTACTTTTATTGTTTAGATAAGGGTCCATTATTGATTATTAAATGTTTGTTTACAGCAACATAGTATTTTTGTAGGACATGTGTTAAAAAAAAAAAAAAATAACATACACAAAAACAAACATATGTCGTTATAGAATGATTGTTTTTAGAAAATTCTGAGTTTTTTATGTATTAATGAAATAAAAGAAATGAATATAATTATCATGAGACAAAAATAATAATTTAAAATAAAAAAAGGTTGATAAAGAAATATCACGTCTTAATACATATTTCTTTCTAAATAGCCCTATTGGAGCAGATATTGCCCTTGTATAAAGAAATATAGGTCAAGTGGGAGGTTTTTTCTACTAGTTTGGTCATTGTGTTTTTCCCCCTTTTTCTCCCAGACCTAATTATATTTGAGAGGGGGTTCCCTTTCTCAGTAGTGAAACGCAAAAGTTACACCCCAGGCAATTTACTCAGAGAAAAGGTATATCTTCTCTCCACCCATTGGCAAAGGAGTGGTCGGGTCTATCAGGTCGCCCAATGAGAGACAGAGTGTGTCTCCGAAAACTACAAAGTATTGTTTAAAAATCAATGTGGTGACAATATCCATACTCATCTCAATGTCAGCCCAGCTTTACAGAACTAAAAGTGTGTCGAGGGAGCATCTTACCTCTACGGTCTCGACCGCCGCGTCTGTGAAGGGCCGGCAGGGAAGAGACTACGGAAGATGCTCCGCTATAGGTGCAGTTCGGCAGAAGTGACCTATGCGCCACCACCTCAACCCGGAAGCCGAGTCACAGGGTTTGTAGAAGCTGTAGTCCTGACATTACGGAGACGATTTCAATCAATTTGAAAGAAGAGAAAACCAACGATCATGGGCACAATATTATTCAAAATGTGTGGGGACTGTTAGAAATGGGGGTCTCTAGTTGGCAATGGCTGGCCACTGTCCAAGTAGGGACCCTTCTTACTAAGTCAGAGTAAGAGGGCTACCCTCCTTGATACCCCTGCTCAACCCTGTGGTAACGTAGCACGAGCAGGTAGGCTTATCTCAGAGGCAGTGTGTGAAGCATTTATGACCATACACAGTAATACAGTGAGGAACACTACAAAGGGACACCACACAAGTTGTTATAAAAATAAGTATCTTTATATATTGGTAGATTTATCACAAGACCAATAACTGTAAAAGCCACAATACTGTCAAAAATAGGATTGCTGTTGAAGGGCTGTTACAAATAGTTCAGAGGTTGCAAGAATAAGGTTCAAATTCAAAGCAGGGGTCCCTGCGACCCTTTCTCATTCAGAGGTTGCAACAATAAGGTTCAAATTCAAAGCAGGGGTCTCTGCGACCCTGTCTCGTTCAGAGGTTGCAAAAATAAGGTTCAAATCCAAAGCAGTGGTCTCTGCAACCCTTTCTCGCACAAAGTACCTGAATTCAGTAGGAAAACCAACAAAATGTCGCAAAGAAGTGGTAGCGATGATTTTCCTCACGCGAGGCCGACGATGCGTTAAATCCTTGCCGCAAGGGAGGATGATGCGCCGATCTGCTGATGCGTGCGGAGACGATGCGACCAACTTCTGCACGCTAGGCCGCCGATGCGATGACTTTCTTGCCGCGAGGGAGAAGTCGATGCGACGAGCATGTTGCGTTGTGCGATTGTGTTGCGATGCGAAGAAATGGCGCTCCGCGAGGGAGCGACGAAATCCGGTGCGATGCGATGAAAATGGCGGACGCACGGCGTCCGCAATGCGATGTCTTGAAGCGATGATTTCTTTAGGGGTTGCGAGCGCTCGGCGACAGCAGCGCAATGATTTTTCCAGCGCATTTCGGCTGCAGCGGCTCGCAAAGGGGCGTTAGCGATGGTTTCGTGTTGCGAGCACCCAGCGGCAGCAGCGCAATGATTTTTCCAGCGCTCTCGGCTGCAGCGGCTTGCAAACGTGCGTTAGCGACGATTTCCAGCACTCTTTTCTCTGAAGCAAAACTAGAGGCCCTGGAACTCACAGGAGCCTCATCAGCAGATAGCAATCCTCGCAGGGAGGAAGCAGGAGGTTGGTGGTGGAGTCTGATGTGCCTGAGACTCCAGCAGGAGGCTAGCTCTTTTCCTAGCCCTTGGGTAATTGCTGTAACAAAAATAAAAGTTCTCTCAAAAGTTCCTTTTCCTCTTCTTCAAGGTCCAGTGGTCACTGCTGCAGGCCAGTGCAAGAAACAACACACAAGCACAGGGACAGTCACTTCCTGCAGATTCCTCCAGTGGCACGGACAGAGTTTCCTCTCCAGATCCAAAAGCAATACGAAAATGTAGGGGTTTGAGCACAGATATTTATACCCCAAAAGTCTTTGTTCTTAGAAGCTACCAGTCACTGAACCTAGCCAGAACCAGTTCTGCTCAGGCCTGGAGCACTTTGTTTACCAGGCTGCATCCTTCCTTTCAGAAAGAGGGGGTCTGCTAGCAGACACACAGTGGGAGGTGGAGCCAGCATTCACCTTGCCAGGCACAGCCCTATTCAGGTCAAGGAGCCACCCCTCCCCACACTCTAAATGCAGATCTCTCTATTCAACCCAGGTCTGACTCAGCCTGCCCTGCCCCTCTAAAACCAGACAGCCAATACACATAACAGCAGAGCACACTGGAAGGCTTAGGCAAGAAAATACCTACTTTCTAAAAGTGGTATTTTCAAACACAGAATATAAAAATAAACTTCACTAAAAGATGTATTTTAATATTCTGAGCTCAGGCATACTAAATTCGTTTTTCTACCATGTCCCTGGGGTCAGTTAGGACTATAGAATGTAATGGTCAAACTTCCCATTCTAGCCTATGAGGAACAGGTAGCCTTACAGTAGTGAAAAACGAAATGGGGTGTAATTCACTACCAGGACATGCTACATACACCAAGGCATGTCCTACCTTACCACATACAATGCACCCTACCATAGGGGTGACTTACAGGATGCCAAGGGAAGGTTCAGGGGCTGGGAAGTGGGTGCACTTCTCAGCCAAGATGGCAGTTCTGGACTGCACACAGACACTGCAGTGGCAGGTCTGAGACACACTTTACAAGCTGCTTCTGTGGGTGGCGCAAACCAGCGCTGCATGCCCACCAGCAGCATTTGGTTTACCAGCCCTGGGCACACACAGGCCACACTACTAGGGACTAACAGGTAAACCAAATAAGCCAATCAGGGATATACCAATTCACATAGACATATTTACAAAGGGAGAGCATATGCACTTTAGCACTGAACAGCAGTGGTAAAGTGCCCAGAATCATAAAACCAACAGAAACAGGTCAGCAAAAATAAAGGAGGCAGGCAAAAAGTTTAGGGGTGACCCTGCAAAAAGGGCCATTTCCAACACAACCCCTTTCAGCCAAAACGCAGGGTAGACCAATCACTACTTTGATGGGCTTCCCTGCTTCGGGCGATAGAACACGGAACTGGCCCGCAACTGCAGGGGCATATGCCAGCTCTACTCCAATCTGAACCCTGGTGGATCCCTCTGTCCACACTCCTAGGGCCCACTAAGATAACCAATGGGGAACTCTTCCCCTCACCTGTGGACACCACCTGTGCAGCATCTAACCTTAACTGGCCCCCAGGTGTGTCCCAACAGATAAACAACAAGCCCCAGTAGTCACTGACAGTAGTTAGTGATGAAATCCAAGCCCTATACCTCTCAGGGCTCTCAAACTTTTGTGGCATCAGAGAGTGAGGGGCAGTAACCCCAGGTGCCTGGCACCCTTTGTACACTCTCCCTCCTGTCAGGTCAGGCAAAGCACCCGGACACTGACCCACCAGCCCTGGGCCTGTACCCAGCGGCTGGGCCAGAGACTGGGGTGGGCTCTCCCACACCCGGTCCTCCTCTTTGGGGCTCGGTACCCTCCCACCTGGAGCGATACCCCCTTCCAGAATTGTCAGGGCACCTGTGGCAGGGGCCCTGCACAACTCACCCACCAGTTCAGGGGTTCTATCCTGCAACTGGTATCCCAGCCTAGGGTCTGTACCCTTAGACTGGGCGGAGGTCAGGGGTGAGGCTGCCCTCTCCCCGCCCCCTTTACTGGGGCCTGGCACCCTCCCACCTGGAGAGGTGCCCCCATAACACAAACCGGGAGGGGCACTGTTAGCAGTTGCCCCTTCCTCCAGATCAGGGGGACACCCTGAACCTGGCCCCCAACCTAGGGTCTGTACCCTTGGGCTGGGCCTGTGCCTGGCAACCCAGGACTTCTGGGGGCGTACACCAATTCCCCCAAGGAAAATACACTCTTCCACTAGTTCAGGGCCTTGTCCCTGCAACTGATCCATCAACCTGGAAAAACCCTCAGGTGGTACTGGGGTCAGAGGCGAGGACTCCCTCCCTCTGCACCCCCTTCCAGCATACTGCACCCTCCCACCTGGAGTGGTGCTTTTAGAAAAGAAAATGGTCGGGACACTGCTTACAGTTGTCCCTCCCTCCAGGTCAGACAACACCTGGACCTGACTTACCATCCCAGGGACCAACCCCTGTGGTTGAACATCTGCCTGGCCAACCAGGACTTCCTGGGGAGCACACAGGCCCCCTCAAGGGAAACACACCCCTCCACCAGTTCAGGGCCTGGACCCTGCAACTGACCTACCAACCTGAAAAACCCTCAGGTTGCACCGGGGTCAGAGGCGAGGACTCCCTCCCTCTGCACCCCTTCCAGCATACTGCACCCTCCCACCTGGAGTGGTGCTCTTAGAAAAAATGATCGGGACACTGCTTACAGTTGTCCCTCCCTCCAGGGCAGACAACTCCTGGATCTGACTTACCAACCCAGGGACCAACCCCTGTGGCTGAACAACTGCCTGGCCAACCAGGACTGAAGTGGTGTCACCATGGTCACTCCTAGGGGGCTAGGCCCTTCTGACTGGCCCCTGACCCACTGGCTCTCCCACTGGGGACTCCTTCCCCCTTTCATCCCTCAGACTGGACTTCCGTACCCTACCCCTAGGAGTGGCACTGCCAGGCACAAGAACTGATCGAGGCCTGACTACAGGCACTCCCAGCTCACCTAACACTGGGGTACCCCCCACAATGGACGGTCCATCCAGACAGACTAGGCTCCCCACCTGGTGTTCCCTCATGGAACCATTCAGTCCTGGGGACTGAGGCTGGGGCACTTCGGGACCTATCCCAGTCTCACTCCTGCTCCCACGAGACAGGATGTGAGGCCCTACAACCTCCTCACAACAAGGGGACCCAGCTGTGACACTCCTAACCTTTCCCAGCACTCTGGGTGGGAAAACTTCTGAACCACTTCTCTTAGGGTCATTCCCTAATGCCTCTACAGGGCCTCTGGTACTCACCCAGAGGTCTGCCTCCTGTGCAAGTTCCCTAGGATCAGAGAACTCGCAATCTGACAGGTGTTGGTTTAGCTCTGGAAAACAGGAACTCACAATATGTTCTCCCACAATTGGATTACACAGCTCCACACAGGTGCTAACCTTCACCTCACAATCCAGTGCCTTACACACGTACCCCACACCACTCTCCTGAAATGGGCGAGACATTAACTGACTGTCTCTATCACTCAACCCACACTCTTCTGGGCGGTCCTCACACTCATACACCAGGACTTCAACCACAGGGGAACCCCTCTCCCTGCACCTCTCATCCAGAGTCGGTAGAGTATCCCTCCTTTCACTAGGACTATGGGCCCCTGCGCTAGTTCCCCAATCCACCTCAGGGACACTGCACACTAATGGAGCTACCTCATATCCTTGAATCCCCTGGTGTAGATCAACCCCCCCCCCTTCAAGTCAGGTGCTACATCTCTGGGTGGGTGTACTACACTGTCATCACTATATACTTCAATTTTGCTGCCACCACTGGACCCCACCCTCTCTGGGGAATCCAGACAATTAAAACTGCGCTCCAGGGGTAACCTACCCTCTTGAGCTAACTTCTCCTTTTCTGCTATCTGCGCTAGGTGCGCCTCCAGCTGGGCAATCTCTATTTGGAGCCTCTCCAATTCCAGCTGGTACTCCCTCTCCCTCTGTCTGCCCAACTCCTCTGGGGACCATGAAGGGGATTGGGTGCTACCCTGTGCACTAGATCCAGCAAGGGACTCCCTACCTATGGGACCTTCCCGCCTGTCCACCAACTCCTCTGGGGACCCTGAGGGGAATCTGGCACTACCATAGGCACTAGACTCATCAAGGAACTCCCCACCTATGAGATATTCCATAACACTTTCTTCCTCCTCTTCAGACTCTCCAGAGCCACCCTCAGACCAACTACCCTCTTGGTAGGTGTACTGGGACTCCAAGAATCTCCATCTGTCTTGTTGCCAAAGTCTCAGGGATGTCTGTAGGGACAGCGGAGTCTCCTTCCTACTCACTGCTAAGCCCCTCTCCTCACAGAACCCCCTTAGCTCCTCTAGACTGTAGGTCAACAGATCATCTATATAAAAGGTAGGTCTCATTTCAGCAAGACCCATTGTAGCAATAACTGGCAATATCAATAATAAAAAAATAGGCTTGCCCGTTGTACCAATCACGGGCAATATCAATAAAAGATAGAAGAAAACTTCTCAAGAAAATGTATGCGGGTAAAAAAATCACTGGAAATATCAATCACAATATAGGATCCAAGAACTCTCAAAAATGTATGCGGGTACTATCACCGGCAATATCAATAAAAAATAGGCTTGCCCATTGTAACAATCACGGGCAATATCAATAAAAGATAGAAGAAAACTTCTCAAGAAAATGTATGCGGGTAAAAAATCACCGGCAATATCAATTACAATATAGGATCCAACAATTCTCAAAAATGTATGCGGGTACTATCATCTGGCAATATCAATAAAAGATAGAATCAAAAAAAAAAAAAAAACTTCAAAAATATATGTGGTACGTTATGGTCTGCACTCACTAGTAGTGTACACTATAATTACTGTATGCGATCATAAATGCAAGTCCAGATCCTCACCGCTGACCACCAATGTTAGAAATGGGGGTCTCTAGTTGGCAATGGCTGGCCACTGTCCAAGTAGGGACCCTTCTTCCTAAGTCAGAGTAAGAGGGCTACCCTCCTTGATACCCCTGCTCAACCCTGTGGTAACGTAGCACGAGCAGGTAGGCTTATCTCAGAGGCAGTGTGTGAAGCATTTATGACCATACACAGTAATACAGTGAGGAACACTACAAAGGGACACCACACAAGTTGTTATAAAAAATAAGTATCTTTATATATTGGTAGATTTATCACAAGACCAATAACTGTAAAAGCCACAATACTGTCAAAAATAGGATTGCTGTTGAAGGGCTGTTACAAATAGTTCAGAGGTTGCAAGAATAAGGTTCAAATTCAAAGCAGGGGTCCCTGCGACCCTTTCTCATTCAGAGGTTGCAACAATAAGGTTCAAATTCAAAGCAGGGGTCTCTGCGACCCTGTCTCGTTCAGAGGTTGCAAAAATTCACACAAATTCCTCTGGTAGATAGAAGAAAGGGGGCCATATCCTAATCAAGCATGTATGTGTATGTATCAGACATAAATATTTGTATGTATCAACCTCCGAAGACAACTTCCCAAGAGACCTGAAAGCAATAGTCTCTAAACCTCATTAAGTTAGACAGAAGACAAATCTCTACAAGCTGCTTCTGTGGGTGGCGCAAACCAGCGCTGCATGCCCACCAGCAGCATTTGGTTTACCAGCCCTGGGCACACACAGGCCACACTTCTAGGGACTAACAGGTAAACCAAATAAGCCAATCAGGGATATACCAATTCACATAGACATATTTACAAAGGGAGAGCATATGCACTTTAGCACTGAACAGCAGTGGTAAAGTGCCCAGAGTCATAAAACCAACAGAAACAGGTCAGCAAAAATACAGGAGGCAGGCAAAAAGTTTAGGGGTGACCCTGCAAAAAGGGCCATTTCCAACAGGGACTTAATGCAATGATATTGTAAAATATTTACTTAAAGGTTTACCCAATAGTCCGTTTTATCTAAAACGCTGAACCTTTGTAATTATAAACTATAAATTTCTTATATGTGTACCATGTCACGGAAGTGTATCTTTCATCTCTGATAATGAGGACCTAATATGACAGACATGTGTCCTTCATGTGACCTTTTTATGATCGTGTCAACTGTCTCTTCAGTAAGGATTCATGTTGAAGGCATGAACGAAAGACAAAAAGATTATTTCTTAAACAGTCCACAGACATAAGGATCAAAGTCATCCTGGTCTGGAAGAAAAGTGTTGCATGTGTCATATGATTGTGTGTCCCATAAAGGTGTTATCATATGGGTACCAGTCAGTGCAGTTTTACACGTAGGTATATAGGGGAGAATCACTCAGAGGTTGTGTACACAAAGAAACAGATATCCTAAAGGGGTTTTCTTTGATGATCAACTCATTCATAGGGAACACCAAGAAATATCATTGTTAACTCCCCTCTTATGACTACCTATTCGGAATACCCAACGCTGTTCCCTCTGGAAGAGTGTCTTATCTAGAGGGCCCATTTGTGTATCGTAGTTAGGTTTATGCAGTTTCACTCAAGTCAGATCATCCTCAGTATGCCCTACCTCAAGGAAGTGTCTGGTGACTTTGGTGTTGGATTTTTTACACCTAATGGAACTGCGATGTTGAACAATCCTGTTTCTCCTTCTTGTGGCTGGTTATGGCTGTGTGTGATGCTACTGGGAGCAGCATACATGTGTCAGGGCAGGGTCCTGTTATCCTAAACATTCTGCAGCTTTTGACTATGTTTGCAGAGAGCTCCTGGATTTGTTTGCCTTTATCTGAATGCTTTCATCACTTATATTTGGCACTGATGCATTGGGATGCAGTGATGTTTTGTTCTTCTGCAGAGGTGCCTTTTATAGTGGTGAATATAGTGATATTATTTTCTGCCATCTACTAGGTGTAAGGGTTGTTGCTGGGTAGCCAAGTAAGCAGAGATTAGATTATGCAGGTCCAGTGTTGTGTGCAGAATGACTGTAATGGTCTTACCTGTCTGATTGGTATGTACTGCTGATGAGGTCTGCCTAGACAGAGCAGGTGTGAAAATACTAGATTAGTGTGAGGGGAAACTTGAGGACAGTGCTTAATGTGTAAAATAATAAGTAACCCTGGGCGGATAACTCCACTCTGCCAGCGGAGTTTGCAGGAGATTTGCCTACTCGGCGCTCGCTGCGAACGCGGAGGCAGGCAAAACTCCGCCTCCGTGGTGGAGCGAAGTTAGCTGCTCCCTCCCCCCTCCCAAATGATTTAAAAATGAAAAAATAAGGCACTTACCTGCTTGTCTGCAGCCTCCCCAGCCTGGCCGCTCTCCTCCTTGCTCCTCCCGTCCTTTTTAAATCATTTGGGAGGGAGGGTAGTGGAGCAGAGCAAAGAGGAGCGGAGCGAAGAGGAGCAGAGCGAAAAGGAGCGAAAAGGAGCGAAGCGAAGAGGAGCAAAGAGGAGCGAAGCGAAGAGGAGTGAAGCGAAGCAGAGCTCCACGGAGGTTTTTTCAAACTCCGTGGAGCTCCGCGTAGAGGCACTACGCCAGCTCTGTCCACCCTTAATAATAAGTGCCAGGGCCCTGACCAGGAGGCCACTGCAGCTTGCACCAGCCATCACCCCTATCATTGCTGCCAAAACAACCACTATCTCTCTCGTCTGCAAGTGTGAATGTTCAGATTATTCCAAATCCCCAAAGCTAAAAGAATGGCTGGGGAGGCAGGTATTAGTAATTTTTAATGTGTATTGTATTTATAAACATCCATTGTACTGCTCATCTCTAAGTTAGATGAGCAGCGCCACCATGTGGCAGACTGTCCTAGGTGCGGTGTTGACAATTAAGTGCGGGTGGCGAGCACCGGAAACCAACTAAGGGAGATATTCTCAAGAACGTGCGATAAACATCGCCAAAATAGGTTACCGCAAGTTTACATATCGCCGTCTATCGTGGGAAAATAACCCCGTGTTAACGTGGCATCCACAACACGGCGGTAACATGCGATAGTACCACGATAACGCGGCAAATGTCCGCGATAACACTACCGGGACGGCGATGAAAATCCAAACCCGAACGTGAAAAAAGTAGCGAGAGGGCCCACCCGTGATAAAAAATCCAGCGAGAAGCAGCGCCAGGCCTGCAAGTCCCACAAGTCAGGCTGCAAAAAGCACAATAAAAGCGGCAACACAAAACACAAACAACTGCAAAGCACCATGGAGGTAGCCGGAGCAAGCACAGAGGACAACCAGAACCCCACAAGCCCCACGGAGGACCAGCCTGGGACCTCGGGGTCAGGGAAGGGCAAGGAGAAGAAGAAGAGGAAGACTCGGCTCAGTCCGCAGGAAAACAGGATCCTGATCACGGAGGTGATAGAACACCATCAACAACTGTACGTCACCTCCACTGTGTCATTGACAACAAAAAATACAATATGGCAGTCCATCCTGGACAAGGCGAATGCAGTCGGAGCGCTGAGGAGGACAATGGACAAGCTCAAGTGGCGCTGGAATGATGTGAAGCGCAAGACCAAGCAGAAACTCGAAGACAACCAGAAGGCAGCAATGCAGACTTGAGGTGGGAGACCAGCGCCACAGGAGGAGCTGGATGAGATGGAGGAAATGGTGACCACAGTCATCAGTGTGGAGACTGTGGCAGGAGTTGGGGGACCGGACACTGCTCAATATGACCCGACACAACAGCAACAGGGTGAGTAACCACCAGGGACTGGGGGGATGGGGGGAGATGGGCACAATGGCACACATGCACAATTAAGAAGAGCACATCTGCGGACAAACCATGGCCAAGAGTCACAACACCAACCAAGAGCCCAAGTTACCCAAGTCTGCAACATCACAGCACTGCATAAGCACAGAAGTGAAAGCCACACCGCCTGAAAGGGATAAGGGCCAGCCAAATAAGAGCTGAAGGGGCAACTCACCTACAATGCAGCACGCACACATAATATCCAGAGCACCGCAACATTTACAACAATGTTGAACAAACAGCAACACCAGCACAACAGAACAGAGGACACAACTGCTGCCGCTTGTGTGTGGAAAATGGCCATTCGCATGTGGCATAGCTGGAAACTGTGAGATGATGATGTACTAGTACAACCCCACATCCCTGATGGTGTAGTAATGCATGTATGGCCGTGACCCAGATAGGCAGTGAGACACACATTGTCATACAAATCAACACTCATCACAGTTGAATACAAGTGAAGGTGCGTAGACTTTATTAGCATATGCGTGTCAGTACGGGCAAGATTAGTGCCACAACATGCAGACCAATGCAGCAGTATGTCAGAACGTGGAACGTTGCGAAGCGCCGCTGTCCACTCCGGGGGAGTGCCTCACCTTTCACAGGTGTGTGTTAACCCGCGTTGTTGTCCGCTCATGTATTCGGAGTCCAGGCGAATGCAGACATGTCCACTATCGCCGTGGGAGATGTGACCAGAACCCCAAGTTCCAACAAGTTGTCGGGACATGTGCAATGTGTTCCAAACTGTCGTGTCTGCAGGTACGTAGTTACACGTCCATGAAAGCTAGTGCAGCCTCGTAGGCAATTATTTCCAACATGAGGTCATCGTCGACTTCATCGAACAGGACGGCGAGGCTAACCATTAGCAGGTCCGGACAGATGTGCTGCGTCCACCCCCTTTCACCAATTAGCACTACAGCCCAATAGGGGAGCGGCTCAATTTGCTCACTGCACACGAGGAGTTCTGCAATCTCCCAGGTCCAGCTGCCAGCATGTATGCCAAGTATCCAGGCATCCCATTGACGGGTGTCACAGTGACACTCATGGTCGTGGGCCAACAGGGGGTGCACACACATGTCGAAATCCAGGTCGGCTACCGTCCTGTTGGATAGGCAGACATCCATGGGCCACTCGAATATGCACGAGCGACAATGCAACACAGGCTGCACGCAGGTGACGTTGCTCAGCTGGTAACTGATCCGCAGCACTACCAATGGCAGTGCCCCCAGTAAATGCAGCACACGTGCACGGTACAGTTCCACCTGACAGGGGTTGTGCAAGTGTCCGTGATGGTCTGCCATTGCGTTAGTGGCTCTGGTTGAAGTGGCACTGTTCTGACCTGCGCCAATTCTGTGGATGAAATGCCACAGCTCGGAGCAATGAGTTGTTTTAGTGTGCAACGGTTGTACGCCTGGGTTAATGTGGGAGTAAGTGTGAAGGCCATTCCATGCAAGATAACTTCGAGCAAGGACTTCTGTGTGTGGGGTGTGTATAAGTTGGTCTCTCGTCGGGCTGTGCGTAGTGTGGGAGTCGCTATAGTATCTGTCAGGGGGTGCCGGGCACATGTAATTCCAAGGTCGGAGGTGCAGATGTGCTTCCGCCTGATAGCACAGACAAAGGAGCATTCATCCCTAATGTTAGTTTCTCATCTGATTGCATTCAGGTACTGTGAAGTGGCTTGTTGGGGGTGGGGTGGGATGTGTGCGACTTTGGGATTCATGTTTGACATGTCTTGCATGTGGCAAATGAGCGGCATCACTGTGTGTTACGTTGCCTCACAGCTGCTCCTCCCTCCCCCAAGCCTATTTACTTGTGTGCGCTGCGCGGTTGCATCACTGCCACTCCTACGGCACACCATTGTCATGCCTGTCTGTGCATGTCCACAAGCCTGACAACGACACTGTGATGTTGGCCGTTGGAGGTGGGTGGCCACGTGAGTGTAGGCCTGTGGGAAGGATAGGGCGGACACAGACGTAGAGTTCATGCCTGGCTGAACTCGCGCTGCGGTTAAGGCTAGGCATTTGGCTCATGCTGCGGCAATACAGATACACACAACACTTGGCATGTATGAGCCAAGACCCCGAGCGGTCTTGCGCTCCTTCATTTCCCCGTTCGTGCGAGCCCGCCCTCCGGGTGCATGCTACATTGCAACATTGTCGATTGCGGACTGTGTGGCACCGACACTACAACAGAGACACACTCATTAGTTACTTCCTTGTCCAGGCCAGAATTGAACCACGCCCAGAGCCCCGGGCAAAT
Organism: Calotriton arnoldi; assembly: GCA_963921515.1. Taxonomy (NCBI): domain Eukaryota; kingdom Metazoa; phylum Chordata; class Amphibia; order Caudata; family Salamandridae; genus Calotriton; species Calotriton arnoldi. Next base: position 1,130,720 of record CAWUFW010003590.1, read on the forward strand.
CCTTCACACCCCTACGCTGGCTTGGCGTACGCCGGCCCAGCCCACTCCGCTTACGCTTATAGGGGGGGACGGCACAGCTACATGTCCAGGGTCTTCCCCACTGCCTGAGGTGGCATGGTTGCGTCCACTGTCCACAAAACTACACACACCAGCAGTATATGTCCACATGGACATGTCTGTGCTCTGCATTCTGTGGTCTGTCCAGCACATCACTGCCACACTTGGCATTGGGGACATTCTTCTTCATGGGTGAGTTGCCTCCTTCACACATACTTGGTTCCCACCTCTCCCCACATTCTACAATTGTGTGGCTGAGGGGTCATGCCGTTTTCGGATGGTCCGCTGTCTTGTCCTACGCTGCCTCGGTGGTAGTCCGGGGGGGGTCTGGAGGGGGGGGCGTCCTGGGGGTGGTGGCGGTGGGTGTTGTGGCCCTCTTGGGTCTCCGAGCTGCATGATCAGTGTCTCCATGGCATCTGTTGGTCTTCAGATGTGGCTCTGGGCTGGGCTCCCTTTCTACTACAGTTGGTCGTCCTGCTTAACACCAGTAACAGGCAGGTGTTAAATCCCTGCTGCTAACGCGCCTTATCACCTGTTCTTGGTTCTCATCGCAGATCTGATTGGTCGTTGTGAATATCGCGAAGTGGTGTTTTCGTGTGTTTTTGCACGGGAACGTCTACTCTGCATATCATTAGCGTTAGTTGTCGCACTCATCCGTGGCGATGTTTTTTGCGGCAGCTATCGCTGGAAAACTGGCGATATCGGCAGTTTGCACCAGCTTGAGAATAGGGCGATAAATCTATCGTCACTTTTGCGGCGCTAAAGTGCCGATAAATCAGTGATGAGTCCTTGAGAATATGCCCCTAAGTGCGGTGCTGAGCACCGGAAACCACTGGCTCAAATTAAGCACTGCTGGAGGGTAATCTTTGAACTGTGTTCAGATTTGTTCTTCTGGGTCAGGAAGTGGTTGCAATCCCTCCTTCTGTTGATTAACTGTCGATTTCTGTATTAGAGTATAGATTTAGAGGGTAATGACAGGTTTGAATTGCGAAATAATGAAAGTAGTGCCTTCCATGACAACTGTGCTTCATCTTGGGGATGGTGTGTTGGCCGCCTCAAAAGGTCAGAGATTCCATTTGGCAATGTTGGTCGAGTGTTCTATTGCAGCAGAGAGATCAATATGATATTGTGTGGATTTATGACCGTAGATCCCAGTAGGGAGTGTTGTTTGCTACGTAAGACTAATTGTTAGTGCACTTTTTTCACAAGTACCCCACTGCAGCTGAAGGTTTTTCTGTTAGTGGGGACTTTGTTGTTAATTGTTGATCAGCCCATGCATTTGTCACCCACTTAAGTAGCCCTTTTAAACCTGTCTCAGACCGGCCTTTGCAGTCTATGTCCTGGGCCACATGACTAGGTGTAGTTGATAGTTGGCCTTTGTGTATTCCTCCCAGACAGTATCATAATAGAGGGTCTGGGTGTTGGCACGATGAGTCATCCTGACTTGATGTGGGGGCGGAGCTGCCACCTATCACTCTTGCACTTCATGAGACACTGCTCAGCTCACACACAAAGGACTTCACTCTATCCTACTGTGCCTGCAGACAGACTGGGACCAAGGCAAGGAGAAAGAAAATTCCAGGCACTTCTGTAAGGGGAAGACTCCAGAGGTTTCTTCCACTTTAAAGTGTGCACTAGGTATAAAAAGGGGACCCACAGACCCACTCTTGAGTACACACCTGGACCTGTGGTTACTACAGAAGGACTGCCCTACTACCCTGCTTCCTGCTACCCCGCTGTCTGAGAAGGAAGATTGGACCTGCACCCTTCATCCCAGACTGAAGTGATTCCAAGGGTCAGATGACTGGTCTCCTGTTCTGAGCTACAGGGACACAACAAGCTCCAGTGGTCTCCCTGCAACTGCCCAGCTGCACTGGAACTGACTGGACCTGCAACTGGACACTCCTGAGCCCTGCTGCCCTCTGCTGGAGTGAGTTCCTGATTCCCAAGAGGTAGCTCCCAGGTCCTGGACTCTTGGTGTGACATCAGTTGACCTCCTCCCTGAAGTTTTGGGCTCTTTGTGAGCACCAACGTAAATCTCCAGCGGCGATTGATCACGATGCCCGACAGGATCTTCTCGCTACAGCAACAACCATCCCCGATGCCCAGCCAGCTCTTCGCGCTACAGCGACGACCATCCGTGATGCTCTCCCTGCTCTTTATGGCTTCCTCCACCGTGAAAGGAACTCTTCTTGCTAGACATTAGAAAGTAATATTTTCAGCAGGACTGTGCAGATAGGGGTTGGTACATTTTCTATTGATTATTGTGGGTGTCAGAGAAAAATTAGCATTTATTGATATGCACTTTTGCCAAAGTGCTTACCGTGGACATTTTTGCATAGAATTATTATTACACATTTAAAATTAGTACTCATTTTGTCAACCTCAGAAATATGTAAACCTAGGTCCCCTTACTGGATTTTGCCACCAGTGACCATCACATCATATACAGAGTAGAACAGGAAGCTCATGGTACCTTTTACTGGCTAGATCACAATATTCTAAGTCCCTGTGAGAACAGAAAAAGTATAGCCAAACTGTACATTTTAAAAGGGAATGATCTAATGAATTTCCCAGTGTGCCATAGGTTTTATAGGCAGTTCTGGAAAGACACTCATTAAATATTCCAATACATTCATGGTGTGGCGAATACGACTGATCCTCCTCAGGGGCCTTGGAGGGCCCCAATCTCTGCAAGAAAACTTGATAAAAATGGTGGCCAATTAAACCATTGTTCTGTTAATTTTTCCCGAAAGATAAATTATGTTATGATAAACAATTGTAAAGAATTTGTGCACCGCAAAAAGGTTTTTTTTAACAGGGGCAATGCCTGGGCCCTTACCGGTATGATTTTGTAGGTTGTCTTCTGAAGAAAAATGACCTGACCTAATATCATGAGTTAAAAACGTCAATTATCACGAGTTGAATATTGGTGTTTTTAAATGGCTATGGTCTGTTTCAAGAAAGATAGATCTGACTTGAACAACTCAGCCGGATTTTTCAAGCTGTTTGTGGAGACTGAAGCCAATTTCTATGACTATTGAAATGGGAGAAATTTCACAGGTGGGCCTACATGTATTACTAGTTTGGTTTTGGTACCATTCAAGCAAAGATATTGTTTCTTTTTCCTTTAGTCCATACATTTTTCTTCATGCATTAATGTATTTCTTTGACACAGATCATGAAATATTTTTCAGTCAAATCTGCATACATTTATCATTGTATTTGTTAACACTCTTCAGTATACCACAAGTAAATTGCTTGCCTATGAGGGGTGGCACATATTCTAAGACGTTGTCTCTCGTTTGCAATTAAGGAGTGAGACCACTAGAAGCTGATCTTGAGAGAAAGACATGTTTTCCAGAGAAATTGCACAATCTTGTACTGTGCCATTGATGATACTTTGCACAAATGGGTTGAGAAATTATATTTTGTTTTTTACTATTTAACTGTTTTAAGTGTCATGTGTTTGCAATAACTGAGCTGGTGCCCAACATGCTATGCATTTGCCCACCATACGTTGAGGGCCTGACAGCCTTATTTGCAATTTTTTTATTGACGGTTGTTGATTATTTAAACATATTAGTAATTATTCGAATATGAATTAAACGTTATATGTACTATGAACTTTGACAGTGTGCTGTTAGCTTCCATATTCATATATTTGTACAATGCATAGCTCTTAATTTCACTATAGAAAGACTGCATGTGTAAAATGGTGAAACATTTCCCATTGGTTTTCCTCTCATGTTACATCACTAATCTTGAGGACATTTTCCCATACTAGTTTTGAGAATCAAAAGCAGCGTTTTCAGTTCTCTAGGGGAGAAAGCACCATTTCCAGATTCTAGGGAACTTGTTATTTTTCTGTCAAAAACGCTGACTAAAAACACATTTCTTCTCAGAAACGTAGAGTGACCTTGTAGCTTGCTCTTGGCGGCCTGCCTTTAGCGTGCTGGTATGCAACAAAAGCTATACACTCATCACGATGGCAGACCTTTTAGTGATAATTATTATCAGCTAGGATTTACCAAGAGGAAAATTCATAAAATGGAGCATGGAGCTGGGTTTTTATAGTAATGACTCGGTTAATTACCGGTAATCTTCATTACTCCGAGTCATAGTCTTCATCGTCACAGTCACAAAGGAGCACCCAGTGTTCAAAGGCACAGCATTCACCCATAAATCAAAAGGTCCTCACCCAATATGGCGGCCTGGCAGGAAGTATCTGCCACCTGACCTATAAGGGTGGGACCAACACAGGAAACATCCTGAAATACACAAGCAAAAACCAAGAAAATAAAACAGATTGTTCGTCTCCCCACCACCAAGGGCGGGCGGGAGGGAACATGACTGTGACGAGGAAGACTATGACTTTGAGTAATGTCGATTACCGGTAAGTAACCGTCTCAATGCCATCCTCCTCCGTCTTCCTCGTCACAGTCACAAAGGAGCGTATACCCATGCGCCAGATGAACAAAGAAACAGACTTCAAGGATGCCAAAGAAACATTTAATGCAGACAAGAACACACAATCAGTGGACAGCCGCAAGGACAGCGGAACCAAAATACCCAGAAAAGACCTCCCCCATTCGCAACCTATAATGCAGAGGTCTTCAAAGTTTTTTACTCCGAGCCGCCCCTAAGCAAAATGTTTTGAGGTCGGGCCCCCCTCCAAAACTTTATGGCAAGGATTGGGGGAGCGGGAGGGACATGGCTGCGTGCAGGGAGCGGGGCTTAGGAGATGATTTCAGGAATACTTTTTCTATAGCTTATGAACCGCACTAAATATGAGACTTATAAAACAGCAAATGCATCAAACAAAAACAGATATTATCCCAAAGAAACTGCTCCCCATAATTGGGGTGTTGTGAGCCCCTCACACTCTTTGATCCCAATGCAACTACAACTGCTGCACTAATGATAACTGCAGTCCTGAGTAGCAGGCTATCTCCTCTGCATCTTTTACCTCTTCCCTACCATGACAGATCATCACCTCTGTCCTAATGCTTGAAAGGAAAATGAGCTCCGATGCCCCTTTTTTAAAGGTACACAGTCATAACTGTGATGCAGTGGGCCCCTCAAATCCCTGGGACCCAATCCTGCTGCATCTGCTTCCTTAATGATAACCAGCAGTGGCCACTTAAACACTTGGCAGCAGTACCAGCTTCACTAATGAATGTCCCTTTAAAAAAAACACTTATATTGTCCCCTTCTTTGGGATATCTCTCTGAAGAAGCTGTCTCTGGCCATTTGGAAACATAACAAGCATTGGCATAGCCAATAGGTCTCGCCTTTGGGGCCTTATAAGTGTTTAGCCAGAGCTATTGACTTTGCCAATGTCTTCAAGCTGTGCTGTAGAGAAGTGTGGCTGCTGTGCAGCATGCTGAAAAGTTATAATAAAAAAGTGTCAGAAGCATTTTTGTTACTTTATATATAACCAAGAAGGCATTATGTAAAACTGAACGACCATATTAAAAAAGTATTTACAATAAAACATTTCCTCAGTTTTCTTTTGTTCTTGCAATGCTGGCAACTTGTTTCTGCCTATTGCAATGGTTGTTTGTTAAAGCTTTTTTTTTGAGGGGGCATAAACAATCGGAGGGTGAAGGTTGGGAACTAGTACCTGTATTATAACACTAGCAGCGGCCAGACGCTAGGGAGAATCAACAGATGCCAGATTCCGAGAGCAGGCTGAGGTGGTGCTGAGTGATGCTGAGGTGGTAGTGGTGGTGGTGGTGACTGTTGCGGAGACGATGCTGAGGTGATGCTGAATGATACTCAGGTGTTGCTGAGTGATACTGCTGTGATGCTGAGTGATGCTGTGGTGGTGCTGAGTGATATTGTCTTGGCGCTGAGTGATGCTGTGGTGGTGCTGAGTGATATTGTCTTTGCGGTGAGTGATGCTGTGGTGGCCCTGAGTGATGCTGTGGTGGCCCTGAGTGATGCTGTGGTGGTGCTGAGCGATACTGTGGTGGCCCTGAGCGATGCTGTGGTGGCCCTGAGCGATGCTGTGGTGGCGCTGAGCGATGCTGTGGTGGCGCTGAGCGATGCTGTGGTGGCGCTGAGCGATGCTGTGGTGGCGCTGAGCGATGCTGTGGTGGCGCTGAGCGATGCTGTGGTGGTGCGGAGTCATCCTGTGGTGGTGCGGAGTCATCCTGTGGTGGTGCGGAGTCATCCTGTGGTGGTGCGGAGTCATCCTGTGGTGGTGCTGAGTCATCCTGTGGTGGTGCTGAGTGATGCAGTGTTGGCCCTGAGTGATGATGTGGTGTCGCTGAGTGAAGCTATGGTGGTGCTGAGTGATGCTGTGGTGGCGCGGAGTGATGTTGTGGTGCTGCTGAGTAATGCTGTGGTGGCGCTGAATGATGCTGTTGTGGCGCTAAGTGATGCTGTGGTTGTGCTGAGTGATGCTGTGGTTGCGCTGAGAGATGCTGTGGTTACACTGAGTGATGCTGTGATGGCGTTGAGTGATGCTGTGATGGCGTTGAGTGATGCTGTGATGGCGTTGAGTGATGCTGTGATGGCGTTGAGTGATGTGTTGGTGCTGAGTGATGCTGTGCTGGCTCTGATTGATGCTGTGCTTGCTCTGATTGATGCTGTGGTTGCGCTGAGTGATGCTGTGGGGTTGCCGAGTGAGAGATAGAGTGAAGATATAATGCCCAATTAGAGAGGGTGGTGAGAGAGAAAGAGAGAGAAAGGGTGTACATAGAATAAAGAGTGGAGCGGGATAGAGAGAGAGAGAAAGAAGGGAGAGAGAGTGAATGAAGGAGTTTGAAAGAGAAACAGATAAAGGGGTGAGAGAATGAAAGGCAAAAAAAGATAGAGGGAGAGTTAATTAAGTAGAGAGAGAATTAGAGAGGGGAGAGAGAGAGAAGGAGAGAGACAATAAGAGTGGGGGTGTGGAGTTTAAATAGAGTGAAGAAGTGACGCGGAAAAGGTAACCTTAAATATAGCTTTGTGCTTTGCGCGAATAAATATTTAAAAAAAAGAGTGAGACAAAAATACTGGTAATTAGGCTGTGACTCCCAATATAAAACAAATAGCGATATAAGGTGAAATCAACCCACCGAAGCAATATTTCTAAGTAGACAAAAAAAGCTTGCATTTCAATGCTAATCGCTGTTGTTTTTCATGTGACTGTAGTCCAGGGCCGTCAGTTGGTAATGTGAGCTGCTGCTGTGATTGAAACATCAGAGTCCAGAGAGTTAATGAGCCATGACGAGGAAATGAGGAAGAGATAGGAAACCCCAGATGGCAGCTGCGCGCGTGCACGCCCATCGTGAACGCAAGCTGGTCGCCAGCCGAAAGCCAGTGTTTGCACTTCCAAAACCCACTTACTAAAACTCTCGGCCAGACCAGCGCAAGCGCTGGTGCAGGCCGAGACCTAAAAAATACTCTGCAGAGGGCGACGGGGACTTCAGCCTAGAACAGTAAGAAGAAGCAACCACGGCCAGGAAGGTTTGGACAGCGGGGATAAAGTTTCCTTGGGAGTGTTAACACTCGTCAGAGCAACATTTTTATGATTGTTTCCAGATGCACAGACCCATAAAGGGAAACGGAAGATGAAGGAGGGGCCATCACACGCTAGACAGTGTGATGGCCAAACAAACAAGTCATAATGTTGAAGAATTCAGAAGGAAACAGAGGAGTTTCAGCTGCGATAATACAGACTAAAAACACGGTGCAAATGTGGGACAACACCCTGAAAGAGTTAAGTGGCCACTTTCCGAATGTTGATTGCTCTCATTAGGTATATTCACTGAACTCCAGACCCTACTGACGGCCCTCTCTGATGCCCCCTCCTCTGCCCTGTGGTCCTCTCGGGGCCAACTTCACACAACATAACAGGCCAATCGCGCAGCTTGACTGCAGGTATCTCCGCCGCTTGAGCCAAATGTCAGCGCTTTGTAGTCTTTCGGAGGCGTAAGCGCTACACAAGTGATTCGTGTTTCGGGCATGTTCGAAGAGAAATGAAAAGTTTGTGCTAAAGAATGAAAAGTTTGTGGCTGGCTGAATGACGGGGGGCTTTATTTCATGTTCACGACAACGAGTGGCTGCCGGGGTCCGTACCAGCCGGGTGCCTTGCCTTGGGATGTTGTGCACGGCATGCCTATGAAGAGAGGCAGGTCACCTGGGTGTACACACGCATGACATTACATAGCTCCTCTACCTACCCGGGTCACTCTGTGATAGCTTAACTACAGCGCTTTGAAGCGCCTGCTTTGTATGCCGAGCTATATAATTGAGTGATGTGCACATACAAATGGTGCATGTGCTCTGTGGGTTACTATGGCCTCAGCGAGTAGGTAGTGAGCGGTAGATACCAACGTGCTCGTTATGTTTGATTTTTTTTTGAGCCGCAAGTCAAGGGCGACAACTAGTTCCATTCTTTAGGACGGACCTTACACATCGTTTAAGTTTGTTTACAAAACTGCGAAGACAGGTCGGCCCTCTTTCTCTGTAATATATAGCGCCTTCCTTGTGACTCGGAGCAGTTCCGAACAGATGACACCAAAATGTCAGGCGGGATTCTGTGGATGCGGTATCATGGCTGACGAGGAGGCGCCGGCGCCGCGCACTGCCGTCAATGTCCTATGTCCAGTCCCATGGGTGCCCTTCTGTGCTTACAAGAGCTACACCCAGGGCCGCTGGAATTATGTGACAAGGACCAGGCAAAAATTATGCGGCAAGAAAAGGCAACGTAAAAGACGTAATGCCGCACATTTGGATATTACTTCATAATTTTGTCATGTCTACACATGTTAACACCAGCTATGCAACGTTTCACTTCATTAGTACCAGTTTAACACCGGCATGCAGCAAAAAGCAACTGTAAGGCCAGTCAACCTTTGCCAAGGGCCACGTTTTAATAACTCTTAATCTGTTTGAACCAGATTTTTTGTTGTTGTGAAAATAAGCAGATGATAGAGTATGTGGCAATTACCGTAAATCCATAATTATGCAGAAAACTTTGCGCCCAAAGAACAGCATAATTCCAGTGCCCCTGGCTGCACCTCCCTTGAATGCCGTCGCACAGACAAGCACAGGTGACGTCCAGCTGCAGAGGCAGTATTTCGTTTCTTTTCTAGCACTGGCGGAAAGTGAAGGGAGGCCGGCGATGAAGTAATTGTGACAGAGCCGCACAAAGCGGGGATTAGGCTCAGGTCTCCGTGCCTCGACCCCCGCCCCCTGTTTCTGGCCCCTCCCCCACTGCTTGAACAATGTTGTACTGTTCCTTGGAACATTAACAATCGTTAGCAGTGCTTTCTTTAGGCAGAAAGTTTTTAGAATTATCGATCTCGAAAGTTTTAACAATATTAACACAAGCAATGTTGCTTGTGTGTGTTTGGGAAAAAAAATGCCGTCACCGCTGCGCGTTTATTTCTGAGCAAGGGCAATGAAAGCAACCAATTTGTTTCTCTTTAAAACCAGTATGCACCATAATGTCTCCGGCTGGAAACATATTTATGCATTTAATTATTTAAGGGATAGTGCAACGCTGGAAATGGAACAAACGTACTCCGAGGACCAGGGCTAGAATTGGAAAAACGAGGTTAAGGAAAACAAAACTCGCGCTGAAAGAGGAGGAGGCAGCAGGGGGAGGGGATGAGAGGAGGGTGGCCCGCGCCTGTTTCCCTTGCGGGAGCGAGCTTTGAAACCATCTGTTAATTACAAACAGATGGTTTCAAAGCTCGCTCCCGCAAGGGAATCGCCAAACGTGCACGCGTTGCCATTCAAAGCAATGCAATGCGTGCACGTTTTTGGCCTCAAAACCGAATCGATTTCTAAAGGTCTCCTCCTATGCAGCGCATGCGCGCTGCGTAGGCGAGACCTAAAAATGAGTCCCCATACAGTGGTCCCTATTCTCGGCCTTCTCTTTGACAATATCTATCAATCTCACTCCTTTCCTCTGTCTCCTAGACCATTACTGTGAGGCCCCAGGGATCGAGAGGATTAGGGCTCTGCATCTGAATGCAACCCTGCTGGCCTTCTACCTGCCACCCCATGGACTCAGCTTTCACAAAAAACTGCCCCTGAATGGTTAATACTGACTTTGAGGTGCCTCTGCCTGAAAGCGAAGTGTGTGGTGGTAGTGCAGAAAGTTAAAAAAGAAACCAGCCTTCTTACCAGCCATTAATTGATTGAGTCACTTAAAGCCAGGGCCACTGGAATTATGAGTTTCTGCAGCAGCAGCGTTTTCCACATAATTATCAGTTTACTGCATTTGCTACATAATCTGCAGATTTCAACAAAAAAAAACTTGATTCTAGCTCAAACGGAACAAAAGTTACTTAAAGCGTGGCAAAGTGTTCCGGAGAAGTGGAAGGCCCTGTGCAAAGATTGACTGGTCATCTTGTAGTTGCTTACTGCTGTATTTGGGTGTTAAACTGGTACTAATGAGGTGAAATATTTCCCCTGATAGCGTTACCTTGAGTTAAAATGACAAAATAATGAAGTAATGCTAACCACAAAATGTGGCACATTGTGCCGCATAATTTACCTTTTCTTGCTGCATAATTTAGTCAAACCTGCCGCATAATGTGGTCCTCTTCTGCTGAATAATTGCAGTGGCTCTGCTTAAAGCTTCATGGTGGCAAAGATTTATTCTTTTTGAGATGTAATGTAAGGGTGTTATCAGCTGAGATCTGGAATAGTGGAGACACTTACAAAAATGTCTGCATTAGATACTGTTTGATTACTTATTACTCAAGAGTATATTTTGTAAGAACTTGTTTTATCTCAATCACTGCATCATTTTGCAGCAGCCTAGCTTAGAGTATGTAAATACTGTTTTAAAATAATGACTTACATATTCACAGTGCTTTCTGTCACAGGCTGGGACCTCATAGCACTATAAACAGGGCCACTGGAATTATGCGGCAGGAGAAGGCCAAATTATGCAGCAGGGTTGACTAAATTCTGCAGCAAGCAAAGGCGAATTATGCTGCATAATGCTGCATATTTTGTGATAGCATTACTGCATTATTTTGCACTTGTTAACACTGTCCTGGCTTTTATTGCCCCTCATAAGTATCACATTAACACCCACATATAGCAATAAGAAACATAAAGGTGACCAGTCAACCTTCAGAAAGGGCCTTCCACTGTGAGGTAACATGTGTTGCTGCATTTTTAGTAACTTTTGAACCGTTTGAGCTAGAAACAAGTTTTTTTTTTTATAATCTGCAAATTATGCAGCAGATGATGGATTATGTGGCAAATGGGGGAAATCCATAACTATGCGCAAAATGCCAAAACCGCACAATTGCATAATTCCAGTGGCTCTGAGTATAAAAACAAAGGTCACTATTCCTCTGCAACAACTAGGCTTCAATTATCTGTTGCTCAGCTTTAACACACACAGACATCTGCAGTGATGGTAGTCGCTAACTGAGATTTCATAACCTAAAAGAGTGCCTTTATCACCAGTTAGTTTAACTTGCATTTATTATCCAATTAAGCTGTTTTTGCATTATTTTATACACACTTGCATGACTGTGAAAACACAAAACACTTAGGCTTTTTTTTTTTTTTAGCAACCTCTTTGACCCTGCCAGCACACCAGGGGCACAACTAGACCCGAACTACGGGGGGGCTAACACTCCCGGCCAGGGCTGGCCCAAGCACTGGTCGTACACGGTGCAACAGTCTTTTTTGGCGCCCCCTTCCCCATTTCCTCCTTCTCCATAAATTCCCTCACTACCACTCACCAACAATGCACCTCATCTCTCTATAGCACATTTCACACAAACATTTTATTTTTTTATAGCGCTACTCATAGTTTACTCACACTCAGTTCTGTGATCTGCATGGTACACGTTCTTTGTAGCAGGCACATTAACCCTCTGCGCTGTGTGGGTGGCAGGAGTGCCCATGTGAGTGCACGGTGAGTGATGCAACAGTGCAAGAGTAGGGTAAGAGGAGTGACTGCAGTGTGAGTGAGGTGACCATATGATTTTGGGTGGAGATGTAAGTGTAGAGTGTGACCTTTGAATGCATGGTTAGTGATGGGCTTGTTTGAGTGGGATTGCAGATTGAGCAGTGAGGGGGACAGGTGAGTGAAGTGTCACATGAGTGCAGGGTGAGTAGTGTGCTCGTGTGACTGCAGGGTGAGGTACAGGGTGAACAGGGCAAGTGCATTGAGTGCAGAGTGATCGCTGTGAGTGCAGGGTGAGCGTGAAAGTGAAGGGTGAGAATGAGGAGTGGGTTGTCTGAATGCAGGGTGCAGTCCCAGACACTTGAAGAAAATCAGCATGTTATTGACGGTGGTGTAGGGTTTCAGATATAAGTTAAACTATTGCTATTATGGCATTAATCAGGGATCGAGAATGGAGGAAATAAATAATGTGCTGATCCTGCAACAAACTTCCAGTCTTATGATTAGGGTTGCCAGCTCATTATTTTGATGTCGCAGACGGTACAAAAATAAACAGTCACCTAAAGCCGTATTTTCAGCACTTATCTGTGCGTACTTCGAACAGCAAATATAAATAGAAAGCACTTTTGATTGTGTTCGAGGGCGACCTGAATGATTCATGACTGATAATTAAAGGGAACAAAGACAGAAAAGTCACTTTACAAATGAATACATACTTTTTTATTTATAACCCTATTTAGTGTCAAGATGAGGTCTTTGCAAGCTCTTTAAACAACACATGGCTGGCATTTTTCATTTGGCAACCCTGCTTTACATTGCTTTTCATGAAATGCATTCTCACACTAGTATATGTAAAATACAAATGTAAGGAATAGGCAGAGTGGGGGCCCAGGGGGTACTGGAACCAGAAAAAAACGAAGCCTCTGTAACCAGTTTACAAAGGTATGTAAATATGTAAATGGTCTTTAAAGACCTGTGAAAAACTCGGGTGTGCCGGAGATAAGATTCCAGACACTGCCCAGCCATGCCTACCGCAGCACACTCACTGACCTTCGGCCCCATGGCACTCTGATCTCACTTCAAGGGCTTCGGAGTAAATGAAGACAGCCTGGAAATGCAGAAAAATAAACATCACCGCACTTCCAGGCCATCTTCATTTACATGTACTCGCAGAGGCATTTGCGCCCCCCTGGGAACCCATCCACGCCCCCCCAGGGGGGCGCGCCCCACAGTTTGAAGCCCTCTGCTATAATGGGATATGAAGGTGTGAGGGGAAGACCAAGTCGCTGCCGCACAGAGATCCCTCAAGGAGGCCCCCTTAAAAGAAGCCCAGGAGGAAGACACACCCCGGGTGGAATGACCCTGAACGACCGGGGGAAGAGAGACCCCCGAATGCCGGTAGGCCAAGGAGACAGCGGACCGCACCCACCGGGAAAGATTGGCCGTAGTAGGGCGATGACCCTGCCGAGCAACACCAAAGGTGACAAACAAAAAATCCAACTGGCGAATGGAAGCTGTACGCTCCAGGTAGATCACCAGAGCCCTGGTCAAATCAAGGGAATGGAGCCGGATCTCCTCCTCCGTAGAGGGGGCAGGATAAAAGGCAGGAAGAACAATATCCTGGGACAAATGAAAAGCGGAGGACACCTTGGGAAGAAAAGCCGGGTCAGGACGAAGGACCACTTTGTCAGGGAAGAAACGCAAGAAGGGAGGATGGCAAAGCGCCAAGCTCCCCCAAACGGCGCCCAGAGGTAATGGCCACCAGAAAACAAACTTTCAGGGTGAGAAACTCCAGGGACACAGAAGGCAAAGGTTCAAAAGGGGAAAGCTGCAAAGCATGAAGAACCAAAGGAAGATCCCAGGGGGAAACAGAGGAAACAACGACAGGCCGTCGAAGAAAGAAACTGCGCAGAAGGCGAGAAGCCAAGGACTCAAAGGGGACGAGAGAGGCCCCCCGGAAAGCCTAGATTGCAGACCACTGGCTGCGGAGAGTAGAGACCAACAGCCCAAGCAAAAAGCCATCCCGGAGGAATTCCAGCACAGACCCCCCCTCACAGGAATCAGGGAGAAACCCCCGCGAAGAACACCATGCAGAGAAATTCCTCCAGTGACGCTCGTAGGCCTTAAGGGTAGTGCCCTTCCTAGAATTCTGAATAGACAGGGCCACCGCAGAGGAACAACCCAAAGACACTAGCCTTCGCCTTTCAACTTCCAAACCCCCAACGCCAACTGGCTGAGAGCCTGGCGAGACAGGTGAGGAAAGCGGAGCGGAGAAGGTGACAGGGGGAACCTCCACGGAGGAGCAACCGCCAAAAGAAAAAGGAGGGGATACCAAGGCTGGCGAGTCCAAAAGGGGACCACCAACAGGACCACCACATTCTCTGACCGGATCTTGGCCAAAACCCTGCTGAGAAGGGGAAAGGGAGGAAAAGCGTAGAGAAGACCCTGAGGCCAAGGGAAACTCAGGGCATCCACCCCCCACGCCTACCTGCAAGGAAGAAGGGCGCAAAACCTCGGTAGAAGGGCATCCTGAGGAGATGCAAAGAGATCCAACCAGGGCCTCCCGAACCTCCCCGACAACTCCCAAAAGATCAGGGGAGACAGGGACAGAGAAACCAAAGAAGGAAGAAGGCGACTCAACAGATCCGCACGCCCATTCTCCCTCCCCGGCAGATAGATAGCCGTCAGACCCAGCAGATTGGCCTCCGCCCAGGACCCAATCTGATCCGCCAGGAGAGCCAACAGAGGAGAACGAGTGCCCCCCAAATGATTCAAGTAGGCACGGGCCACCTGATTGTCTGTCTGGACCTGAACCCACAAGTTCCTCAGGGGAGGGGCAAAGTGCAGCAGTGCCTTGAACACAGCAGCCAGTTCTTTCCAATTGGAGGACATCCAGCTTTCCGTGGGGGACCAAGGACCCTGAGCAGTCAGAACCCCGAGGGTGGCACCCCAACCCCAAGGGCTGGCATCGGTAGTCAGGGTACAGGGAAGGGGAGGGTCCAGGGGCACCCCCCTCGCCAGATTGACCAGAACCAGCCACCACTGTAGCAGGAGAGAAATCGCGGCAGTCACCGGAACAGGGGCATCGTAGTCCTGGGACCCCGGATCCCAGTGGGCCAGAAGGTGATACACCAGATGGTAGAGGTGCCGGCGAGCCCAAGGAACCAGGAAGAGAGAAGCAGACATGTCCCCCTGAACCCGCAACCAGGTCCTTGCGGAGGCCGAGAGGGCACACAGGAGGGACTCCAGACGAGACCGGAGCTGGCGATCCGGAGGAAGAAACACCATCCCCAACCTGGTATTGAAGAGAGCGCCGATGAACTGGAGTTCCTGAGACGGGATGAGGTGGGACTTGCTGAGATTCACAAGGAACCCATGAGACTCCAGGCAAAACCGCACCAACGCCACATCCTCCAGGGCCTTAAGGAAAGACGAGGAAGAAATGAACCAGTCGTCAAGGTAGGGAAACAAAAGCACCCCTTGAGCATGCAATAGACCCACCAGGGGAGCCAGAACCTTAGTAAACACCCGTGGGGCAGAGGCCAACCCAAAGGGGAGGACACAGAACTGGAAGTGCTGACCCAGGGCATAGAACCGCAAAAACCGCTGGGAGAGAGGATGCACAGGAATATGGAAATAAGCATCCAAAAGGTCCAAGGAAGACAGAAAAGCCCCAGAGGAAACCAGGGGCAGGATCCGCTGCAAACTCACCATCTTGAACCTCTGATAAGGCACAAAAATGTTCACGGTTTTGAGATCCAGGATAGGGCGGAAATCCCCCGACGGCTTCCCCACCAGGAACATCAGAGAGTAGCAACCCTGACCCAACTCGTCCGCTGGAACAGGAACTACAGCACCTCCAAAGGAACAACCGCAGGAAACGCCAAATTGTCCTTCAAGTGCATCAGGACTTCCCTCAATTCGGCGCTCTTAACAAAGCGCCCACACTGTTCGTCATCAGAACCATCAGAGTCAGGGTCAGGCTGAGAGGAACCCCTAGGAGCCCGAGGCACCGGCCCATCCCGAGCTGCAAAGGCAGAATACGCCGCTTTGTTAATCATAGCCTGCAGGACATCAAGATCCATGCCCCCAGGCTGCAGAGAGGCAGGATCAGAATCCGACCCAGACGACCGTGGACGCTTCTCAGAACGCTTTCCCTCCATAATGAAACAGCAACAGCTGAGAAGGAAGAGGCACATTTAAAAAGGGGCCAGAACACCGCCCACACACAACCGGCCCCTCCCCCTCCTGACGCGGGAAATGAAAGACGGACCATGGCACCGGCCCACAAGTCCATAAAAATGCCCAGGAAGCCGTGCGGGCAGCGGGAAAGCAAGGAGAAGCCGGGCATGCTGAAACAGCGCAATGCAAGGTAAGACCAGCGCCCGTGGCAGCCAAGGGCAGGGAAACCCCAACCGCACCAGACCGCTAAGCGGAGGTGCAGTAAAACTCATGCCAGCACCAGACATGCCACAACGGAGCTAGAGCGTCTGGCGACAAAAGTGAAAAGCGCCAACACCGCCGCACCCCAGCCGATCAGCGCGGGGGCGGCGGACCACCAGAGGCACTACACAAACAAAACTGGCAAGCAGCCGCTCCCCACCGCTCAGTGCGGGAGCGGCAAACAGAAGAAAACCGCCGCACCGAGACAGAAGCTCACAGAGGTGCGGCGGCGGCAACAAATGGGACGCTAGAGCAGACCCCAAGTATACTTACCGTGAAAAGCGGCATCAGGAAGGAACCGAATTCGTGTGCAGCACACAGCAGGTGGCAATCCGAAGCACATCACTAGACAGCCCTCCGACAGCCGAATACTAAGATGGGTGTTCCAGCCGGAACACAGAGAAAAAAACAGGATGTTTCCTGTGTTGGTCCCATCCTTATAGGTCAGGTGGCAGATACTTCCTGCCAGGCCGCCATATTGGGTGAGGACCTTTTGATTTATGGGTGAATGCTGTGCCTGGAACACTGGGTGCTCCTTTGTGACTGTGACGAGGAAGACGGAGGAGGATGGTAATTACGTTTTGTTCTTTTATAATCACCCCATTTCTTTTCACATCTCTTGTAATAATATTACAGGTACGTTGCATTAGATTGACTTCAACTAAGTCCTTTAAAATAAAGGTTAAGATTTCTTGATCGTGTTCTTTTGTGTGAAACAGTGAATGGAACCCATTTAAAACTCTGCCACGTACAATTGTTACATTCTTTATGTGACCCTTCCATTAGTCAGTTCAGTAAAGATTTGTGGGACACCAATGCTAGATTTTTCTTGCTCTTAATGGTAAGTTGGTGGACCTGTGCTTGCCTTAAGGTCAAAGGAAATCTACCAGGTGTGTTCTGGATAAACCCCTGACATACTATGTAAGTACTTCGAAGATCCTCACAATGGCAAAAGTGGCCAATGAAACCTGGTCCTAGACAGTTCGTAGGTGTAGATGATGACCTTTTTGGTTTGCTCTAGAGTATGTCATGCATTTTATATAGGATATTTGCTCTTTGTGGGAATCGAGTATTGGCTCAATAAGTCAAAAATTCTTTAATCGGCTACTAAAAGCCATAAAAGCACAAAGATAAAATAAAGGTACCAACAACAGTTATTTAGACAAGACATGAGAGGGCCATAAATACATAACAAATACAATTTGCCCGTATAAGATTTCCTAAAGCCATAGTTACAAAAAGAGTAAAACTATTATTAAAAACACGTACAATGTATCTTGTAAAACTCATCAAATAAAGTGCTTGTAGAGTTCAATTCAATTCAAATTAGCTTTATTCAGTTTAAAAATTACAACCATAAAAGCAGTTAGATAAAAGCAGTTATCACGTAAGGAGAAATAATCAATACCATTAGGTATCACATACACAAGAAAGGAGATTTGTCTTAAAAAACAATTCATAAGTAAGTTAAAGCAATACATTGATTATACAGTACATAGGATAGGTTACATTATGATATCTCAAAAGAGTTGCGATGGGGGTCGATAGGGAGTACTAGATTAATTCACAACTATTAATAAATGAACGGTTCTTGGATATTTACATTATAGTCTAAGGGGGAGATTTATCAAAAAGTTGCGCAACGCAGCGCAGCCCCCACGAGGCTGCGCTGCATTGTGCGACAGGGAGGGAGCAGGAGAGCGCCATATTTTGAAAGATATGGCTCTCTCCTCCCCTTTCCCTTGCGCCGGCGCTGATTTCAGCTGCCGTGCACCATGCACACACCTTAGCGCTGTAGCGCTAGGGTGTGTGCATGAGTGTAGCATAGGTTTTGTACAGGAAGGGTAACCTTCCTGTACAAAATACTAAGCTAGGTACGTTGCAAAGCTATTCCCACTTTGCATACGTGCTGCACAGTGCAGCACGCATGAAAAGTCGGAAAAGGAAGGAGAAATTAAAGCATTTCTCCTTCCTTGCGCCTAGTTGAAAAGGGCACAGTTTTCTCACGCTAAACTCAATCTACTGTTTTCAGTAAATTGGGTTTAGCGTGAGAAACCTTGGGTGGTTGCATGGGAATGCCCATGCACCACCCTTGGCACGCCCCCACGGCGCAAAGTAATGCGAAGCAGCGCATTGCGCTGCTTCGCATTACTTTACGTTATTTCCATCGCTAAACAAGTTTAGTGCTGGAAAGTTCATTAGGAAAAAAAGATTTTGCGCAGTTTTGCGTCACAAAAGTGACGCAAACACTGCCGGGGACAGTGGCAGGTGGGGAGTTTGACTGGGGCGGTACACCTGTCAAACGATAACGCAGGTGTCCTAAGGCGAGCTCAGGGAGGACAGAAACCTCCCGCGGAGCAGAAGGGCAAAAGCTCGCTTGATCTCGATTTTCAGTATGAATACAGACCGTGAAAGCGGGGCCTCACGATCCTTCTGACTTTTTGGGTTTCAAGCAGGAGGTGCGCAAAATCTTAGTAAATCTCCCCCTAAGAGTAT
Organism: Calotriton arnoldi; assembly: GCA_963921515.1. Lineage (NCBI taxonomy): Eukaryota > Metazoa > Chordata > Amphibia > Caudata > Salamandridae > Calotriton > Calotriton arnoldi. Next base: position 1,149,594 of record CAWUFW010003590.1, read on the forward strand.
TTACAATAAAGTGCATCAATCTATACTAAATCCTATGGGGCAGAATTATGACGACTGGCGCATCCATGCAAATCAGCAGGGATGCGCCAGGTAAGTTGCGTCACGCAAGTTTACTCTTGCGCCACCACAGAAGCGCCGCATTTACAATGCAGCGCATTGTGGCGCAAGGATAAACCGTATCTTTACATGATCCCCAAAATTCATAAAAGTCTTGAAAAACTACCCTTCAGACCTATTGTCAGTACCCGGAATTCAATACATGAACCTATAGGCAAATACATTGATCGACACCTACAACCCAGTGTTCAGAATATGTCAACGTATTTGCAAGATACCACTGATTTTTTTGTTAAAATTAACAACATTAAGATTGACGAGAATATTCAACCGTTACTGTGCACTATTGACGTGAAGTCGTTGTACACCTCTATCCCCCATGATTTGGGACTCCAGGCAATGGAATCCTTCCTTATTGACAGCGACAAAAGAGAAGATCCCAAAGTATTTCTGTTAGAACTCATGCATTTTACACTGTATCACAGCTACTTTACATGGTGTGAGAGATATTACACTCAGCTATCAGGGACGTCCATGGGAAATTGCGCAGCTCCTGTGTATGCAAATCTGTTTATGCACCAGTTCGAATTGGATCATATTTTATCTAAGACCACTTGGCAAGACAACTTAATTACCTATTACAGGTTTATTGATGACATTTTTCTGATTTGGAAAGGAGGAGAAAGTGACCTACTTCAGGCCATAAGTCAGATGAATACCATTGATGAAAGAATTCAATTCACACATACCATCAGCATGGAAAGAATTTCCTTTCTTGATGTTGATATCATGTTACAAGACCGAAAATTGATCACCTCAGTGTTCACCAAGCCCACAGACCGGAATAATTTTTTGCATTTTTTTAGCGTTCACCAAACAAGTCTGAAAAAACATCTTCCTTACTCGCAATTGCTTAGAGTGAAACGCATCTCTTCATCTGAGGAAATATACAGTGAGAATAGCAAAAAAATCATACTCAAATTCAAACAAAGAGCATATCCAGTATCTATCCTACGGGAAGCAGAGGACAGAGTCAAACAGAAAGAGAGGGCACAGTTACTCAAACCCAAAACTCAAATAGCTACCAAGGAGGAGAGAATGGTGTTTGTGTCAAAATGTTCGACGAAGAGTACTAAAATTAAGCAAGTTATCCGTAAATATTGGCCACTACTTCAAGCTGAAACAGATTTCAGGGGAATATTTCAACAACTTCCTATTTTTGCTTATCAACGTACAAATAACTTGAAGCAATTGCTCAATAAGAATACCAATACATCAGACCACAAGCATACAGGCACTGTTCCGTGTCACAATTGTGGAAATTGTAATAACATCATAAGAGGCACTACCATCATGCATCCTACTCAAGGCACCCCAATCAAATTGAAGGTGACAGCAACCTGCGACACTAGTAATGTAGTGTACCTTTTAAAGTGTCCGTGCGGATTCCCTTATGTAGGGAAGACTGAACGCAAAATCAAAACGCGCTTGATTGAACATAAAAGTAATATACGCACGAGAAACCAAAAATCGACAGTCGCTACACACTTTTCTAATATGAACCACAACATCAGCCAACTTAGGTATATGGTGTTAGAACAGATAAAGGAGAAGGAAGGAAGAGACAATAAGAAATTTCTCCTACAGCGTGAAATTTATTGGATTAACAGACTTAATTCGCTGCACCCAAAGAGGTTAAACGAACGTTTAGAATTCAGCTGTTTTTGTAAATTACCTTTATTGTACTGAGATTATGGGTACCATGTCATTTTTGTTTTGTATTTTTGTAACACCATACACACTACAGTCAGTTTACATCACCAACACACGATACGTTAAGATATATTTTTTATGAGTTTTTACCCTCTTGATTACCGTGGTGGCGTGTACCATTTCACCTATTTTTTCATTGGACACTTCGCATCACTATTCCATACAGATACGAACACTACCAGGTTAGCCCGCAGCTACGGTCCTTTATCATCTTTTTATTTTCGACAATCTTCCTTTTGGCATCCTTTTTGCACACTTATTACTACATCGTTGTTTTAAGTCCGAACGATATTACGCGTTCCTCGTTGTCACAGCAACATGATAGTCTGTTGTCGTTCACTATGGTTATGGGTGGTTTACTTCCTCACACCCACTATATTTACTTCCGGGGCACTGGTGCTCCGTACATGGAAGCTTTTTTGAAGCGTAACACAGCGGCTTTTTACCGCGAGCTTTGCAGGTATGTGGCGTAAGTCTGACCCGTACGGGACTATTTTTTGGAATCTTTAGAGATTTTATGGAGTGCGAATGGTAGATTATATGTCTCGTTTCTCTTCTTGTTTACGTTGAATACTGTAATGTATCGGTGAGCACATGCACTTTTGGCATTCACTTTTTCGATACTAGTTATACCAGCATGGAATGGCGGATATACGCACTTGATTAATACTCTACATTCACGCTCTACTACGGTTATGTAACTCCGGGTTTACGCATTTCGGCATTTTTTTTCTTCTGGGACTTTGGCGTTTACTTTTTTGGCACTGAATAGCGGGTATACTTCTTTCCACATTATCACCTACGTCTTTACCGCGCACCAAACCACTAGTGATCTGTTTAGATCCCACTTGCACCAGATTTCATCAGCAGTATATTTTTAATAGGCATTCGTTCAGTTCTTGGATTAGAAAGTATATATTATTTTCCTTGTAGGAATTACCCCCTGACGAAGGGCTGTGCCCGAAATGCATTGGGGCCTTTGGAATTTCTGTGAATTGGGGCCTTTGGAATTTCTGTGAATTAAGATGTTGACCATTACACTTTGTGATGTATATATGAGATTAATTATATGAAGATTGAAATCGATTGAAATTTCACCACCGAAACAAATGATGAATAAATCAGTTGTGAAAATCACTAAGTGAATGATAATTTTGTAGAAGCGACACGTTCGCCAGGAGCGCTAAACTGAGTACGTCCTTCCCGTGTGATGGACGCTTTCCACAGAGTGTATGGTGGGTGGGCATGTTGTATGTGAGTGTGTAACGTGTGCATTCCCAGAGTTGTGAGTTGCATGATTGTGGAGTTGAGGTGTGTGGTATGTTCATTTGGTACTTACCAACGAGCACTGCATTTCCGTAGGTGCCATCCTGGAAGCGCAGGTTGATGATGGACTGTCGGAAGATGTATGAATCATGCACACTGCCTGGGTAGTTGGCGACGACATTGGTGAAGAGTCCCCGGTGGTCCACTATTGCCTGCACATTGATGGAATGCGTGTGCTTTCTGTTGCGGTAATTGTGTAGGACATGTGTGCAGTCAATTGCCCCCAACACGTGCGGGAAGCCAGCTATGTCGTAGAGGCCTTGCTTGGTCTCCAGCTGTTCCTGCGCAGTGTGGGGGAAGTATAGGTACTGGGGTACCAAGCTGATGATGGCATCCAGGACAGGTTTGAGGAACTTGGATAGGGCTGGCTGTGAGACTCCTCCGACTCTGGCGGCTGTTGGTTGGAATGTCCCAGAGGCCAATAGGTGCAGCACAGCCAGCAGCTTTGTCTGAGGTGGGATGTTGGTTTTCTGCTTTGTTGGTACCGTCAGCCTGTGGGCAATGATGGTCAGGATGCGGAGGACGGTTGACCTTTTGAGTCTGTAGTGGGCAATGACATTCTCTGGTGTCAAGTCTGTGAGGCTTGTGCGTTTCCTGAAGGTCCTCTGTCTTTGTCAGCGCTGCCTCCGTGGTGGTCCGGGGGGGGGGGGCGGGCCTGGGTGTGGTGGTGATGGGTGTTGTGGCCCTGTTGGGGCTCTGAGCTGCATGATGAGTAGCTCCATGGCATCTTCTGTTCTTCAGGTGTGGCTGTGGCTGGGCTCCCTTTTCTGGTGCAGGTTGTCGTCCGACTTTGCACCAGGTCAGAGCAGGTGTTAATTTCCTGCTGCTAACGCGCCGTATCGCCTGTTTTGTGTTTTTATCGCCGATCTGGCTGGTTGTTGAGAATGTTGAGTTGTGGTGTTGTCACGGATTTTTGCTCGGGAATGCCTACTCTGCATCTCATTAGCGATAGTTGCCGGGCTCATCTGTGGAGATGTTTTTTGCGGCTGCTATCGCAGTTAAACTGGTGTTATCGGCTGTTAGCACCAGCTTGTGAATGGGGCGATAATTTTATCGCGACTTTGGCTAAGATAAAGTGCCGATAACTCGGCAATAGATCCTTGAGAATATGCCCCGAAGAGTACCCATTCTCAACCTCGTAAGATAACACCTGTCTTATAAATTTGTTACCCACAGTAAATATTTTTGCCTACCCAACACAATAGGTCCATCACAGGATGACTTAATCATCCGCTTTGAGTTTGCTGCTATATCTCTTAGTGTTTCACTTGCTCCTTTAAGCCGTAATTTTAGGTCTTTTTTACTATAGTGTTGGATATCCAAGGGATCTTTAAAGTGAACATCCACGTCACACTCCTTTAATAGTTTGTGAATATACTGCAATGTTACAATGTTCGAGGGCAAGGCAATCCATTATAATTTCCTGGGTAAATTTAGTACCATCCTTGCTCCAGATACCATGCCAAGCAGTAAGGGCTGCTGTACTAATATAATCATTAATATAGGAGACTGACAATTCCCTATGGACAACATATGAGGGCGTTGAATTGGGGACTGCTAATATCCTCCTTAAAAATATATTTTCCTGAGTCTGTAATACGGAGTGATTAGGCATCCCCCATAGTGCTGCACCATAGCAGGTACCTGTATGGCACTTACTCTTATGCAGGGTCAAGATTTCCCTAATTGGCTTAGTCCCCATTTTTTTAGGAAATCTAAAAATGGCTTCAAATGAAAGTAGAAATTTTAATTTGCAAAGGTCAATGTGTGCTCCCCAGTGCCCTTCCGATGTAAAAAGTAGACCCAAATACGAGAAAGAACGGGTCTTTGCGATTGGCACTCCATCAACATGATGGGTTCTGCTTTTAGATTTCCCTTTTCCGCATGTCATTGTAAACGTTTTTTTTAAATTAAGTTTTAGGTCCTTTTCATTCATAAAATTAGCAAACTTTTCTATTAGATTTTGGAGCCCGTTTGCTGTTCTAGATAGCAAGACTGCGTCATCCGCATACAAAAGGACCGGAGTGACGCGATTACCAACTCTAGGGGCATCAGCATTCAGCTTTTGCAGGCGGTTGTCAACATCAGTTATATAGGGTGAAAATAAGAGCGGTGCAAGGACGCAGCCTTGCCTAATGCCACGGGTAACTCTAAAACGGGCGGGACATTCGCCTTTTGAACCATAATGAACTCTTGAGGTTAGCAAATCATATATTTGTGATAGGTAGCTGATGATATCTGGTAGAGCTCCAATCCCCGTTAGGGCCTGCCATAATTTTGCATGGTTAACTAAATCACATGCACTTGTTAGATCTACGAAACATAGATGCAGATGGCCTTCTTTAGCGTTGCTTATTTCCCAATCAACAAATCAAGGATCACGCACTGCTCGATGGTCCCTATATCCTTTCTGAATCCATATTGGGATTCAGTAAGGGCTTTGTTGTCACTTACCCAAATTCCTAATCTCTCTAGGAGAATTCTTCCCATCAGTTTCGATGTTGAATCAAGTAGGTCGGGGTTTGGGGCGTGGCTTGCGAGCCGGCAATGGCAGACGCATAAAGCTGATGCTCCGTGCCGACCTGAGTTAATCCTGGCATATTACAGCCTGATCCATGAGGAATGATCAGGTGTGGACGGCCCTGAATTGCGGAGGAACCTGGTGTGCCCACTGCGCTGCATTGTGAGCCCGTGGACATCTGATGCCTGGAGAGTGGGAGAGTTGACTCCACAGCAGGCTCGAAGCTAAGATGGTGGCTCCGCTACATGGAGGTCAGACCCTGGATCTCATACTGAGATCCCACCGCCGGAGCCAGCAGGTGACTGAAGACTCTGCCCCACACCAATACCTGCTGGCCTGAAGAACCAGGCTTACAGTGGTCGGCCCAGGGGAGGGGTGCTGGGCGGCTGCGGTGCTTGGAGCTCCCTGGGAGGAGGAGCTCCTTCAACTATGCGGCAGTGACTCGGACCTCTGGCAAAGCCTGGAACGGCAGTGATTGGTGGGCCCGGGCTGTTCTGGAGGTGCCTGCGCTGAGACGCGGCAGATCCCTGGCCTCTTCCACAAACCACAGCCTGGCATATTACAGCCTGATCCATGAGGAATGATCAGGTGTGGACGGCCCTGAATTGCGGAGGAACCTGGTGTGCCCACTGCGCTGCATTGTGAGCCCGTGGACATCTGATGCCTGGAGAGTGGGAGAGTTGACTCCACAGCAGGCTCGAAGCTAAGATGGTGGCTCCGCTACATGGAGGTCAGACCCTGGATCTCATACTGAGATCCCACCGCCGGAGCCAGCAGGTGACTGAAGACTCTGCCCCACACCAATACCTGCTGGCCTGAAGAACCAGGCTTACAGTGGTCGGCCCAGGGGAGGGGTGCTGGGCGGCTGCGGTGCTTGGAGCTCCCTGGGAGGAGGAGCTCCTTCAACTATGCGGCAGTGACTCGGACCTCTGCCAAAGCCTGGAACTGCAGTGATTGGTGGGCCCGGGCTGTTCTGGAGGTGCCTGCGCTGAGACGCGGCAGATCCCTGGCCTCTTCCACAAACCACAGCCCCGATGTATAGAGGCAGTGACAGAAGCCTCTTATCCCTTGCTGGACTGAGTGAAGGGTCGTGATCGCAGGGTGAGGCCGTTGGGGCGAGACTGCTGAGGCCCCCCTCCCTTGTTGCCTTTACTACTCATAGTGGGCACTCTCCCATGTCTGAGATGAGTCCCCGGGACATGTGTCAATTTGGGGTACGAGGCGAACTGATGACCCTGGGGTCATTGGGAGTGGATGAACTGGCCTATGACCCAGAACTGGCTTGCCTGCCCCCTCGTTTCACCCTGGATCACCCGCCCCGGAGGTGATACCGCGAAACAGAGGTGGGGGCAACAGTACAACATCTCCCCCTCTGTGGGGTGCTGGGACAGAGATGACCTCCCCCCCCTTGGGGTGGTATGCTCCCTGGACGCTAGACTCGAGAACATTGGTTTCGGGGAGACTAACGTGACGATCTGAGAATCTAGAGATCCCCTTGGGAGCAACTCAGCTGCCGCAACTATCTACTCCCCCCAACGCACGTTGGCCGTAATCAAGACCCAAGTCGCTTAGGAGGCAGGTGGGAGCATAGACGGGTAAACTCAGGGCAAGAACAACTAGCCTGGTGATGGACCAAGATGGGGAGCCGTCCACCCAGCAAATTGGGCCCCAACCCGAGGTAGACCCAATCCAACAGCAGCTGGCCAAAATCCTGGAGGCAATAGCGGACACAAAGTCCACCCTACATCAAGATATCAGCACAGTCTCTGCCGGCCTGGGACTGCTGCGGGCGCAGCACTGGAAAACTAGCGGAAATAGTGGGAGCAACGGAGACCTCTATTGCAGAGCTACAACCAGCGCAACAAATACTGAACAAAACGGTGGGTGAGCTTTCAGTCCGAGTACATGCACTGAAACATAGGGCAGAGGACGCAGAAGGGCGTAACCGCCAGAATAATATACGTGTAGTTGGGCTACCCGAGGGAAAAGAGGGCCCCGACATGCTGGCATTCTTGGAATCATGGCTTCGCAGGGTGGTGGCCCCCTGAGGGCCTCTCTACCTTCTACACCCTGGAAAGGGCCCACAGAGTCCCTGACCAGCCACCTGTACCTGGTCAACTGCCGTGGCCCGTGGTGGCACGACTCCTGCACTTCCGTGATAGGGACACCCTACTACAAACAGCACGCTCAGGTCGACCCTTTATGATTGATTACAGCAGGGTGTCTATCTTCCCGGCTGGTGCAGCGAAGAAGGGACTCCTTCCTGGAAGTGAAGAAGGCCTTACGCAAGGAGGGCCTGCAATATTCCCTTATGTTACCGGCCAAGCTTCGCATGATATTAGATGGGAAGTCCCACTTCTGCGAGAACCCCAAGAAAGCATGGGAATGGATCGAAGCCTATAAGTCTGGAGGGCCCATCTCAAGTCCGAATTGCCCAAATGGGAGTCAAAACCCCCTCCCCAAAAGGAAAACTCGTAAGAGACTCAAAAGAAAACCGATTACTCGCCCGAATCCATCGCAAACTGACAAAGAAAGGGAAGCAGCCCTACAGGTGGTGGCGGATATCATACAACCCAGAAGCCCCCCGCCTGATGAAGGCTCGCCCTCTGGGAGGGCGACTGAAGGATCAGACTCCCAACTCTTCCCACGTGGATAGTGCCCGATTGCCGGTCATAACCCCCAGGACAGCGGACAATCTTTGACTCTGTGACCCTGATATATGAGGTAACATGCGCTAGAATATCTGAACGCTTTGCAGTTGTAAAGATCAGCATTAGCTGAGCATCTTTTTCCCTTGGGTCGGCGTGGATGGCCATAGTTGCTAAGTTGAGCCGGACAGCAGCCACCCTCTCGCAGAGGCCTACACCAGCAACTGGTTGTGTTCTTCTGTGGAACATGATAAACTATTCATAGTTTGGGTGGCCGGCCGTTGTGGACTGCTCTCGGGAGAGGGAGTTCAGTGCTGTTGGGACTTTGTTTATGTTTGTTGTTCGGGCTTACCCCCTTGTAGGTGTGGCGGGACAAATTTTATAGCTTTGGGAGGTACCAAGGGAGGGCTGAGAAGAGGGTACAGAGCTGGCACTCTTACCAATGGCAGACACGAACCATGTATTCAAATTTATATCCTAGAACATTAGGGGGATGGGCACTGCGACCAAGCGGCACAACGTACACCTATTCGGCCTATGTCAGGGGCGCACTGATTTGGGTTCGGGTGGGTGTACCCTTCGAACCCATGCATACACTGACAGATAAGGAGGGCAGTTACGTGCTTCTGAAAGGGAGATTACTAGGACGCGAAATCCTGTTGGGTAGTATATACGCCCCTAATCAGGATCAGATGAACTATTTACATAGCCTCTCCCCGCACATGGCTGTGATGGCAGCCAATAACATGCTTATAGGGGGGGACTATAACTGCTTAACAGATGTTGACCTAGATCGCTCGCACCCTCCCTTGCCGGGAGCCCAGGCGTACCGCACAGCGGCGGGGTTCCGGGACTGGATCGCCCATTGAGGACTGATGGAAATTTGGAGGATACAACATTTAGACAGTAAAGACTATTCCTATTTCTCCACTTTACACCAGTGACACACACGAATAGACAAGTTCCTCTGTACGCCGGAGCTTGGGTAGGTGATTACACACACAGAATATCTTGGATGCACTTTGTTGGACCATAGCCCCTCACTATTGCCTATGCATCCGGAGGGAAGATGCCCCCCGGTCCCGCTGTGGTATCTCGACACGAATATGCTGGAACACACCTGCTTTAGGGAAACTTTGGGATCATCTATAGATACATATTTTGACATGAATACACATACAGAGACTACAGCACTGACAGAATGGGAAGTCTTTAAAGTGGTGACGAGAGGGTTCTGTGTGGGTCAATTCTTGGGAGCACAGCGCAAACTACACCTAGAGGTCAGACAGTTAGAAGACCAACTACACGGCTTGGATAACACACAGGGGCAGGATGAAACACAAAGTAAACGCCTAAATGATACACAACAGCTGTACCACTTAGCTCTCGAGAAATTGAGATGCTATGACTATAAGGGCTATTTTGCAAGAGTGCAAGCAGAGAAGGGTAAACCGGGCCTGGTATTAGCTTGGCTAATCTAATCGGAAATCAGAGGCTCCCCGATCACTCATATTCAAACTGAAACGGGCCTCTCAGTTTATGACCCAGAGGCCATTAATGCCCTCTTCCGTGAGCACTATGCAACACTGTATGATGCGCCTCCCCCTGTGTTGCACGACGAGCGGGAAGGCTTTCTATCCCTGGTCCGCTTAAATGTCTGGACCAACAGGAAATGGAAAGCCTGGGTGGCCCCAATGACCCTCACGAAATACAGGTTTCTATTAAAACCATGGCCACGGGGAAGACTCCTGGCCCAGATGGTCTACCTGCAAAATTTTACTCTACGTATGCCCCTAGATTGGTCCCCTGTCTAGCATCTGTCTATGCAGAATCACTGCGACTAGGGTGTCTCCCCAACTCTGTTAGGAAACAACTGGTAATTCCCCTTCCTAAAGCCAAATTAGAAGGCCCACGAGTCTGGAATTATCGCCCTCTCTCCATTCTCAACATGGATTTTAAAATCCTCAGTAAGCTCTTGGCCCAACATCTGCTTCCGCACATGTCTACCCTGGGCCACTCAGACCAGAATGGCTTTATCCTGGCGAGAAGCACCTCTCATAATTTACGTCGCCTTTATCATATACTATACCACCCTACCATGCGGCCTCTCCCCAACACAGCACTCCTGGCAATAGACCTAGAAAAAGCGCTCGACAAGATTAGATGGGACTTTCTATTTGATACCATGCGACACATGGATCTTGGGGAGGAGTGGGTAAGATGGTTTCAGCTACTCTATGAGCGACCTACTGCCAGGGTTAGGACGGGAAGAGTAGTCTCTCCGCAATACCGTATTTTTTTGGGTCCCCAACAGGGATGCCAACTGTCACCACTCCTATTCGCTTTAGCGATGGAACCACTGGTGGCATTGTTCCGCCAGGGAGGTGCTGGGTTGGGGATAACAGTTGGCGGACATACACATATTATCTCGCTGTACGCGGATGATCTCCTGATATATCTGGAGGATGCCGGACGTGGTGCCACTTCGGCACTTGATATCTTGGATAGATACGAGCGGGTTTACGGACTACGTGTCAATAAAAGTAAGACCTTCCTGTTTCTGATGGTGCCGGATGCTCTCTGCCCAGCGGACCTGCCTATAGATCTTAATTGGGCTCCCCGCACCTTTAAATACCTGGGGATCTAGATATTTCACTCCCTGGAGGATATGAGAGAAGGAAACCTCGGACGCGCACTGCGATCCCTTAAAACCTGTGTACCTTTTTGGTGCTTCTTGTTAGAATAGAAATGTTCATGTTTGCGCATTGCCCTATGTAAGTTAGCATTCACTGCACCATTTTCTATTCAGGCGCCATTTTGAATCTTGATCGAAACTAATCATTTGCTGTTTCTGAGAAAAAGACTCTGTTACATTTCGTTTCTGCAATGTTGGGTTTTGCTTCACTAATGAATAGACTGTTCATATTAGTGCATACCTTTCTTACTCGATAGAGGCCCTCTCCCACTTGTCTGGTGGCGGGTGCAAGGTGAAACGACCTTGGGTTGTATTAGGTGGTGTGAGATATGAGAACCGAAACTTTTTTTTTTTTGTATTTCACTGTCCAGCTGCATCTGCTTGGAAAATTCCACTGTGGGCGGGCCTTCGCCCGGTCATGAAACGTACATAATATATCTTTTGCTTGGCAATTTCAGTCCTCTCTGCAGCACTCTTAGCGACTGGGCAGACCGGGCTCCGCTAAGAGTGTATATGAATAAACAGTTATTGGTTTGTATTCTCTACTGTCTGACCGACTCTTCATTTGGTATAGAAGGCTGAGAGGTGGTCATTAGTGACCCGGGTGACCCCAAACAGGCCACTTCCTTCAGTTGGCACCTGAACAGGGACTCCTTCGGGTGATTGATCCATCCCCTTTCCGCAGACGGGGGAAGGCCGAGGACATCATCAGGTCGGACTGTCGGTTCAGGGATCCCTGCATGAAGAGTTTTTGTTACTCGCAGCTGCCCCTTCTGTCCTGCCAGACGGTGCCTCGCCCAGTGGTCATCCCGACTGGAGTCCTGAATGGCGAAACCCTTGGATCTGACCGTTTGGTCTGAAGAGTCGGCAGTGGAGAACTGTTTCGTTTGTGCTACTGATATCAGGTGAGTTTTTTTGGTTCTTTGTGGATATGGTACCATTGTGGTTTGAGTTTGGTACGGTCTGAGGACCGTTTTTGATAAAAGTATTTGCAATTACTTTGCTAGGTAAAAACAGCAAACTTGTTTTCCTTTTAAAATGCCTAGTTTTAGTAAAATCTTGTATTCGTGTTGTCGTAGTTGTTTTGTAGATGCTCGATTGGAAGAAGCTCAGCCGGCGCCTTATGAAGGCAGCCCTAATTTTGATATGAATGTGAAGCATGGTCTTGGCCCTATTATGTTTAGTACATTATGGCACAAATATACGAGGGACAATGCCGAGTTGCAGTGGCCATTGACAGGCACTTTTGATGAACAAAAAATTGGGTTTTTACAGGAGCAATTATTTAAAAAAAGAAGTAAACAGCCCATGTTTGACTCCCTCAGAACTTGGCAGAAGGAGGCTAGACAGAGAGGGTTAAAGATGGAGAGGGATGCACGGAAAGGGAAAATGCAAACATTGACACAGAAAGCTGTGGCATATGACAGAGAAAAACAAGAGTCTGGAATTGGATGTGAGGATAGGAGATTTCTTTTTTTTAATTGTTCTTTTTATTTGCATTTTCAGTAACATATACAACAATAACCAAAATTGCCGTGCATTGCTCATAAGTTGATCTGCTGGATGGATCAGAATACCATTGCATTTGCCGCCTACCATAGATATCCGCACATTTCCTGGGACACAAAATATTAAGACACCGTTACTTTGAGGAAGACAATAGACAATATGCATTATGGGGGTATCACTGTACATCACGATTTTTGAAGTCGTTTCTAGACACATACGGAGCAATCATGTTGTTATCTTATTCGTCCACGACAGCAGAGTTAAGCCACAGCACATAGGGTTCCCATATATCTCTCGGACAGGATCTGGCCGGCATAAGCTCCCATAGTACGGAATCGGCTCTGTTGGCAGTGACGGAGGAAATTCGTAATAGCTTAGATGACGGAAAGTCTGCAGCCTTAATTCTGTTAGATTTAAGTGCCGCTTTCGACACTGTCTCGCACGAGATATTACTGTGCAGGCTACAGGAGATAGGGATTGAGGGTTTGGCCTTGGCCTGGTTTCGCTCCTTTTTAGAGGGCAGAACTTTCCAGGTCTTAGTGCCACCATATCACTCCCAGGAATTGGTGATTAAACACGGGGTTCCACAAGGATCGCTACTGAGCCCCGTGCTCTTTAACATCTATGTACAACCCCTGGCAGTGATGGCAAGAAGCAGAGGGCTATCGTTGGTTTCTTATGCCGACGACACCCAAATAGTCATCGCTTTCTCCAAGAATTGCAATAACAATCTTATTAAATTTAAGGAGGACTTGTTGGCAGTCGCCAATTGGCTGACAACAAACTGTTTACAGCTAAATGCCAGTAAGTCGGAAATCTTGCTGTTTGGTAGAGACAGCGATATGTGGTCAGAACAATGGTGGCCAGATCAACTAAAACCAGCACCAACACCAAAGGAGGTGGTTAAGAACCTGGGATTTTGGATTGATAGAGGGCTCTCTTTTGATGCCCAATCCAAAGTAGTTGCAGGGACTTGCTTTGGGCTCCTAAGAGGACTAAAACCCCTTCTTGGCTTCTTTGAGCCTAAAGTCCAGCAGACTATAATACAAGCCTCAATCTTATCTAGATTGGACTATGGCAATTCCCTTTACCTAGGTGCCAATAAATCCTGTATCCAACGCCTACAGAGGATACAAAACGCACTCTATTGGCGCTTCCGAGAACATGCTCCGTGTCCAGGTCTCTACCTAAACTACATTGGTTACCGGTAGAGAAAAGAATTCAGTTCAAGACGCTATGCGTCGCTCATAAAATCCTGACGCAACAAGCCCCCCCGGTTTTATCTGACCTGTTAACACCGTATGCTCCGAGTCGCTGCCTGCGGTCAGCTGCTCAAGGGCTGGCATGCATCCCCAGAGCTCTAAGAGCCAGGGCTGGCGGTCGCTCTTATAAAGTCCTGGCTGCCAGACTCTGGAACTCCCTCCCGATTGCTATTAGAGGGCACCAAGATCACCTGGCCTTTCGGAAAGCCATAAAGACCTGGCTTTTCCCAGCATAACTTTCTTCCCTTCTCCCGAGCTGTTATTACTCACGGGCATTGTAGGGGTAGCGCTCGGACGCCCCGTTGCTGGGGCAGCTATGCGCTGTATAAATCTGCTAATAATAATAATAATAATAATAGTTGGTCAACTGTGCTTTACAGTACGTCACACTCTTAGCCCACTCATTCGCCGTTGGAGGCCTGGCCACCCCCCAGTGGAGAGCTATCTGTCTTTTAGCCATTAAGAGTAGTATTTCCGGCAATTTACGTGCTTTAGGTGGGACTGTCTCGAGGACGCCCAGCAGAGATGTCAGTGGTGTGTGGGGGAGATCTTGCCCAGTGATGTCTTTTATGTGGCGCAGTATGGTGAGCCAGAAGTTTGCTATTGGCCTGCACTGCCATGCCAAATGTAAAAAGGTCGCTTGGGGGGCACCACACCGCCAACGACAATCATCATCGCGGAGCCCCATCTTGTGTAGTTGCACGGGGTGCGATACAGGCGATGTAAATATTTAAAATGTATAAGCCGGAGACGGTAATTAGGCGACAATCGCTCCAGCTGCTTACATCCAATCCCTAGCTCTTCCTCCCAGGCCCTACGCGCAGTTGGGATAGTGATCGGAGATGTCTTTTGTGTAATTTTGTAGATGCGTGAGATGAGTTTTCACCCCGATGCAACCACCAGCAGGATTTCAAGTGCCGACAGCGTCGGCGGCGGGTCTGGGAACATGGCGAATTTGCTCTTGCAGGATGCCCGAAGCTGGTAGTATATGAGCATATCTAGCGCTGAGGGTGCATCAGGTTCACACATCTCCTGCAGTGTGAGAAAGTTACCTGCGGGATAGAGGTCGCTACCTACTTTTAGGTTATGGCTAGAAGCGCGTTCCCGCTCCTTGCGTTCCATAAGGGGGGGTACAGCGGGTTGTTGAGAAGTGGCATAGTCAGAGCATATAATGTATCCAAACGTGCCCGTTTGCGGAGACCTTCCCACGCCCACCTCATGGCTTGTACCGTGTCTATTTCGTCACGAGGATGCTTGTAAGGTAGGAATAAGGCCGTAGACAGTGGGAGTGGTGCCACCCTATCTACCTCTATTGCCACGTGTGGCTGAAAGGGCGTGGGGTGTGTCCAAAAGTGCAAAAATTGTGCCTGTGCACTGTACACGTAGAGGACAAAGTCCTGAGCCCCCATTCCCCCCTGCTCCTGTGGCAGCGTCAGGATTTCCCAAGCTATCCTTGGCTGTCTCCCGGCCCACACCAGTTCAATCATGAGCGACCGAATGCGGTTAAAGAAGTGCATTGGGAGTGGTAAAGGGATGTTAACAAAGAGATATAGTAGTTTCGGTAGTATAATCATCTTGGCCACCGCTATGCGGGCCAGAGAAAGGGGGAGGGTCTTCCACCGTCTCACCCTGTCTTCAATCCCGACCACCACCCTTCCATAATTTTCAGCCCATAATTCCTGCATGTTACTGCTGAACCATATTCCCAGATATCGAATTGGGCCCGAAGCCCAGACCAGCAGGTAATCCGTTTCAAAAGCCTGAGTTCCAGGTGTGAGCGGGAGAAGCACAGATTTGCTCCAGTTAACGTTTACACCTGACAGTCCACCATACCTCACGACTTCCTGTGTCATGGGCGACAGGTTTTCTTTGGGGTTCACCATAAATAGCGTGATATCATCCACATACATAGATACGGTCAGTGCCCTGGTTGTAAAGCCAATCGCTCTATTGGTATGGTGTTGCCGCAGACGCGCCGCCAAGGGTTCTGTCGTGATCGTGAACAATAGTGGCGATAGAGGACAGCCTTGTCAGGTGCCTCGAGTGATAGCCAACGGTTCTGAAATTAGCCCATTCACCCTGAGCCGCGCCGTGGGTCTCGTATAGAGAAGCTGTATTTGCTGGATGAAGATTGGGCTCAGGCCCATCCGTCTGAGAAGTGGGAACAGAAATCCCCATTCAAGGGAATCAAACACCTTGGTGGCATCTAAAAGCGCCGCTATCGCGGGCACATGTGGGGCGAGGTAATGCATTAGTCCAAATAGCGTCCTAAGATTATGGGATGTGGATCTGCCAGGCACAAAACCAGATTGGTCCGGCCGGACAATCAGTGGTAACAATGGTTGGAGCCTGGTGGCCAGCAGTTTGGCGAAAATTTTGGCGTCCAGATTGATCAATGAGAGCGGGCGGTATGAATCGCATTGCTGTAGGTCTTTATCTGGTTTTAGGAGAGTGATTATGATAGCCTCGCGCATTGACCCGGGAAGAATCCCCTCTTGTAATGCCTCCTGATAGACCTCCAGGAGGTGGGGGGCGAGGAGCTCCGAATATTCTTTATAAAATTGCGCAGTGAGGCCATCAGCTCCTGGCGCCTTATCCGCCCGCATGCTGCCAATAACCCGCCGAATGTCTTCGACTGTGAACGGTATGTCTAAATATTCGCGGTGCGTTCTGCTGAGCCAGATGAGTTCTATGGAGTCAAAGTAATCTTCCAGGACCGAATCAGATGGGGTTATTTGAGATGTGTATAGCTGCACGTAGAAGTCCCGCATGGTGGCAAGTATATCAGGTGGTGAGTGTACCAAGCCGTCAGTGGGGGTGGTGAGTGCCGTGATGAAAGTGGAGCCCCTGGGTGGGCGCAGAAGATTCACGAGCGTCTTGCCTGGTCTGTCCCCCTCCCCATACCGACGCGCCGTGGCATGCTTGTGTAGGAACTTTACTTCCCTTTCAGCCTCCTCCTGATACTCAGTTAACTTACTACGGATAGCTCCAAGGGTCGCGGCTGATGGTGTCATGAAATATTGTTTTTCCAGGGCATGCATTTCCGCATCTAGCCGGCCCAGAGTACCACGGATGTCACGGAGCACTTTAGTTTGTCCCGATATACAGTGGCCACGAACAACCACCTTGAAGGCCTACCATAGCATCCCCTCGGTTTCCACCTATCCTGTATTATGGTCAAAGTATTCTGAGATTTGTGTGTGGAGCTCTTCCCGGAACGCCGCGTCCAGGAGAGCGTTAGGTGGTAATCGCCACGTGAAAGGTTGTCTGTAGGGTTGTGGTATCTGTAGGGTCAAAGTGACTGGTGAGTGGTCCGATAGGGTTTGGGCGTTATGCGACGCCTTCAACACCCAGGAATGTAGGTCTGGGGATGTGAGCCAGAAATCCAACTGCGACCATGCGTTATGTTGCTGCATGATACAGGTGCCCTCACGGTGTCAGGATGGAAGGCCCTCCAAGTATCAATAAATCTGTAATCAGCCATCAATCCCCTCAGTACAGTAGCCGCCTGTGGGTGATGCGTGCGTGAAGCGCCTACCCTGTCCTCCTCCAGTGACAAGACTGTGTTAAAATCACCACCCCAGATTAACGCAGCTTCCCCCAGTGATTGGATATTATGCCACACCTGTTGGAAAAACACGGGATCGTCCACATTGGGCCCATATACATTGGCGATAATGACCTGTTGGTGAAATAATGTACCCAGTACTAGCAGGTAACGCCCTTCCGGGTCGCTTACTACTTTTGTGGATTGCCATGGGACCCCCTTTTGATCAATGTCGCTACCCCTCTAGAATAGTTAGAATAACAGGAAGTGTATACCGTGCCTCATCTACCAGACTTCAATCTATCACAGGCTGCACCCCTAAGATGTGTCTCCTGTAGCAGGCACACCTCCACTGAATGTCTCGCAAGATATGATTGCACCAGTCGTGTCTTCCTGTGGTCATTTAAACCACGTACATTCCAAGTGATGCATGTTAAATGAGTCACGTCTCTGGTGTTTGAGATATGTCTCCATAGCGTCTAGAGTCCCTGCATGTGCGTGCGTCTTCTGTCTCTCCCTGTAGTGTCCCACCCACAGTGCGGTAACAAAATCTGAACAGTGACATGCATTTCCAGTTTGCAAGGTATCCAGAAGAGGAATCTATTTGCATTGCAATAAACAACAAACAAACAATAACGTATCCCACCCACCCACCGCCCACTCCAACCCCCCAATCAGGTTGAGCGACTGGAACTGACCATCCCATGATTAACAGAAACCTCAAATGTAATCCTATTGTTTCAAAACTGACCCCCCCATTATTAACACAAACCCAATAGAAAATTGACTATAGGGAATCATCCCAGAGGGGGCGTGAGGTTGCCGGCATACTGCCCCGTCGCATCGCAACAGGGTGGCTGGTCTACAATGGAACTACCTGAAAAACATTGGCATAATCAAGACTGAGAGCATGGAGGGTGACAATAGTTTTCGCTGCCAGTGTAATACTGAGCCGATCGCCATACAGGATCCCTTACGGGACTAAAATTAAGCTGTTTCTCTGCTAGTCATTGTCACTTAGCTGACTCTGCGACGAGCTGTCCTTGTCACGGCCTTTGTCCCGCTGTTGTCTTGCGTGTTGCTTGGCGAATTTCATTGCAGCACTCGCCTCGGTGAAGAACAGTGGTTTGCCGTTGACGTGTACTCGGAGTTTGGCGGGGTATAACATTGCATACTTAGTTCCAGTTTTCTGCAGCAGTTTCTTTGCCGGAAGGAACTCGCATCGGGCCGCCTGGACCGCCTGCATGAAGTCCGGGTACAGTGAGATGACATTATTCTGATATTGTAATTCCCCACGCTCCCGGGCCAGGCGAAGTACAGTGTCTCTGTCCCTATAGTTGAGCAACCGAGCCAATATCGGCCGCGGCAACGTACCTGGTGGTGGGCGGGGACCAAGTGTGCGGTGGGCACGTTCCACCAGAAACATGGCGGACAGTTCAGTCCCAAAGAGTTCCTGAAAGAGGCCCTCAACGTACTTCTCCATGTTGGATATATTTGTGGACTCCGGAACTCCGGTGATGTGTACGTTGTTCCTCCTTGAGCGGGCTTCGAGGTCTTCGTTGCGCGCCTTGATGACCTCCAGTACTTTGTCCATTCGGAGAAGATGATCTTGCGTTTCTACCTGGCGATCATCTGTGTCAGAGACTCTCGTTTCCAACGTGTTCAGTCTCGTTTCGTGCTTATCCACTCTATGCGACACTTGGTCCATGCGGACGGCAAGAGAATCAATCTTAGCATCTATTTCTTTAAGGCATACTTTTACATCACTCAGCATTGTCTTTATGTCTTCCTCCTGCTCCGGTTCCAGCTGCGTTTCAGCACAATCTTCTGCGACATTAGCTCACTGTCAGCTTGCCTAGTGGTACGTTTGTCGAAAGATATTTTCGATTGTTTGTTTTCTGCCTTACCCATTACACTTTTGCGTTGCGGCAATACCATCTGGGGCGTAAAAGCACGTCGTCCGAGTCCGAGCAGGCAGGGTTAAGAAATCAGCAGCCTTGGTGTCTTTTAAGCACTCCTTCCCAATGGCGTCTCGCAGGTGCAATTGGGCCGTCCCCCAGGAGAAGCACGAGGAGAGCACTCCCGCAGAGCCTTGAATCAGCCCGCTATATGGGCGGGGGGATCCGACTCCCCCCCAGATCCACACCACAGGACAGTAATAACATCCCTCTGCTATACCTCGCCCGAGATATCACCAGTCCTCCACTCCTTCGCGGTAAGGCCTTCGCTGCTGTGCCGTCCACTCACCCTTCTAGACAGTCCCCCCCAGTGTGCTTCTGAATGTTGCGGAGGTTCAATCTGGGGTATCGTGTGGTCGCTTACTTCCTGTTTTGCTCCTATCACATCAGTCGGGGCCTGTCCCACAGCATGACGGTCATATCCTCGAGTCATATATTGTGAGGTGTGGCTGATAAGGATGGCTCCTGCGAACATCAATCGAGGACAGTACCTACCCGGGGGCGCGTCTCACCGTCCGGGCCAGCACTGCCCCACGACCCAATGTCTTAGCTCAGTGAAGCGCCATTTTCTCGCATATCTGTATGCACTTGTGGAAGATCTTTCTCACCTCCCACTTGGTTCGTCAGCAACTGTGCCTGGTTAATGCGCAGCGGCCGTTGCGCCAAATTCTGTCTCAGTCCCTGGGCCCAGGCCCAGTTCAATGGCAGCCAGCAGCAATAGTGTTCAAGGGCCCAACGCTGATCCCCGCAACTCCATCCTTTATGGAATGCAGTCTCATAACTCAGCGCCGCGGGAGTTGGCCCATGTGGTATGTGTCGCTATCTTCCCAGGCCTTCGCGCAGCTCCGGAGGCGTTTTAACAATCTCCCCGGTCCGTCATTACCCGCAGGGATCCACGTCCGCAGTCCCCCGCGACAGCGCTGTGAATCGGCTCAGTCCTGTGTCCCCAGCGGGAGGAGGGGGGGGAGCGCCGCAGGGACCACACGTTAGTGGGCACTGTCCGTCCCCGCCGCGAGTCCGAGCCGGCTCTCGATGCGGCTTCTGTTCGTGGCCTGTCCGCAGCCGCGGCTTCGCCCCTCAGGCCCTGTTGTTACAGTTTTGTCGTTTTAAAGCCGGTACATGTCCCGGGGCCCCCCCTCACCGTTTCGCTGGCTCTCCCGCTGTCGTGCACCGCTCCGACGTACCCCTCGCTGTCTGACAGTCGGAGAGCTCGCACTCGGTTCCAGCAGGCCGCGCGCTCTGTCCCAGGTGCCGTCCCGGCCAGAGTTTCGGCCCCACACCACCAGAGCCAGGCCACAAAGTCCCAGCGGCGATCCCAGCAGTTGGCGATCGAATTTCGGGACACCAGTCACAGCGATGTGTGCAGCTCCGTCTTCCGCATTTATGCTCCGTACTTTGGAGCCAGGATGAGGTAATTTACTGCAGGATATTTGGCGGATATCGTGCTCGGCCGGCAGAGCCCCTTAACTAAGCGGCCATCTTGCTGCTCGGCTCAGCCACGCCCCACAAGGATAGGAGATTTCCATTGCATATTGATAAGTCCTATTTGACCAAAGAAGAAGACGATATCTTTGTAGAGGAGCTGCTAGATACTCGACCCCCGCCTCCTTATACCCCGCAGCGGATATATCCCACCGTTTCCTTACAGTCACAGCAGCCTGTTACGTCTGCTTCAGTTATTCCCGTTTCTGCGACTGTTGTTTCGACAGCTTTGGCTACGGCACCTCCCGCTCCTTCTTTGTCCTCGCCATCTTTGGCAACTGTGACTCTCAGCACATCTACTGTTTCAACTCCTGTATCCTCTGTTCTTTCTCCTCTGGTGCAAGAGCCAGCAACGATTGTGCCTGTCACTTCTGTTGTTTCTCCTTCTATGGTCTTTCATCCTCCAATACCTTTGAATGTTGGGACGCCAGTACGTGGATTTGAGGATAGAGATTGGACAAAATTCAAGGAGCGAATAGGCCCGTTAGTGCGATCTGGGGTAGGGGATGAAGAGAAACAAGTAATAGCTGACCAGCCTGCGCAGTGCACTCGTAATGCGATCTATAGCGTGGAAGATGTTTGGGAAGTCATGCGAGATTTTGAACCCTTTATACAGCAACATGCCCTTAAGCATATGTCTGCTACATTGATTAGTCTTTGGCAAAACACATTGGGACAGAAGTACCTCAAATTTTATTTGATATTAGAGACCGTGTGTATGCTACTGACTTGGAGCCAGGCCAAGTATTTGGGAATGTTACAACTCTAGTTGCCTACAGGGGTAGACTACACAAGAGGAGCCCTACTCAGGTAACTCAGTTTCTGATGCGGGAGGTCCATCCCATATATCACCCAGAAATACCTGAGATTACGGATCAACGTGGTAATGTTACTAGACCGGCTATAGCGGCCCATTTTCAGGAACAATGGGTCTATACTCCATGGAAAATGAGTGAGGTTCTAGCCCTTAAGGCTCATTTGCCTGACCCTAGGAAGAATCCTACAACTTATTATAAAGAATTAACAAAGGCTGCTTCTTCTACTGTAATGACTCTTGCTGGTAATGACTCTTGCTGATATTGAAATGGTTTTTTGTCTCCGCATTCCGGTTGATGTTTGTAGGCAGGTTCATACTCAAGACCATGTCATGGAGTTGGGTGGTACATGGGATGTAATTAAGGGATGGGATCAGGAAAGGAAGCCAGGTGATAATCCCAAGCTGAGTTACTTGCTTTGCCAGGTCGCATTATCACATATATGCATTCCCTTATTCTGCCTAAAAAGGTAAGCTGGGACAAATTGATGGCTTGTCGACAGAACAAGGATGAAAGTGTGTCTGATTTCTTTACCCGGTTTGAGGATACGTTTTTGGACTATAGTGGGCAGGATATGTCTATCGAGGGAGAAGTTCGATTGTTGACAGATTTGTTTCTAATCTTCTTCCTGTAATTACGACTCGTTTACAGGCGTCTGAGAGTACTTGGTCCACCTCTTCCCCCTCTGTTATTTTGAATATGGCTCAGTACTATGAACACAGAGATCCGGAGGAGAAGGATAGGACTGATAAGAAACACAAGGATTTAAAGACAAAGGTGTTGTTGCAGCAAGCGTTTAGGGGAAATAGTAGGGGACGGGGTGGTCCTTCTAGACAGCTTCCAGGTACCAGTAGACAGTCTTCAACGATACCTTTAGGGCCAAATCAGTGTGTGTATTGTAAGGATGAGGGTCATTGGCGTAACCAGTGCCCTGTGCTCTTACAGAAAGTTGCAGCTCCTAGAGGGCGAGGTTCTGGTGGGAGAGGTCGTGGGACAGAGAGAGCTCAGAAGCTACGGTTTCACAGGGTCGCTCTGATAATAATTACTTTGATGACCCTCGTGATGGACAGTATTATCATGATGATTACGATATGGATGAGGCGACAGGTATGTCCAATAGCTAGGACATATATTGAACAAAAAGAGAGAAAGGGAATGATAGCGGAGCCACTCTTGGTCCCCTTGTAAAGTATAAACAAACAACAGAAGAGTGATTCCAGAAGTGGGCTTATATGAGGAGTCACACCTGTTTTTTAAAAGAACCCTCACTCACCAACCTAATTGGTGACATGCTTCATCATTGGGTTCCCACCCGAGGGGCCGAATGCCTCTCAGGTGTGCTACGACGCCTGATTACAGCGGAGCGGCTTTTTTTTGGAACAGTGCAGTCCGTGAAAGTGAAAGTGAAAAGTTAAAATTGATTTTATTGGTGGACAGGTAAGGCAAGCTTAAAAAACGGTGAAAATGGATGTAAAAACTGGTTAGATTGACCAGTCACATCTGATGTGACAGTGTAATAGCCGGTCTACATGTTTCAGCCTCCGTTTGCAAGTAGCGAAGCTTTCGTCAGGACCACGATTGTCACGGGGGTATGCACATGCTAAGGCGCACCCGCACCTGTGACAAATGAGTACTGTGAAACTTACAGTTTTAGTGGGCCTTCAACAAGGTCTGAAAGCAAAAATATTATGGATCGTAGATAATTCCTACACCATAGATCCTAGCGGGTGCGGTGGTCTGTAGTCACACGTACGCCAAGACAAGACGCCCGCTTGGCACCTGGTAGTTCCCCAATTCCAGGACCCCGTCAGGATGTGACTGGTCAATCTAACGAGTTTTTACATCCATTTTCACCGTTTTTTAATCTTGCCTTACCTCTCCACCAATAAAATCAATTTGGGATAAGTAAAGGAAATTTTAACTTTTCATTTTCACGGACTGCACTGTTCCAAAAACACCCGCTCCGCTGTAATCAGGCATCGTAGCACACCCGAGAGGCATTCGGCCCCTCGGGTGGGAACCCAATGATGAAGAATGTCACCAACTAGGTTGGTGAGTGAGGGTTCTTTTAAAAAACAGGTGTGACTCCTCATGTAAGCCCACTTCTGCAATAGCTAGGACAGCCAGGGACAGTGAGAGGGACCAGTTCAGATACCTGTAGATCAGCATGGTCCTTATGTCACAGTGGATTTGGAAGCTGCTCGACTAAGGAATTTTTGGTGGACACAGGTGCGAAAAAGAGTTCTGTTTCTCGACATATGGCCCCTGGGGCAGCCCTGTCTGGCCACAATAATGTTTCGGTAGGTTTTTCAGGTGTACCGGTTGCAAGCCCCATTTCACGCCCCCTTTCATTGACTGTTGGTCCTTTAACTGTGGAATCTCCGTTTTTGTTGACATCCAATTGTGGTGAGAATCTGATGGGTTTGGATTTGTTGAAGAAGTTGTATGCTACTATCTATTTCTCTCCTGCGGGTGTCTATATTTCTATGGGTCTGGATGTGAGTACAAAACACTGTTTGTCCCAGGATGCACCCCTTCCAGCTGAATTTGCTGATGTCCCACCCACTCTATGGGCTACAGGTGACACGGATGTAGGACTGTTGCATATACCACCAGTTTCTATACAAGTTACAGAGAATGTTGTTTTGCCTTGTATTCCTCAGTATAAGATACCACAGGCGGGAGAACGGGCTCTTCTTCAGATTATTCAGGATTTGAAACGAAAGGGAGTAGTTGAGGAAACGTCTGCAATATTTGTAATAGTCCTATTCTTCAGATTCTGAAAAGGGCACCCTCAGGCTCCTCTGAGGATGCTGTTGATGTTTTTCATTTTGTGATTGATCTGCGCGAGGTTAATAAAATAGTGGTTCCACAGTTCCCTGTGATTCCTGATATTACTGCGCTTTTGACGATGATTCCTTCTACCGCTAAATTTTTCTCTGTTATTGATTTGAAAAATGCTTTCTTTAGCATTCCTATCCATCCAGACAGTAGATATTTGTTTGGGTTCACACTGGCTGGTAGGAGTTTTAGATTCTGTCGCGCTCCTCAGGGCTATATGGAGAGTCCTAGTATTTATAGTCAAGCATTAAAAGGTCTGTTGGATTCCTTATCGCGTCCCTCAGGTAATGTATTGGTGCAGTATGTTGATGATCTCCTCATAGCTTCTGATATGGAACAGGGTTGCGGAGATAGTACAGTTAAATTTTTGTTGCATTTGGCCCATCATGGACATAAGGTTTCCCTTTCTAAATTTCAGTCTTGTCGACAAGAGGTCACCTACTTAGGTCACCTACTGTCGAAGGATGGTAGGAGGTTGACCCCTGAGTGCAGCAGTACCATTAACTATTCCCTACTAATTAAACCTTTGCTTGCATTAACAATGAAAGAAGTGCAAGAGCCTTTGCCTTGACGTCCGAACGCCAGCAGTCTTTTGAGCAATTGAAAACAGTGCTTTGTTCGGCTCCAGTGCTTGGTACACCTAACTACGGCAAGCCGTTTGTGCTCTATGTCCACGAGATGGCTGGCTGTGCGCTTTCTGTCCTTACACTAAAATTTGGGGATAAGCAACGGCTGTGTGCTTATTTCTCTGCTGTGCTTGATCCCATCGCAAGGGCCCTCCCAAGCTGTCTGAGAGCGGTCGTGGCTGTGGCCACTTCAATCAGACAATCGCCTGGACTTGTGCTTGATACTGACCTCACAGTTATGGTACCCCATGCTGTGGATACACTTTGAAATAAGACAAAGACACAGCAACTCACCAGTGTACGTCTTACTGGCTATGAATTGACATTGTTTGCTAAGCATATTACGATTAAAAGATGTGCCACTCTGAATCCAGCCACGTTACTACCCCTCCCTTCTGAGAATGATGCAGTCGACAAACATGATTGTATCTTCCGGACAAAAGAAGAGACGAAGGGACGGGTAGAACTGACTGATGTTCCCTTATCTGACCCCCAAGGAGAACTATATGTCGATGGCTCTTGTTTTAAGCTACCAGATGGCACCACCACTGCAGCTTACGCTATCACTACGTTGCGAACTGTGGTAGTGACGTCACAGGTCCCCTATCAGTTGGCTCAAGCTGCTGAGCTTGCCGCTCTTATTCGAGCTTGCGAATTGAGCGAGGGACTGGTTGTCAACATTTATACTGATAGTCAGTATGCTTTCAGGGTCGCGCATAATTTTGGGCGACTCTGGGCAGAGAGAGGGTTCCTTACTTCTCATGGCACCAAGATTCAGCATGGGCACCTCATATTGAGGCTTTTGTCCGCTTTAACGCTCCCCAAGAAATTGGCCATAATTAAATGTAGTGCCCACAGTAAAGTTACTGATGACGTGGGTAGATGAAATGCTTTTGCAGATCAGACAGCTAAGGAAACGGCCCGGACAAAGATAAAATGTATGTTTGTAGCAGGTCCAGCTAGGCAGGTCCCTGAAGTTGTCATGTTTGAGAATGCCCTTGAAAGTGTAAAGGAGATACAAAGTGAAGCTACAATGGAAGAATTAGCGGAATGGCAGGAAAGTACAGCACAGTTAAATGAGGAAGGATGTTGGATTGATAAATCAGGGAAGAAGAGTTGGATGTTGCCGGATGCATAAGTTCTTCCTGTGGTTACTTTGGCACATGGTCCAGCTCATATTAGTGCAAAAGGCCTTTGTAGGCTGTTAGACCCTGTATGGCAGAATGACAATATCTCCAAGACAGCCGCACATTTGGTGAAATGTTGCATGGTCTGCATGATGCATAATCCAGGGAAGGGTACCTCTACACCACCCGGTAATTTTGCACCACCCACTTTTCCTTTTGAAGTCCTTCAAATGGACTATATTGAATTAGAGAGATGCAATAATCGTAAATATGTTTTGGTGGTTGTATGTGCATTCAGTAAATGGGTTGAGGCTTACCCCACTAAAGATAATATAGCCATTACAACTGCAAAGGTACTCCTGAAGGAGTTCTGTCCTCGTTTCGGCTTGCCCCGAGTTATCTGGAGTGACAACGGAAGTCATTTTAATGCGAAAGTGATTACATTGATTTGTGAGGGTCTCTATGTGAAGCAAAAATTCCATGCTGCCAATCATCCACAGTCAACGGGTTTGGTTGAGAAGTACAATGGTACTCTTAAACTGAAATTGGCAAAAATTCAGGAGACCACAGGGTTAAAATGACCAGATGCTTTACCATTCGCACTTTTGTTGACAAGTACGACAGCACATTCTAGGACAGGACTGTCTCCTTACGAGGTTGTGTTTGGGCACCCGGCAAACGTCTGGGGTGTCCCACATCCCCGTAGGTTCTCTGATATTGAGTACCCTGTGTTGCTTGATTACCTTGGCAGGATAACAGAAAATGTACCTTCTATTCACCAACAGGTGCGAGAGTCCCTACCTTCTACACCAGAGGGACCCGGGCCACGATATCCAGCCTGGTGACTTTGTCCTATTGCGAAATTTCCAGAGGAAGAAAAGTTTGGAGCCACGCTCGAAAGGCCCTGAGCAGGTTCTGTTGGTGACACGTACTGCTGTGAAGGTTGCTGGCCGTAAGAACTGGGTCCATGCGACCCACTGTCGGAGGGTTCCCTTGCCTCTGCCCTATGACCAGTGGGTCAAAGACGTCATTGGGGACTCAGAGTGTGAGCAGGTGCCCAGGTTTGTCCCTTTCGGTGATGTCCAGCTAACATGGACGCAGACGGATAAAGAAAATGAGAATGTGTTGAACGAGGCTGTTCCTCCAGAAATACGAGCTATCCAAGAGCCTTTTTTCACTGATCACATGGTGCCTGGGGCTACTAGGTACAATTTGCGCCCTCGGCTGAGGGACATTGAGTCCAAGGAGAAAAGAGATTAGGGATGGACTGCATAAGATAGGTTGTACTGAGGTATAGTACGAACAGAATTAGCTGAAATCAGTGAAGGATTTTTGCTTACTTTATTCTAGTTGTTTGAACATTAGTTAGGAAAGGCCGAAGTATACCCTGAAGGTATACCATCTTGATCGAAGTGGGATACATTAAAGAGCTTAGGACAGAGCAAGCTCCACCGCCGGTGCTCAAAAGCGCCAACTTATTGATGGACAATAGGAGCCTGTACCAGTGAGGTTCTAATGGACACTGGGAACTTGTATATTGCCTTTGCATTTTGCCCCCTTTTTTTATCATTCGTAATGCATCCCTTTGGTAGACCGATTGCTGAGGAAGAGCAGCCAGTGATTCTTGTTGCCCAGCATAATGTGGTGTGGACTCGCAAGCAGAAAATAACACGTGTTGCTCTTGTGGTTTTGTTGCTAATAATATTCTGTGTGGTGTCCTGGGTTTTGGAAAATGATCAGGATGTACCTTTACGTAATAAGGGTAAGGTTATTCCTCTGACAAGAAAGAAAAGGACAGCCTGAGTAATGTGTTTCTAGACACACACAAGAGATTCTTTGGAGAAGGGACCACTTGTTACGCCACTGATTCTGTAACTAGTTTATGGACTGCATACCCATTGTCACTTGTAAACTATACATATACTCGTCCACCGCAATTTACAGAAGTGAAGGGAGTTTTTGGTTTTGGCTATCCAAGTCCTTGTTTATATTATAGAAAGCCATTGGGGAGGGGTTATCCAGGTTGCGATAACAACACATATTGCGATAACTTCTATATGGAAGGACAGAGATCACACTGGTGGGTTGGCATTACAAGGAATTGGTAGTCACCCGGGAGGCTGGTTATTATCCTGCTTGTTGCCCTTTCGTGAATAGTACGGACACTTCTTTGTATATCTATTGTTCTGGAATAGTGTTGTACAAAAATATGATCCCCTTAGTGAATGACAAAGATCCGAGTACTTTTGGAATGAACACCAGATTTGCTGCAGTAGATTATGAAGGGCCGATTTATGCACAACCAGGGTTTTACTTTTTGTCTAACGGTACCTATTCTAACGTTCATAATGGTACAGACGATGTAGCTCTATGGATGGTGTTGCCCTTAGGTGTACCCTGTAAATATGCTAAGCCTAATGTCCGTTGGGTTAAAAGGACTTTGACCAAAGAAATCTGTGAGGGAGTGACTGATATAGAGGTCAATAATTATAGTAATGGGATCACTTTTGGATACATCCTTTCTTCCATTTTCACTTTGGGTGGTACCTCTATGGCTCGAGTGAGACAGCTAGAGAATATTTTGGGTCTAACAAATTTTATCTAACACTACCGTGGCAGCTTTACACGACATCACCACTCAGTTGGAAAGTATGCGAATATATTCCGAACAGATTAGATACGCGGTTAATTTTATCTTAGCCAAGAGTGGTGGTATATGCGCGGTAGTGGGAGACCAGTGTGTGGTCAGGATCAAAAATATGGAAAAGAATATTACCAAGCACATTCTCCATATCCTCGAGAATGTCAAGGGAATGGAAAGTGGAAATTGGAGTTGGTCTCTTTTCGGTAGTTGGGGCTGGAATCTTGAAAAGGTGATTTACATGATTGTGATATTTGTGCTTTGCTGTGCCCTTATTCAGTGCCTCCCCTTTTGTTGCTCCTATTGCACCACCATTCTCACCCCTAAATGGAAAATATTGATTCATGATACCAACGCTGCGATTATGTTACAGAAAGAAATAGAGGACTTCATGAACATAGATGAGGGCATTTTCGAGACTTCTTCTCTCCTTACAGTCTCCTTTCTCGATACTGAGAACTTGGAATGCTCATAAGGATTTATTGATGTTATTGTTTATGGTTTCCTGTTTTCCTGGTTTTCTGTTTTCCTTGTAGCTGTTAGAAAATGTTTTAGCTCATGCTAAAAGGAGGGTCTGTTAGAATAGAAATGTTCATGTTTGCGCATTGCCCTATGTAAGTTAGCATTTGCGGCCCCATTTTCTATTCAGGCGCCATTTTGAATCATGATCGAAACTAATCCTTTGCTGTTTCTGCGAAAAGACTCTGTTACGTTTCGTTTCTGCAATGTTGCGTTTTGCTTCACTAATGAATAGACTGTTCATATTAGTGCATACCTTTCTTACTAGATAGATGCCCTCTCCCACTTGTCTGATGGCGGGTGCAGGGTGAAACGACCTTGGGTTGTATTAGGTGGTGTGAGATATGAGAACCGAAACTTATTTTATTTTGTATTTCACTGTCCAGCTGCATCTGCTTGGAAAATTCCACTGTGGGCGTGCCTTCGCCCGGTCATGAAAAGTACATAATGTATCTTTTGCTTGTCAATTTCAGTCCTCTCTGCAGCACTCCTAGCGACTGGGCAGACTGGGCTCCGCTCTGAGTGTATATGAATAAATAGTTATTGGTTTGTATTCTCTACTATCTGTCCGACTCTTCACTTGGTATAGAAGGCTGAGAGGTGATCATTAGTGACCCGGGTGACCCCAAACGGGCCACTTCCTTCATCCTTGCATCTCCCGATCATGGCAAGAATCTCCTTATCTAAAATGGTCATGCTACCACGCCTACTGTAGTTCTTTGCTAATCTACCATTAGTAGTACCCTCTGGATGGTTTAGACAATTAGATACCCTACTTAGAGATCTCATCTGGGATAGGAGCCAATAGAGAGTGTCTTTGCTAACACTTCAGCACCCAGATGAGGAGGGGGAACTGGGAGTGCCGAACTTTGAGCACTACTATTTGGCCTCCAAACTACAATGGCTAGTACAAGGGATATAGGGCGTGGGTCCAGGGGGCAACGCTCTGACTAACCCAGGGGGCCATACACCCTTGTTATTAGCTAAAATGCTAGATCCGGCTGTGGTGATCCCAGACCAGTCACTGTTGCAAACCACAGCACTACAATGCTGGAGACGCAGTGTGGCCACATGGACAAAGACCCCCCTATATGCACCTGCTCTGCCCTTGATAGGCCTACCACACAGTGTCCTTAGGAAGATATTCACCCCATAACAACTATCTCATTGGTCAGCTGCGGGGCTGGAGACCGTAGGGGACTACTACCACCAATCAGTGCATGTCCCAATGAGGGACTTGGTTGACAGCACCGGACTGCAACCAGGACAATTCCTTTTATATGAAGCCCTGATACACACATTTCGTAAACTGTGGAACTGTGGACAGGAAGAGCCTGTGACACATGGATTGTTAAAATCTATACTTACGCTGGGCGGGGCGCGTCACCAAGTAAAACGGTTCTATATTGCACTACAAAAGTTGTCACACACCCCACTTCAAAAGTTACAAGACAAATGGATGACTACCCTGAACAGGGAACTGACAGACGGGGAATTGAAAAAGATACTCGCGTATCATAAAAAGATCTCACAAAACACCAGATTCAAATATATACAGTTTAATTACACACACAGGACGTACATGACACCACACAGGATTTGAGTTGCATTTGGGGGAGAAACACGCAGTTGTCAAAGATGCACTTACGACGATGCTGATTTCACTAATGAATAGGCCTCTATTTCCCGCTTTCCCCCACCCCGCATGTTGTTACAACGTGGTCGTTACAACGACCGCGTTGTAACAACGCATACGATTACCCCGCAAGTCGTAACAACGACTTGCGGAGGAGGGCGCTGGATGTTGGAATAGTATAATTTACTATTCCAACTCCAGTCTGTGCGGACACTAGGGAAGGTGTTGGATTTTAAATCCAACACCT
Organism: Calotriton arnoldi; assembly: GCA_963921515.1. NCBI lineage: Eukaryota > Metazoa > Chordata > Amphibia > Caudata > Salamandridae > Calotriton > Calotriton arnoldi. The sequence goes on from CAWUFW010003590.1 coordinate 1,180,824, forward strand.
TCTCCCCCTCCGCAAGTCGTTGTAATGACTTGCGGGGTAATGGTATGCGTTGTTACAACGCGGTCATTGTAACGACCGCGTTGTAACAACATGCGGGGTGAGGGATGCGTTGTAAGGGGTGTTTACCTTCACTAATATGGCTTGGAGCTGTACGATAATTAATAGATTCTGGAGTGAAGTATTAGACCAAACAGGGACAACAGTAGGGCGCAGGCTAGAACTCACGATGGAGACCTCCATATTGGGGTTATTCCCTAGACCACCCAAATGGAAGGTCGGCTCCTGATTCGTAGATCTGGCTTTAATCCTAGCTAAACCGAGAATAGCATTAGCTTGGAAATCAACAATAGGGCCAACTATAACAGACTGGAAAAGAGATGTGACACATTGGGCTAGAGCAGAGGAAGGGGCCTTAGCTAGGGAGGAAACTTGAGGACTGAGATGACATCCCATGGCAGGCCCCTCGAGAGAGGTCCTCGAAAATTGGGAACACCCTGTTGGACTCCACTCTACAGAAGCAGATGCCGACACCAGCTCACAATCAAATGACACGAGCTGCACCTCTCCATAAGATAAGAGCAGGAACTATACGGAAATTGGTCCCTTGAGTTGCGGAGCCCCTTCTCACCGCGGCCTTAGTATTGTTATGGGCAAAATATAAAAAAGCCACTAGGTCTGCCTCCAAACCCAGCTCCAGGAAAATCGACCTTAGCTTGGATCTATTGGCACGGTTGAATGCCGATGTTAGATCCATAAATGCCATATGCAGGGATCCCTTCTTAGCTATTGTGTATTTCCCCACCAACAGATGTTGGTTAAAACACTGATCTAGCATTCCTTTGCCCTGTCTAAAGTCGTATTGGAGGTCTGAGATAATCTTATGCTTATCTAACCAGGAGGTTAGCCAGTCCAGGACCACTTTCCCTATGATTTTTACAGCCGTGTCTAGGAGGGAAATTGGTCAATAACACGCTGGATCGTCCCTCAAGCCCTTTTTTAAAATAGGTATTATAATGGCCATTGACCAGGAAGAGGGGAAGTCACAAGAACAGGCCACATTAAATACTCGTGTCAGTTTCCTGGCCCAGGTCAGAGGGTCTGCTCTTTATAAACCCGCCGGGACTCCTTACGGGCCCAGCGCTTTCCCCCCGGCTGTGACCAGGATAGATTTATGTACCTCTTCGATATAAAAATGCAATGGGTCACTATCTGTACAAATGTCCCACTGTGAGTCAAACCCCCCTACATCATCGCCACTATACATCCCTTTAAAGTAGAGAATGCGTCTTTTGGCGGCGATAGTGCAATCTGTTCTGGTATTTGCTGTATCTGGAAAAAAAAGGGACTATTAACCACCTCCCAGAACTTTCTGCTGTCTGTCAACACAATTGCCTTATCAAGGTCCTCCCATGCCTGGGACCTAATAGTCTTTTTCCTCTGTTGGATTGCGAGTTTATACGCCCTCCTAGAAGACCTAACTGCTACCTCGTCCCTCGGGCATTGCTTAAAGACATAGATTAAATTCCTACGGGCCCTAGAGCATATACCATCAAACCGAATATATGATGTTACTTAGCATACCGTTACTCCGCAGGTATTTACTTCGAAGTTTTTACTTCGCAAATACCATTACTACGCATGATTTTAGTGTGCATGCTTTTACTTCGCAAATATATACAAATACATTAAAAATGCTTTTACTTCGTAGTTATTTATTACGAATACCGTTACAACGCGTTATTGGTACTTTAAAACAAAAAATTAATCGTAATAGTTACCTATCCCCTGGCACGCACCCTGAACCCAAAAATACCCCCCTACACCCCAAACCCCTATCTCACTCTGACCCCTAAAAATATCCCAGCACCCCAAAACCTAAACGCACCCTGAACCCCAAAAATACCCCAGCACCCCAAAACCTTAAACGCACCCTGAACCCTAAAAATACCCCCTACACCCCAAAACCCTAACCCACCCTGACCCCTAAAAATATCCCAGCAACCCAAAACCTAAACGCACCCTGATCCCCAAAAATACCCCAGCACCCCAAAACCTTAAACGCACCCTGAACCCTCAAAATACCCCATGCACCCCAAAACCCTAACCCACCCTGACCCCTAAAAATACCCCAGTACCCCAAAATCTAAATGCACCATGAACCCTAAAAATACCCCCTACACCCCAAACCCCATCACACCCTGACCACTAAAAATATCCCAGCACCCCAAAACCTAAACACACCCTGAACCCCAAAAATACCCCAGCACCCCAAAACCTTAAACGCACCCTGAACCCTAAAAATACCCCCTACACCCCAAAACCCTAACCGACCCTGACCCCTAAAAATACCCCTGTAGCCCAAAACCTAAACGCACCCTGAACCCCAAAATACCCCAGCACCCCAAAACCTAAAATGCACCCTGAACTCTAAAAATACCCCGTACACCCCAAAACCCTAACCCACCCTGACCACTAAAAATACCCCTGTACCCCAAAACCTAAACACACCCTGATCCCCAAAAATACCCCAGCACCCTAAAACCTTAAACGCTCCCTGAACCCTCAAAATACCCCATGCACCCCAAAACCCTAACCCACCCTGACCCCTAAAAATACCCCAGTACCCCAAAACCTAAATGCACCCTGAACCCTAAAATTACCCCGTACACCCCAAAACACTAACCAACCCTGACCCCTATAATTACCCCAGGACCCCAAAACCTAAACGCACCCTGATCCCCAAAAATACCCCAGCACCCCAAAACCTTAAATGCACCCTGAACCCTAAAAATACCCCCTATACCCCAAAACCCTGACCCCTAAAAATACCCCAGTACCCCAAAACCTAAATGCACCCTGAACCCTAAAATTACCCCCTACACCCCAAAACCCTAACCAACCCTGACCCCTAAAATTACCCCACCACCCCAAAATCTAAACGCACCCTGAACCCCAAAAATACCCCAGCACCCCAAAACCTTAAATGCACCCTGAACCCTAAAAATACCCCCTACACCCCAAAACCCTAACCCACCCTGACCCCTAAAAATACCCCTGTACCCCAAAACTTTAATTTGCACAGTAACTCCATTATGCATAGTAAGTGCATGCTAAGTAATGGAACATGCGTAGTAAATGCATGCTAAGTAAATGCATGCTAAGTAATGGCATCTGCGAACTAAAATATGCGTAGTAATGGTAATACGAAGTAATGACCGCGTAGTAAAGGTAGAATACCCATCAAACCACCTTATCTTCTTTGTACCCTTGGGCCTGCTGTTAATAGTTAAGCCATTAAGTATATGCTTTGTTAGCTTATCAAAGGCATCTAAAACCGCTTTATCCTGTGATCCCATATCCAAACAGAGCAGGATCTCATCTGCACACTCTGCATAGAGGCTATCTAAAAAAGTCTCTGGTATCACCTTTGACCATTTTAGCCTGTGTGCTTTGGGCCCGATTCACAGAACTAACTTACGTCAAAAACGTAAAGTTAGTACTTTTAGTATTCACAGAATACACTTACTCATTTTGGTATTCACAGAAGGCACTTACTCATTTCGGTATTCACAGAAGTTAGTAGTCCTAACTTTAGGACTCCTAAATGCCTTCTGTGAATACCGAAAGTCTTAAAGTTAGGATTTTTCTCAGTTTAGGAGTAGTAAAGTTAGGACTCCTAACTTTAGGACTCCTAAATGCCTTCTGTGAATACCGAAAGTCTTAAAGTTAGGATTTTTCTCAGTTTAGGAGTAGTAAAGTTAGGACTCCTAACTTTAGGACTCCTAAATGCCTTCTGTGAATACCGAAAGTCTTAAAGTTAGGATTTTTCTCAGTTTAGGAGTAGTAAAGTTAGGACTCCTAACTTTACTACTCCTAAACTGAGAAAAATCCTAACTAAGACTTTCGGTATTCACAGAAGGCATTTAGGAGTCCTAAATTTAGGACTCCTAACTTCTGTGTATACCGAAATGAGTAAGTGCCTTCTGTGAATACCAAAATGAGTAAGTGCCTTCTGTGAATACCAAAATGAGTAAGTGTATTCTGTGAATACCAAAAAGTACTAACTTTACGTTTTTGACGTAAGTTAGTTCTGTGAATCGGGCCCCCAGTCTCTTAAGCTAATGTCAGAATTTGAGATACTCCTACCCTCCCCTCCATGTACTTCAGTGCAATGAACCAATTCAAGCATTAAAGGATTATGCTCACTATGACTGGACCAAGAAACAGTCAACTTATGAACTGCAGGGGCTAAGGGTGCAGAGATCATTATGAAATCAATAGTACTAGAGGAACCCCTGACTATATAAGTGGGGACTGGAGCATCTGTTCCCAGCTGTTCGAGACAAAGCAAGTTATTAGTGGCAAGGAGCTCTTCTAAGAGATGGCCTGATTCCGTATGTTCAAAGTGGGCAGCTAGAGGTAGAGCATCCACATAACCCTTTAGAGAAGTACAGCCCAGATGACAAGGATGCGTGCTAAAATCTCCTAAAATAATTCAAATTGGTTCAATCACATCTCAAAATATTTAGAACTATTCCCTGCTCTGGTTTGATGCCTGGCCGGTGTAAACAACATTGTTGACATAATTTGCCAGAGGATTTACTAGAGAAACCCAACCAAGACCAAACAAGATTCGTCAAGGTTGAATTATGCTACTTGTGTATGGGCGGGATCAAGAGTGGCATCTTTATGTTTACACATGTGCAATGGGTGGGAAGAAGAGTGGCATCTTTACATATACACATGTGAAATAGGCGGGACCAAGAGTGGCATCTGTATGTATACACATGTCCAATGGGCAGGAACAAGTGTGGCATCTGTACATATACACATGTGCAATGGGTGGGAAAAAGAGTGGCATCTATATGTATACATGTGCAGTGGGTGGGAGCAAGAGTGGCATGTACTTATAATTATATGCAATGGGCGGGAACAACAGTGGCATCTGTACATATACACATGGGCTGTGGATGGGAACAAAAGTGGCATCTGTACATATGCACATGTGCAATGGGTGGCAAAATGAGTGGCATCTCTATGTATACAAATGTCCAATAAGTCGGAACAAGAGTGGCATCTGTATGAATACACATGTGCAATGGGCAGGAACAAGAGTGGAATCTGTACTTATACACGTGCAGTGGGCCGGAGCAAGAGCGGCATCTGAACATATACACAGGTGCAATGGGTGGGAACAAGAGTGGCATCTGTACGTATACACATGTGCAATGGGTGGGAGCAAGAGGTGTATCTGTACGTACACACATGCCCAATGGGTGGGACGAAGAGTTGAATCTGTACATATACATGTGCAGGGGGTTGGAACAAGAGTGGCATCTGTACGTATACACATGTGCAATGGGCAGGAACAAGAGTGGCATCTGTACGCATACACATGTGCAGTGGGTGGGAGCAAGAGTGGCATCCGTACGTATACACATGTCCAATGGATGGGAACAAGAGTGGCATCTGTACGTATACACATGCTGTGGGCGAGAACAAGAGTGGCATCTGTATGTTTATACATGTGCAATGAGCAGGAGCAAGAGGTGTATCTGCACGTATACAAATGCTCAATGGGTGGGAACAAGAGTGACATCTGTACATATACATGTGCAGTGGGTGGGAACAAGAGTGTCATCTGTACGTATACACATGTGCAATGGGAAGGAACAAGAGTGGCATCTGTATGCATACACATGTGCAGTGGATGGGAGCAAGAGTGGCATCTGTACGTATACACCTTTCCAATGGATGGGAACAAGAGTGGCATCTGTTCGTATACATGTGTGCAATGGGCGGGAGCAAGAGTGGCATCTGTACATATACACATGTGTAATGGGTGGGAGCAACAGTGGCATCTGTACATATAAACATGTGCAATGGGCGGGAACAAAAGCGGCATCTGTACGCATGCACATATGTGCTGTGGGCAGGAACAAGAGTGGCATCTGTACATATGCCCATGTTCAATGGGTGGGAACAAGAGTGAAATCTGTATGTATACACATGTGCAAAAGCGGGAACAAGAGTGGCATCTGTGCGTATGTACATGTGCAATGGGCGGGAGCAAGAGTGGCATCTGTATGTATATACGTGCAATGGGCGGGAGCAATAGTGGCATGTACGTATACACATGTGCAATGGGTGGGAACAAGAGTGGCACCTTTACATAGACACATGTGCAATGGATGGGAACAAAAGTGGCATCTGCAGGTATAACCATGTGCAATAGGAGGGAACAAGAGTGACATCTGTACTTATAAACATGTGCAATGGGTGGGAACAAGAGTGGCATGTGCCACAGTGGGTTATTCTGTTCCATTTTATATGCCACGGTATGGTATGTCCCGGTATGCAATGTTATGTTACACAATGTTGAGTGATGCTGTTATATTATGTTGTTTATTCTTGGTTATAATATTTTCAGATACAACATTTTAGTCGATGCTTCGTTATATTGGACTTATGTTATATTATGCTTTGTTGTGATACTTCCTACAAAGTGTTTAGTTGTGAAATGTCTTGTTATTATATGTACGACGTGAGACCATGTGTTATACTAATGATATGTTGCCAGCATTTGTCTAGTGCATTGCTGCTAGCGGGATGGCTTTGCAGCGGTCTAAGGAGTTTGGGAATAGCACATTATGCTATTGTGTGTTATAATGAAGCACGCTGCTATAACTTGGCATACTCTGTCCTGAAATGTGGCAGAGGAGTGTTAAGATTGGTGCTCCTAAAAGGGAGCACATGTCTGGGACAGGAGTCGGATAAGTGCTAGGGATGCTTAACTCAGCCTTTCATCTTTTTGCGCAGATACCATTGATTGGATCACAGTAAAATCATTGATTGCTACTCTATGATGAACAATATGTTGTGCTATGCGTGTGTCTGTGGGGGGGGGAGGTTAGCCATCTCAGTAATCATTGTGATTCGAATCTGCACTGGACTCACTGTTTTTTGCAGCATGTGGTTCTTCACATCCTCAAGGTGCCTCCACCTTTTAACTGCCCACAAAAGTACAAGATGAGCTTAGAGAAATTGAGACAGACAGTATACCCACATTGGAGGCAGTTAGGCAGTCAGCCCCCAGAGAGAATGATAGACCCCAATACCTTAAGAGAAGCTCAATTTGATACCCAGCAGATTCAGTTCTCTTTTCCCACTCAGAGGCTCGGGCTTGTACCCATGCTTCTGTTCCTTGAATGGTTCTGGTGGTACCCTGTGCCCTATTTATGATCCATTTCGCACCACCCCCTTCCCAATACATGCTGTGTTTAGTGCCCTGCCATCCACAGATGCCCTTTTGGAGCCCCTCACTCCAGATGTGCTCTGTTTTGCACCCTTCCCAATAAATGCTGTGTTTGGTGCTCTGCCCTCCCGAGATACTCTGCATAGTAACCTCACTCTCTTGCCAAGATGGACTTAGTTGGATACTCTGCCCTCCAGGGGGCATGTCTTGTACCCTTCTTACCCATACATTTTCGGTATAGAACCCTGCTTTCGAGGATCTCGGTTTGGCCAGGAGCCTAACTTCATCTTCTTCGCAACCCCCAGCAGCGCCTGTCGCATCGCACAGCCTTATCTCCTCCCCTAAGCTGTGCTGCTGAGCTCTGCTGCTCCTCACTCCCTAAAGCCAGCCCAGCTGTGCGGACAACATTTGCAAAATGTCTGATGTGGAAATCTGTAGGCGCAGTATCATTGCTGACAAGGAGGCGTCGGCACCAGGCACTGTCGTCTATGTCCAGCCCCATAGGTGCCCTCCTGTACTTACAGGAGCTATATCCAGGGTGTTAGAACTGGGGGTCTCTAGTTGGCAGAGGTAGGTACCTTTGTCCAAATAGGGACCCTTGCTTCTAGTTAGGGTAAGGGGAATACACTACTAAAATAACCCCTGCTCACCCCCTTGGTAGCTTGGCACGAGAAGGCAGGCTTAGCTCAGAGGCAGTGTGTAAAGCATTTGTGAATACATACAGTAACACAGTGACAACACTACAGATGGACACCACACAGGTTGTATTATAAAAATAAGTATTTTTATATAGACTTAACACAAGACCCAAAACGACAAAAATCCACAATACACTATGAAAAATATGACTGTCAATGGTAGAAAATAGCTCAGTTCAAATGCAGGTGATAAATGCGACACTCTACGTTCAATGTACCTTTGGATGCGTAACGCGATACAAACAAAAGAGTTGCAGGGAAGGTGATGCGTCGGTTCCTTACACGCAAGAACGGTGATGCGTTGGTTCCTTGCTCCGGGGGAGGTGATGCGTCGGTTCACTACTGCTGCGTAGGGGACGGTGATGCGTCGGTTCCTTACCGGAGAGGAGTTGATGCGTTAGTTCTTCACCGCGTGGGGAGGTGATGCGTCGGTTTCTTACTGCGCTTCTGTGGCGATGCGACCTGCAGCGCCTCGATGCGATGACGACCCGGTGCAATGAAACAAAATGGCGTCTTCTTCTCGATGCGACAACGAAGGGGCGATGCGTGCACGCCCGACGGCCGTGCGGCGACTCGGTGAATCTTTGGTGCTGCGACAGGCCCTGCGACACACTTCTCCGATGATGCGACGGTGATGCGACGACAACTGCTGCGGCGGCGACACGCTTCTTCTTCGTGAGTCGCGCTTCCAGCTCCCAGCGACACGCAGTCTCTCAGAAGGCCCAACACAACAGTAGGCACTTCAAATTCCCAGCAAGGGAATTCAGGGGAGGTGGTTGGTGAAGTCTTGTGTCCCTGAGACTTCAGCAGGAGGCAAGCTCAATCTTCAAGCTCTTAGAGATGTTCTGCAAGATGATGAAAGTAGTCACAAAGTTCCTTTCTCCTTTCTTTGGCAATCAGGCAACCACTGCAGGCCAATCCCTCAAACAGCACACAGCATAGGGATAGTCTTCTCCTTCAGTTTCTCTGGTTTCTCTCCTCAGCAAAGGTTCTTCTTGTTTCCCAGAAGTGATCTAAAGTCTTGGGGTCTGGGCCCCAGTATTTATACCCATAAATCCTTTGTCCTCTGAAGGCAGAGGGTCCTGTACCTAGTCCAAACCAGTTCTGGGTGCATTCTGCCAGTGCACACCCTCTTCCTTTGTCAATGTGGGCCAGGGACATCAGACGCACCACAGGGGGTGGAGCCAGCATTGTGGAAGGCAGGCACAGCCCTATTCAGGCCCAGGTGCTACTCCTCCCACCACTCTACATGCAGATAGGTCTATTCAGCCCTGTGCTGACTCACCCTGTCTCCTGGAGTCCCCCAGCCCCTGTCACTCACAAACCCAGACATACAATACACAAGCTAGCAGAGGCAGGCTGGATGGTTAGTCAAGAAAATACCTACTTTCTAAAAGTGGTATTTTCAAACACAGAATGTTAAAACCAACTTCACTAAAACATGTATTTTATCATTCTGAGTTCAGGCATACTAAATTCATTTTTCTACCATGTTCCCTTGGTCAGTTAGGATTATAAGATGTTATAATCAAACTGCCCATTCTGGCCTATGGGGACAGGTAGCCTTGCAATAGTGAAAAACGAAATTGGCTGTAATTCACTATCAGGACATGCCACACACACCAGGGAATATCCTACCACTTACATACAATGCACCCTGCCCGCAGGCCTACCTTAGGGGTGACTAACATGCAGAAAAGGGAAGGTTTGGGGACCGGTAAGTGAGTGCACTTACCAAGTCGACATGGCAGTACCAGACTGCACACAGGCTCTGCAATGGCAGGCCTGAGACACACTTTACAAGCTGCTCCTGTGGGTGGCACAATCAGTGCTGAAAGCCCACCAGCAGCATTTGATTCACAGGCCCTGGGCACAAACAGTGCTAGTACTAGGGTCTGACAGTGAATCAAATAGGCCAAACATGGAGTCACTAATCCATACATCAATTTACCATAGGGAGCACTTGCACTTTGGCACTGAATAGCAGTGGCAAAGTGCCCAAAGCATCTAGACCAGCAAAAACATATCAACAACAGTGGAGGCATAGTGAAAAAAATGGAAGGGAGACCCACGCCAAGGATGCCAGGTCTAACACAGGGCCACTGGAATTATGTGACAGGGAAGTGGCAGATTGTGGTGCTGGTTGAGTGAATTGTGCAGCGGGAGGGGGCAGAATGGGAGACATAGTGTGGCGCATTTGGTGACAGTGTTGCTTCATTGCTTGGTCGTGTTTGCATGAGTGACACCATCTATGCAAAGGTTTCACCTCATTAGTAACCACTGTGTCAAAGCTATTGTCACTCACCCTGTCTCCTCTGGTCGGCTTACTTTGAAAAACTTTATCTCTGCGAGGGGAGTTTTTTACACTGTTATCCTGCCTTTAAAATTGCCCATATCCACAAAAGCAGAGGACCAAGGCAGCTACCTTTCCTGTTTGCATTTCAAATGTGTGCGCTCCAGGCACAACCTTTGTGTAAAGTGTTACTCCTCACAGCAGAGTTGACTCCAGCCTGGAGCACCCACAAAAGAGTCACAAAGAGGTGTGAGGGCCGGGGCACTTAAGTGTGATTAAGGTAGACACATGCTTGGCCTGACCTAAAGGGTCCCCTTCAACCTGCAGCTCCACCCCTACTCACCCATAGCATCTACAAAAATGGCAGTGCTTCAGGAAGTCTAATCAGCAGCCACTTGCTAGCAAAAGAGTTCATTGCATTTCTAAAGGGGGCCCTTTCACCATCCCCTCACTGACACCAGTGTGTGCATCCCCTGCCCTGCAGCCAGCAGAAAGCAGGTAATACACTTCCACTGTCTGGGAAGCTGTCCTCATCTTCCATCTGGTGCCAATGCAAATCAGAGGCATTTAAACGTATCCCACTCCACTGTATAATTAATATACCTGAGGTTGAACGCCAAAATCCCTTTTCAGTGTGTTCATTATTTCCCATGTATTTTTCGACATTTGTGTCCAGCCATTATGTTTTCACTTTCAACCCTAGAGCTTGTTAACTGGCCTGGCTGGATTGGTGGTCTAGCAGTGGCCTAGCAGTAGTCTAGCAACAGAGGGATTGTTTACCTGATTCTAGTACCTATTAAAGATTTCCAATATAGCACAATCTTCACAAGTAAGTAATGTTTTTTCTTTCTACATTCTTGCAACGGAAAGATGGTTTACATGATTCTAGTATCCATTAAAAATGTCAAATATAGCACAATCTTCACAAGTAAATAATGTTGTTTCTTTCTACATGCATTCTTGCCTCCTCAAACTTTATGCTGCCTCAAAAATATTTGCTGCATTATTTAAACCCAGCATTAAAAAACTGTCCTTTAATTAAAGCTTCAGTTTGTCGCCTGTTCTTTTTTCTTCTCTTTTCAAATGGCCCTCTCCTTCCCGTCCATCCTCTGCATGACTCCTCTGTCTGAGCACAATCTACTCTGACACATGCATCTTTGACTTTACTCTGTCTCAGCAAATTTCCCACAACACAGTTACAAGATTACAATTTCTCCTCTATCCACTGAAATTCATAGCTATGCAACCTAACAATACCTAATCTCCTGTAACTCCTGTATTAATGCCACCAACCATGTGCTTGAGTTCACCTTCCCGTCCTGAACCCAACCAGTATTTCCTTGGTCCACCATAAAAAACTGAAATGACTGCATGGAATGGTTTGCTTTGAGCGCACAAGACATATCCCAATAACAAACAGTAACCAACAACACTGAACTAATCATTAACCTTGGGTTCCGGAGCAGAGTGCGCCCGGCATAAACCAATTTGACGCCTCATCAGGGGTAGTAAGCGCTATATAAATACAATTACAAATACAATTATAATGTGTCATAATTCCATGCTGGAAAATACATGTAGAGGTTTTCGTTGCAAGTTTCATTTTACGAGCTTTGGTGCACAGTGACATTGCGGAAAAGAGATTTAGGAGACATAAATTGTCTCAAAAGTCATGTGGTAAAAATCTTTGTGAATTAAGTGAAGTTCCATAGATTTCAATAGACATTGCTAAGGTTGCAATATATGTTTGCAACTTTGCACATCCCCAGTTAAGTGTACAATACTCATAGATTAGCATTTGATTTCTTTTAATCTTATTACAGTTATCTCCTACATTATCAAAACGATTATACAATATATATCATCAGTACTTTTTTGAGTAGCAGATTTGCATTATGGCCTTTAAATTTCATTAGTTGTTGTAATCGTGTGTTATGTTACGTGTAGCTCCAACAGATTTAAACTAGGCCTAGGCGAATTAGTCTGGCGAAATATGCATAATTTCTACATTTTACCTCAAAATGCCCCATAAAGCAATTTTTTACATTTGGGAGGTTCATTTGCGCACACAATGTTTGGCTGAGAGACATTTTCTGCTCAAACCACTCTCCTGTCAATTTCTCGTCGAGAAATGTTTATATGAAGTGTGTGCTCATGACAAAAAGTCACGATCCACAAATCATATATCGTTTAAAAGCATAATTCGCAGAGGCCGCTCCTCTGTGTCGCCCCACTGCTTTTTAGCAGTGAAATAATGGAAAAATACAATGATAATAACTTGCATAATTATCATTTTAATTTTTCATGCTGTGGTAGGTTTGCAGGGCGGGCGGGGCTTCTCTGACTACAGAAGCAGGGGGAGTGGTGAGCACAATGTGCAAGCATGCATGAATGTTTGGCCGGCCATCTCGGGCCAAATATTCATGAGCACTTTGCATGTTCTCCATGCAGGCTGCATTACAGCCTGCGTGGAGAACATGCCCAGGCTCCTAGTCAGCATCTGAGCACCGGACCACGGTGCTCAGACCAATCACAACGCTGCATTGCAGCATTGTGATTGGCTATGGGGAGCCTGGGTGTGCTTCCTGTTTCAGCCAGAGAGAGGGATTACGGAGGAGAGATGCGCGAGGAAGTGGCAAAAAGGTATGTTTTTTCTTTTACTTTTTTTTCTACACCCTCTTCCCCCTGCGTTCCGACCCCTCCCGCCCCCGCCACAACTGATAATTCAGCAAAATGTTTATGAAAACGATTAGGTTTTTTGCACACCCCTAATGTAATCACTTTCTTCACAATACTTGAGTTAGCTAGAAAATTCTGACCATATAAAGAAAATGTGCTTTCTGTCTAAAGGCCAACTTTACAGTTCTGTGCCCTACTTACTAGTGGACATTTGAATTCTAATCCTTGATCTAACTCCAGTATGGGCATTGATTGGAATTCTGAGATTTGGAGTAAACACAACTTCACTGCAGTTTTCTCCTGCCGAAAATTACGAATATGGAAACAATGTAGTAAACTCCAACACAAGCCGAATTTGGTATACAAACACTATATCGGCATGTAATCTCTCACATTTCACAGGAAAACTCGGAATATAGGTATTTAGTGTAGAATATTATCAGTATATATAAAAACCAATAGGAAAAACAATTTTCCACACTATTAATTACTGAACTAGTTCATTCCAGAACTCATCCCTAATACATATTGGTAGAGGGATGTCATGAGAGCTTTGCAGTTTCACCCATAGTCAAAACGTATCCCACCAACAGAACAAGTCTTACTATGGCTGGCGGATATGGTGACAGTCGCACTCTTGATCTAGGAACTGAAAAGTTAGACAAAACAACTGTGAAACCTGTCAACCTTAGGTTGGTCTTTCTCCAAACATTTTGCCTTTGCCCCACATATGTTTCTGAATTCATTTTTGTTGGCTTTAGGACCAGTGCTAAAGTGCTTGTGCTCTCTCCTTTAAACCTGGCAAAATTGTGTTAAACCCAATTGACACATTTAATTTCCTTATTAGTCCTTAGTCAAGTGGTACTACACCTACCAGGGTCTGTAAATTAAATGCTACTAGTGGGCCTGCAACACTTGTTGTATCATCCACTTAATTAGCCCTTGCAAACTTGTCTCAGGCCTGCCATTGCAGCCTGTATGTGTGCTTTAAGCTGCCATTTCCACCTGGCAAAATAAACCATTTGCCAGGCCTAAACCTACCTTTTTAATACATATGTCACACCAGGGTATGCCCTAAACAGCTCGTAGTGCAGGATGTGTTGTATTTAATACATTGGACATCTACTTTTAAGTTCTTTGCTACTGTGAGGCCTACCGCTCCCATAGGATACTATTGGTTTACCTCATTAGATTTAATAAGTGATAACTTTTTATTGCGAGCAGGTAAGAAAGTCATATTTGGTGTCTGAGGAATTTTAAATCACAATTCTGAAAATGCCACTTTTTAGAAAGTTGACATTTTCTTGTCCTAACCATTTGATGCCTGCAGCCTGTTTCCTGGGCTACATGACTAGGAGTAGCTGGCAGTTGGTCTTTGTGTATTCCTCTCAGACAGCATCACAATAGAGGGGCTGGTTGGTGGCAAGATGGGCGATTTCTGGCAGGATGCGGAGGCGGAGCTGTCACCTACCACACTTGCACTTCCAAGGCACTGGTCCAGAAAAACACACAAAGGAGTCAAACTAGTCTATAGTGCCTTGAGGCAGAATGGACCCAGGGCAGGGAGGCAGGAAACTCTAGACATCTCTGTAGGGGGAGGCTTCAGAAACTTCTCCCACTTCAAAGTGGGCTCCAGTTTTAAAAACCTTCAGAGTATCTCGAAGAATCAGTCAGCTGAATTACTGTTCTGAGCTACAGGGACATAACATGCTCTTGACGCTGATGCAACTCAACAAATCTCAACACAGGATTGCACATCACAGCTTCTATTCTGTGGCTTTACAAGCACCGACCCAGCGCAGCGCACCTCGACGGCAACAACCAGCTCAGGTTGATGTATCTTGATACTGGACAGCGCATCATAGCCTCTGTTTGGGGGTTTTGAAAGCACCGACTCAGCGTAATGCACCTCAATGCTGACAACCAGATCAGATTGACGCATTTTAACACAAATCTTCACAGCACCAGGGGCTTCATCAACCTCGACACAGCACAATGTATCTTGACGCCCACATTGCAGCTCCTGTCTGACGCTTCACCTGCACTGACCCAGCGCAATGCATCTCGACTTAGGGCCTCGCATTACAGCTCCTGTCAATGACTTCTCAACACCAACACAGCACAGCATAGGTTAACACAGGATTTTGAAACTTTACACCCAGGACACAAGGTACTTTTAACATCGGACTAAACTCAGTCCTGTGTTTGGTCCATGCTCCATTTTGGTCAACCTGAACTTGTGACTTGGACCCAGTCCACCTCAACTAGATAACCTCAATTGATGCATTTTGCTTCTAAGCACTACTTTTCTACAAAAACTCTAAGATTGGATATCCCTGGTTCTACTGATTGGATTTTTGTCGCTTTGGTGTAAAATAATTAATTACAATTTACTCTATTGTTCTAAATTGGTTTGTATGAGGATTTGGTTGTACTATATGGTATGGATGCGGGGCCTTATCATGGAGTACACTCACAAATACCATTTGGGTCCAGTCAGTCTCATTTACTTAACCTTCTCTCAACCCTGGGTAGCTGTGGCTGCGAGCAGTAAGGCTTGGCAAAGGAACTTAGTGTAAAGCAGTTAACAACATCAAACAACAGATTAAGACCATCATGCACCAATAAAGAGACACAACAACAATTTATGAAAATAGAGCATGTTTTTATGAATTTTTAGCAACCTTGATCATTAAAATCCAACAGAGGGTCCGGGAGATACAGATTTTAGATGTTTTTATAACTTTTAAATGCAATTGCAAACAAGCATTAACAAAAAGTTTGGAAACTTTTCAAAAGTTTGAAAGAGTTAGTGCGGGTACTCCAGCCCAGGTTGGGCTACCAAATCCAGCAGGCAAAAGGTCTAGGGGGCCAAAGAGAATACTTTGGAAAGTTACCTGGCCACCCGAGCATTTTTAAGGCAAGTTCCAAACTTTACAGAACGACTGCCAAAGACATCAATGGAGTGGTCCTGATCCTAAGGCTACGGGTAAAAGATGCTCAAAGGATGCTTCAGTTTGGTGCCGTCGACAGGGGTGTCTTTGTGGTACTGCCTCAGTCCATGGGTGATGAGGTGCGACTTTGGCCACGGAGATCGGGGATCCCTTGAAGTCCTCTACATTGCAGTAGCAGGCCAGCCGATGCTGCGCTACTAGTCTCCTTGCACCACGGTTAGGGAAAAATCCTTAGGTGGGGACTAGTGTCCCTTGAGTACAATGAATCTGGTCTTGGATAGCACTCCAGAGTCCAGCAGACACAGGTGCAACATTTGGCTAGCTCATTTTTGTCATTTTGTGCGCCAAGCAATGGGTAGCAGCAAAAACTCTGCGGTGGCTAACAACTTGTCAGTTTGGGCTCTTTCAGGTCTTGGGTCCCAGGAGCTAGCTCCAGGGGATCAGATGGCTGATCCTTGGAGTCACTGTTGTGGCTGGAGGCTGGGAACCAACTTTTCCCAGAGCAGCAGGCACAGTCCAAATCTCACTAGCTCAGAAGTGCAGCAGGTGCAGTCCTCTCGACAGTGCAGCCTCTCTTAGTGCAGGTTAAGGCCAGCAGGGCAGTCCTTCTTCAGTCGTTTCTTCAATTCCAGGGTGATCTGAGGGGCAGGGTGCAAGGGGTGCCACATTTATCCCAGGAAAGAGCCCCAAGGGGACCACGCGGTCACTAGACAATGGGCTACTGGGTCACCTTCTACTTGGTGATGTTTTACCCGTAATGTGTGACATCTAGCTATCCCAGGGTGCCCCATTCCTGCCCCTTTCAAAATGGCGCAACCCTTCATTGGTCGTCAGTAGCACGGTTGTCCACCCTAGAGGTATGGCTACCAGTGGGCTACACGTCCTTGGGAAAATCAGTTTGGGGATGCGTTTTCTCTCTCTGGCTCCTAATTGTCTACAGGAACTAAAGGCACCCTGCTCACTAGTGTTGTTGCAGTCGGACCTTCAAAGGCGGCTTCCCCTTTGAAGCTCGCCTTTTGGGATAACAACCTGTGTGCCCATCCTGGGAGAGGAGGTAACACCTTGCTCTGAGGCAACTTCCTTTGTTCCTGGGGTAGGGAGTTGTTCACACGTCTCCCCAGGCAGTCAGAAAGCAGTGCATGTTCCAGGGCCTTTGTGAGGTCGCTGGACCAGCTGAAGTGCAGAGTGGGAACTTTCTAAAAGTTGCTTTCCTTAATAGTGACATGAAATTCAGCCTGCCCATCAGGTCGGGTTTAATGCTATCATTAATTTAATACCTTACATGACCCACTTAGGTAGTCCCATTCAGAGGTTAGCCAGGCTGGGATGCCAGCCGATAACCCTGTGTTGGCAAATGGGGCTACTAACCTTTTCACAGCAAAACAACAATTTGGAAGTGATGCAGTTAAGACATATGAAAAATATATGTCCTACCTAATAATATTCAGCTCCCTGCATTAGGGCTCCATAGGCATTCCTTAGGGGAGACTAGTTGTAATGGCAAAGTTGAACTAGTAGTCTAAAAATTGCCCTTTCAGTCTGCAGTTAAAGACTGGGGTCCATTTTGTCCTTGTTACAAGCAGGGTGGCACAAACAGCGCTGCAGCCTTATGTGAACACGGCCTTACGTGCCATGAGTACCCTGAGTACCATATACTAGGGACTTATAAGTAAGTAGTACCTGCCAATTAGGTGCACCAATTGAATTCAGCATATCTTTGGTATTGGGTTAGAACACTGACACTGAGGTCTGGTTAGCAAGCTTCAGTGCACTCAGATTTGAAAAACCAGCAGCATCAGTTCAAAAATGTGGGGTGAACATGCAAAAAGAAGCATTTCCTTCCAGTTTGGGATTTTTCTTGTCTTGTGTTCTCCCTTTATTACTGTTGGTGTGCTGCATTAACACTTTACACATTGCCTCTTAGTTAAGCCTGACTGCTTTTGTGTCAAGTTACAAGAGGGTTAAGAAAAGGTTAATTTAGTGACTTTAGTGGTTCACCATGACAGGGATTGTGGCTGTTGCTTGGGAAGGGCTCACACCCTCCTCAACCAACAACCAAATTTCTTACAGCAACCTAGCAAAGCAGGCTTCTCAGAAGGCTACGAGACATCAAATGGAGAGAGGGAGGAAAAGAGAGAAATAATCACAAGACCTTCCTACTATAATAGTATACAACAAAGAATGTGACAATTATCAGGATTGACCATACAGCTGATACCCTTGGAAGCATATGGTTTCTGGATAAAGAAACTTCACCCACATATTTGTGGCAAACATCATCATTTGTAACCTTATCCTGTCCTGATAAGGTACTACTACCAGGATGTAATACACCTCTGTTTGAGGGAGTTCTGTATGAGAGGCTACTGGATATGACAAAGGGCTCTGGGTTTCTTAAATTGCCTAAGCTAAACCCTAAGAATTTAATTTTATTCAGGGTACCCTGGGTAAGATTAAAAAACAGAGAGTGGATGTGTCATGAGTACTTTACCTCATACATCCATGGAAGTGCCAACATGTTTCAGTCTGTATTCCTGCCCAAGCGGGTGGAAGGCTTTCATCAGGCTAATGCACATCCCTGTCTAAATGGTACATGTACTCATTCATACATACCACTTCCAAAGGGGAGATGCTGTCTACCAATTTTAGTTAGATCCAAAGACGGTAGCTAGGGAATATTGAGTCCCAATAGTCATGACAGAGGAGACACACTTTGTATTCACACATTAATCTTGAGGTTGTGTATTCAACTTTAGTATGTATACGTCTGCCGTGAATGTCTCAGAAAGCCTGCAACTTACTTTTCCTCCATTTCTATTGGCTGTAGCATACTTTCCTGCATTTACCAATGCTTGTTCCTCATCTGCTTCTCTTTGGTAGAACAATTTTTCATAAACTTTTGCCTCTTTTTGCTTTTTACTCTAGCAGCAACAATTTATAACCCGGGGAGATTGAGGGCCTGTTTTTAAATGTCGGTCAGAAAGCCTCCAACCGGCATTGTAGGTTTATACTCCGACCGCCGTATTACAGTGACGGCGGTCAGAGTCTAAACCGCCTGGGGATTCCGATTCGGTTCCGACGGGCTCAAAGCGCCTGGCGGCCAATTAGAATTGCCTCATAATCCCTAACGGATGGCATTTCCGCCATCGGAATTATGATGGTACTTTCCGACAGCAGTTCCATGTCAGCCTTTCCGACATGGAACTGCTGTCTGAAAGTGTCTTTGGGGGCCCCTAGCAGGGCCCCCTTCCCTCCTGGTCCTCCGGGTGTAGCCCTGGGAGGCACCTATGGTGCCCCC